>CM046378.1:1974441-2177926 GCA_025413485.1 Ficus microcarpa
GCTAGGATCATTTCGATCTCCACATCATTTAGACTCCGACGCTAATGCTAGACTAAACAAACTTTGTTGAAAAATTGAATTTCAGACCATCATTCTTCGAACGGAAGTTGTGCATTTATTCGAGTAATTACAATGATGCTACACCGATTTGTCAACAAATTTGACCAACTTCTCACTGGATCCTCTATGCCTATACCTCTTAAGTAAGATCACTCACTCTTTGTAGAAATGCAGCTACTTAAGTTATACATCTAGTAAAAGATATATTTATATATATACATATATATATATATATTATTATGTTTTACTTCAAAAAACAAAAATTAGAATACCTGAGCTCTTAATTTAATAACTTCTTTGCTTAGACTTTCATTTGTCCTTTTTGTTTCATTCACCACTTTTGACAAAGTCAACCCCGAGAGAGTTTGAACTGGGGTTTTTGCACGAGGTGGGCTGGATCGTCTTGATGTTGGCGATGTTGCTCTAGATACAATTCTAGATCCTGGGAGAGAAGCTGAGAAGAACTTCTTGGAAGACCCAAACACAGGGTTTAATGATTTAGATCCGTCAATCATACAGAAATCAGAAACTTGATTTGAAATGGGTAGAACACGGTTACTATTAAAACTCAGCTTCTTGTTCCTTTTGAAAGATGCTATATCATCTTCTTTCATATGAGATCTCGAATCAAGACTTTTGTTCTTTTCAATGAGTTTGTTGACTTCCTGATTCACACTTTCTCTTCTACTAACAGTGTAGTGAGATGAAGGGTTGGTTTGTGCAGCTTTTCTGAGTTTCTCGAAACAGTTATCACAGACACGGTAAGGTTTTTCAGGGTTTGGAGCCATGGAAGCCTTGGAAGACTTTTTACTACTACATGAATGACACAGAACAAGTCCACAATTGTAACAATTGTGTCTTTTTCGTTTGAAATTAAACGGAAGACGACAGCCAGAACAAGTGGAATGATCAAAATCCGAGTGCCACTTATGAAGACAAATAGCAGCAGTAAAGTTGGCACCACAAACGATAGTTTTCACTTGTTTGTCTTTCAAAGCTTCAACTAACGTGGGAGAAGTTCTATCTTCAGTATCCCCGTGGCCTAAACGGCCATTTGCACCCTTTCCCCAAGTGTACACTTCGGTTCTTGAAGTTAGGACCGCAACATGATAAGCACCACAAGCAATTTCTTCAACAAAATTCTTTGTTAGCTTTCCCTCAACACAAATGGGAATCTTCCCATCGGCTTTAGGATCCCCTAACTGACCACAAACAGGGCTTCCCATTGTGTAAACATTTCCGGTGGTTGTAAGTGCAACAGTCAGACTGTGGCCACAAGCAACTTGACAAAAACTTGACTCATCAAGAGCAACAACACAAGTAGGTATAAGTCTCATTTCTTTGTCTCCATGCCCAAGTCGACCTTTATCTCCATCCCCCCATGTAAAAAGCTTTCCTGAAGAACGACTGCTGGAACATGATAAACCGATCATAACTTCAACCACTGCAGCAGTGTGCCACACACCACAAGCAGCTCGAACAGTGCGGAGCCCTTTAAAGGACTCGACTTCCCTGGGCATTGAAACGCTCGTCTGATCACCATGACCTAGAGCACCAAACGTTCCATCTCCAAAAGTAAACAATTGCCCGGCAGAGGTCACAATAGCTGTATGCCATGGTCCACACGAAACTAGTGATACGTGAATTCCCTCTAAAATGCCATTCAACTTTTTTGGAACCCACTGCCTGGCTTCATTTCCATGTCCATGGAGCTGAGATTTGAAAGAAATACCACCCCAAGTGTACATCTCACCAGAAAGCGTTACCGCACAAGAATGGTACTCCCCACATGCTACAAATTCAATATTGATATTTTTTAGACCGTCTATGAGTTTTGGATGGGAAACATCACAATCTACACCATGTCCAAGCCTGCCACCTAATTCCTCACCCCAAGAAAATACATCACCTTGCTTAGTTACTAAAACAGCGTGTTGTGCCCCACAAGCTATACTCTGAACATCAAGCACTACTGCAGATTCCAAGGCTTTAGGCACATGAGAATCCATCTTAAGGCCAGAGCAACTTCCGGTTTTATGGACACCACCGCCCAAAATGCCATCACCTATGCCTTCCCCCCAAATGAAAACATCACCTAAAGCATCACCACCGTCATTTCCTGAACCTTGACTTGATGAGCTAACAGCACTAGATGAACTAACTCTGAAAGCATCCACACCGGCGTCCTTTAAGCGTCCCGCCACTACATCTGAACTCCCAGTCACCTTTTGAGGCACGGTATTTATTGCACCAGATAGTGCCTTCTCCAAATCAAGTTTAGGAGGATTATCACATGTGACATTAAGAGAAATGGCATCCACACCATCCTGCATCATTGACAAGAATATGGTCTTACTTGTCTACAATAGATAATCACAGAAAACAAGTGAAAAAAAAAAAAAAAAATAGAACACCTTCTGTGAATTATCAGCAGTACCAAACGAAGAGGTCAAAGGAGAACTCTTTTGGGAGCATGCTCTGGGACTACTTGATTCCGATGGAGCTACATCATTCCTCGTTTCTGTTCTTCCCTTTTCACGATGGAAACGTAAAATGATTGCCTTTAGACCGGTGAACCATACTTCAGCTTCATCTTTATCTTTGCATATCTGGTATATTCAGAAGGACACACGGTTTGATTTTGGAAATAGAATTTTTAAAAATCTAACACAAACTCAACTAGAATTTTACAGATCAGACATGGTAGAAGTTTGACGGGTGAAAACCACCAGGAACTATAGGCTTACCAAATCTAAAGACTTCTCTTTATATAAAATAGAAAATGATTGATACTCCTTATCAGGTCGCGGATTCCTCTGAAATGTAGGCTGCAGTACGTCAAATGAATTCAGCGTTACACAAAAAAATATATATCAAAAAATAAAATAAAATAACTTTAAAAGAAAAAAGATTAGAGA
Source organism: Ficus microcarpa (assembly GCA_025413485.1). NCBI lineage: Eukaryota > Viridiplantae > Streptophyta > Magnoliopsida > Rosales > Moraceae > Ficus > Ficus microcarpa. Next base: position 1,977,420 of record CM046378.1, read on the forward strand.
GGAAAAAAAAAGTATTCAGCATTGACACTTGAACCAGAAATCAGTGTAATTGCAAAAACAATTTCCAAATTTAAAAGGGGAGAGTAAATTTACAAACTAAAACTGGATCACATAAACATATACAACAATAGGAAATGATCATTGATGATTGCAGTTTGACGAGTGCTAAATCTTTCTAGCTTTCCCGAAGCAACAAGTAAAGCTAAAACACTCATGATATAAAATGCCATCAACCTGAATCCATCTCAACAACATTAGAAATGCTATTAAATAGCTATTCTGATATACGAACATACTTACTGCAGTATGCGCCATGCCAGGGGGTGAAGAAGGTTTTTTTTTTTTTTTTTTTTTAAGGAGAAACTTACCGTGCGCTGACCCCGTATAATTCTGGATATATGGCTTATCTTAATGCACTTCTCCTCTTTCCCTGAGTACCATATCAGAAAACTTTCATCCTGAAGAAAAAAATACCAAATAGTTATATGGATTCTTTTGCTCACAACTGCACAAGCAACTTTGTTAACATGGTCCATTTACAGAAAAATTCGCAGGTACCTAAAGGCATTAGAAATTAATCTAAATTGTATACACTTGATGTCTAATATAAACAAAAGAAGTTCGGCATGTAAGAAAAAATAATAATAAGTGATTAGACGTAAAAAAATTCGTTGACAGACGTTGGCAATGACCAGACTTCAAGAGAAAAAGAAGCTATTTTAACTTTAGCACCAAAAAAGCAAGAGAATCATTCCGTAGGTTTGGAGTCTACTATTTTTCTAGATATTAGCATGCTTAAATGTAGCAAAGAAAATGTTTCTTCGGATTTTCTATTCTCATGGGCTTAGAACACATATGTCTCCAGATCTTTGTATCCACTATCCTCGTGTGTACGAGTCCCGCACCACACTGTTGCTTCATTTGGTAATGATATCAAAACATATAATTTGACTTTCATTAAGACATTCCAAAGACATACAACAAATAGTATAACACTACGGTTTGCTCTGGCTCAACTAGAAAGATGGAATCTAGCAACAAAAGACCTGATGTGCATTTCTAAACAGTAATTAGCAACGATGCAAAGCATGACGGTTTTTTTTTTTTTTTTTTTCGTTTCTTTTTTTGGGAGGAGGGCTAAGAAATAAAGAAGTCCCATTCGGCTCATATTCGGGATCTTATTATATCTTCTATGTTCAAATCATTTACGAAAACAATGTTCTAAAAATTATAGCGAATTAAACACACAGCAATATCCTAATGCATCAGGCTTACATTGGAAAGTCTGAAGGGACAAAATTTGGGCTTCCCTCTACGTCCATACTTGAGTAAATTTGCGCCCTTTTTTAAAGCAGTAATGGCCTGTTTTCCGAAACCAACAGAACAGAGACAACTTACATCAAATAAACAAACAAACAAACAAACAAAGTATCTCCAAATCATGTCTGTCGACAAGGTTTATGATCCATTATTGTACACAAATATCTCTAATTTCTTCTATAATTTTAAGCAAATAACAGAAATATCAAGTTAAAACTTTGTAACTTAAAAAAGAAAAATGGAAAAAGTTGTTAAGCAAATGAATTACCAACTCAGTGTCTCTCTCACCAGAACCCGCCTTTGAATGGTCCAAAATCATGTTTTTGACACACAAAATCAAAGAACAGACAATAAACTAAACCCAAACCTCAAGACATGGAAATGAGCTTGGACGAAGCAGTCGAAGTGAAAGCTTAACTAAGCAAAAATGGCGGTGGAAATAGCTTTGGGATTTGGGAAGGGAAAGACGAGGACGACGACAAAATCATGGGAAGCCGAAAGGGGTTGTTGGGTTGGATCTATTTTCTAAAGATTCTCGTTAGGAAAGAGAGAATGTGTTTGTAGGGTCGGAAAATGAAACAGGAAAAAGAGAAAAAGGAAAAGCAAAAAGCGTGGGAAAATTAGCTAAAAACTTTAAAAAGAGGGTCGGAGAGAGAGGCACAAATGATTATGGCAAGCAAAAAAGGTGAAGAGGAGTGATTGAGTGTGCTGAGTGAGTGAGGGAGTGGTGGTGTCGTTTGTTCGATTCCCATCAAGTCGACATTCGTGGAGGGAGTTGACTAACGAGTTTTATATTTTGAAATCAACTTTTTCTTTACTTCCCAAAACTCAAAACAAAATACTTCTTATATTCTTCAACAATTTTATTAAAACAAAAAAAAAAACAAAAAACAAAAAAAGAATAAAGAGGAAAGACATGCACAAATAGTCCCAAGCTTGCGTTTGTTTACTGTGTAAAACACAAATTTAAAACATAAAATGTTTGTTGGGACAACAAATTTTTTTTAAAGTAAAATTAATTCAACTAAAAGGTCTTACAGACACCAAATATAATATAGATAACTCTATGATACAAAATACAAAACACTCGATAAAAACCGGTTCCATTAGTAAAATTAGATGAAGTACAAGGAAAATGATATAAGATAAAACCTAATATCAGGAAAATTCCTCAACACATAAATTTGAGCACCCATAAGGCTCTTTATGAAACCACTACAATCGATCTATCAAGAGCATGTAACATGTAACACCAAAACCACAAACATCTCTGCTAAAACTCATAGTTAGCAGAACTTCTAACTCGCCAAGAACTAAATCTGACGGATCAAAAACAAACTTAAACAATGGAGAACCACCTCCATTATTACAATGAAAATATTAAAACTAGATGGCAAAAATATCAACACCTTTATTGGACTAAAACATTAAAAACTAAAGACTAAATCATGATCGCCACAAGCCTTCAAAGAAAATGTAATCGACAAGAGAACCATCAGAGTAGGAAGAATGCTTTAGGAGACAAGCGGTGAAACCGACAAGATGCCTTCAAATCGCAAAATGTGAAATACACTCACTATCACCATCAGCAGCTAAAGCCTAATCTACCACCTCTACAAGAAGTTCACCACCGTTTGGAACAAAACCTTGAAAAAGTACAACCACCAAACAAGAAAAGCGTCACAAAGCGCCTCCAAGCCATTTGGAAACCATCTTCTAAACGACGTTAGATCTGCTCTAACAAGACTAACCCACCAAACACAGCCACCACTATCAAAAAACTCACAACAATACGAGCCCATAACAAATTTTTAAGGCCGACAGTCCAACAATGCACCCGGAAGGAGTCCCGGAACCCTGGCCAACTCACTTTCTCCTTTTCTCTTTTTCTTGTTTCCTAAGGCCAACTGCTAAATATTAGAGTTCTTAGAATCGTATAATTTTTTTTCAAAAAAAAAAATTCCTCTTACAAATTATATTTTTCAAAATACTAAGCATACATTTGATGTATAGATTGGAGTTGAAAATTTCAAGTTAAAATTATTTGACTTTTCAAATATCAGTATTTTTATTGAATTTTTAGAAAACGACAAAAAAATAACTTTTTTTTTTGAAGTGGTTGTTCCAAACATGCCATAAGTTCTGCATTTGATGCATAGATTGGAGTTGAGTCTTTTATATTGGAGTTGTTTGATTTTTAAAAAATTAAAAACTTTTATCAACTTTTATGAGAAAGTATGAGTTAAAAAAATTTCGTTTTAACCTATAAACCGAACAAGGGCTAATTTTACCATATTTGGGCACGTTTGAAAGTTTATATTTTTATGGTCTTTAATTCTTATTCCAATTAAAAATGATGAATATTCTTGTGTTTTTTATTGCTTAGTTTTGCCCTTAAAGTCCAGTTTACCATTTTGGCCTTAATTGTGGAAAATTGTCATTTCACCCCTAGCATTCCTTAAACCTTCTTATGTTTGTTGTCGGGTTCTTAGGGCCTATTTGGGATTCCATTTCTAGACAGAGTTTTGGCAATTCAACTTCAAACTTCTCAAATCTATATCTCATTTTTTCACTCTTTCATTTGTAAATTTATGTGAAAATGCTTATAACAACGAGATGAGCCAAATAAGAATAGTTTTACATTTTTTTTCCATCCAGTTAATTTCCAATTCACGGTTTAACTAAACACACATTTCCAAATCAGTCTCCAAAAGTTCTCCAAATGAACCGTTAAACTTTGTATATGACTGATGACTCTAATAGACTTATAAGAGCTCATATAGTGTCTCTTAACGATTTGGAAAGATTTTTATTTTATCCCTACTAAACCTATGATCCGAATAGAAAATTAACAATATCTTGAAACAAACATTTTGCAAGAAGATAATTAAATCATCTAGTGTCAACCGGCAAAAGTCGACGACTACTTTTCGTTTTGTTGCAATATTTACACCCCCCCAAAAAAAAAGTATGACATTCCAAATATCTGATAGTAGCTCTCTAAACCTTCACTAAAACTTATCTAAATTTCTCTAAGGAGCCTGTTTACTTAAGCTAAACAAGATTATAAAAAAAATTAAAAACTTGAATTAAAAAGAGGACATTCTGTTTTTATGAACTATCAAATTCTAATCGGATGGTGGCCTCTGTCTTGTTGATGGTGGAGTGTTGGTTTTCCTTGGAGCAACCCTTTAACAAATGGGGTCTAAGCTTGTTTACGTCTGATAACTGAACTGGTTTCAAAAAGAATTCTTCTGCTCCATCTTCCAAGCATCTATAACCAAAACAGAACATAAATTACAAACCCATGTCAGCCGACATATCAGTAGGTATCTTTTTCAAAATGTATTTCACGTTTTTCAATACAAATAGTTTTGGAAAACAACATCAAAATAAAGTTTGTTTTGCACCAAATCCGAAAATAAAAAGAAAAAAGAAAAAAGAAAGTTTCATTTTTTTGTTAAAAAACCTAATAAATTTTTTAAAATATACACAAATATAATTTTACTTCTTATTGTACTCAAACAAATCTCACAATTAAACGAACTTAAAAGATATCTTAACACCATTCCCAAAACATTCTCACTTGTATTTCATCTATTTCCTTATTTTTTTTAAAATAAACTATTAATAAAAAAATTGATCACATATCAATAACAATATTTTCTCTTTGCTTGTGTTTGATTTGTTGAAATTTTTAAGTTAGAGTTAGTTAATATTTCAAAAATTAATTATAAATTTTATTAACTTTTCAAAAAAAAAAAAAAAATTAAGATAAAAAAATATAATTTAATTAGAGTTAAACTTGAATGCTAAACAATGCCTTTACCTGTTGATTCTTGATGGTTCATTCTCTGATGACATGATGACAACCGGTATGTCCTTGAGAGATTTAGATTCCTGCAAAACATTTATAATATATATATATATATATATTAAAACAAAAAAACAAAACAAATAACTTTTTGTTGGCTTTAATTTTTTTTTTTTTTTTTTTTTTTGCTAATATTATGTGGAAAAAGAAGAGAGAAAAAAAATATTACCTTAATCTTTCTGAGGAGATCATGCCAGTCATTCCAGGCATGCAGTAATCCGTAATAATCAAATTTACATCCCTCTGTTCTTCTTCTTCTTCTTCGTCTTCTTCCTCATGCAGACCCAGAAACTCAAGAGCCTTGCTTCCAGAATCTACTGCAGTAACTGTTAACAACCAAAAAAACAAAAAAAATTGCCCGCAAGATTTAGATCTCAAACCCAATAAATTCACGAAAAAACAAAACCACCGGGACTCCTGACTAGATTGACACCCTATAACATTCTCATCATCTGCCAATCCTATACTATATATTAAGTAATAAAAAGAAAACAGATAAAGTTGGACAAAATAAACAAAACCATTTAAAAATGGAACATAAAACAACTATTAAGCTAATATCTTATAGGCGCACTCGGACAGAGTCCGTACCTCATGAAAATCCTTTGCCAGACAAAAAAATAGATATATGTATATATATACACATAATTACCATGATATGAAGAACTCTTGAGGAGGGTCTCAATCAACTTTCTGTCAATAATGCTATCATCAACAGCCAAGACGTGAAACTGAGCTTCTGCATCCAAACCCATTTTTGCTTGACGATAACAATAATGAAGAAGAAGAAGAAGAAGAAGAAGAAGAAAAAACAAAGGAATAAATAATGGAATGATGAAACAAAACAAAAGGGGTTTGAGAGTTTTTAAAATGAATAAGGAATAAGCCCATCAGAATCAAAAAGAGATACGAGAAATCCTCTTTGGAAATTTGACAGTTTGGAAAAGGGGGAGATACGCCAGATTTCCCCATCAAGAATCTCCCCGGATCTTAGGTTTGATTTTTTGAATTGGTGAACAAGCAAAGAAGCTGCTATTTTTTTTCCATATAATATTATTAATTAATGTGATTTGTTTGTTTCTTTCTTTGTATTTTGGGATTCTCCGTTGTCTTTATAAAACGACACTTGTAATTTTTTTATATTATTGCAACAACTAGTTGTCTTTAGTGCTGTTATTGTGTTCTAAGTCTCTACTTGGTATTTAAATTCAACTAAATTATATTTTTTTCATTTTAATTTTTATCTTTTTTTAAAAATTCAATAAAATTTATAATTAGTTTTTAAAAAACTAATCAATTTCAACAAAAAATTTCATTTTCAACTAAGTTATTAAACGGTAGCTAAATAAAACTTATATGTAAATCAACTAGTAATTAAAACTCTAACGTCGGATTTGAACATTTCCTTGTATTATGGTATTTTAATTTACTTTATTCGTCTTAATCTTTTCGGTTCCCATTAAGGCAACTCTTTTGGTCTTTGACTTTTGATTGATGTTAAAGGCCACAATAAGAGGATTTCCATTCACGTGCATGACCAGTTTATGATCTCTTGACCAATTAACAATTGAAATTTCTTTGAGGTTTCCCTTAAAATAGAATATATAAAATTTCTAAAAAAATCTTTTTGCTTCTTGGTTCTTGAATTAAAAAATTGCAATCCCTAATTTTCTCAGTCAAATATTAGTTTATGTTCTGCAGAATGAGATAAACAATGATTTGAGATTAAGGGGATCGTCTAATTACATAGAATGGAATGACTGCTCATGTGGAGCCAATATTTCGTGGAAGATGTGACCCTGATCATTACGTGCACACGGTGTCTACCTTAAATAATAAGAGGATATCTTATATATATATATATATATATGTATGTATGTATGTATGTATATATATGTATGTTTGTATATATATATGAGGATGGCTTTTTTGCACAGTTGTCCCTGAACTTTTCACATGCTTATAATCTGCCTCTTTAATTTTTAGTTTTTGCTAATTTGTATCTTAAATTTATGAATCTGTAGCAAACCACCCTTTACTGATGACTATGTTAACTTTTTTAAAATCAATCTCAACTCATTTTACCATCAATTAAGATTCATGTGTAAGTCACGTGTTAATTTTTCATCAAAAAATTAACGTTGTTATCATTATGGGAGATTATTACAGATTTGTAATTACGTGATGTGAATTGTTAAAATTTAAAAATTTTGTAGATCAACTACAAATGTTTGAAAAAATCAGGGCTAAATATATAAAGAAAAGCCTTATAAGAAGATAAACTGAGAAGAATCTTCCAACCGAAAACTAAAAAAAATAATAATAACAAGAAGTACCTGAGTGTATTTCTAATGTTGTTATCAATGATTTGATTATCAAGTATTAATAATATCAGGTGCATATGGTGTTGGCTCGTGTTGGCCATTTCGTGTCATGCTAATGGTGCAGCCCATTCACTAGCTCACCATGCTCTAGCTCTTAATGAGGAGCGTTTTTGAATGAAAGAAGTACTTAAGTATATTGAGTATATTTCTAATGTTGTTATTAATGATCTGATCAAGAATCAATGATAATATCAGTCATTCATTTTTCACCAAAAAAGAAAAAAGAAGAAGAAATAGCTAGTTCTTACTCATTAATTAGAGTATTTTTCCTTTTCTATTTTATTATTTTAATATAGGACTTTAAATAAAGAAAATGCTTAAAACATCCCACGTGTTTAAATATTACTTTTACCTTTTTTTTTTATTACATACTAGTTGTATTCGTGCATGCGAAATAAACATGCAAAACAAAAATAAAGCGAAATAAAAAAAAATTCCACATGGTAACCATGTGACTGTCACGAGACAAATACGAAAGGCATGATCAGCTCTTTCAAATATAGATAACAGATAATCATATGGTATATTTTTGTCCGTGAAATCCATAAAAAATATATATATATATGTATTCCTTAACCAGTGAAATTTTAAAATATACCATGATTTTTTTTATTGAAAGGAAAAATATACATGATTACTCTCATTAATAGGTATTAAATATTTATCTTAACAATAACTTACAATAAAGAAAGTTTTTGAAACTACCGAAGTTCTATTCTCGGAGGAAAAAAAAAAAAAAGCTGAAAGAAATTAACAAAGTGAAGAGATATTTTAAATATTAAATTTCACTTTGTTTTTTAGTTGATTTTCTTTGAAGTTTTGTTTATCAGGTAATTGACGTTCAAGATAATATTAAAAAAGGGAAGAATATCTAAATAATGACATTTTTTCAATTATTAACTAACATGACATAAATTCTCAACTTTTGATCAACATGACACAAATTTTAGTTAATTTTAGTTTAATTTTCTGTCATATTGGTCTAATGTTAACTTTTTATATTATGTTAGAGTAACAATCTCTAAATTTGTAAAAATAAAAAATAAAATTAAGGGCAGTCTAGATATTTTGAGAATTTGAGAAGTCAAAACTCAAACATGGGACAAGGATAATTTTTAGACTCCATTTGGAGACACTTTTCCAAATAGTATAACACCATCTGGTTTGCAAATGTGCATTTGAGGAACTTTTGGGTTTCCAGAAGTCTTTTCTAAAAATTTACTATTTCACAATTAAAATCAACAAAACATGCATTTCAAAACATCTTTTTTTTTTTTTTTCCAATTGTTCTTCCAATAAACACAAAAGTCCAAGATAATTTTTTTCTTACAAGTTTTTATCCCAAATCCACATTTTTAAAACTCGTCTCAATTTTGAAATCCCATTAGTAAACCTCCAACTCTAAAAGTCTCACAAACGAGCCATTAGACTCTTTCTTAAGACCCAAGGAGTAAATGTGGTATTTTAAAATAACACAAAAGATACTTTAGACATTGGATAATTTTTATTAAATATATTTTAAAAATAATAATAAAAAAAGATTCTAAACATATGAGTTAAAATTTTCTCCCAAAAAAAAAAAAAGGAAAAAAAAACTCTAATGTAATAGCTTTCACTAGCCTTTTCCTGTTTCTTAAAACAGAATAAGAATCTATTTTCTTGGTTATAAAAATCAAGTTGCAATCCCTTCATTTCTCAGTCAAACATTAGTTAATGTTCTTAAGAATGAGAAAAATAATAATTTCGAGATTAAGTGGACCGTCTAATTACATGGAATGGAATAAATGCTTATGTGGAACTTTGATTTCATTGAAGATGTGCTTCTCATTACACAGCACAAGGTGTATGTACCTTAAATAAAAAGAGGATAGCTTTTTTGCACCATCACTCCTAAACTTTTCACATACTTAAAATTTGCCTCCTTAATTTTCGGTTTTGACGATTTATATCTTGAATTTACAAATCCGTAAAAAATGCCACCCTTTGTTGATTACTTTGCTATCTCTATAGTTAACTAAATTTTTATGCTAAGTAGTAAAAAAAAAAAAAAAAAAAAAAACATTTTCCTACTAAATTTTAAATTGGACAACAGCAATATAAGATTCTTAATACGAAAATTAGGTAGACCTAATGCAAGAGAGACTGACCAAGAATTAATCTCATAATTGTATCCTCGACGATTAATATCATAAATGTATCCTCAATTATACACTCTAATTCAACATGCGCCAAAACTTTTAAAATCGAAAGGTTGACATGGAACTAATCTTAGTTTCATAAATTCCCCCAAATTATTGATCTTATGTTAATGCTCTGGATTTTTAAAATTTTAATAAATCCCGCTCAACTACATAAAAGTATTTGAAATAACGATTGCATCCAAATTCCATATGTAAACTAATGACATGGCTAACAGTTTAAAATGGATGAATGAAGGGAGATTTGATAAAATTATATCGAGTAGATTAAAATTTCTATTTCCATCCGTAATTAAAAATCTAAATAATAATGATAATAGATGACAACAATAATAATAGTAATACTAATTAATAATGACAATTATATACAAGACTCTCTTTTTTTTTTTTTTTTTTTTTCCAAATACATGTATATGTATATTTCTTTCAAAAAAAAAACATCCTAATGCAACCTCACACATAAAAATGTGTTTTTAAAAAAAATTATTTTACTTAAAAAAAAAAAGAGAAAATTGTTCAGAAACAAAATTTTGTGTTGTTGAGAAGGTGCAATAAACTCTCATAACAAAACGGACATGACCAATGTATTTGGACATGACCAACTTGGGAAAATATAGGTGGTCGTCTATGATGAGCTCTTGACTATAATTATTCTATTTTTTAAAGAGTCTCATCTATCATTCTTAAGGAAATTGTTTTTCGTAACAATAAAAAAAATTAAAATTAAAAATTAAAAAAGAATACTTCAGATATGGTATATCTTTTATGGAATATTACTTTCTTTTATCACACTTGTTATCTCAGTAATTATCTTCGAACTACCAACAATTGTAATTACGCATACTACATAGAACACTAGCGCTAATTATAGGACTTATTAAAATGATTTGACGTTACAGCTGTATAAAAGAAAATAATTTTAAAAAAAGTTCTATTCATGGAATATATTTTTGGAAATCAGTGGCCTTCTTAAAGTAAGCTTTAAATAAATGTCCCCATTTTGTTAAACAAAAATCTGTTTCTTTTTTTTTTTTTTAAATTCAAGAATTGACTTTTTTTTAAGGGCATATTACCATTCAAATTATAATAGGATACAAATGCCAATACCAAAAATAAAAAGATTCTATAGTATAAAAAACACAACTTTCGATTTAGATCAATTTCATAAGTGAAATATAATGAAGCGTAATAAGGAGGACATAAGCCAAAATCCGATGACGGGAATATTTCTCAACAATCCTATAATCGAGTATGTACAAAATTCTTTTTAAAAAACATCTACAATCGATAGAAAATTTTGATCAATCAAGAGACAATCACCCGTAATATAAAGACTACAACAGCCTTCGCCTAGCCATAATATTAGCGAAACCAATAGACATATACCGCCAGAAAACAACTCAAGCGGAACACATACATAGAAAACAAACCGGAGGTAGGGGAACTACTTCTTTTATTACCAAATTAGGGCCCATTTAGGATAATATCTGAATATAATATTTTGGAAGTTGAATTGAAAATCTATATTTTGGAGGAAAACTTTTGAAAAAGTTCCATAATATAGAAAGAGTACAAAAATTTGAAATATTGTTTGGAAAAAAATGCTAAATGGATATCATCTTGTTCATCTCGTCGTTACGAGCATTTGGACATAAAAACCCATCTCATTCCGATTTGAGATGAGACAATCACTCCGTTGCGTGCCACAACTTAGAAGAAATCAATCAGCTCAATTGAAAATTTAGAGGTTAAAGATCGCCGCACCAACAATCGGAATATTAAGGTCTCGCCGGATCCCAAACCACTGGAAGCTCGTCAAGCTAGATCTGGTTGAAAAACTTTCAATTAGGATCCTTCGACTTCATCCCCTCCAAAATCACTGAACCCCGCTTACCCTCACCCGCTATGGCGGTAGCGGAAGTCTCAGACAAAGGGAAATTGTAGTATATGAGAAATTTGAGAGAAAAAAGAGGAGAGAGAAAGGCACCACTTCATTGATTAATTTTGAGAAATAATAGATATAAAGTACATCTAGTTTATTAATTTGTAATCACGGAGCAAATGCTGTGGCGGGGAAGAGAGAGAGAAAAAATCAACTGACGATCATATATTTCATAAATCAATCATATTATTAGTTAATCACTTGTTGATTTGATTTATTATTGATTGATATGAGTTAATCCCTGAATTGATATTGATAATCACTAATCAATATTGTCCATTACTGATCTACTACAAAGCCAATCAATGATTCATTATCAAGTCTTCGTTACTAAAAATATATTTCAAAAAAGGGATATTTATCACATGTTCTTTTTTTTTTTTTTTTCTTTAATTTGAAGATGAGATGATTCGAACTTTAACACCTATAGATGGAGTTGAGTTTGTTATTACTTAAAAATAAAACAACTAAAATAATCCCTCAAAATTATTCTCCTCCTTGTCTTCTTCTTTTTGGCTTTGGGATTTTCCATGTTCATTAGCTATCTCTACCATGTTTAAGGAACATTTCATAAAACATATGAGACAATAGAACTTGAAAACTATTGATCAGCACCGTTTTTAGAGTTGTTCTACTTAACTATTGTTTTATTATTTATTTCTTTTATAATTTATTCATTTGCTTATTTTTGGAATAATTTAATTCTACATGCCAGAGGTGTATTTGATACAAAGAAACAGAAAGGAACCAGATTCCAACAGCGAAATAATTGGGCAGAAAATCAGTCACTAGGAATATTATATATCCTGAAAAAGAATTAGATCGATAAAAAAGGATTTCCATTTCTTAAGATTATTACAAAATTGATGATCTCCCCTTCAATTTCCTACGCGTAAAGTTACTTCCAAAGAGACTTTCGGAGATTTCATTGTTTTTGTTGTTCCCGTAATCTCCAATATCATTTCATTTAAGATACAAAGTAACTCCATCACGTACAGAAAAATATTAGGTACCTTGTTCTTGTGAAAAACCTACTTGTCTTAAGTTAATACTGGCATGTAGCTCCTAATTTTCATTTCGAATAAAAGTTATGTTTCGATTAAAAAACGAAGATCAAAAGCCCCCAAGATGGACAGAATTGCTAAGTGAAAATCACCACAAAATGTTCTCTCAATTGGGAAATGGTGGTTAAAGGGCCTTTAAAAAGCAGGTTAAAATTGAGCTTTCTGCATATGTGGTTTTCATGAATTAATTTCTTGTGAATCTTTCAGAGTGACATCCATAACAACAACAGAATCGAAGTGGAAGAATTCCAACTTAGGAAAGTCCTTCAGTGAGAAGAAATATCAAAAACAAGAATAATGTAAATGTATACTATCTCTTTCTCATGATCTAACACATCACGAGAAGGGGAAAAAAAAAAAAAAATCTTCATTTGGATTTTTAATTCGGCACTTGAAAGAGTTATGAAATTCAAACCAACCAATCGAAAATGAAGCCTGGTTGGGAAAAACTGTAAATCTTGTCTGTTATAAAATATAAGCGATGTTGTTATCAAAATGTATCCTCTCGGCGAATTAAAACTTCAGGAAGCAAAGGCCTAATTGGGTCTATGCCCGAAAATCTTGCTGCCAAGCGCTTTTTTGCGGACACTGAAGAAGCCGACGGGTTTGACACCGAAAGTGATTCACCTTGATTCCGGTCTTTGTTTTCGGAACAAGGACTGGATTACTTCAGTTCATCTCTATAGCAGATAGCCCTTTCCAAAACCCGCTTCGCTTTCTCGGGAAGATCTCGGCCTCCAAAAAGAGTAAATCGACGCTTTCGATCCCAAAAGCAAAACAGAGTATACTGTCCCTTGTAAAGTACACATTAGATCACTTCCAAAATATCAAGTGGTTTTTCTTGCTTTGTTGGGCGATCGATTTTCTTTCGAGCCAGCTTTTCTCTTGCTGATGTTGTGTTGGACCGTCTTAGCCCCATACTTCAACAAATGGGGCTTAAGCTTCTTCACATCCGACAACTGAACTGGTTTCAAAAAGAATTCCTCTGCCCCTTCCTCCAAGCATCTGATCAATAACAATAAAACCATGTCACTCAGAAAGAAAATAACAAATTCTAGCCTAAATTAGTATCCAACCCGCAGATAAAGGATAGTCTAACAGTAAGTGTTTATTTTGGTTCCGCTTACCTGTTGATTCTTGAAGGAACATTCTCCGAGGACATGATTATAACCGGTACATCTTTATGATATTTAGATTTCTGCAACAAAATTTGAACTCCAAATTAACTCTTCGTACTTCGAAGAATTTATTTATTTATTTATTTATTTATTTTTGTAAATATCATGCCGATACAAAATTATAAAAATCCCCATAACAGTTAATTAAATTACCTTGATTTTTCTGAGGAGATCATAGCCAGTCATTCCAGGCATAGAGTAATCTGTAATGATCATATTGACACCCAAGTTGTGATGATTTTGTTCATCTTCATCCAAACCCAGAAATTCTAAAGCCTTATTTCCAGAATCTACTGCTGTAACTGTAAAGAACAAGAACCACCCAGAAAACCAAGCTCATATCAAAAAAACTGAATCAAAATGCAAAAAGTTGTCCGTTTTGAGAGATTTCATATATAAAAAATAAAATAAAATAAAATACCTTGAAAGGAAGAAGTCTTGAGGAGAGTTTCGATCAGCTTTCGGTCGATGATGCTGTCGTCAACGGCCAGGACATGAAACTGATGATGAGCCTCTGCAGCCATAACCATGTCTGAAATTCAAGAGAGAACAGTGGTTTTTTTTTTTTTTTTTTTAATAAATATTGTAAAAGAAGATGATGAAGAGGGAAAAGGAGGTCGATGAGGGCCAGCAGAGGGGGAGTTGCGGGATTTAAATGGGAAAGCCATCAAAATCAAGGACAGATACGAAATCCGACAGTTTGGAAAGGAAAATCTGAGAGATTTCATCAAAGAATCTCTACCAAATCAAGCAAATCTTTCTAGATTGAATTTTTCTTTGGCGAACAAGCATAGAAGGTCCTCTTATTTGACCTTTTCAATTTAATATTGGATTCTCTCTCTCTCTCTCTCTCTCTCTCTCTCTCTCTCTTCTCCTAAGCTGGCTATTGTGACCCTCTTGATTCCCACTAAACAAATCCACAAAAATTAACCCCCAAAAAAAAAAAAAAAATTTCCCCCTATGTCATGGATTCGGTTCATACACTTCTTATTTATTATGTCACATTCTGTGTCACTCTACTAATCTTGTAGCATATGTTTAACTAATATAGTTTTGGATTGTTAACAAAAATATATATATAATTTTTTATTGATGTGACGTGATATATTAATAAAAATAAAATTTTTAATTTTTAATTAACATATTATGATTTTTATTGACAAGATATGAAAGAAATAGAAATAAAGAGATGCATAGTTGGAACCGTAGCATAAGAACGGTCCATGGCCTTGTTTTTGTTTTAATTTCTTTTGTTATTAGCGTTTTTCCATGTGCATTGAATAGATATCAGCAAAAATCATAATTGAAAAAAAAAAAAAAAAAAAAGGGTGTATTGGATAGATAAAGCCGTGGCCAGCTTCTGGCAGTGAGAAGGGTACAGCTTTGAAATTATTTTAATAAATGTCCTGTTGTGCTCCCTATTTTTCTTGGAAAGATACAGCAACTTTTTCTTTTTCCTTTTTATCTTTTTTTTTTTTGGCAGAAAGTATTTTTGTCTTCATTTGTTAACTTTTCTAAGAGAAAATTTTGTGTTAAATAGACCACGTCCGAAGAAATTGAGCTCCATCTATATGATTGCGTGTGTGTATTTTGTGCATGGAATTCAAACTTTAGATTTTGTGATAAAATTAGATATGTAATTATCATTTAATTACGTTTATAACCACATGTTGTTGTATTTATTTACCTTATTTTGAAAAATTAAAAGAAATAACTTCAGCAATAGCTCAAAAAACTTACCCATTTACCTTTTCATATCATTAAAAAAAAAATTACTGATTTTGAATTTGTTCACGTTTGTTACAATTTCAAGAGGTATCTGGGTTACATTTTTGAAATTTAAGGGGCATTTTAGAATAAAAATCTAACAAAAGTTTGTAAATTTGCCCTGTTTTTTCCCCTCTTCTATAACTCGACTCCACAATTCCTCGAACACAATTTAAAGAAAACAAAAAGAATAAATTATAGTAAATAGTAATTTTCAGTAAAAAAAAAAAAGGTAAATAATAGTTTGAAATAGTAAGTTTTTAAAATATTTTGTTAAAAGTAAATTTACAAAATAAATACCTACTTTACAGATAAACAGCAAATTACTTCTAGGAAAAAAAAAGAAAAAGAAAAAAAAAACACACAAGTCCTAATGAAAGGGGCCTAAAAGTCCATGGCGCTTGCTAGCACACTTCAGATCCCCACCCCCCCCCCCCCCGGGGAAAAATTATGGGAAGGGGGTGATTAGTATTAGTATATTCCTTGAGTATTACAAAAAGGTTTCTTCAGAGGTTAACATGAAATGTTTAATGAAGGCCCTATAGATGAGTTCTAGCTCTCAACAAAGAGTGTGTCACTCTAGCCTTAACGAATGTGCTAACAGTAATGATATGTGTTGCATGAAAGAAGTTTTCACATTTAAGACCTCAGATAAAGTTATCTATCACTTGAACTTTTGACTACTGACCCAACATAATAATCCTTAACTGCTAGGCCTCCAAATTGGGTGGTCACTTCAAATTTCCCTCCCTGCCAAAAAGATAGTCCTTGGTTCAATTTGGGTTATTTCATTTAAATGGAGTTAGGAATCTAAATAGGTGTTAGGAATTTGCACATATGAAATGGAGCATTTAAATATTCATTTTGACATTTAAATATGAATTTAATTGTTTTTATTTAAATATTTTGTTCTAAATATTAATATTTAAACGTTTATTTGAATGATAATTTAAATGTTTCTGTTCAAATAATACAGTCCGGATGGTTCATCATATGCAAGCTAAAAAAAGTCATTATGTAACCGCAAAATACAAATTAGTGACGATTTCCCTTGTTTAATTCACACATTCTATTTTTAAAAAAAGATGGTGAAAAAAAGGTTGATGAAACTCTCACAGGAGTTTGACTGGCAATTTTGGTGGCTTTGATATATTTGTCGTCTACGTACTTTTCAACATTCAATAAAGTCCAAGTCAAATTCTTTTTTTTTTTTTTTTTTTTTGAAATATATCATTGGAAAAAGTCTTCAAACATATTCTAGACACAACTCAGCTCGAGCTTTGCTTTATCGCACGATTGTTATTATATTAAAATAAACTAAAGCATATATAAAATATATATATATATATATATATAGCTGAATGACTGTTTTTTAGTACTATTTTTTTAAAAAATAGTCAACATTTTGATTTTTTAAGTAAATGATATTTTTTTTAAAGTGATTTTTCGGTGGTCATTCAGTAATGTACTAATATTTTATTACTAATGTACCAATGCACTTGCCACGTTAGTAGCATCCACCATCCGCGCGTGATAATGGACAGTGGGATGGGGCATTGGCACTGCAGCGGTCACCTCCTCCTCGGACCGCACTGATCATGGCTGGTCATGGGGGTTACTGGATGTGGAGGATGAGCCGAATCAATTATACTTGGCCAAACTCTCGTTTACCAGTAGTCGGTTTTGGTTTCACTTAGGGTCCAGCTTCTTCCGGAACTTCTCGATCCTTCCCTGGTTAATGGATTCCATGTGCGGTTCCCTTGTTCACACATAACCCCTTTTGAATGTGATGGGGACTCGCTCCTCTAAGGACAACTAATTGTAACCCACCCGACCAGACAACCACATGCCCGTCGTGTAGAACCACAAGTGCTTGTGGTTCTTGTCTGAGTCCGGGCAACCCGCGATGAACGTTCCTGGGCAACCCTAAAAATAGTACGACCCAGACAACAAAGGAGTTGTCTTCGTCTGGCAGAGATTCTGAAAGGCACTGAATGACAATACCTTACAGTAGTACTTTGCCCAGAGAACAAAGCAACTTATCAAGATTCGATAAGCGTTGGTGTTCAGCTGCATTGGGGCAACGTTTAGTCTTTGGATTGCTCACCTTATTGGGATCTAAATGTGCCATAAGGATAGAAAATTAATATTAGGAATTTTCTGTAAATATGACATTTTGATATTAATAAGAGGAGGTTATTCATGTTTAATAAGTTGTATCCTATTGACTTTCATTTGTTGATTGTATGGTTATTTTGAGCAAACATAAAATACCCCTTGGCTATTGGTATATATCAGATTACCATATGTATACAGTGTATATATAGAAGACGTGGTAATTTGATAACAGTCTAAATAAAGAGTCTGCAATCGATGGAATAAGATTTGGGGATCTTATTCATGATAAGATTGTAAAAATTGTCTATTTCCTTAGAGGGATGGTTTGTCTTGACCATCGGATAGGTTCTGAGTTGAAACTTTAATGCATACTAGTATTGAGGTATGACATTGGACTGGACCTAAAGTGTTAATTGATTCGGTTTAATAATTCCGTTTATAAGAATCAGTGACGCTTTTAATTATCATCCCGTATTAATCTTAATCCTGAAATGATTACTTGAGTTCGTATCTATGACTTATGTACTTTAATGCACTATAGGTGAGACACTATTAATTCATGGTCAATACACTTGTGTTTTGGGTGCATGACTTATGGATGGAGAAATCAAGATTCATAGATACGGAATCCATAGCTATCTTAACGATAGTACATGTTATCTACTTAAAGGCATTATTCGGGGATTGAAAGATAATATAACAAGATCTTGACCATCGGTTTACTTTGTGTTCTCTGATGGTTTACCAATTGTATAGTTTTACAATTGGTGGTGCTTTTAATGAAGAATAATGGAACTTTTAAATTAAAATGATTGAAAAGGTAAAACGAAAAAAGTTCTTAATTCAATCATGAATAACATATTGGGATTAAGTAAGCAATGGATAAATCATGGAAGAAGCACTACGTGAGAGAACTTTCGTAATACGGTATGTAAACAGGAGTTTGGCTTCAAACTTTTAGTGGAATAGTCTTGAAGTTGATAATTGATGAATAATTAATTTGGGATTAATTTTTCACAATTATGGGAGCCTCTTTACATATTTCCATCGAGTCCCTCTATTAGCTTATATAGTTCCATATAACGTATCGGGATTTGTTCCGAATAAGATCGGTAAATTTAAATGGAATTTAGTAATGTCTATTAAGACATGATACTCTCTAACATGCAATCCGGAAAGGATTGGACATGTGAAATTTGTGTAGACAAATAATATGATTTGTCAACATGTAATTAGTTAATTGAATTTTAGAAATAAGATTGTGTTTGAATTATTTAAATTTGGAAAACAAAATTTTTCTCTCCTAATTAAAAGAGGTGCATGGTTTTTAATTGAGTGGAGGGAAGAAAATTTTGTTTCAAAATTATTCAAATATATTCCTAACATTAAATTATTAATTGATTTAAATAATGGAGATTATTTCATGAATTTTTCTCTCCTAATTAAAAGAGGTGCACGGTTTTTATGAGGAAAGAACATTTGAAATATTCTATTAATTTAAATTAATTAATATGGATAATGTTTGTGGAAAATATTATTCAAATAAGTGAATCTTATTTAAATTTGAAAAGGTTTAAAAGAAATTTGAATCTAGATAGGACTAGGATCTTTTTACTAGTCTAGATCCTTAATTTAAAATTTGAACTACGTTTAAATCTCAAAGTGGCTGAATTTTTTGAGGGATAATCTCCTCTTGGAAAAACGTTTTTAGGTTCAAGGAATCTAGCCTTAATTTGTCTGATCCTTTGGTTCAAAATATTATCTGGAAAAATAATTATTTTTCAAGTGGTAGATAAGTTTTAAAAAAGGATTGGAATACTATATAAAGGTTGGGGATTCTTAAAAAACCAATTTTTTGGTGATTCACTTAAAGGAAAAACGTTTTTGTGAGAGAGAGAAAAACCTATTAGGGTTTCTTCTACTTTAAAAAATTCGACCATACTCTTGAGTGAGAAAAAGAGAGAAAATTCCATTGAATCAAAACTGTGAGGAAGGTTAAACCGAGTGATAATTTTCATTGGAGGCTAACCGGTTCCTGTTTTGTAGTTTTAAAGAAAGAAACTGGATCATATTCTCAACGAGGAACATCGGAATTGAGAAGAAGGGATCTAGACTTCGGAAAGCATTACCGGTCGCTTGGATTCATAAAGCGTGTGCCCACACACACTCTGAGACGTGGAACTCGAGAATAATAGAGAAGACACGTTGGTCAAATGCTCTAATAATTCCGGAATCCAAGAAATAAGGTACGCTTGATCATGTATTTAATTTATTGTTATATGCATCATGAGCTTCTTTTCTGAATCAGTATAAAAATTTTAAAACTTCCGCTGCACCATAACTCTGATATCAGATCTGATTTTTCCAACAAGCCTAAAAGGAAAGGATGAAATGGCAAATAAAGGCTGGCTAGAAAGAACTTCGTTGACAAAGTTACATGGCCAGGAGGAGGCCGTGATGTCAGGTTGTTCGAACCAAGCACGACCAATTCTACATCGCAGGGGATTTGGAATTCTTCCCACAATGAATCCAGGGACTCGGGGGTGACCGCTTGATTACGCCCAAATGTGTACAGAAATAAGCGGTCGATTGTAGTACAGATCGGGCGGTCGTATCCACGAGGAGGTAATAAGAACAAACAATAAAAGATTAGTGGAACAAAAGCGTTAGAGGAATAAGTAATCAAAGAAAGAGAAAGAAGAATTATTTTTGTGATTTTTTTTTAATTTAAAAACGACGTAATTTAAAATAGAGAAAAATTCAATAATCAAAAAGTGGTAAAGCATCAAGAATCCCTCATATGTATTGTCTTCCAATTTTAGTTTTGATTTAACAAAAGTATTCAAATAAATTAGACTTCTCACGTTAGGACCAAAGAGATTATTATTATAAATTATCTAAAATCGACAATATATCAATTTGACAATATTGCAGTAAAAGATCAATTTATAAAATAATTTTAGTTACAAAACATTACATGACAAAATTTACATAGAAAAAGCATGACTAAATCTATATAAAAACTTGGCAAATAATATTTGGCATTCAAAGAAAATTAGAAAAAGAATGGAGAAGAATATTTCACTCAAATATATATTCATTACAAAATCAAACAAACAAAACCTCAATTGGAAAACTCAACACATGAGTTCATCTCTAGCTTCACCAAAAGAAAATTTAGCCTAACTTGCCATCCATCTCACACAATTCTAATAAGAAAATATGAGATGAAAAATGCAAGAAAAAGAAAAATCAACTAAAAGTTTCAGCCAAAAATCTAATGGGAAAAAACAAAAAAAACGTCTCAAGCATGCTGCAAGGGCTTGTTTTTATAGGCTACAATGTCCAAAAGTGATGAGAAATTTCGGCCCACAAAATCAGCCTCAAAGGATTGGCTGCCGGCTGTACCACGCTCGGCAATTAGTTGGTCAAAGGGCTGGAAACGTGGCCCGAAACTCGCGCGGGCCAGCTGGAGGTTGGCTGAGAAACGCAGCCCGAAACTCGCGCGGGCCAGCTGGAGGAAGAGCTGGAATAACGGGCCTGGACTGCTGATTTTCGGCCCGAAATTCGCGGGCTTGGAGCTGGAGTTACTGCTGGCTGGGGCTGTGAACACGGGCCTGAGCTGGCGCACGTGGAGGGAACCGCGGGCCTGGGATCACGCGGGCTTGGCTGGCAGTGCAGCTGGGCTAGCAGCTGGAGGAGGACACGGGCCTGGAATCACGCGGGCTTGAAGCTGGCAGGCCTGCGGAAGAAAGGAAAGAAAGAAAAAAAAAGGAAAGGAAAATAAGAAAAAGAAGAGAAATCAATAAATCAATCAAAATAAATAAAATCATAAATATCTTCAAAATCAAATATTATGAATTAATATTATAAAAATACTTAATTAAATTACAAATTATCTAATAAATTAAATGAACAAAAGTGTGTTTTTGTGCATTTATCACAACCCCCAACCAGCTTATTGCTAGTCTCTAGCAATTCAAGCGGAAGAAAAATCAAGTCAAGCTGAAATTTTAAATCGAAACCTGCAAAAATCATCCAAGCACTCAAACAAAGTATCAGTAAGAAATCAGGAAATGTTATCAAAGCTACTTCAGTCACTATTCTAGAGTTGTGTGTGTGTGCATTAAACCATATCCTTCTTACCACAGTCCGTAACACAAATAGTATTGAAAAGTTCACCAAGAAAAAGTCTCAACTCCATTACCTCACGGGTGTTGGAAATATTTTAGTGTAGGGGTTTTCACTCATGGAGTTGGAAGGGAATCAATCAACGCTCGCATGAGAGAAGGCAATTTAAGGACAAGCTAATAAACAACCATTGATCAAATGATAGGCGAATCAAATATTCAGATCATTACACCATTTTCACCATAAACAAGCTTTCGGGGTTTCATTCGGATCAAATAGAAAGTTACATAAAGAGCCGTGAAATACAAACAAACAAAAATACAACACTTTTTTTTTCTTTTTTTTTTATTTTATTTTTTATATAACAAGAGACATCATGCTTGATAGAACAAATGCAGTAAGAGATTCTTTTGACTGCTATGCAGCCCCAGATGAGATTACAATTGAACTACATTAATACTGATGTTGAAATGAATGCTCTTGCTCTTTTTTTTTTTTTTTTTTTTTTTTTTTTTTTTTGTTTTTTTTTGTTTTTTTGTTTTGTTTTTTGTTTTTTTTTTGTTTTTGTTTTTTTTTGTTTTTGATAATACAAGAGAAAAATGACGAATCTTACAGAACAGGACTCTATTACAAAAGATCAACTCTATTTATCCAAAAATCATCCCTCAAGCAAAAGTACAAGTTAAATAGTGGTGTTCCAAATAGTGATTATACCAACTCGCAAGATCAATAAAAGTTCAAAAAGCTGTTTTCTCAACTCTCACAACTCACCAAAATTGAAACACTTAAACTTGGGAATTTTTCTCAACTAAATGCGTTAACAACCATCTTACCACAAGGTTTAACATGTGCACAAAAAGAACTCTGGAAATCATTTCTTAATAGTCAAGATAACAAAAACTGACTCAAACCGAAAATTTTGAAATCACACTTAGATAACTTTGCAAAAATTTTGATCCAGATTCCAAAACGACAAGAATTAAATTCACGCATGAATATGCTCACCACCCCCAACCAAAAATCAGACAGTGTCCTCAATGTCTAAAAATATGTATAAATGTGGAGAATAAGGAAAGAGAACACCTGGGTGATGCCGGTGGGAACGTAGATGAGCTACCTGATCTGATGCTCCAAAACACACAAACAAAAATAAAAGCACACAAACCGAAAATAAAGCACACAAAACAAATGAAAATAAAAGAAATATGATACAAAAAGGGTTGGAAGCAAACTACTCATAAACCGGGGCCTCAAGAATGATTTCTTCAGCCTGGCTCACTCGTTCAATGTAATGCTTCAGTCTCTGACCATTGACTCTAAAAAATTCTCCCATCGCTTGGGTCCTCGATCTTTGACAGCACCGTTGGGAAAGACTTGTTTCACCACAAATGGACCAGTCCACCGCGACCTTAACTTACCTGGGTGGAGATGCAGACGGGAGTCATAAAGATGCACCCTCTGATTTGGCTCGAAGTTCTTCCTCAAAATCTGCTTGTCGTGAGCCACTTTTATTCTAGCCTTGTAAATCTTGGAGTTATTGTATGCATCATTTCTCAACTCCTCAATTTCTGACAGCTGAAGCTTGCGATGTATACCTGCAGCACTGAGATCAAAGTTAAGGGCTTTGATAGCCCAATAAGCTCTATGTTCAAGCTCTACAGGTAAATGACAGGCCTTTCCAAAGACAAGCCTGTAAGGAGACATTCCGAGAGTGGACTTGTATGCAGTACGGTATGCCCAAAGTGCATCGGAAAGGCGCAAAGACCAATCTTTGCGGTCGGGGTTTACCGTCTTCTCCAAGATTTGCTTGATCTCTCGGTTTGCTAGCTCAGCTTGGCCGTTCGTTTGTGGGTGATAAGCGGTTGAAACTTTGTGGATCACACCGTATTTGCGCATAAGAGCCTCAAAAGAACGGTTGCAGAAATGAGTTCCTTGATCGCTGATGATGGCACGCGGAGTACCAAACCTAGATAACACATTTTCTTTCAAGAACTTCACAACTGTTGCATTATCATTGGTTCGACACGGCACGGCTTCTACCCATTTAGAGACGTAGTCCACAGCAAGGAGAATGTAGAGATAGCCAAAAGAAGATGGAAATGGTCCCATAAAGTCTATCCCCCAACAATCGAATATCTCTATCACAATAATTGGGTTCAAGGGCATCATATGGCGGCGGGACAAAGCACCTAACTTTTGGCACCTCAAACAAGAACGACAAAATTCATTAGTGTCCTTAAACAAAGTGGGCCAATAAAGACCACACTGCAAGATTTTTGCGGTAGTCTTTTTCACGGAGAAATGACCACCACATGCATCGTTATGGCAAAAGTTTAGAACACTATGAATTTCATCGTCAGGAATGCATCGCCTCATGATCTGGTCGGGGCAGTATTTGTAAAGGTACGGATCATCCCAGTAGAAATTACGCACCTCGACCAAGAATTTGCGTTTATCTTGAGCACTCCAATCAGCAGGAAGGTCACCGGTTACCAAGTAGTTGACGATGTGAGCGTACCAAGGTAGCTTGGTGACAGCGAATAGATGTTCATCGGGGAAATCATCTCGGATAGCAGGACCGTCAGCAGGGTCACTAAATTCGAGTCGAGAGAGGTGGTCTGCAACAACGTTTTCGACTCCTTTCTTGTCCTTGATTGTGATGTCAAATTCCTGCAACAGGAGGATCCACCTAATCAATCGCGCCTTGGCATCCTTTTTGGAAAGGAGATACTTAAGAGCTGCATGATCTGTGAAGATGGTGATCGGTGAACCAATCAGATATGCACGGAACTTGTCAAGAGCGAACACTACAGCAAGCAACTCTTTCTCAGTGGTTGAGTAGTTCAATTGAGCACTATTTAGAGTACGGCTTGCGTAATACACTACAAACGATTTCCCCTCTCTTCTTTGACCAAGGACCGCCCCAACAGCATGGTTACTTGCGTCACACATGATTTCGAATGGTAAGCTCCAATCCGGTGACTGAATGATGGGGGCAGAAGTCAACTTCACCACAAGCGTTCGGAAGGCATCCTCACACTCTTGCGTCCACTCAAAAACGACATCTTTGGCTAGGAGATTACATAACGGACGAGAAATCGCGGAGAAGTTTTGTATGAACCTCCTATAGAAGCCAGCATGCCCGAGAAATGACCGAACTTCTTTCACTGACTTGGGGGTGGGCAATTTAGAGATAAGTTCAATCTTAGATTGATCGACCTCAATCCCTTTCTCAGAAACAACATGCCCCAAGACTATGCCAGATGATACCATGAAATGGCATTTCTCCCAGTTGAGCACGAGACCTTTTTGTTCACATCTTGTCAGAACGGCTTCCAAGTTGAGAAGGCACAAGTCAAAGGAATCGCCGAAGACGGTCAAGTCATCCATGAACACTTCCATATATTTCTCGACCATGTCGCTGAAAATGCTCATCATGCACCTCTGAAAGGTGGCCGGCGCATTACACAGTCCAAATGGCATGCGCCGGAAGGCATAAGTACCAAAAGGACAGGTAAACGTAGTCTTCTCTTGATCCTCCAATGCAATCTCGATCTGATAATAACCTGAGTAGCCATCAAGAAAGCAGTAGAAAGGATGACCGGCCACGCGTTCTAGGATTTGGTCGATGAATGGAAGCGGAAAGTGATCTTTACGAGTGGCGGCGTTCAGCTTTCGGTAGTCGATACACATGCGCCAACCCGTAACAGTCCTCGTGGGGACAAGAGCCCCTTTTTCATTCTCCACCACTGTCACCCCCGATTTCTTAGGCACTACCTGAGTTGGACTGACCCATTTGCTATCAGCGATCGGATAGATGATACCTGCATCCAAAAGCTTCAAGACTTCATTCTTCACAACTTCTTTCATCGTTGGGTTCAGTCTCCTTTGGGGATCCCTTCGTGGAATAGCCCCGTCTTCCAATTTGATGTGATGGGAGCAAATTAAGGGGCTAATACCCTTAATGTCAGCAATCGTCCAACCTAGCGCGGCTTTGTGCTCTCGCAGCATGTCGACTAACCGCTGCTCTTGTGATGCGTCAAGTTTAGATGAAATGATAACAGGAAAGGTATCACCAGCTTCCAGGAAGACATGTTTCAGACCCTCAGGCAGTTGCGCTAGCTTAAGTGTTGGGGTCTTTTCGGTGGATGGTTTTGGCATTTCTTTCTCTCGTGGGAGCTCTTCGAAACGTGGTTGCCAAAACTTGGTTCCTCTGCCTTGTGAGTCTTTATAGATGGTAGCGTTGTTGGCTAACTCACAAGGACCGGAACTCTCATAGTCAGAATTTTGGAGGAGATCATCAAGATTATCGGAATCACTCTGCAGTTGAACCTCCTCCGAGACGAGTGTGTCAATCAGGAATGTTTGGTGACACTCGTCATCATCATGTGGCTGCTTCGCAATGTGAAAAACATTTACCTCCAAGGTCATGTTCCCGAACGATATCTTCATAAGACCATTCCTACAGTTGATCAAAGCATTGGCTGTAGCAAGGAAAGGTCTACCGAGGATGATGGGAATCTTAGATTCCATGCTCACCACAGATTGCGTATCTAAGACGAGAAAATCAACGGGGTAATAAAACTTCTCAACTTGAACCAGAATATCCTCAACTATACCCCGAGGCTTCTTGATCGAACGATCAGCCAATTGCAAAACCACAGATGTGGGCTTCATCTCTCCTAGACCAAGTTGCGAATAGATAGAATAAGGCATGAGGTTAACACTCGCTCCAAGGTCGAGCAAAGCTTGGCCGAATTCTTGAGTCCCAATTTGGCACGAGATGGTGGGACAACCAGGGTCTTTGTACTTGGGCGGTGCCTTCTGCTCGATCACCGCACTCACTTGTTCCGTTAGGAAGGCAGTCTTCTTAACGTGGTGCTTTCTTTTGACGGTGCACAGATCCTTGATGACTTTGGCATAAGCCGGCACTTGCTTGATCACATGTAACAAAGGAAGATTAATCTTCACTTGTGTCAAATGCTCGAGGATCTCACCTTGACTATCCAGCACTTTCCCAGTTGATCGCAGAGCTTGGGGGAAAGGCACATTTACTGGAAGTTCAGTTGGCTCATCTTCTTTGGGGGCGACTTCTCGACTACTTGAAGTGACAGTCGTTCTTGATGGTTCGTCCAAAATCTTGCCACTACGAGTGGTGATGGCGTTAACCTCCTTGATGTTTCGCCCTTCAGAGTTGGAGGTTTGTGCCATGTGTTGCCCCGAGGGGTTGGATTGAGCTTGGGACGGAAACTTTCCTTTTTCTTGGACAGCCAAGGCGCTAGTCAGCTTTGTGATCTGACTCTTCATCTCTTTACTTTCTTCCACCAATTGCGTGAAAAGTGATTCGAACTTTTGGTTCATCCTAGTCTGCGCCTCCATGAAAGATTGCAAGGTATTCTCGAGAGAACTCCTCGGCGGTTGTGAATGATACTGAGGTACAGAATTCGCCTTTGGTGGTTGTGGCTGTTGTTCCGTTCTCCATTGTCCACCTGATGGTTGTGTTTGATTGGAATCTCTCCAACTGAAGTTTGGATGGTTCCTCCAGCCAGGATTGTACGTGTTAGAGAAAGGCTTGTTGTATGCCCCTAAGGCATTACATTGTTCCTCGTAACCCCCTCTCATATCATTATAAGCAGGGCAATCCTTAGCCAGATGTTCCATCCCTCCACAAACAAAGCACGGCTCTTGCGATTCTGCCCTTGCGACCATGTGGATTCCTCTACTTTCCTTGGTTTTGAGGGCCTCAATCTGTCGTGTCAAAGACTCGATTTGGACCTTGAGGTTGTCCTTTTCCCTTAATTGGTAGACTCCAGCAGGTCGGGATCGACTAGTGCTATCAGTAGCACTTGGTCCAGTCCATGTGTGGGCTTTCTCGGCTAGCTCGTTGAGATACTCGAAAGCTTCTTCGGGGTCCTTTTGGAGAAACTCACCATTGCACATCATCTCCACAAATTGACGCTCTCGGATTGTGAGTTCTTCATAGAAATAACTGACGAGACGCCAACTCTCGTAACCATGGTGGGGACATTGATTCAACAAATCTTTAAACCGCTCCCAGACTTGATAAAGAGTTTCATTGTCCTTCTGAGTAAAGGTCGAGATTTGTCGTTTAAGACCATTGGTCTTATGGTGTGGGAAGTACTTGTTGAAGAATGCAGTTGTCATCTCTTCCCATGATCCAATTGACCTAGGTCGCAAAGAATATAACCAGCTTTTGGCTTTGTCCTTCAGAGAAAAAGGGAAAAACTTCAATCGTGCAGAATCTGCAACGTCAGCTCGGTTGTGGAAAGTGGCCACCACCTCTTCAAACTCCCGAATATGCACGTATGGATTTTCACTTTCTAACCCATGAAAGGTCGGCAAAAGTTGAATCATACCCGGCTTGAAATCCAAATTCGGCAGATTAGGTGGAAACATTATGCATGATGGTGTGGCCGTACGCGTAGGGTGAAGGTAGTCGTTCAACGTCTTGTGTTGGACCTCTTCGATTTGAGCCATCGCAAAAGGATTTGGAATTGCTAAAGCGTTTGGAGATGGAGGAAGGCTAGACGTAGAAGAAGAAACTTCACTGGGGTTTTCAGGTCTTCGTGCAAATCTCCCTAGTTCGTTTCTATAGCGACTCATTCACCTCGAGCGATACCCCTTTTTTTTTTTTTTTGCAATTTTTTTTTTTGAAAGAAAATTATTTTATAAAAAGAACACTTATGTAGATCCGCGAATCGCAACCCCTAAGAGTGCTCCCAGGAAAGGTTGGTGGGGCGAGGCCTCCTTAAAAACCAACCTCCTAGACAGAACAACGTTCCCAGGAAAGATTGGTGGCGTAGAACGCTAACAGAAACCAATCTCCTAGACAGAACTCCCTTAGTTTGTACTTTTCAACGTTTCCACACAATTGTTTGTAAAAATATATATATATATATAAATAAATAAAATAAAATAAAAAGAATATAGCGTGTTATATGAAATGTTAGATGTTAGCACAATTAGTATCCTAAGTTAATTATACACTAAAACCTAAGGTTACACAAATTATGAGTCCTAATTTATTAACACTAAATTGACCTAAAAAGTTAAAACCTAAATATAATACAAGGAATTAAAACAAGCTATAAAGTTAAAATTAAATAAAAATTAACAAAAACAAAAACAACAAACAAACAAACAAACAAAAAATATAATGTGAACTGTAAATATAAACAAAAATTTTTTTTTTTTTTATATAATGTGAACAAAAACAACAAAAACAAGGAACAGTCAAAAAAAAAAAATTTTTTTTTTTGAAAAAGTTAAAAAAAAAATAATAAACTAATAAAAACTCTAACTTTTTTTTTTTTTTTAATAACTAACCGGAGGAAAAGAAAAGAAAGAAAAAAAAAATATATATATATATATAAATAGATAAATATAAACGTAATATCAACAGTAACCGGAACTAGCAATATATATGAACAGTAATTAAAAAAATAAGACAACGAAAACAAAATAATAATAATAATAATAAAGAATAAAAATAAAAATAAAAACTAAAGACCGAATTACTTGACAGTAAAAATAAATCAAATATATATATAGGTATACGTAGGAAAGAAAAAAAAAAAAATCAATCAAATAAAAATGGAAACTACGGTTAATATATCTAAATAAAGAAAACAAGTAGTATACGAAAACAAAGGTAAATAATATATATACGAAAACAAAATAATATATATAAATAACTTACGGTTTAATAATGTATATGAGTACTAGGTAAAGAAGACAAAAGGCAAATTAAGTAAAAGAAAAACTAAAGAGAAACTGACCACTCAAAGACAAAAACCCAAAGAAAACAAAGACACAATATGCAAATTACAACTTGACTAATCAATCTATAAATGAAAACAAAAGACTAAAACTACCGGAAAAGCAAAAAATAAAAATAAAAATAAAAATAAAAATAAAAAATAAAAACAAAAATGTACTTACCTCTTTGGCTTAATATCTACTGATCAATCTTGCTTCTTTGCACCTCCCCGGCAACGGCGCCAAAATTTGATTACGCCCAAATGTGTACAGAAATAAGCGGTCGATTGTAGTACAGATCGGGCGGTCGTATCCACGAGGAGGTAATAAGAACAAACAATAAAAGATTAGTGGAACAAAAGCGTTAGAGGAATAAGTAATCAAAGAAAGAGAAAGAAGAATTATTTTTGTGATTTTTTTTTAATTTAAAAACGACGTAATTTAAAATAGAGAAAAATTCAATAATCAAAAAGTGGTAAAGCATCAAGAATCCCTCATATGTATTGTCTTCCAATTTTAGTTTTGATTTAACAAAAGTATTCAAATAAATTAGACTTCTCACGTTAGGACCAAAGAGATTATTATTATAAATTATCTAAAATCGACAATATATCAATTTGACAATATTGCAGTAAAAGATCAATTTATAAAATAATTTTAGTTACAAAACATTACATGACAAAATTTACATAGAAAAAGCATGACTAAATCTATATAAAAACTTGGCAATAATATTTGGCACTCAAAGAAAATTAGAAAAAGAATGGAGAAGAATATTTCACTCAAATATATATTCATTACAAAATCAAACAAACAAAACCTCAATTGGAAAACTCAACACATGAGTTCATCTCTAGCTTCACCAAAAGAAAATTTAGCCTAACTTGCCATCCATCTCACACAATTCTAATAAGAAAATATGAGATGAAAAATGCAAGAAAAAGAAAAATCAACTAAAAGTTTCAGCCAAAAATCTAATGGGAAAAAACAAAAAAAACGTCTCAAGCATGCTGCAAGGGCTTGTTTTTATAGGCTACAATGTCCAAAAGTGATGAGAAATTTCGGCCCACAAAATCAGCCTCAAAGGATTGGCTGCCGGCTGTACCACGCTCGGCAATTAGTTGGTCAAAGGGCTGGAAACGTGGCCCGAAACTCGCGCGGGCCAGCTGGAGGTTGGCTGAGAAACGCAGCCCGAAACTCGCGCGGGCCAGCTGGAGGAAGAGCTGGAATAACGGGCCTGGACTGCTGATTTTCGGCCCGAAATTCGCGGGCTTGGAGCTGGAGTTACTGCTGGCTGGGGCTGTGAACACGGGCCTGAGCTGGCGCACGTGGAGGGAACCGCGGGCCTGGGATCACGCGGGCTTGGCTGGCAGTGCAGCTGGGCTAGCAGCTGGAGGAGGACACGGGCCTGGAATCACGCGGGCTTGAAGCTGGCAGGCCTGCGGAAGAAAGGAAAGAAAGAAAAAAAAAGGAAAGGAAAATAAGAAAAAGAAGAGAAATCAATAAATCAATCAAAATAAATAAAATCATAAATATCTTCAAAATCAAATATTATGAATTAATATTATAAAAATACTTAATTAAATTACAAATTATCTAATAAATTAAATGAACAAAAGTGTGTTTTTGTGCATTTATCACCGCTGAAGTGAAGTAGTCCACAGTGTAGACAGGGCCGCCATCGGCCCTATTGCCATCTCCATATCTGCCATCCAGTAAACCAAAATACTATTTACCCGTACCTGATGGCTGCAACCACGTTGGCAAGATTGGATAGGCTCACCCCGAGGGGGGGGGGGGTCGCACTCCCCGAGCTCTCAAACCCTTTGTTGATGGTTTCTTCACAATCGGATGGGCTGGGCTGCCTGGCAGTTCTCACTATTACTGGGTCCTCCTCCTTGGTAAGATCCACAACCTGGGATGGTTGCATTGGAGCCTCACACCATTTAACTCGTCCATAAAGGAGCAATCTGGACAAGTGGTCGGCCCCATCTGCAGAATTTGCCTTAGCGGTTGGACACCTTCTCGTGCAT
Organism: Ficus microcarpa; assembly: GCA_025413485.1. Classification (NCBI taxonomy): domain Eukaryota; kingdom Viridiplantae; phylum Streptophyta; class Magnoliopsida; order Rosales; family Moraceae; genus Ficus; species Ficus microcarpa. The sequence goes on from CM046378.1 coordinate 2,009,208, forward strand.
GCCCAGTCGACGCAACCAATCTTCTTGGGGTAGGGATCTCTGAGGCATCCGACAAGTAGTCAGGAGTCCTCTATGGTTGCCCAGATGAAGATATAGTGCGGTCGCTGAAGTCATAGGAATCCGTGCTCCCCAAGGAGCTTGTCATGTCGACATCCCTGGAGAGATTCTTATTCTCATAGTCACCCGATAGGTCGCTAATCTTGACAGAATTGTTACAAAAAGTAAAGGATTACCTTCTCGGAACTTTTCGAACACATCAATCGTGGATTTTGTTCAATCTTCTCAGTTATTGTCAGGAGCTCTCGGTACTTAGTACAAATGACGAAGACGCGAATGAAAAAACTGGAGCCCCAACCCCCTATTTATAGGGGTGGATTTAGGTGGGAAAACTCGGGTTTGTAACCCGAAGCGTTAATCTGACCACCCACCAACTGTGGCGCGACACGTGGCATTAATTGAAATGTGTCAAAAGTTTATTTGTAAAACATGCATTCGATCAGATCAAACCAGACCAGACCAACAATGACCAGTTCTGTTAAGAACTACTCCGATTGGATCCGACCAACATCTCGAGACAAAGCGCCAGTCACTTAAGCAATCGCAACCACACGTCCATGAACACTGTTGGCCTTATCAACCTGCGAGTGCTCAGGGGGGTCTTGTTGATGGTATAATTTTTCCAACGTCGAAAGATCACCTATTAACCAAGGAACTATGTGCATGAGAACAAATAGACCAATTTTCACACCCAGTAAGGAAGATTCGGTGATCGGAATACATCTAACCAGACCAAGTGGGTCGGTCAATGAAGATCCTTCCCGAAGCACTCATTTGATCTACCAACACATCCGATGTACTACTGGTCCTCATGCTGGCTTTCTTTCATAGACCTTGACCAATCACCGTCAAGTCCCGTGGTACTGGTCTGGGCAATACTTCCCCGATCAAAGCTGGACCCTAGCCTGTGTTGTTGAACTCATACTGTCCTTGTCATGCCATCCCAGCCGACTGACAACAGTACCATGGCACAATACAATACACCCACCATCCTGTATCACCTGACACCTGACATCTACTACCTATTGCTATACCTGTCCTTGTACCTGTCTTGGCGCCAGCTTTCGCCATCTGACCGGACTAACACAGTACTCATCACCTGTACCGGTACTAATCCGTACTCGTGTCCCCCGTGACCAGATCGGAGGGGCACGTGGCACCTACCAAATGGAGGTTCAATACCTATACGGCCGAAACATGTCTACATGTTGGGACCACTCGAAGTATAACCCATGAGGGTCACCCAAATACCTGGACCCATAGGAAACGCCTATAAATAGAGGATTATCTCACCCATTCAGGTATGGATAATTTTTTCTTGCTAAAACCTTGCTTCTCTACTTGCTCATCAGTGTTATTACTGACTTAAGCATCAGAGTGCTCTTAACAGATATCCTATTGGTGTCCCCCTTATTTCGATGTGCTTCTTTTCGCAAGCAACTAGGCGAAGAGCGACTGCTTGAAGGTGGATCACGTCAAGTGATCCCATCGAGTGTTGGGCCAAAGGTTTTTGGCATCAATAGATATGTATTATTACTTTATAGTTTTTTTTTATACCTGTGCACCCTGAATTTATAACATAATTATAATTTACATCCTAAACATTTTAATTATGATAATTTGCACGCTAAATGTAAAAATTTGTAGCAATTTATCCCACATTCATAACAATGTTAATCGTTTGAAGGAAATTGACATGTGATTTATGCATGAATCATTAATTAAGGACATGAATGGTTATATTTAACCAAAATTTATTGAGATTAAGATCTTTAATTAAGTTTTATCAAAATAGAAAATTTAGAATTAATGTTATTTTAAATATAAATTTGGATTATTATCAATTGAAAAAACAAAAAGAACATTTTATTCTCTTAAGTAACAAATTGCAAATCAAGTGTAAATTTTCATTTAAAAAAATCATCATTGTTATCAATAGGGGATAGATTGCAACAGATTTGTAGGTTTAAGGTGTAATTATCAAATTTATAAGTTTTGGTTGCAAATTTTAACTATATGATAAGCCTAAGGTGTATGGGTGTTAAAAAAAATTAAAAAAAAAACCCTTACTTTATATTGATTAATCACTCAAATCCATGAATAATAGACCATCAAGTAGTTAGAAAAGAAACCAGTTTTTCCGAATTTAAAAAACTTGAAACAATTATTAAAAAACAACTGAAAAAAGGTCATTTTTCAATCTCCTATTATAAATCGGATTCCTAATTATCTAACACTTAGACAATTATTCCAATTCAATTTTGAGTCAAACTAGAATTAATACTTATTACTTCCATAATAATTAATTATTCTTAGGATTTATCCATTATTATTTTACTGGTTGTCAGAAAATTATCCTACTTTGTTTATTGAAAATTTTGTGAGCTAGTAAAAAGACATGATGTTTCTTATCTTCAAAACAAAACCCAAAAAAAAAAAAAAAAAAGACATGATGGATATATATAATGCAAACTAAAATAATAATAGATTAATTAATTAACCCGGTGAGTTTATTAATTTAATTATTTAACTCCAGTGCTTCTTCTCCATTAAAATCCCGAAGTTGAACTCTTAATTATATACAAAACTATGACGGCTCAAGATTTAACTTTTGTCTATAATATATAATTAAATATAACATTTTCATGGGGCATCCTTCATAAATGTAACGACAAGTTCCGTTTGAACTTCTCGAACGTTTATCTTGAAAAAGCGTTATTTCATAAATAGATATATAACACTACAAGAGGGCATCATTAACTCTTTGTGAAGAGTTATAGATTACGTGTATAACGCTATCAAATCAATTATACTTTTGATCCCCTTCAATGCAAATTCACTAATGATATATATCATTGTTCTTATTTGTGGAACCCAACTGTTTTGATAAACCATCTCGCACTTGAAAGGAGACACACAATGCAATCTAATAGAAAAAAGGATAAAGTACTCAATTTTGTTTTACCGATTGCGGATTTTAATTTAGACTATTACATTAATTAGAAATATGTCTTCTTGTATGTTAATCCACACATGTATAATTTAAGGTTTACATGCCGATAATCTTGGTGCTTTTGTTTGCTTGATATATTATCACAATCAAACTTCCGGTAGTAACCAGGATACTTGTGTGAATTGAATAAATAAACTTCTACCGATCATACAGAATGTCAAAACTACATCAAATGTGCTTTGTACTGGGGCATAAATCCTAACAAATATTGCTTCCCTACTCTGTAAGCATCCTAGTCAACTTTTTCATTGTTCGAATTTCAATAGTTGATATAGCTGAATCTCGTGATTTGAGGGATCTCCTAAATCCCCACTCTTCCGTTGTCTCGCCCGCTTGGTCTTGTCGTCGCGCGCCATCTTTGAAAGTGTCTATGCCGGATTGCATCAAATTCACAGAGCAAAAGAAAATGACCCCTCTGCAGAAAAAGAGAGGAGGCACATATATGCATTGCCTTACCGGCCTGCTGAGCTGCAAGGCCTCGCTGTGTTGTTTTTCCACTCTCAGCCCCTGAGTGTAGCCAATAAGCCATAAATTGGAAAGTGACTCAAACTGAACCCGGTCTAATTTGGTTTTGGAATGAACAAACCCCCTTCTGGGCAAAACAGAGTTTTTAACATTTTCCATTATGTTGTAATGTTACTTGTCATATCACTTCCAAGCCAGAAGTGTTCTTCTTGCTTTGTTGGGCGATTGGTTTTCTTTCATGCTGGCTTTTCTTGTGTTACTATTGTGATGGTCTTTCCTAGACCTCCCCTTAACCAAATGGGCCTTAAGCTTGTTCATATCGGACATCTGAACTGGTTTCAAAATGAATTCTTCTGCACCTTCCTCCAAGCATCTATTCAATTTCAAAAAGTCACGTCAGTCAAAAGCCAAAAAAAAAAGAAAAAAAAAGAGAGAAAGAAACTACTATAAGAATTCCTATTATCCTGTATCCAGCACCTTTATAAAATGACATTCATAATTTTTTATAAAGTTAATGTAACAATTAGTTGATTATAATGTAATATTTTTTAATGATACGTGTCATTTCATACCAGTAGTTATAAATAATTACATGTTGCCCATAATTTATATTAAATTTACTTGTAAATCAATTAGTGGTTAAGTTACAACTCTTGAATATATTCAATTGCCGGAAAAAGAAACTAGTCCTATGAAATTATTTTCATCTTAATCTAGATTTTAAACAAAGAATGATTTTCAAATTTTGCCTTACCTGTTGATTCTTGATGGGATATTCTCCGAGGACATGATGACGACTGGTACATCTTTAAGATGTTTAGATTTCTTCACAAAATATGAACACCAAATTAATTCTTCAAACTTCAAAGAATTTTCGGGTAATATCTTGCAGATATAAAATTATAAAAATCTCCATGAAAGTTAATTAAATTACCTTGATTTTTCTGAGGAGATCGTAGCCAGTCATTCCAGGCATAGAGTAATCTGTGATGATCATATTGACACCCAAGTTGTGATGATTTTGTTCATCTTCATCCAAGCCCAGAAATTCTAAAGCCTTATTTCCAGAATCTACTGCTGTAACTGTAAAGAACAAGAACCGCGCAGAAAACCAACCTCATATCAGAAAAACTGAATCAAAATGCAAAAAGTTGTCAGTTTTGAGAGATTTCATATTAAAAAAAAAAAAAAAAAAAAAAAAAAAAAAAAAAGAGTACCTTGAAAGGAAGAAGTCTTGAGGAGAGTTTCGATCAGCTTTCGGTCGATGATGCTGTCGTCAACGGCCAGGACATGAAACTGATGAGCCTCTGCATCCATAACCATGTCTGAAATTCAAGATAGGAGAGTGTTTTTTGTTTTCTCTCTCTGTTTTTTTTTTTTAATAAATATTGTAAAAGAAGATTATGAGGAGGGAAAAGAAGGCCGATGAGGGGGAACAGAGGAGCAGTTGTGGGATTTAAATGGGAAAGCCATCAAAATCAAGGACAGATACGAAATCCGACAGTTTGGAAAGGAAAATCTGAGAGATTTCATCAAAGAATCTCTACCAAATCAAGCAAATCTTTCTAGGTTGAATTTTTCTTTGGCGAACAAGCAGAGAAGGTCCTCTTTTTTGACCTTTTCCATTCAATATTGGATTTTCTCTCTCCCTCTCTCTTCTCCCAAGCTGACTATTGTGACCCTCTTGATTCCCACTAAACAAATCCACAAAAAATCACCTTAAAAAAAAAAAAATCCCACTTTATCATGTATTCGGTTCATACACTTCTTATTTATTATGTCACATTCTGTGTCACTCTACTAATCTTGTAGCATATATTTAACTAATATAGTTTTTGATTGTTAACAAAAAAATATATATATAATTTTTCATTGATGTGATATGATATATTAATAAAAATAAAAAAAAAATTTTTTAACTAACGTGTTATAATTTTTATGGATAAGATACGAAAGAAATAGAAATAAAGAGATGCATAGTCGAACCGTCGGATAAGGACGGTCCACGGCCTTGATTTTTGTTTTAATTTCTTTTGTTAAAAATTTGAGCGTTTTCCATGTCCATTGGATTGATGTCAGCAAAAACCATAATTGAAAAAAAATAAAAATAGTGTAATGGATAGATAAAGCCGTGGCCAACTTCTGGTTATGAGTAGAGTACAGCTTTGAAATTATTTTAATAACTGTCCTGTTGTGCTCCTTATTTTTCTTGAAAAGATACACTAACTTTTTTTCTTTTTTTTGGCAGAAAGTATTTTTCTCTTCATTTATTAACCTTTTCTTGGAGAAAAATTTGTGTCAAATAGACCACGTCCGAAGCAATTGAGCTCCATCTATATTATTGTGTGTGTGCATTTAAAAATAATAATAAATTTGTGTATGGAATTCGAACTTTAGATTTTATGACAAAATTAGGTATATAATTACCACTTAATTACGTTTATAACCACATGTTGTGTTTCTTTTCCTTAGTTTGGAAAATTAAAATATATGACTTTGCAATAGCTAGAAAACTTACCCATTTACCTTTTCATATCATATATATATATATATATATATAAAAGAATTTACCGTTTGAATTTGTTAACATTTGTTACAATTTCAAGAGGTATCTGTGTTACATTTTTGAAATTTAAGGAGCATTTTAGAATAAAAATCCAACCAAAGTTTGTAAATTTGTCTTGTTTTTCCCCTCTTCTGTAGCTCGACTCCACAATTCTTAGAACACAATTTAAAGAATACAAAAAGAATAAATTGTAGCAAATAGTAGTTTTTAGGCAAATACTAGTTTGAAATAGTAAGTTTTTAAAATGTTTTGTTAAAAGTAAATTTACAAAATAAATATCTAATTTACAGATAAATAACAAATTACTTCTAGAAAAAAAAAAAAAAAAACACAATTCCTAATGAAAGAGGCCAAAAAGTCCATGGCGCTTGCTAGCACCACTTCAAACGCCCCCCCCCCCCCCCACACCCTGTTGGAAAAAATTCAAGGAAGAGGGTGATCAGTATTAATATATCCTCTGAGCATTATTAAAAGGACTCTTTAGAGATTGACATGAATGTTTATTGAAGGCCCTATGGATGAGTCCTACATCTTGACAAAGATCAAGTCACTCTAGCCCTAATGAATGTGCTAACAGTAATGATATGTTTTGCATAAAACAAGTTTTTACATTTAAGACCTCAGAGAAGGTCAACTAACACTCGAACCTTTGACTACTGATTCAACATAATAATCCTTGACCATTAGGCCACCAAATTCGATGGTCACTTCAAATTTCCCTCCTTTCCAAAAAAGATAGTCCTTGGTTTGATTTGAGTTATTTCATTTTTACGACTCATCCAAATAGGTGTTTGGACTTTACACATATGAAATGGAGCATTTGTATGTTCGTTTTGACATTTAATTATGAATTTAATTGTTTTTATTCAAATGTGTTATTTTAAATGTTAATATCTAAACATTAGTTTGGATGACAATTTAAATATTTCTGTTCAAATTTTACAATCCGGATGGTTTTTCGTATGGAAGCTAAAAAGAGTCATATTATGTACTGCAAAATACAAATTAGTGACAACTTCCCTTGTTTATATTCACATACTATTTAAAAGAACAAAAAAAAAAAAAAAAAAAAAAGATGGTGAAAAGAAGGTCGATGAAACTCTCACAGGAGTTTGACTGGTAATTTTGGTGGCTTTGATCTTACATTTGCCGTCAACATACTTTTCAACAATCATTAAAGTCCAAGTCTAATTATTTTTTGTTTTTTGTTTTTTTTCTTTTTTGAAATATATCATGGGAAAAAGTCTTCAAACATATTCTAGACAAAACTCAGTTCGAGCTTTGCCATATTGCACGATTGTTATTATATTAAAATTAAACTAAAGCATATATTAAATAAAAAATTAGCTGAATGACTGTTTTTTATTACTATTTAAAAAAAAAATAGTGAAACTTGTAATTTTTTGAGAAAATGATCTTTTTTTAATTGATTTTATGATTGTCATTCAGTAACGTACCAACATTTTATTATTAACATATCAATAGCTCATCAATGATGATCAATGGCATGTCCACTAATAGACATATATTATTACTTCATAGGTTTTTTATACCAGTATATCCTGAACTTATAACACAATTATAAATTACATCCTAAACATTTTAATTATGATAATTTACATCCTAAATTTAAAAATTTACAGCAAGTTATCCCACATTCATAGCAATGTTAGTCGTTTGAAGAAATTGACATGTGATTTATACATTGATTATTAATTAAGGACAGGAATGGTTATATTTAACCAAAATTTATTGAGATTAAGATTTTTAATTAAGTTTAATAAAAAAATTTAGAATTAATGTTATTTTAAATATAAATTTGGATTAATATCAATTGAAAAAATAAAAAAGAACGTTTATTCTCTAAATTAACAAAATACAAATCAAGTGTAAATTTTGGTTATAGCCTCTATCTGATAGCTAAAGGTGTTGTCCCCTAGAAGAGTGCCAAACAGTCACTTATATCATCTTCTACTATGGCAACAAAGTTTATAGCATGTTATGAAACATCAACCATGGAATATGGCTGCGAAATTTTATCATGGGGATATGCATAGTAGATGGTATTGAAAGATCACCCAAGTTATTTTGTGACAATAAGTTAGCAGTGATGTATTCCAATAATAACAGGAGCTCAACGAAGTGAAAACATATAGACATCAAGTTTCAAGTTCCTAAAGAAAGAGTTTAGAGTGGACAGTTGTCTATAGAACACATTGGAACAAACTCCATAATTGCGAATCCGCTTACTCAGGGATTGCCACCCAAAGTGTTTCATGAGCACACTAGTTATATGGGTGTCATGTCAATTGATGATCTTCAGTTTTAGTGAGAGTTTGTAATTTTAGATGCTTTTATAATATAGACATATTTTAATTATTTCAGTTTATGAATATTTTGATGTTGTTTTCTATAGCAATAAAGTTTCAGTTTATTTACACTCTGATTTTGATATGGTTTAATCTCACTAATATTTAAGGGTGGACTAGTTGAAGATAGGTATGTTAAGATCATATTACGTGAAATTTCTATGCTACACATCTACATCATGATACATGTCATTCAGTTGTATTAGCAAATGTGACCATTGATGGGTTAAGTTATGATAACTATAATAAAGACCGCTTTGATCCTATATTGGTATGATTAATGGACCGGATTGGTTATAGATACATTTCAGTAATGACAATAAAGTTTAGCTCGTTCGGTTATTTTTACAAATTATAATTATAAGGTTACACATATAGCCCAAATGAGAGATTATTGGATTATAAATCCAACGTTGGGCTTACATATGAATAATTATGTGTTGCGGACTGTCAAAAAAGGTTAAGTCCAATTAAAAGTGATATACTAAGTTTTGGTTGATGTGGGCTTTAATATATCTAATAGGGTATTGGCCTTTAATGTGTAGAGACTTAAATGGTAAGTTCTATTTTTATGATGGGCTAATATAGAAATACCAAAAGATAACAGAAAAGTTATCTATATATAGTGGTTATGATTCCTAGATCGCACGTATTATTATCATTATTCAATTATGATATCTCATCATCATAGAGAGAACACAGAGAAGATTAAAAGATTCTCTTGGAAAATGTGTTGATCTGGAAGGCCAACCGCACGGCTCTAGCAGGTGATCAATCGTTATGGATTTAGGTACGCTTCTGCTTATTCGTTAATAGATTTCTTGATGATCTAATATGAATATTCTTATGATTATAGGTGATGATTTTCGCCCAATGAATTTATCTTACAAGGACAACTACTCCGATGTTCTGATGAGTGAGCTAAAGTATGTGAACAATATTGTCACATTTGTGCAGCTGTGCTTTTTTTTCCCCCCTTTTTTTAATTCACTCGCTACCAAGTTTCTTTTGGCTTTCCGGGGTTGCTAAGAAAAAAGAGAAGAGAACCCAAGTTTCAAAATTAAAAAAATTCGAAATTTTGTTTTTCTTCAAGTGATATATATTTTTCTTTTCTCTTTTTACTGGCTTAGCTTGTATATTGTCCAAGTCTTATTAGTTTGGATGATGAGTTTAAACTCAAAATTTTGTCAAGTTTTTTATATTTTCTAAAAAGTTAATAAAAGTTACTATTTAAACTTAAAAATTTCAATTTAAATTCATTCACCAAACACCCCCTTAAGAAGTTTGATTGTTTTTACAATGGCGGTGGAGGACCAAATTAAAGGGGTGGTGGGAGTGCTGAAGATGGGTCGTTGGACCATTCTCCAGTCGGCATGAGACTTCTTGCCGTTGACAGACGACCCAATTTGCCTCAAAGTATTGGAGATTTTTTTTAGATCATCTCCAACTTATAGTTCTACTTTAGCACAATTTTTGTATTAATATAGCACAACTTTTATAGTAAATTTAAAGTTCATGTGCAACCCATCTAACATAAATTTTAGTATATTAACCTTTTTGTTTCATTGATAACAATTATTTTGTTTTATCAACTATATACTTAAATATATTTATTAATATATTTGTTTGATAATATACTTAAATTATTTTATTTTATAAATATTAACATAATGATATAAATTTAAATAAATTTATGTAACAAAAAAGATATAAAAGGATGTAATTTTGTTGAAAAATATACAATTGGGGTTTAAAAAATAAAATTTTAAACATGTGTTAGGCACTTTTCATTATTAAACGCGCTATCTCTACAGTGTTGCGTCATCATTGGTGCAATTCTGTAGATTATTGACTCCAAAGCAGCGCCAAAGTTGGCGCATGGTTGGAGCACAATTTCAACGTCGTTTTGTCGTTTTGCACCATTATGAAGCTCGGTTGGAGAGGGCCTTAGTAAATGCCAATATTAGACTATGCTATCTGTACGTGTTGTTCCCTTCAATAACACTGTCATTCTATTCATCCGCACATTAGACTATGCAATCTTTACGTGTTATTCCCTTTCACAAACTTATATCCGGCCCTGTCTCTGACCATATATTGTTCTATTTTTCTCCATCTACATTCTATTCACACTGTCATTTACACACAATCCATTCACACTGTCATTTACATTTTCTTTATCATTAATTTGCAATTCCATCATTTGAAAGCCCATATCCTGGTCTAAATATTATATCTATATATCTATATATCTATATATACACACTTTCCTTGTCATTTATTATTCACTTACATTTACCATTCCATCCTCACCTTTATTTAAAAACTTTTTTCTCCTTTGAATTCAAGGCTTTGGATGTGTCCTTTCATTTTGATTTTGTTTTTGCCAGGCTCTCAATTCTCATCCCATGGAGTTAACACCTGTTCACTGTCTGCATGGACGGAAGGAACCTGTGACCGGGAGCTTAAGCCCCCACTCATTTTTTTTGATTATTTTGATAACCATACATGAATAGGTATGATTTTATATAGATATATACAAAAGCCCCTACCATTAACATATCAATCCGATAAAAGTTAAATTGCTTATTATGTTTAAGTAGTCCAAGATGTCATTTACAAATAAATTGAGGCAAAAAAAAAAAAAAAGAAAAAAGAATATACATCCTAATTTAACCCCCTTCCCACCGCAGCCACTCACTGTCTACACTACCCACCAATCACCATCACGATCATACAATCATCAAAGGGAGGGGAAAAAAATGGAACAAGGGCAGTAGTATTTTTTTTGTAATGATTTTATGAAGAATCGGCTACGCAATAAAATAAGAGATCAATTTATGAATGAAAATTTACTTTTGTATATTGAGAAAGATATTTTCAAAATGAAGATATTATATAACATTTTCAAAGAATGAAAACCCGCCAAAGACAATGTAATACGTGAATGTCATTAATTTTTATTGATCTTTTGTTTTCGTTGATAGCCCTCACTGACCTAAATTCCTGACTCCTTCCCTAACTGTTTGACCAACGCACACTCGACACCATGCAGTGTCGGATCCCGAATAAAACCGGAAATTATAAGACTCTTCGTAGACCTAATAGACGGATAATTCATAGATTGTTTTGACGAAATCGTACAACTAATGTTAACAGAATTTGTATGGCCTTTGTCTTTTCGTTGTAAAAGCTACAGTCTTTTTCTTGCACATCACATGCATTAGAGTTGTAACCGACATATACATACAAACATATATATATATATATATATATATCTCCAATGTAACCTCCTTCAATGGTCGACGCCAACCATGTCCAAAAACATTTCAATTGTCATAGACAAAACATCTATAATATATATTCGTTTGTTTTTCCTCCCCCCCCCCCCCCCCCCCCTTTTTTTTTTGCTTGCATAAAATATTTTTATCATAGAGGAGGAGCAGGCCGTGGGATAAAAAATTTCTTTTGCTCAAAAAACAAGATTGATGAAACTTCACAAAACGTTTCCTTAAAAAGAAAATACTAAAAAAAATGCTCACAAAATGGACGTTAACATTTTTTTTTTCTTGTTATTCTCATATACATATTTGAATTTTAGGGTTACTCTCACTTTTTTCTTTGAATTTTGAAAAACTCTCACTTTGTCTTCTAAATTTATCCAATCCCACTTCATCCTTTTATCAGTATTTCAATTAAAAATGGATAAAAAAAAAAGTGAATTAAGTGCAATCATGTGATCTTTTTTTCCTTTATTTTTTTAGCAAAAATTAAACATAATGGACTTATAAGTAAGTTTAATTCCCCTATTTTTCTATTCATTTTTAATAGAAATCCTAACAAAATGGATTTAGTAAAATAAAATTCCTTACTTTATTGTATGTTTCTAAGATTGATACCCGATAGCCCCTATATAAAAGGTTTTGTCCAATTAATATATTGTGTAACTTTAAATCCAATACAATCCAACCACAAAAGTTCGATATTTGTACACTATTGTATTGCAGTATTGAATGGTATTCTTCGACATCTAATGGGATTAGATACCTAGCCCATTGACGGACTAGTGCAGTGGTAGATATTTCCAAAATAGATACTTGACAGCCTTTTTTTTTTCCCTTTCTTTCTTTCTTTCTTTCTTCCTCTGAACTTTAAAAACTTTAACTTTAGTTCCTAAATTTTGAATTTAGCCTCATTTCACCAATTTTATCATCATTTCAGATTTAAGTTAAAAACAGACAGAAAAATGTGAGTAAGTGTAATTATTTGGGTTTTTTCGGTTCATTTTTAACAGAAGTCCTAACGAAATGGGTTTAGTATGACTCATTCTCCTATTTTTTAGTCTGTTTTCAACTAAAATGCTGATGGAAGAAGTATAACGAGGTTAAAAATTCAAAGTTTAAGTATAAAATAGGAGTTATTAAAATTCAGAAAATAAAATAAAAATAACTTTAAAATATACAGAAAATAATCTTTTTTTTTTTTAAATTTTTAATCGAGGAAAGAATAGTGTTAGTTTTTCATATAAAAGTGTTGGTGGGACCCTAGGTGGATAATCAAGACATGATTCCAGCATGTGGGATTGCTTTCTATCATATCATGTTTTGCAGATGTGCTTCTCCGGCATGCATGTGGGGTTTACAAGAAGATTTGGTATAATGATATTGAATATCCGTTGAAATCTTTCAACATTTAAAAATTAAAAAAAATTAAAAAAAAAAAAAAAAAAAAAAAGAAGAAGAAGAAGCTAATTAGTATAACAACTTTTAGAACAGTTATATATTAAGGCGAACAAAAAATTGCAGTTATCCATATATCCACGCATCCAATACAATCCACAAATATCCAATATTTGTATATTATTGTATGGTATTGGATGGTATTAATTTCGATATCTAATGAGATTAAATAAATTATGGTACAGTGATAAGGATGTATTTTTTCATTTTCCTCCTTCCAAGATATTTCTAAGATAAATACTTGACGACCCTTACATAAAAGATCTTGTAACAACGTTGCACCCATGCATTCTTCTAGTAAAATTTAGTCAGTTTCTTTAATGTTTCATTGATGGGCCCACAATAAATATTGAGAGTGGAATGGCACTACTGATTTTTTTTTTTTTTTTTTTTAACTTTCTTGCTTTTTTTTAAACCAATGAATTAAAAAAAAAATTAGTGGGTTAGAAATTAAAGGTGAAAGTTATGTTGTTTGGTGCAGTTTTAATCATTTTTCATCCAGCCTACTGTCTTACAGTTGAGTAAATTCCAGAAAAAAATCAAACCATTAAATCCAAGGGTTTTGGTGAGGTTTGGAAGTCGAACGGCTTAAATTAGGGATTGTTTCAATAAGCGGTTTACTTTTCTACTTTTTGATCCTCCTCCGGGCACTGGCCATTTTGAGAATGTTTCTTTTGTCTACTAATTTGTTGCCTAGAGATTTCTAATATTTTTCCTTCACCTTCTATAACGGGTTTATCATAATTTTGGTCTCTAAAAGCTTTAGCTCCCATATCATTTTACCATATGAACTTTGGAACATCTAATAACCAATTTTCAAGCTATTAATTTGTCTCACAATAGTTATTATGTACAAACCACTTAAAAATTAATGATATTTACTAAGTGAAGATCGCGTGTTATTATTATTATTATTATTATTATTTTCATTTTCATTTTCACATACTGAAACGTTTTGTTAAATTTAGATCAATTTTAAAAACCGTAAATTCCCAAAACACTTGACCGAGGAAAACAAGTGATAAGTTACTGTCCACTTTTTTAACACTATTTTAAATATTATAAGACAGATGATAGTTCAGGAGATTAAAATGTCCTTGGACTGATAATTCAAGAACTAAAAATGAAACCCCAGGGGAAGATAAAAGGAAAAGGCCTTTTTGTTATTTCCTGGAAAAATTTTGAAATCATAGCCCTTATTTTTCACAATAACATAAAATAAGCAAAAACATGAGATATGGAAAAGAAAAAAAAATGCACTATAAAAGGACAATCTTTGGACCTTTAAATAGTCAAATATACATTGTAAATTTAGAAAAAATAATTTGTCAGCTAGATATACTCTTCATTCCTCAGAAACCTTGAAGAAGGTATAGGACAAAATCAAGTTATTTATCCCATCCATTCTGGGATCTGTTTCAAACTCGGGATCAATGTAAAAGAACACCTGCAAAAGCGAAATGCATTTGATAATCCGAATTTATTTCTGAGATGGAACATGCAAATATCGTTACTTACTGGCATGTCAATCTGCTCCCCGGGAAGAAGACGCTGCTCCTCAAAGCAAAAGCATTGTATTTTATTGAAGTAAACCGCAGCCTGTGGAAAATAACATTATCAATCGGAGTTAACAAAGTCGGTGATATCCAATTTCAAAAGAAAGAAACCGCATTTGAATTCAAGTTACACCACATCTGACTAAATAAAGGATGCCTAAAAGGCCGGATTTGAGCTAATACCAGTGAGAATGCAACAGATATTTCCGAGATCAATCGAAAATAGTTGAACATGGTAGTTCAACTCATCCTTAGATAAAACAATAAACAGAACTCAACAATGTTGAAATAAGTACCGTTGCTTAACATGAAGATTCAGGAAAATGCAAATCATACGGAACAAAGACAATGATCACACCCATATCTTTCGATATTGTTAGCACGAATGCATCCTTTACCAACCATTCCATTGGACACTGAGATAAGTGAACTCAATATTTTACAAGTGAACCAAACAAATAAATTTATGATCAAAACGTGGCTCGAAAACACTGCAATTGCACTTATCTCTAAGTTAGTTAAATGAAAAGGAACAGCACCTCTTCGGAACTAACAGTAAAAATTATAATAAGTTTTTAATTCCCATAGTTTACCTTCATAGGTGTTACATTGTATGTCGATACTCCAGTTATCGGAGTTGAACTCCGATTCTCAGCAGTGTAAAATGCAAGAGCGCTTTCTCCAGGCTTAACCCTTACCTGTAGAAAATCAAGCAAGAACATTAGCGTAGAGCATGAAAATTTCAAGAGTACGTGACATTTGACATAGCAGTTTGGTACGTAATGAAACAAAAACATAGTTGCTGATAGGATGCACCTCTCTTTGCGTAGGAATAAATCTCCATGGCATACCGTCAGCCACATCAGCATTAAACTGGACCACAATCTCCCTGCACAAAAAACATAAATTAAATGCATATCGAAAAGAAACATCTTTAAGAATAATACTTTATAGTTAGAAAAATAAAAGAGGATTAAGTGAAGGAAACCTGAATCAAGTCACTTCTCTGCAATCAAAGGTGTGTATATACAGATGTTTTAAGGAATTGAGAAAACAGTGGTCGCATAAAAGAAATGTGTGCTTGTATCTTGAATGTAGAGGTGCAGTGTGGTTAGTGCAAAACTCATAAGGTTCTTTATGGCTTATGCAAAGTCCACCGAGGACGTAAAGAGAACTCTCCAGCCATATTGAAAGTAATGTTAAAGATAAAAACCTGTCATTTCATAGCCGTAAAAAATTTGATTCAGCTATGAAAAACAAA
Source organism: Ficus microcarpa (assembly GCA_025413485.1). Taxonomy (NCBI): domain Eukaryota; kingdom Viridiplantae; phylum Streptophyta; class Magnoliopsida; order Rosales; family Moraceae; genus Ficus; species Ficus microcarpa. Next base: position 2,025,234 of record CM046378.1, read on the forward strand.
CTCCTTTAATAACGTCAAGCCAAACTCCCATAAAGAAACTATTGTGATTGCTTTTGAACTGATCATGAAGTCTACTAAGATCCCAATTCTCCCAGATGTCGGATTCTCACTTAGAATCAAATGCATTTTGATAATATATAAGCTGAACAGTAAATCTTTCTCAGTCTTCAAATTAATTGCTAAAACCAATCTAAGAAATGCATGGTAAAATAATAATCGTAGGGTTAATGTAGAGCAAACATGTCTCAAACATAAGTCAGATTAGATGCATGCTTGAAAGAAATTCCTACGACTAGCATAAGCAAATGAAGATATTAGTATAAGATGAAAACGTACGTGGTTGTTGGAAGAACAAATACCGCAAACTGATTGAAAAGACTAAATATAGATCATTCTGAAATCACAAGGAAAAACTTTATCAGAGCAGACCTTGTAGTGACTGTTCCATCTTTAGCATGTCGAGCAATCTTTTCTTCAACACTCTACCGAAAAAAAAATAAAAAAAATAAAAAAGAAGAAGAAGAAGAAGAAGGTACTGTTAACTTGACAAGTTTGGGGAAAAAAATGGCCAGAGCAAATTTTATATAGCCATATAAAATAGAAGCAAGGGTTCCTAAAGTGATCGAGACCTCCTATTATATATGACAAAACTCCTCTAGGAGGACACTTCTGATTATACCTTTCACATTCCCAAGTATATTTCTCCTCCCATTTCTATATATTTAGATACCGTTCATACATACTCTTTCAGATTAATTAAGCATTTTATCAAGCATTGTTATGAGCTACATCAGTAACATCTTAAGACGATTACTTTCACGCCTGCCACTCAATTCTATGCAAAAACGTGGTATTTACTGTACCTCCTATGATCATATGATTAATATCCTTTATTCCTTCTTCAAAAAGCACAACCTCCCATGTCATTTTTTATCTTCTCTTCTTATTCAATTCTAGACAGAGAGAGGAAAAGAAGGAAAACTCTCTCAACTTCTTCACAATTTACTATAACACATACATAAAGATGCAAATCCATATCAGCATCTGCATACATGTTGAAAGAAAAAGAAAAAAAAGTTAGAAGGTAAAGTCAGACCTCACGACGCTGGACAGTACCCCCATATCCTGTAGCTTGGCAAAATCTCCTTTATAGGGGAACAGCAGCATAGCTACATCCAACCATTGCAAACACCAATGCCGAAAGATAAAGAAGCATATTCCTTGATTTCTGTTCTTTAGATGCAACAGAAACAGATGCATAGTGATGCTGACTTCTGAACAAAGAATAAGGTCTTCTGAAGTATTTGGGAGCATAGGATGAAACTCGAAGATACTTATCAAAAGAACCTGTACTGAGTTCATTTATTGATGTTGTTCTCCACAAATTGTATCCAAAAGGCTTACAATATCCACTATTACCTCTGGTGAAACTATAACTCGACCAAACTAAGTCATTAGGTAAACACCTGAATCAATAAGAACAAAACAAAAGTCATTCTCATGGAAATTATCCAGAAAACAAGCTGTGACTTGAATAAGAGGTTAATAATGTGTTTGATGTCCAAAAAAATGTTTACATCAAAACCATAGCTCAAAAACCATGGAGAAACTAGTTAATCCATGTAAGCCTAGAGATTCTAAATTTAAATATCATATCAATTTTCCTCAGAAAAAGAAAAAACAAAAAACAAAACGATTCTATAACATAACTACCTGGATGCAAGAGACCCATCTTGTAAATTTTTGAGGTACGGCAAGAAATGTGCTCTTCTAGAAAGCCTTGACAATGACATGTTTGGAGAGATCAGAAAGCAGTGTAACACGAAACTTCACCACCATCTACAAAGATATCTGAGATAAATGTATAAGAATCACCTACTACAACTTTTCTGTATCAGAATCAGGAATAACATTAGGATGGAAAAAAAAAAAAAGGAATAAAAATGAAACCCCTCAACATCAAAATGTTTGGATCAGTAAGGGCCATACCATCTCCAACAAAACAGAAACTATTCTTTCTTCCTTTTTGTTCTTGCGCTTCCCAATTCCGTTTCTCTACTAATAATGTCGAGTAAGGATGGTACTCGTTGCTCGTTTCTTTTGTGTAAGTAAGTCAAAGATGAGCACCAAATAAGTAAAATCAAGGATCAAAATCAACAGCAAGCCCTAGAGTGCACTATGTGATAGAGTAGGCTCTCGACCTTAAAGAGTGTCAAAGTAGCCCCTCAACTCTACTGTATATAACTGGGGCTGAATGTCGGTTTAAAACCGTGGGTTTCAGTTTGAAACTGAAGACGTCGGATTTCGAATAGTAAAACCAATCACCAAACGGTGAAGGTTTTTTCCGTTCGGTTTTCGAACTGATTATCGTCGGTTATAGTCAGTGTTCTATGATGTACCCGGTCGTCAACTGGTAGTCTACAGGGGTAACCTGATGGTTCTTTTCAGTTTTTTGACCGATTTTTGGCATTATTTCCAGTTCTTTTTTTTTTTTGGGGGGGGGGGACAATATTTCATTTTTATGTTGAACATACAAACTTTTTTGGTATTGAATGTTAAACAATATTATTATAAATCATAGCAATCAACCCTAATCTGAACAAATGCACTAATGCAATAATGAACACACATTTGAAACTTGACATTTCATTGTAAAAAAAAAAAAAGGAGAAACTTCATTAAATCTAATATTCTCAAAATCATAGTCCCTAACATAGAAAACATCGAATATAAAGAAAAAACAAAACCTAAACCAGAAGCTAACATCAATTAAAAAAAAAAAACTAACCTAGAAACAGCCAAGGCCACGGAAGGCAACAGGCGGCGGCTGGAGCTACTCTGCTCGTGATGGCTGAGGCGTCCGCGGCGGTTGCGGAAGCCGCGGGCTTCAGCGGGGAGGCCGGAGACAGACAGACAGACAGACAGAGGAGGAGGTGGTGTCTCGTAGACAGACAGAGACTGAGATATGCAGAGATCAGAGAGAGTCGAGGAAGGAAGAAGGTTAATTAGGCTGCCGGACTAAAACGACGTCGTTTCACTGTCCTCTCCTCTCCCCCCTTTTTTTTAATTTAATTTATAATAACCTAATTTTTTTTCTTTTTTTTTTCCTTAAGTAGGAAAATTCGAACTTTTATTTTAAAGCAAAATTAAATATAAAATTACCTTTGGATTTTATTTGTTGCGTAATTTAATATAATGTGGACTCTAAAATTTCTATCATATGTATGACATTTAGGGTTTATTTGGTAAATTAGTTCATTTCAACTCAAACTGTACTTTTTTTTGTCTTTTTCCCAAAAAGTTTTTGTCTTTTTCTCAAAAAGTTTTTTGTCTTTTCTGAAAATTCAAAAAAATTTACTATTACAACTAAAATATTTCAACTCAAACTAACCAACCAAACACACTATTAAAAAGTTTTGGTCAATTTCGATTCCAAATCGAAACTTAACATGAGTATTGGAAACTGGACTGTTAAAAGCAAAATTTGATTCGATTTTTGGCTGAATATTTTTTATTTTATTTTCAGTCCTTGTTTTTCTGTTTTCAATTAGTTGATTTCAATTTTCCCTTTTTTAAAAATTATTATTAGAAATAAACGATTTAAAATGAATGAAAATGACTAGTATGATTAATTTATAAAAATAAAAAAAAATAAAAAAAATAAAAAAAGGCAAACAAACAAACAAACGCACACACACACACAAACGGTATGATTGCCCATCATTAAATATTTTTCCCTTCTATTTTATCCTTTTTATGTAATAGTTTTCCCAAAAAAAAAAAACTCTCACTTAAATACTTTCGAAATATTATTTCTTGCATCATTTGAAAATATAATTTTATCGAACACGTTTGATTGCTTATTAATTTTTCTTTTTCACAAATGTTCTCTTGTTTAAACATAATTTCTTTTGCTTTCTTTTTTTTTTCTCCCCATTTCGTTCCCTATTGGTATTCCATCAATTTTTATTTTATTTTCTTTGTTTTTTGTTTTGTGCTTTTTTTTTTTTTTTTTTTTGCCTTCTGTTATTTTCTACTTGTGATTTTCTTTTCCTTCTTATACTCTTTTCTTTAATAAGATGCGTAAAAATGAAATTATGCTAACTTGTATATTTTTTATTATTGTAACATAATTTACATAATATACATATTGGTATGAAATTTCATGTCCTAACTAGTATATCTAGAGATATACAATGATGATAGTGCTTTTTGCCTTGAAAGTTTCACATACACATACATATACATATATATATATATGTATGCCTATGTATGTATGTATTTACCTCCTACATGCTTAGCTAAATTCCTACTCTATTAGGTTCTTCTTCAACCAATTTTTTAAACACAAAACCCTTGGCGAACCACACATAAGCACACAAGTTTAAAGCACTCAAGCCGGCCATCGTCCAATAAAAGTAATCCAAGTGTGCCCTATTGATATTGTTACCCAACCATTTATCCCTATTTCTTGAGCTTATTCCTTGAAATAGGGATATGATGCCACTGCTAATGAAGTTCCCAACTCCGGCATTACTCATATTTGCGGCCGATCCAAGACTTCTCATCACCGATAGCATTGGTCGTAGAGCAGCTCTTGAAGCCCAATATAAGTAAACACATCCGACAAACCACATAACAAGTATTGCGGAAGCATCCACCAAACCCTAATTGGTATCTCTGCTCTAGGGTTTTCTATGAGGTTGTAATGCCTTGCCCTATCCACCCGTTTGGCCTCCACGAGAGCCAAGGAGACAACATTTAGTATGGACAGGAATAGGCCAATGTCGATCCGCTGTGGCATGGTGATGCCTGATTGGTGACCGGTGCAATTTTGATGATCTGATTGTTCAGATCATCGTGCTGGCTTGCTTGGTGAAGTAGGTGTTGAGGAGGGAATTGACAAGAGGGAACATCAAGCAGCATAACCAAATGGGTATGATACTGAGGACTAGCTTCACTTCTTCCACTTGGTTTAACGAGCAAAGTCTCCAAGGGTTTTTCAATTTTGTTGAGGCCTCTTGTTGGTCCATGGTCATTGCCTTGTCCAAAGATCTGCAAAATTTTCAATTTATCGGAAAATCCAAATCACTGGAAAGTTATAAATTCAATGGAGAAAAATCACTTATATATATAATTAAACTTGGGGTAGAGATTCGAATTTTGTACATTTTAGTCAAAGTAAGATATGGTATTATCTCTAATTTATGTGGATGTATAAAATGTTTTAAATGTTTGGAGTCCTAGATTTATTATTATTTAAAAAAAAAAAAGGAACTATTAATTTTTGGTGCAACGAGCAAAACATGAGTTTTTTAAATAAATGAAGAGAGATGTTAAGTTACATGGAGAAGCTTAATCAGTACGGGCTAAACAATTTGTCTGATATCAAATCCTTAATTAGATAACCAAAAAAAAAAAAAAAAAAAAAAAGAAGTATATATCTTAACCATAAAGACTGAAATCTAGTATTAATATTTTTTATTAGTTTGATTCATCATATTTAAATTAAAAAGTTTCTATAAACTTGAATGTCTAATATTAATGAGCTCTTCTAAAATAACAATGAATTCCCTTAAAAAAAAAAAAAAAAAACCATAAATTAGTGCATAGTACTACCAAACATGGCAACTTCAAAAAATTAAGAAAATTAAGTCTTGATTTCATATCAAATGGGGGTGTTTCTTCGTAATGAATTTTAGTAGTATTGCAGTAATTAAATTAATATTCCACAGTCGTAGAAATCAAGTTATTGACAAAAACACCGGAGATAGGACAAGTTGTAGAGAAATTTATACCAGAATTGACTGGTACGAACCAAAGTCCTAATCATATTGTTAGGTTGTCCTTGGGTTCTCTCATTTCCATAGTAAACACCACAGCCATCACGCATCTCGTCCACGTTTCGCTTTCGCTACTCGGCCACTAGCACTTGTGCCACGGACGTGAACGGACTGCCCATGGCACCTTATCTCTTGTACCGCTTAATTCCCAACACAAACACTATGAATGCTGCAGCCACGGCCCGTGCCACCACTCCATGCCCTGTCCCCCACCACACATTGTCCTACATCCACGGTTTTAATCTTTTTAGGGTATGATTGGTTGGAGGGAGAGGGGTCGGAAGGAAGATGGGAGGAAGAGGATAGGTGAAGGGAGGAAGTCTCCCTCCAAACCACCCCCAAATTTGAATCCTTCCATTGGTGGAAAGATTTATCAAATCAATCACTTTTTTATGAAAAGTCTATTTTACCCCCATAAAGTATTATTAAAACTATATCGATTGGTAGTATAGTAATTAAACAATTATCTATCATCTATCATTTAACTCTCTATCCTTCTTACCAAATAATATAAATAATTTTTATAATCCTTTTCATCCTTTATATTCTCCATCATTCCTATCCTCTCCATCCTTCCAACCAAACATAGTTAAGGAGCAATTGGCATCCAATATGCCATAACATAGTTAAGAGTGTATGACAAAAATATATGTAATGGAAATTCTACCAAAGAGGATTAAATGGGACTACTTCAATATTTAAAGAATAAAGTTCGAAAAAACCACAAAAATAGGCGGGCCACGCCCTCCCTTGCCTGGCTGGTCGGCATACCAGGCCTAATCGAGGAAGGTATGTCCGATATCCCGGACAAGTTATCTGGTGTCCGGGCTACTGGCTCCGTCGCCCCTCGGGTCGAATCCGAACTCGTGCTTGTACTAGTGCTCGTGCTAGTGCTTGTGTCCCCAGTGACCCCCATGTTCCCGGACAAGTTGTCGTTCTCGGAATCAGACGGGTTGCTCATATTAAAGAGAGAAGCGAAGGCTTTACCTTCTCGGAAGTTCTCTGAGTCTCTTGCAAAGTTGTCTTGATTAGCATTACTCGGCAGTTCTCAACAGATTTCGGCAACTTCTTGCAAACGATGGGAAAATGGAGGACCTTCACCCCCTATTTATAGGGGTTGGTTTGGCGGGAAACACAGGCATTAATTTCGAGGCAACACTTCAGTTCCCCGCCAATCCTGTCAATTCCAGCATTTAAAATTTGAAGTGTCGTTCGGTCTTCCCCACCAATCAATACATGACACATTGAACTACGACACGTCAGCTACCAACCTTTAGTGCCACGTCGGTTCAGACTAACCGGACTGGCTGCAAGAACCTGGGAAGGCCCGAGAACAAGCAGAGAACATCCGACTAGTTGGGTGCGCGACCATCTTTGTACCGCATATAGCACCCCTGGTCTGATTAGCCTAGAGATACTGGAGGGCTTATGTTGAGGTCGTGACCTGCACCGATAGGTAACTCGGTCACGTCAAACCTGTTCTGACTAGACTCCTGTTCTGGGTGGTGACCCGATTACGTCGAAACGATGAAACTGTACACGACCGTCTGAGCTAAGGGCTCGTTACCCGTCTAGATCCGACCATAAAGCCTATCTTGTGAACCCGGGCTACCTGACTATGATTGGCGAGCTATGCTGACAACTCTCTTCACGGTCTGGGTCGGCACGTGCTCAGGGAACAGGTGAATGCTCTGAGCAGTAAATCTTTATACGTGCCTCCGTACGCCGCCTTTCGTATAGAGTACAGCCCTCAATTTTAAGGGTCAAATCGCCATCTTCCACCATCTGCTTCCATCATTTCCTTGACTTCTACCGCCTGTTCCGGCTGAGGCTACCCCTACCGGCGTCTATAGTAACCACCCTAGTGCCTTCTGGCATGGGGCTGAGGCCATGTGGCATCACCTTATTGGCCCATAGCCCTTGTACACCATGCATCTACTCATTCGCCAGGAGTCTTAGGGAACCGATTCGATCGGGTCATCCGAACACCCGAGCTCACGGGAAGTGTCTATAAATGAAAGATCATCCCTCCATTTCAAGTATGGACATTTCTTCCTTGTCTAAACTCTGCCTCTTCATTTGCTCATTAGCTTCCTCTCTGACTTAAGGATCGGAGTGCCCACGGTAGACACCACACCGATGTCCCCATCACTTCGAGGTAGTTCCTTTTTACAAGAGACTGTACGCAAAGTAACCGGGCAAGAGTGATCGGAACAACCGACCACATTGGGTGTTGGTGCTGGAGACTTTTTGGCATCAACAATCACCAACAGAAATCAGTTTCGAATTCGCCTTCTTCTTTGACGGAGTACTCCCACCTGCATCATCCTCTCATTCGACAGCGCCATCTAGCCAGCACTTCCATGCCATCATCTAGACTCTCAATGCTTACTAATTTATCTTCTTTCCACAAGATTATAAATACCCATTAGAAAGACTAGAGCATAAACAACAAACAAGTGAAATTCAAATATAATATAAAGAAAATTGTTACACCAAAATTCAACCTTAACTACGATGAAACAACACAAAGAAGAAATCGTCAAGGCACATGAGGCACACTTTCCTTAAAACAGATTCGTCCCCTCTGGTAAGTGCACAAGGTTTCAATGGACGTCTGTCTCCCAGGATACAACGACGAATAATGGTAGTCTAGCACGATCAAAAACCGTTTCCGGCGAACTTGAAACCAAAGCCTTCCCTCTATCACCAAACTTCAAAAAGCCGACCAACACTAGAGAATGCCGAAAAGATAAATATGAAGAAGAGAATCTCTGATGTGTGTTCAAGTGTGCCTTTCAAGCTTGTGGAGGCCTCCTTTTATAGGCTCAAGGATAGGGTGTTACAAAATCGGAAATTAATGGATTTTATTCTGGATTAATGCAATGCCATCCGTGTTGCTCATTTAAATCCTTTGAATTAATGCTCATTTACCTCTTGGAATATGAACAATCATAACAGATGACTGTTTATATTTTGAAAAATTAAAACTGGAATTTATGTTGGAAAAGGAAAAAAAAAATTTCCAAAACAAATCTCGTGCAGAACAAGCTCGACGAACCGACATTCGGTTCGCCCACGTCATGCGGCGCACACGTTGGGCCCCTAACCCATCGGGGCTGTGATTTGCACCCCCTACTCATGATAGAGCATCTTGGGTTCACAATCTTACCCAAGTCCAAAAGTGCAAATCCTTATAAAGTCCATCAAGCTTTCATGCCTTAATAATGTGGAACTCCACATATATAAGTAACTTCCAACAAAATTCTTATTCCAATGGGTACATTTTGAGTATCAATTTCTCATTCACCCGAATACCATTTTGAGTGTATAAATATATGATTTTGGTCTTCTCACGACAGAGAACGCAAATCCACCAAGACCCCGTTAATTTTACTAAGTGAGTCCCACTCAAATTTGGACCTCAAAATGGTTTAAAACCATTTTTTCCAACAATCCCCACATGAATGAAAATTGACCAACGACAAGAGAAAACAAAAGACACTACACGGTGATAGAGTTCTACGGTTAACATATGCATAGGATAGGTAGGCGTTAACCCTTGAACCTTCCCTTATGAAAATATACTTACTTTATTGGCTGATCAATGGACACGTTGTCCTTGAACTGTTCTGTCGTTTATGTAAACGATAGTATACCTCACACGGAGATTTTCCTGACATAGTTTCAATTCTCATGGTTATGTCCATTTTGGCCGTGGACATTGTCCTTGTTCTGCAAGGGTTTTAAAGAATTCCCTAGCAATTCTTCTTTAAAGTGACCCCACTTCTCTCTCACATAGGTGATTTCTTAATCAAGAGTATCTCACATTACTCCGCTCGGATTCCCGACGCTTAAGAATCATTAAAAGCATAGCTTAACCTATCTCGTATGGGTATCACTGTTTTCATCATAGGAATGAGCTGGAGGGTAACCCCCACAGTGATTCTACTCGGTCTATGCAGTTTAGTTATCCCATTGAACCTAGATTTTAGGACCTCCAGTCCACTGGGTTGGGTTTCCACTGTTTCGACCTATTATATCATGGGCTTAAGTCCCATTCTCCTTGATGATTTCTCAACTAGATCTCTATTTAACCCTTTGGTTAACGGATCCGCAATATTTTCTTTTGACGTTACATAGTCAATCGATATGATTCCAGTTTAGATTAATTGTCTAACGGTATTCTATTGACGATGAATATGTCTTGACTTACCATTATACATGACATTTTGTGCCTTCTCAATAGAAAATATTTTGTGCCTGCAACATGTATACATATTACAAGCATAGGTTTCGGCCATTCTAGAATATTTTCTAAGAACTGTTGTAGCCATTCAGCTTCTTCGCCATTTTTATCTAAAACGACAAACTCAGACTCCATCGTGGATCTGGTTATTACTGTCTGCTTAGAAGATTTCTATGATACTGCTGTACCTCCCAAAGTGAATACATATCCACTAGTGGCCTTAGAATCCTGTATATCAAATATCCAGCTTGCATCTGAATATCCTTCTAGAACAGCAGGAAATCTCGTATAATGCAGTCCATAGTCACAAGTATAATGTAAGTACCTGAGTACTTTGACAATTGCTATCTAGTGGTCAGCCCCTAGATTACTCATGAACCTGCTCAAACAACTCACAGTGAAAACAATGTCTGATCTTCTATAACTCATTAAGTACATTAGACTCTCTATCACTCTAGCATACTCCACCTGAGATATACTTTCTCCTCTATTCTTGGACAGATGTTGATTTAAATCAATTGGAGTTCTGGCCATACTAGAGTCATCTTTGTTGAATTTATCAAGTATCTTGTTCACATAGTGTGACTGACCAATATAAGACCATTAGGTGACCTTATGATTTTAATTCCCAAAATTACATCAGCCAGTCCCATGTCTTTCATGTCAAATCTTGAATTCAACATATCCTTGGTAAATTTGATTGTCCGATCATTGCTACATGTGATTAGCATGTTATCTACATATAGACAGAGTATGACATATCCGTCTTCTGTATTCTTGACATAAACACACTTGTCACACTTATTGATTTTGAACCCATTTGTCATCATGACGCTATCAAATTTCTCGTGTTATTATTTTCGAGCTTGCTTAAGTCCATACAAGGACTTCACAAGTTTGCAGACTTTCTTTTCTTGTCCTGGAGCTATACAACCCTTGGGTTGTTCCATATAAATTTCTTCTTCAAGATCTCCATTAAGAAAAGCTGTCTTTACATCCATCTGATGGATTTCAAGATTTCGCAGTACGGCAATCTCCAAAATCATTCTTATAGAAGTTATTCTCATCACAGGATAATATGTGTCAAAATAATCAAGGCATTATCATTGTTTATATCCTTTTATTATAAGTCTAGCCTTATACTTATTAATTATTCCATCTGCCTTCATTTTCCATTTAAAATCCATTTAGAGCGTAATGGTTTACTTTCTGGAGGAAGATCCACTAACTCTCAAGTATGATTTTGCAAGATAGAATCATTTTCACTCTTTATGGGTTCTTTCCATAAAGAACCCTCAATGGAGCTTATTGCTTCTTCATAAGTTTGAGGTTCAGCCTCTAGCACATAGGTCAGAAAATATGGTCCAAATGATTTTTCTGTCCTTGCCCTTTTGCTTCGTCTAAGCTTTTCTTCCTCTTTTTCAATTTCATAATTTTGCTTTGGTCCTGACTATTCTCTTCAACAGTCTCATATGTTCGTTTAGACAAACTTGGACCATCTTCCTTGGAATTACAAGGAAATACATGTTCGAAGAACGATGCGTTCCTAGATTCCATTATCGTATTCTTGTGTATGTCAGGGTTTTTAGAATCATGCACAAGGAACCGATATGCACTACTGTTGTAGGCATAGCCAATGAAAATGCAATCAACCGTTTTAGGACCTATTCTCATCTTCTTTGACCCGAGTATCAACACTTTGGCAAGACAACCCCATACTTTCAAGTATTTGTAGAAAGCTTCCTTCCTTTCCATAATTCGTATGGGGTTTTATTCTCTTTCTTCCAATGAACCTTATTTAAAAGATAGTTAGCCGACAAAATGGCTTCTCCCCACATGTTCTATGGCAAACCAGAACTTAACAACATTGCATTCATCATATCTTTTAAAGTACGATTCTTGCATTTAGCCATACCATTTGACTAAGGAGAATAAGGTGGCGTGACCTCATGAATAATACCATGTTGTGAACAAAATTTACCAAATGGTTCTACATATTCACCACCACGGTCACTTCTTATCATCTTACTTTTCTTATTAAGTTGGTTCTCAACTTCTTGCTCATAAAGAACAAATTTCTCTATAGCCTCATCCTTGCTAAGCAAATACACATAGCAATATTTTGTGCTATCATCTATAAAAGTAATAAAATATTTGTTACCATCTCTTGTTTAAACAAACTTTAAGTCACAAATATCGCTATGAATTAATTCAAGTGGTTCAGTATTCCTTTCAATTGTTTGAAATGATGATCTTGTTTGTTTTGTCTCAACACAAGTTTTACACTTATGTTTTGAATCAATTTCAAAAGCGGATATGTGATCCAAGTTAATTAATCTACGAAATATATTAAAATTAACATGTCTTAGTCTACCATGCCATAAATTAGAAGACTCGAGCATATAAGCAGAAGACTTTTTATTCTTATTGATGTATTTGGGCTTAATAGCCATTACATTCATTTTTCACATTCCATCTTTCATATAACCCCTTCCCACATATATTTTATATTTAGACAAAACTATTTTCTAGGCATCAAAAACCATCTTGAAGCCATACAAGCTCATCATTGTTCCGGAAATCATATTCTTCCGAATTTTAGACACATACAGCACGTTGTGCAGCTTCACTTCCTTTCCCGACATCATCTTCAGGAATACAGTCCCTTGACCCTTGATCTCAGAAGTTGTAGAATTTCCTATATACAGCTTCTCCCCAAATTCCAAAGGAACTAGGTCAGCAAATACAACTCTATCTGAACAAACATAATGGGTGGCACCAGTATCAAGCCACCACTCCTTTGGATTAAAGTCCACCATGTTGACTTCAGAAACCACAGCTGAAAGACTGATGTCAGACATCTCTTGGGTGATGGCATCCACCACATTGGCCTTTTTCTTCTTATTTCTTTTCGACAATCTATAACCAGCTGACTTGTGACTCATTTTGTCATAATTGAAACACTTCCTTTGGAATTTCTGTTTCTTAGAAAATCCACCTTTAGGTCTCAGTTTAGAACCCGTCTTGTTGAACTTCTTGTTCTTCGAGCTTTGACCATGCTCCACCATATTAGCCTTAGCAGAATTAGCAACAACATTGTTGGAGAGCTTCTTCTATGAGCCCCTATTATCTTCTTCAATGTGAAGTCTCACAATGAGGTGTTCCAAGTTCATTTCCTTTCTCTTGTGCTTCAAATAGTTCTTGAAATCTTTCCACACAGAGCGTAGCTTATCAATTAATTGCAGCTACTTGAAAAGACTCACTAACAACCATTCCTTCAGCCTGAATTCCATAAATGATTAATTGAAGCTCTTGAACTTGACTGATGATAGTCTTGGAATCCACCATCTTAAAGTTCATGAACTATCCCACAAGAACTTTTTAACACCGGCATCTTCAGACTTGTACTTATGATCAAAGGACTCCCACAGTTCCTTGGCTGATCCCTTCATGCTATACACACTATAGAGCAAATGAGACAAGCCATTCAGAATATAATTCTGACACAGGAAATCAGAATGCTTCCAAGCATCAAAAGCATGCACTACTTGGGCATCTGTCTCATCCTCTCTAATATAAGAGGATCCTCTTTTAGGAATCTCACAAGATTCAGAGTGGTCAAATAAAACAACATATTTTGTTTCCACGTCTTAAAATTCAGACCGGTGAATTTTTCTGGTTTCTCATTATGATTAACAGGAACTGAAACCGCCAAAGGCTGCGTTGAAGATGAGGCTACCGAGATGATGGCACTGGTGTCACAGATGGATTCTCAGTTGGCACAATGTTCATGTTTCCGGTCATTTCTGAAAACAAGCCAATTATTAGTCCCAAACTAATTACCAATATAACAAATAAATACTATAACACCAAGGCCAATTAAAGGAAGCTATAAATACATATAGCTAATTAACAGAATCGGAACCATCATTTGTAAGAAAAAACCGTTTATAAAAATTGAACTAACATATATATATATTTATATATATAGAAACTGGAAAAAAAACATTATCAATTCTTTGTTTTCAAAAATTAAACTACCATATATATATATATATATATAACCATAAACAGTAGCCAAAAAAAAAAAAAAGCAAACGGTAACTGCAACCTAAAAATTGAACTAACATATATATATATATATATATATATATATATATATAGAAACTGGAAAAAAAACATTATCAATTCTTTGTTTTCAAAAATTAAACTACCATATATATATATATATATATATAACCATAAACAGTAGCAAAAAAAAAAAAAGCAAACGGTAACTGCAACCAAAACAACGTTAGCAATTCCTTTCCGAATTCAAACAACCTGTCCGCCGTCTATGATTTGAATCTGTTTTAAGATTGTTAGAAAGACTAGAGCATAAACAACAAACAAGTGAAATTCAAATATAATAGGAAGAAAATTGTTACACCGAAATTTAACCTTAACTAGGATGAAACAACATAAAGAAGAAATCGTCGAGGCACGCGAGGCACGCTTTCCTTAAAACAGATTCATCCCCTCCAGTAAGTGCACGAGGCTTCAACGGACGTCTGTCTCCCAGGATACAACGATGAACAATGGTAGTCTAGCACGATCAAAAACCGCTTTTGGCGAACGTGAAACCAAAGCCTTCCCTCTATCACTAAACTTCAAAAAACCGACCAACACTAAAGACTGCCAAAAAGAAAAATAAGAAGAAGAGAATATGTGATGTGTGTTCAAGTGTATCTTTCAAGCTTGTGGAGGCCTCCTTTTATAAGCTCAAGGATAGGGTGTTACAAAACCGGAAATTAATGGATTTTGTTCTGGATTAATGCAATGCCATTAGTGTTGCTCATTTAAATCCTTCGGATTAATGCTCATTTACCTCTTGGAATATGAACAATCATAACAGATGACTGTTTATATTTTGAAAAATAAAAACCGGAATTTATGTTGGAAAAGGAAAAAAAAATTCCAAAACAAATCCCGTACGGAGCAAGCTCGATGAGCTGACATTCAGTTCGCCCACGTCATGCAGGCGCACACATTGGGCCCCTAACCTATCGAGGCTGTGATTTGCACCCCCCTGCTCGTGAGAGAGCATCTTGGGTTCACAATCTTACCCAAATCCAAAAGTGCAAATCCTTATAAAGTCCATCAAGTTTTCATGCTTTAACAATGTGGGACTCCACATATATAAGCAACTTCCAACAAAATTCTTATTCCAATGGGCACACTTTGAGCATCAATTTCTCATTCACCCGAATACCATTTTGAGTGTATAAATATATGATTTCAATCTCGCGACAAAGAATGCAAATTCACCAAGGTCCCGTTAATTTTACGAAGTAGCTCCCACTCAAATTTGGACCTCAAAATAGTTTAAAACCATTTTTTCCAACAAATACAACACAAGTGTTAGAATTATGTCCCATGCGTTTAGTATAGTTTTCCTTTTCAGATAAATTTCACTTTTTACGTCCTGAATTTTTTAGGCTTATCACAAAATGCCTCTCAAATTTTAATTTATAAATATTCTTTCCCCTGAACTTTGATACATTTACAGATTTCCCTCTCAATTAATTTTTTTTAATGGAAAAATACACTTAACATTAATATTAAATATGAAATTACGAAATACCATTCAATGGCAGCACATGTGGCACTCTCCATTTTCTTTAAATGTAAAATTATGAAGTTAAACATAAGATAACAATATAAGAAAAAATGACAACCAATCCTAAATGTTTACTTTTTTGACCTAATTATAAGGTCCCCTTTGTAATTTCATATTTAAAGTCGGTCA
The DNA here is from genome assembly GCA_025413485.1 of Ficus microcarpa. Taxonomy (NCBI): domain Eukaryota; kingdom Viridiplantae; phylum Streptophyta; class Magnoliopsida; order Rosales; family Moraceae; genus Ficus; species Ficus microcarpa. The sequence goes on from CM046378.1 coordinate 2,041,114, forward strand.
ACTCATGCTGCCAAAATATGGCACACACATTTTTTTATCAAAAATTCAATTGAGGGGGAAATCCATAAATTTTTCAAAATTCAAAAGAAAAGAATGTTACAATTTAAAATTCATGAGACATTTTATAACAAGGTCTAAAGTTTGTCCTTTTTCCTTTTTAACCTTTTTTAAATAAGGAAATACTTTTCTTTTTGCTTTTGATACTTTGAAAAAATAACATTGTAACTATAATAAACAAACTCATAATGATAGAGGTACGTACATGTAGTTAAAATAACAACGGTCATTTTTAAAAGTGAAACGAGTGAATTATACATGAGCTATAATTAACTAACTATTGATACTAATTATTTGTGTGACTCCGTCAGTTTTTTGCACAACGAACAATCATCGAAGTACAGTAGATCCTCTAAGATTTCTCAATCAAGACCATTCACATGATATTCTCTTCTCCTTAAAACAAGCGTCCTATGGCGCCATCTAATTATTAGTTTTATCAATTTTCTCTTTTCAATCCTTAATAGCAAAAGTTTCATTTATTCTAAGGGGAAGAGACTAAGAATCTTAGACGGAGGCCAAAAAGAATCAGACTTAGAAGACACCTATAAAAGTTTATTTATAGCATTAGGTTTAAGGTTTGCAGGGATGTAAAATATCTTATCCTTAATTTCCCATAAGTAACATAAATAATATGATGAAACTAAATTATTGTGCAATATTTATTTTAGCCGATAGAATAAATATTTTCCACACAATTGATATTGTTATTATCAAACAAGATGTTTACAATCTGTAAATACCAATAATGTTAAATGAAAATCATCCCAATGTCCCAGACATCTTAATTAATAGATGGTTTTAACGGTATAGAATTATACCATTGATCGCCAATTAATTTACAACAACATCTCTAAGACATTATGACCAATTAATTAGTTAAGAATTTTGTTATGTTCTATCTATAGATATGTCGAGCTAACATGGAAACTAAGTGAACCTATATGTACTTGAATCTCCAACAACTCATTATTAATTAATTAAAATTTTAAATTAATTAACTCCCGTTGTTGAATTTGGTTTACGCCACGATCACAATTAAAACTGCACTCTAAGAATACATACATGTTCCTTAAATAAAGCTAACAACACATGATCAGCTTTTGTTCACCAATAAAGTGAATTGCCATGAGTCGGACTTTCAGGGCGTATTGACCCTTGTTAAAATATAAAAGGTAAATTTTCATATTATAACTATATACTAAAAGAGAAGGGTATTTTACTGTTCTTTGAACAATAACAAATAGTGTTTTTTCTTTCTTTTCCTTCCATTTCGCAGGCGTATGAACAGTAATGCACAGTCCCACACAGTGCATTTACTTTTTCGCTCCCACACAGTGCATTTACTTTTTCGCCCTCATAATTTTGCCTGCTGATGAAGACGCCACAGTGAATGGGCGGTTTTGCCCCCAAAATACCGTGTGGATCGAATAGCCCTTGCTTTATACACTGCCAGTCACTGTTTCTACAGTGAACGGACGAAAATGCCCCCGAAACCCTATTTCCTTTTCTTCTTCCTTCTTCAGCCGCCCCTTCAATGTTTTTAGTTTCTCTCTCTATTTTTTTCCTCTGCTTTTGTGTTTCTCAGCCATTTTCTCTCTCTCCGTCTCCTTCTTCGAAGTTTCAATCTTGAAATCCTTCTTTTCTTCTTTTTCTTTTACCTTTCACCGTCGATTATAATGCTCCATTTTCTCTCTAAATATGTTTCGCCTCTCTCTCTCTCTCTCTCTACTCTTCTGGCTTTCTCTCTCTTATGTTTTTGTTTGAATTTTTGGCGATGAAATTCTGGATTTTCGAGGTGTGGTGCGGTCTCGGCGGGTTTTTCTCTTTTTGTTGGGTTTGGTTTGCATTCATGATGGTTATTTTCGGTTGGTTGTATTTTTTTTTTTCTAAAGTTGGAAGTTTACTTTTACTTCATTATTGTTGGTTTTTTTTTCGTCGAAATTTTTTTGGCTTGGGAAACTTTCAGATGATTTTTTCTATTGGGTTTTTTTTTATTTCATTTTTTTGGAATGGTAAGTTCCCCTCTTTCCTTTTTCTTCTATGTCCGAACCCTAATTTTTGAGAAAAAAATTTTTTTTTCAGAGGGCAAAGGGGTAAAGTTTTGAATGATTTTTTCTGTGGGTTTTTTTGGTTTCATTTTTTCCGAATGGTTGGTTTTGATTTTTGATTTTTTTCCCCCTATTTCCGACGTCTACTTTTTGAATAATGGTCTTCTCTTCTGTCTTTTTTTTTTTTTTGCTTTTTTTTTTTGTGGAGGAAATGTTCTGCATGTTGAATCTGTACATTGTAATGTATTGTTGAAACATCTACTTTTTGAATGATGGTCTTCTCTTCTGTCTTTATTTTATTTTATTTTTTTTGTGGATGAAATGTTCTGCATGTTGAATCTGTACATTGTAGTATATTGTTGAAACGTTTTTGGCTTTTTTTATTACAAGCAATTTTTGATATATTTTTGTGATTCTTGGATACAAAGGCAGAGTAAAAAACGTTAACAAAATATTGGGTATGTTGATTTTTTTGTTTTTTCGGTTTGTTTAATTTGGGTATTGTTTGGCAGTTTTTCTTTTTGTTTATTTTGTTTTTTGAATGGTTTTTGCAGATTCGGATGATAATGCTGAGAAAATGGACAAATGGATATTTGCAGAGGAACATTGAGGATTTTTTGTCTCCTGATTTGTAAATCTGTAGTTTTTAGCTTTTTTTCCTCCCCGGGTAATATATTGTTGATTTCCTTCACTTTCCTGATTTTGTTTGCAATTTTGGTATGATTTGTTTAGTGTTTGTGATGTCTTATTATCATGAATTTTTCGTCTGTTTTAACTGTTTGGTGAAAAGTTTACTGATTGTGGTTTCTGATGATATAGTTAGATTCGAACGATTTCTTAAAATTTTTCTATTGTTTAGTTATATGCTGATGATTACAGTTTTTACGTGCTGTCTTTTATATTTAATGCTTTTATATTATCTTTTTTTTCTTTATTTCATTGTAATTATGTGATTTGCTAGGGTTCTGTAGATTACTGTTCATTATTATTTTGATTGAACTTTTTTTTCGGCTGTCTTTCTATCATTAATGCGATTAATTAATGTGAAATTTTTTCCTTTTTATCTGTTATTTCCAAACGATTTCTTACTCTGTTCCACCAACTCTTTTTACTTGCATTGCCTTCTTTTGTAAACAAAATCTATTCATTTACTGCTTCACCCATTTCCTCCACCATTAATGCATTTCTGATATTCTCTCCTCTCAAGTGTTCTCTTTTGAATGTTAATTAGCTTCTGTCCAAAGTTCCTCCATTTTCTCCACCATTAATACATCTCTGATATTCTCTCCTCTGAAGTGTTCTGTTTTGAGCGTTAATTAACTTCTGTCCAAAGCTGCTTGCTTTTGTTATCCAGGTACTATTATGTTTATTTAAGGCTTTTAATTAGTCTTGATTGCTGTTTTTATTTTATATATTGTTAGTAGTTTGTTTTTTCGGCTTTCCATTGATTTCTTTCTTCTGTGAATATATTTCTTATTATGGTCATAATATTGTGAATAGATTAAAGTTTTTTCCCTCTGCCGTTTTTATGCCCTTCTGTTTTCCTGTCTCTTTTTTTTTTTTGGTTTCCCGTTTTATATGGTGGGTTGATTGTTTTCTGTAGTGTTCTTTTCCTCATTTTTTTCCCCTTCCGTTTCTCCTATTCTGGTTTCTGAAATTTCTTGGTGTAAATATTTTTAACAAAAACTTTTAGATTACAATTTTTATATACTATGATGATCTTTATTTAACCATACAATAACACATATACCAGATTTTTCCTTTAATTTGGTATATGTTGCTGAATGTTATATTATTGATTGCATATACTGTTTGACTATCTTCATGGTTGCCGTTGGTGTTTGGAAGGCTGTGTTCAGTTTGTTTTTGTTATCCAATAAATGGTATTCACTATATAATGCTTCTTTTATATTATTGTAATATTTTAGAACTTTTTTATCTTTTTAATCTATAAAAATTATTTTCCCTATACTATTTATGTTCTCTGTTTGATAAAAACGTTTCTAACATTTGGCCCCTTTTTTTATCCTTTTTTTTTTTGGACACATTCCAAGCATCATACTTGGTAGCTGTGATAGATAATGTTGAATTGTATAATGGCTATCATTTAGAAAATGAGATCTGAGCACATTTTAAATTATTTAAAAAAATTTTGATGCTGTTTTTTTGTAGTGAATATGTTTATGTATATTTATATATTGGTTATGTCTTTGGATTAGTATATATAGAACAAAATGTACTGCAGATATATTTTTTTTTATCTTTTTTTTTTGTGATTATTATTTCTATTTAATTTGTTGTTATATACTTTAATTCATTTTCCTTTAGTTTTTCTTTTATGTTTTTTTTTCTGGCTATTACCTGGGGACCCTTTCTATTTTCTTTTTTTTTTTTCTGGTTATATTGTTGTAATATTTGAATTTGTTACAAAGATTTATGTATTTAAATAGTTTTATGATTAGAAATTATTGTAATTTCATTGTATGATTTAAGTTTTTTATTATGTAATTTGATAATTTTTATTTGTATGAATAAATTTGTTTCCCTTATAGAATATAAGTTAATTTATTTATGATTTAATTTAGTTAATCCAAATTCTTATCAAATATACTAAACCTATAAAAAAAAAATGGATGTTTTCTAAAAATAAAAAATAAAAGTACCGTTAGTTAACAATTTGGTAAATTAGATTTTTTCATCAGTCAAGTTTGAATTTTTTTTTTTTTGATAAATTCGTATACCATAATTAAGCATAATTTATTCATAATTTGACCAAATAAATATAGGTTTTCATAAAAAAATAATAATAATAAAGTTTACAGAATAATATTTTCATAACTTATTATATATGAGCAATAAGTAAATTCTGAAGCCAAAATTTTATACTTATCCGTACGGAATCGTACGGAATTCAACAGTTTTGTATAGATTATAAAAAATTAACATTACAAAAATATAACAATAAATAGAAATTAGAAAATATTGAACTGAGAAAATTTTAAAGACAAAATAAAATTAAAATGTAAGAATTGTAAAATATACAATCGGGAAAAATTTTATGGGTCAAAAAATTAAATAAGAGTTAAAAAATTTTAATTTAACAGGTAAGGAAAATTTTTTTATAAAATAATATCATACATACCCAAAAATAATAATAATAATAATAAATTACATTCAAAAAAATAATATTTTATTAATTTAATTTTAAATAAAATAAAATTCTACATAGCATAAAATTGTAAAAATGAACTAATATTTAAAAATTATAAAATGTTAAATTTAAAAAAAAATTTACGTGAAACAAGAAAAAGAATTAAATTAACTTATTTAAAAATTAAACTAATATAATTAAATTATAATATCAAAGAATCAAATATTAATCAATTAGCTCCGGAAAAAACTAAATAAATTAAATAATAAACTCGAAAGTAATATTTTGTGCATTTAATTTTATAGAAAATAAAATTATAAAAATAAAATAATATTTCAAAATCATAAAATTTTAAATGTTAAAAAATTTATATGAAAAAAAAAGTTGGGACTAAATTAAGTTATTTAAAAATTAAATTAACATAGTTAAATTATAATTTTAAAAAATCATATAGTAATGAAAAATTGAAATGAAAAAATATTTAATAAAAATTTGTTAATATAAATTTAGAATAAGGTAGCTAAATATAAATATTTTTGCATCTGTTTTTTTGTCCTCCCTGTAATAAACTTTTAGTATTAAAAAAAAATATAGTTATAATAATTGTATGCAAATTATTATACATGTTGTATATAAATGTTTTTTCTAAATTAAATTTGTTGAATATGTAATATATTTTTACATTTATTCGTTAACTATATTATTATAAATGTTGTACATGCATATTGCATTCTAAAATTAAATTTATTAAATATGAAACATATTTTAATATTCATTTATAAATTTAATTAGTTTCTTCCATTTTTTTTAACTATGTTTATTTAAGTTATTAAATTTTTTTTCTTATTAAATTTTCAAATTTTTTAGTTAATTTATTATCTATACTTTTTTTTATAATGTGTTAATACATTTTATTACAATAAAGAAAAATTTCTGATACTTCATTTTTTTTAAATATTTAATATCATTACTATATCACTATTTGTTTTCTTATTGACTCTAAATAAGTTGTACATTTCTTTTTTTTTTAACTGTCTTTTTATAATTTATATTAAAAAAATGAAATTAAGTAAAATGAAAAGAAAAACAAATAGCAACAACAATTATTCAAAGCGTTCAAAACGTTACAAAAAAGAAAATTGTGCAAATGATGATGAGGCATCTACATCAACAAATATACATTTTGCAATGAATGAATTTGAAGGATTAAATACAGAAATTATTACTGGTGTTCGAAATAGATTTATTCAATTATCTTCAAGTCATAACATTGACGGAGAAATACCAATTCCATCTCCAGAAGATCGTAACTTACCACCAATTGAAGAACGTAATTTTTTTTATCTTAAAATATTTTTCTTTTTTTTTCCCCTATTTATAAAATATAAGAAAATTTTTTTACTAACTTTTTCTTTTTTCCTCTTTTTTTTTTTTTTGCACACAAAAATTTTATATAGATTTAAATGATGAATATATTGATATTGGATATTGCAATTGTATATGTCAATATTGTGGAGCATTATTTTGGAAAATGGAACAAACACAAAATACATATCCACCAAAATTTTCCTTATGTTGTCAAAATGGAAAAATCATAATACCTTTAAGAAAAAAAAACACCAACAATTTTAGATGAACTTTTAAATTATAACGGAGGACCTTTAAGTGTAAATTTTAGAAAAAACATTAGAATTTATAATTCTATATTTGCTTTTACTTCATTCGGAGCAAATATTCAATCAGATATTAATAAATCATCTGGACCATATATTTTTAAGATTAGTGGACAAATTCATCATTTAATAAGATCTTTACTTCCAATTAACAATAATCCTCCAAAATTCACTCAATTATATATTTATGATACAGATAATGAAATTCAAAACAGAATAGCAACTTTCTCAAATAATAATAATGAAAATAATTTAAATGAGATTATTGTTAAAAAATTGATTTTAATGTTAGATGAAACAAATAAGTTAGTCCAACTTTTTAGAAGTGTTAGAGATGTTTATAAAAATAATGAAATACCATCAATGAAATTAAGATTGATTGGAAGAATACAAGGAGATAGTAGACAATATGATCTACCAAGTTCAACAGACATAGGTGGTTTAATTGTTAGAGACTTTGGTTTATACGAAAATGGTAGAGATATTATTATTCATAGTCAAACTGGAGAATTACAAAGAATTAATAAACTTCACCGATCTTATATGGCATTACAATATCCTTTATTATTTCCTTATGGAGAAGATGGATATAGAGCAGATATAGAATGGAATCCAAACTTTACTGGTAAAAAGCCACGTAGAAATCGAATATCAATGAGATCTTTTTATGCTTTTTAATTTCAATAACGATTACACGAAGGAAATACATTACTTAGAGCCGGACGACTTTTTCAACAATATATTGTAGATAGTTATGTTTCTATTGAAGAAGATCGTTTAGATTATGTTAGGCAAAATCAAAATAATTTTAGATCTGAAATTTACAAAGGTATTCAAGATGCTATAACAAGAGGTGATACAAACGCAGAAGCAATAGGAAAAAGAATTATTTTACCATCATCTTATACTGGAAGTCCAAGATATATGATTCAAAATTATCAAGACGCAATGGCGATTTGTAGACATTATGAAAATCCTGATATATTTCTAATATTTACATGTAATCCCAAATGGCCAGAAATCAAAAGAAATTTAAATATAATTCCAAGGAAAAAATCTGAAGACAGACCAGATATTATAAATAGAATATTCAAAATAAAATTAAATCATCTATTAACAACAATAAAATCAGGTCAGATTTTCGGAATTATAATAGCAGGTAAATTAATTTATTTTAAATTAAAAAAAATAAATTACTATTATTATTTTTTATTATAATAAATTAAAAAAACTAACAATTTTTTCCTTTCATTTTTTATCTTTCTCTAGATCTATATGTGGTGGAGTTTCAAAAACGTGGTTTGCCTCATTGTCATATGTTATTTTGGTTACATCCTGAACATAAATATCATAATGCTACAGAAATAGACAAATTTATTTCAGCTGAAATACCAGATCCAATAAAAGATCCTTTAGGTTATAAAATTATAACAGAATATATGATACATGGACCATGTGGATATGTGATAACTCTAGAAATTAGAGTTATCTTAAGCGCTTTTAGACTTGGTTGCATTTCGTTTAGAGAGTTTTTGTGTATTTTTTAGCTTGTTTTCCTTTGTTTTGTGTTTTTATGAATTTTGTATCTTGGATTTATATATTTAGATGAGATCATGAGAAATGTGAAGAAAAAATAGGATCATTTGATGGCTTTGTGAGTGTTTTAATTCTGTTGTGAAGTGCAGGTGAGCTAGAGCTGAAAATGCTGCAGAAAATGCTGTAGCATTCCTTGCAGCAAGCAGTAGCAGGGGCTGAGTCGAAATGCTGCAGCAATTCCTGCAACAAAGTTGTCCAACTGGCAATTTTGTGATAAAGTAAAAGAATAGATGACAGCTCATATGGTGGGGCCACTTCTTTACTTCAGCTGGGAAGTCACACGTGGGCTTGGATTGTTGCCCTAAAAGCAATTGTTTAGCATTGGAAGAGGGGGAGCCAACACAAGAAAGGGGAGGCTGAAAACAAAGAAAAAGATTAGCGAAAAACAGAGAGAAAGGGAGACGAAATTATTGGGAAAGAGAGAGAGAGGGCTGGGCGGAGATTTTTCTCTGCCATTTTTCACGCCTATTTCGGAGAGCAAGCAAAGGAGGAGAAGAAGAAAGATAAGAAGAACCATCTGTAGCCATTTTTGGAGTTTTTCTTCTTTATACTCTTGCTTTGCTTTATTTTCTGATTTTCTTTCTTTATTGAACAATGATTGACGTTTTTCATTTTGATTTTGTAATCCGAAACATGAGTTAATTTTCTTTAGCTGGGATTGTTGATGAACCCGAAATTGTGATGATGATTTGAATGTTTGTTTTTGTTGAAATGTTGGGCGAAATTTTCCTGTTCATCTGAGTGCGTGAATGATAATTTCTATTGTTGATTGGCCATCAATATATAGGGAACTAGGCTTGTTTAATTCTGAAAAGGTTAAATTGAGCTAGAAATAACTTGGATGATGCAAGTTCAATATGCTTTTTAATGTTTATATTGATTTGTGAACGGTATAGGAATATATTGTTTACCTTGTATAACCCATTGAAATTGATGCTTGAAATTGTGTTCTAAGAACTAGATTCACATAGGAATATGTTGAAAAAGGTTTAATGACTTGTAATCATATTGAATTCGGAAGAATTTTATGATAAAATCGAATTTCGGTTAACAGGACAGGTTTTGCTGCAGCATTTCCTACAGCATTCGGGTCAGACTTGCAATGGAGGGGGATTTGGCAATTCTAGTTTAATTCTCATTCTTGATTACACCTTCTTGAGTGAATATTGTTCTTTTTGTCTATTTAGTGCCTTTTCATTATACCCACTTTTATTTTGCTTGTTTATTGCATTTTTCCTAATTTTGGTTTCCAAACGCAAATTAATTTGTGCTTGTTTCTTTTACAATTTATTTTAGTGAATCAATCCTTGTGGAGACGATACTCAACTCACCTTCTATATTACTTGTGCGATTACGTGCACTTGCGTAGGTTTATATACACTAGTTAATCGCGAACAAGTTTTTGGCGCCGTTGCCGGGGATTGAAAGCGTTAAAATAGTTGTAAAAGTTAATTTGTTTAGTTCTTGTTTTTGCATTTTCTTATTAGTTGAGTGTTTATATTTTCAGGGGCTTTCTTTCTCTACATGAACAATCAGCGAAATCAAGAGTTGATGCCCTTAGACCCAGAAATTGAAAGAACATTTCGAGTAAGGAGAAGGAAGCAACAAGGTCTAGCAGGAGTGGAAGAAATACAAGAAAGAGTGGCTGTCAATATGGCTAATGATGGGCAGCAAGTAAACGTCAACAACCTATTGCCTCAACCAGCTTTGTTGGATGACAGAGACAGGGCCATTCGGGAGTATGCTGTACCCATTCTGCATGGGCTCAATCCGGGCATCATTCGGCCAGAAATACAAGCACCACAGTTTGAACTCAAGCCGATTATGTTCCAGATGTTGCAAACCGTGGGCCAATTCAGTGGAATGGCAATTGAGGATCCTCACATGTACCTTCGGCTATTCATGGAAGTGTGTGATTCTTTCAAGCTACCAGGGGTGTCTAATGAAGCATTGAGGTTGAAACTGTTCCCTTATTCCTTGAGGGATCGAGCTCGAGCATGGCTTAATTCATTGCCGCCGGATTCAATCGCAACATAAAATGATTTGGCAGAAAAATTCCTCATGAAGTACTTCCCTCCGACCAAGAATGCCAAGCTCAGAAACGACATTACTTCATTCCAACAATCAGAGGGAGAATCTTTGTACGAGGCATGGGAAAGATTCAAGGAGTTGCTGCGAAAATGCCCTCACCATGGGATTCCCCATTGGATTCAGATGGAAACTTTCTACAATGGGCTCAATGGGCAAACGCGTACAATCGTTGATGCGGCTGCCAATGGTGCTCTCTTGGCTAAATCATACAATGAGGCTTACGAGATTTTGGAGAGGATGGCAACCAACAATTATCAGTGGCCCACCGAGAGGCTCAATGCTCGAAAGGCCGCAGGACTTCATGAAGTAGATGCTATCACCGCACTTTCTGCCCAAGTGTCGAGTCTGACGAATATGATCAAGAATATGAACATGTCAGCTGGTGTTAATTCGGTGCACTCTGTTGGCGTCACTTGTGTTTATTGTGGAGAGGGACACTTGTATGAGGATTGCCCTTCTAATCCAGTCTCTGCTTTTTATGTAGGTAATTTCAACAGGAACAATCTGTATTCAGGGCCTTACAATCAAGGGTTGAGACAACACCCCAACTTTTCATGGAGTAATCAAGGGGCCAGTTCTAGTGGAGCAAATGCGTATCATCGACCTTCTCACCCACCGGGATTTCCATCTCAGCAACCAAGAACACAAGCTATGGACTCATCTAGCTCATTGGAGAATTTGATCAAGGAGTATATAGCAAAGAATGACGCTAGAGTTCAGAGTTATGATGCAACATTGAGGAGCTTGGAGAATCAAATTGGGCAGATTGCAAACGCCTTGAATGTTAGATCGCAAGGCGCTCTCCCTAGTAATACTGAAGATCCAAGGAGGGACGGAAAAGAACACTGCAAGGCAATTGTGTTAAGGAATAGAAGGGAGCTCGAGATAAGGAAAACACCAAAAGCTGTACGGAACGAGCCCACTTCAATCCAAGAAAAAGATGAGCAGCATCAACAAGAAGAAATTCTAGTGAAAAATCAGCCATCAGACTCTGCTGCAGAAAATGCTACAGCATTTACACAGCATTCTGGAGTAGCAAAAAGTAGCAAAATTCGACCTCCTCCACCATTTCCTCAACGGTTTCAAAAGCAGCAAAAGGATGGTCAATTTCGTAAATTTCTGGACGTGTTGAAGCAGCTGCACATCAACATTCCACTTATGGAAGCTTTGGAACAGATGCCTAGCTATGTTAAATTCATGAAGGACATTCTTTCGAAGAAACGAAGGCTAGGTGAGTTCGAGATGGTGGCATTAACTGAAGAGTGCAGTGCGATATTGAAGAACAAGCTGCCACCTAAGCTGGAAGATCCTGGTAGTTTCACCATACCATGCTCCATTGAGAATCGGTACTTTGGAAGGGCATTATGTGACCTAGGAGCAAGTATAAATCTGATGCCCATTTCTATCTTCAAAAAGCTGGGAATTGGGGAAGCACGACCCACTACAGTCACTTTGCAATTGGCGGACAGATCCTTAGCTCATCCGGAAGGAAAAATTGAAGATGTGCTAGTGCAAGTGGACAAATTCATTTTACCAGCAGATTTTATTGTGCTAGATTATGAGGCAGATAAGGACGTGCCGATTATACTGGGAAGACCATTTTTGGCTACTGGCAGGACTTTGATAAATGTACAGAAGGGTGAATTGACCATCAGAGTTCAAGATCAACAGGTTACCTTCAACGTCTTCAAGGCTATGCATTTTGGTGATGATGTTGAGGAGTGTTCGGCCATCAATGTTCTGGATTCATTAGTGGCTCCAAAGATGAGAAATAAAGATGATTTGGCTATGTCAGATGAAGATGAGGAAGCTAGTGATAATCAAGTGTCTTAGATGGAGAGCAGACATATGGCAACAAGAGGAGGGAAACACTTCGAATCACTTGAGTTGTCAGAAAGGGCCTTTAAATCCCACAAACCATCTGTTGATGAACCACCTATTTTGAAACTAAAACCTCTACCTACACACTTGAGGGATAGAGGTAGCAGAAAGAAAAGCGAAAAAAAACTTGATTCGCAAGACATCAGCTGCACTTTGGAGGTTTTTCTGTAGAAAAAATTTTTTGTCAGAAAGAAATGCTGCAGAACACTCAGGAAGAACTTTCAAAGTTAATGGACAGCGACTTAAGCATTATTGGGGTGATGGTTTCAGCCATCAGAAAGCCTCCATATCGCTGCAAGATGCCTGAAATCCCGCAAAGTCAGGCTGATGACTTAAAAACAAGCGCTCTTGGGAGGCAACCCAAAATTTTTCTTGTTTTGTTATTTTGGTTTATTTTAATTTGTTTGAGTTGTTGATTTATTAGTTGTTAAGGAATTTAAACTGAGTTGATGATATTTTTCTATGCAGAAATCGGCCTAGGAGTAAGCTTTACAGAGCAATCTGTGCAAAAATGCTGCAGGAAATGCTACAGCAAAACCTGCAGCAAAGTTGAGCTGAAACTGGGGAGCAATCTGTATAAGAATGCTGCAGGAAATACTACAGCAAAGCTGCAGCAAAGTTCGAGCGGAGCAATCTGTGTAAAAATGCTGCGGGAAATGCTACAGCAAAACCTGCAGCAAAGTTGAGCTGAAACTGGGGAGCAATCTGTATAAGAATGCTGCAGGAAATGCTACAGCAAAGCTGCAGCAAAGTTCGAGGTGAGCAATCTGTATAAGAATGCTGCAGGAATTGCTACAGCAAAACCCACAGCAAAGTCGGGCAGAACTGGGGAGCACTCTGTATAGGAATGCTATAGGAAATGCTACAGCAATGCTGCAGCATAGTTAAAAAAAAAAAAAAAGAAAAAAAGAAAAAAGCGAAGAGAAAGAAAAAATATATATATATATAGTATATAGTATATAGATATAGTATATTATATATTATTTGTTTTCGATATTTTTATATGCTAATGAATTTATACTTATTTTAAAAAAAAATTTATTATAGATATATGCGTATACATATATATTATTAGTATTATTATTATTATTATGTAACAATGGTAATATATATATATAGTTATATTTCTTTTTTTTTTTTTTAGTTTTCGGTAACCCTTACACTGTTTCTTTTCTTTTCTTTGTTCCCCTTCTTCTTCTTCAGCTGCGCCGTCGACGCCATTTCCCACATTTCCCCAGCAGCACAGCCACCCTCCGAAATCTCCAACCATCGCCCAGCGAAATTTCCAGCCGCCCCGCAGTTCTCCGCCCCCCCTCCGCTCCGCATTTCCCCACAGACCCAGTCACGCCGATTCCTCCCCTGCGCCGTCAGCGCTCCACCCTCCATTTTCCCCCAAAGCCGAGCCACCATCATCCACAGACTTCCTCCGCCCACATTTCGCCACGTATTTCGCCCATTATTTCCACATTTCTTCTCCACAAACCCACTGCTCGCCCCTCACAGCCTCCCCTGCGCCATCAACCCACGGCCGAAACTCAGAGCTTCGCCTCCTCAGACGAACCTCAGTCCGAGCCTCCGTCCATTTCCCAGCTACCCCCATTTCCCACATTTCTTCGACCCCAGCCACCGTCGAACCAGCCTCCCCCAGGAACCCGAGTCTGAAGATTGAAGGGACGCTCTAGCCGCCATTAAATCAGGGAGTTCCTAACTTTTTCTTTATCTTTTTTGTGCAAGGTTTTGTTTTGTTCTGTTTTGTGTTGTTTTGTGTTGTGTTGTTTTGTTCAAAGCAGTGAGGACACTGCTTAATTCAAGTTTGGGGGTGTTGGTTAGCTTTGTTTTAGTTTTAGTCAGTATGGTGTTGTGTTTTTGTTTTTCGTTTCTCTTTTTGTGTTGTTTGTGTGATCTGTTTTCTTTGGTTTATCTAAATATATATATATATGTGTGTTTATGTGTTTAAAAATTAAAAAAATAATAATAATAAAATAAAATAAAATATTTGTATGTTGCTCTATTTTTGCTGCTGAGTTGTTGGTCTGAGGCTGTTCGGTGAAGATTACTAGTGTTTTGAAAATTTTCAACTTATGGATTGAATAAGCTTGAGTTGGGTATTGGTAATGTCTGTTATCTGTTTGCTCTTTGAGTGAGACTACTCTTTTCTACAATAGACTATATCTTTGTATTACTGAGGAAAGCTTAAGGAACTCCAAGTCATCGTGAGAATTTAGAATTTGAGAACAGGTTGAGGAGAAGCTTTAGGAAGTGAAATAGACTGGGAATAGTTGGTGTGCTTTTCATGTATAGAGTTGGGTGTACCCAAAAAAAAAAAAAAAAAAAAAAAAAAAGAGCTATGAATAAAGAACTCCGCTGTTTTGAGCTGCCTAGTAACCAGGAGTAACATGAGCCCCATGTGTACTTTTGCGTCAAATAGTGGTTCATAATATGAGTTTGCTATAGCAATTCTGAAGTGTGACGTTGCTGAGTAACCGGGTGTCTTCATCACCAATATTGGCATTCGCGTAAAAAGGTAACAGTGACATGATGAATTTAAAAAAAAAAAGTTAAATTTAATAAATTAGTGTGTATATACACGTGCACCCAACTCAGCAAGCAGTGGAATATGTCTATCCCTAGATTCTTGCCCAGCTAATGCTAGTGGAGAGGGATTCATGCATCCAACCGATTAGAGCAGAAACTACGCTTGACGACCGTGATAGGAGGGACATAGGTGATCTGAAGATGCTTAGATATAGTCTTGCACACACGCACCTAGAGAGGAACCTCACTTGGGAGCAAGTTTATAAAAGATAGAACTGATATTTGATGAAAGCTGAATTTTAAAATGAGTTGGAAATTAAGAAGCTCTTTTGAGAATGGAGACTCAACTTGTTTAGCAGCTTGAGCATTTTTTTTTCGTCGTAGAGATACAGAATTTAATGTTATAAAAGAAGGTATCAAACTTGATAATAGATATGCTGTTCCATATAATCGAACATTATGCTTAAAATATAACGCTCACATTAATGTTGAAATCTGTTCTCAATCTATGTTAATTAAATATTTATTTAAATATCTAACAAAATGTCCAGATAGAATACGAGCTGTAATTGAAGATAATGTTATTACTAAAAATAATGAAACACCAATTTATAAAGAAGTCGATGAAATAAAAACTTATCTTAATTGTCGATATATCACACCTTATGAAGCAATTTGGAGAATATTTGAATATTCAATCCATTGTAGAAATCCAGCTGTTCAACGACTTTCTATTCATTTACCAAATATGCAAAATGTCACATTTAATAAAAATCAACGACTTGAAAATATAATACGTTAACCACAAATTCAAAAAACAACATTAACAGAATGGATGGAAATTAATAAAATTAATAAAGATGCTCAAGAACTTACTTATATAGAATTTCCGACAAAATGGGTATGGAATAATAAAAATAAAGTTTGGACTTATCGTCAAAATGGTCATACTATAGGAAAAACATACTATATTCATCCAGGTTCAGGCGAATTATATTACTTAAAATTATTATTGAATCATCAAAAAGGAGCAACAAATTTTGAATCACTTAGAACAGTGAACAATACAATTTACCCTACAAATCAAATGGCTTGCTATACATTGGGTTTATTAGGAGATGATAAAGAATGGGATGAATCAATAAAAGAAGCATCATTTTGGTCAACATCTATTCAACTTCGACAACTATTTATTATTATATTATTATTTTGTAACATTTCTGATCCAATAAAATTTCTTGAAAAACATTAAAAATTAATGTGTGAAGATATTTTATACAAAATAAGACAATTATTTAATAATCCAAATTTCGAAATCCCAGAAAATGAATTATACAATTATGTATCATATGAATTAGAAAAATTATTAAATTTCAATTCAAGTTCTTTATCACATTATAATCTTCCACTTCCAACTAGATCGTTAATTGATGATTTAAACAATAATCTTTTAAGAGAAGAACTGAATTATGATATATATAAATTAAAAGAAGAAAACATCAATTTAGTACAAAATTTAAATAAAGAACAATATCTTATTTATAATGAAATTTTAAAAGCAATTAAAGATAAACATAATAATCTATTTTTGATATATGGTTATGGAGGTACAGGAAAAACATATTTATGGAATATTATTATTAGTAAAATTAGATCAAATGGTGAAATTGTATTAGCTGTAGCATCATCTGGAATAGCATCATTATTGTTACCAAAAGGTCGAACTGCACATTCAAGATTTCATATACCTCTTTCAATTGATGAATTTTCAACTTACCAAATAAAAAAATCTACTCAATTAGCAAAATTAATAGAAAAAACTACATTAATTTTATGGGACGAAGCACCTATGACTAACAAATATTGTTTTGAAGCTTTAGATAAAACCATGCAAGACTTAAAAAATAATTTTGATCGTCCTTTTGGGGGAATGACAGTTATTTTAGGCGGTGATTTCAGACAAATATTACCTGTTGTCCCAAATGGCACAAAAGAAAATATTATTGATGTAACTATAAATAATTCATATCTTTGGCCACACTTTCGTATTGTTACTTTAACAGAAAATATGCGATTAAAAAAAAATAATTACTCTATTGAATAACAAATGGAAATTACTAATTTTTCAGAATGGATTTTAAATGTTGGAGATGGAACAGCAGGTGGAATAAAAGATCCAGAAAATGAAGATGCTACTTGGATTAAGATACCTGAAAAATATTTAATACAGTATACTACAAATTCTATTCAACAAATCTCTTCAATAATATATGATAATTTCCATAATAATTTTCAAGATATTAATTATTTAAAACAACGCGCAATTGTTACACCTAAAAATAAAACAGCTGATGAAATAAATAAATATATGTTATCATTAGTACCTACATATACAAAAATTTATTATAGTTGTGACACAATTCTTTCATCATCTGGAAATATCGAAGAATTAAATCTTTTATATCCTACAGAATTTTTACATACTCTTAATTTTAATGGTTTACCTCCACATGAGTTAAAACTTAAAATTGGAATTCCTGTTATGTTAATGCGAAATCTTAATCAATCAATGGGTTTATGTAACGGTACAAGAATGATTATTACACAATTAACAAATAGAATTATTGAAGGACGTATAATAAATTCTAATAATATAAACGAAAAAATATATGTACCAAGAATAGAAATGACAGTTCATGAATCAAAATGGCCATTTACTTTAAAAAGACGATAATTTCCTTTAAAAATTTGTTATGCAATGACAATAAATAAAAGTCAAGGCCAATCTCTAAATAAAGTCGGATTATATTTAGAAGACGAAATTTTTAGTCATGGACAATTATATGTTGCTTTATCTAGAGTAACTTCACCAAAAGGATTACATATTTTAATACATGATTCAATTAATAAATATCCAAATTATGTTAAAAATATTGTTTATAAAGAAATATTACACAATATTCATCAAAAATGATAAATATCTATTTAAAAAATAAAATAATATTGATTTCATTTTATTAAATTTTGTAACATAATAACATTCGTAGTCTTCAAAGTTTAAAACAAATATTTATATATATATTGTTTCTATTTATAGAAAATGTTCAGCTCAATACGAATATTAAAACCAGAAGAGACACATCAAGCAATATGCGCTCGAGTATGTCGACTATGGAGGAACACAGACTACAAAACTGGAAAATTAATAAGCCTTGACTGCTTATTAGTTGACAAACAGGTAATCCATTTTACTTCTTATTAATATTACTATTATTACAAAAAATATGATTATTTATTATTAAACATATAACTAATATATATATTTTTAATACAGGATGAGGCAATACATGGTTTTATTCGTGCAAAAGATGCTGATTTCATAGCAAGCAAAATACAAATATGCAACATATATGAAATCAGCAACTTCTTCATCACGAATAACAAGCCAAAGTACAAGATCGTTCCACATGTTGCAATGTTGCAATTTGTAAGATCTACTATTTTCAAGAATGTTGAAAATAATATACCAGAAATACCTCAACTCAAGTTCAATTTTGTGGAGTTTGATCAACTCACACAAAAGATCGACATTAATGATCTTCTATCAGGTAAATCATATTTAATATTCATATTTGTTAATCTATAATTAATAACTACTAAATTATTTTTATACAAAATAATAACCAATGACTTCTTAATTATTATATCGTGTTAGATGTAATTGGTCGCATTATCTCCATCAAAAGTATAGAAGAATCTATTATAAATGATAGATCAGTGAAAAGACGGACTGTCACTATTCAAAATATCAGGTACTTACAAACAATATATCATTAAAAATATATTTCTAAAAATTTCATAATTTATTATTAACATATTATTTATTTGTATTCATTTTGTTCAACAGGGAGGAAACACTTAGTGTAACTCTTTGGGGAGAACTTGGAGAAAATTTTAATGAAAGTGCAATCCAAACAATGTCTGAACCAGTTGTCGCAGTATTTTCAGCAATGGCGGCAAAACAATATATATACAACAATTAAAAAAAAAAACCTTTTTGTCTTAACTTAAAAAAATTTAAAAATTTATATCACTAATCACCAATTATTGTAATTACACATATATAGGTGGGCTTTATGTCGCAAGCACCACTGGTTCATCATATTATCTTGATCCAGATATTGCTGAAACCAAAAAAATTAAAAAAAGGTATCATAAATTTTTATTTATAAATCATTACATTTATTTGTATTTACTAATTTTTAAAAAAAAAAAAAAAAAAAAGAACTAACTTTGTTTAACATATTGATTTCCCACAGATTTAGTCATTCTATCCAAGGAATCGACTTTATTGCTGGATCAACAAAACAAGCATTATCACTGGAGGAACAAAAGATTGCCAACCGAACAACAGTCGCACAACTTCAAGCTTTAAACCCATATCAAAATCAGGTAAATATCAAATTATTATATACAAGATAACATAAATAATTTAATCAATACTATTAACATAATTTCATCAAACAGGAAACAAAATTCACTGTTAAAGCAACCATTACCGAACTTGATATTCGCCAAGGTTGGTTCTACAATGCATGTCCAAGATGTTACAGATAATTAAAACAATCAGGAACATCATGGTGGTGCGACAGTCATGGTCATTTGACAACAATGCCAATCACTTGGTAATACAATTCATTTCTATTAAAAAAATCATTTTTCGTATTTTTTTTTACATATATTAATATCAAATTAATTAAAAATTAAATAAATGTTAAAATTTTCGAACAGGTACAAAATTAATGCACGAATTAAAGACAACACTGGAGGAATGAACGTCATCATGTTTGGAAAAACTGTCCAATCATTAATAAATAAACCTTGCTCCATCATGACGATACAAGAAGGATATACTGATCCAACCATTATTCCTCCTATCCTAAACCAACTGAAAGGCATATCAAAAATATTTGTCATCCAATTTCGCCTACGAGGTGCCTTCATCGATGCAGTCATTATAAAAACATTTGATGATGATATCCAACCAATGCTATTACCTGCACCAACAACAACGTCATCTGAAGAAATTCAACCATCATCAACATCTATTGATCCAGAGACACCTCAATTAGGAAGCAAAAAAAGTACAAAAAAATAACTAGCATTTACCGAAGCTATCATCGAAGAAGCAAAATCAAGGTATGTTATTATTTATATTTTAATTTAATTTTTCAATTATTTAATTTAACATCTACATTTATATATTATTAATAATTATATAATTTTATCTATTATTATTTTAGTCCTCAACATCAACCTCCTTCATCGCATCATCAAATTGAATCTCCAAGTGATCCCACAAAAAAACGAAAAGAAATCAGGTAATATTATTTTTTTATATATATTTACACAATAAATTAATAAATTTATTTCAATTTATATTTTAAATATAAATATCATCTTACTAACATATAAAAATATTTTTATCATAACAGATCAGAAGAGAAGATGAAGAAGGTTAAACACGAGTGACACTTGATCACTTTCCAAAAAAAAAAATTCCCTTCTTCAAGACTTTTTATGTGTATAAATATAAATATATATCTATACTGATATATATAATAGAGACATCTTAATGTAAATATAAATATGTAAAAAAAACAAACTTAAATCCCAAAATTATTGTAAATATATTATGTTTGTTTTTTATTTTCATGCTTTGTTTATTTTATTTTATTTTTTAAACACTCTTTTTTTTTTATCATTTTGTACACATTTTTCCCTCTGTTTTTTTTTCTATATTAAAAATTCTTTTTTTTTTTTGGTTCTTACATATATATAACCTAACAAAAATTTATTTTTTCCTTTTTTTGATATTCTTTTTTTAAACAAAGAAGACTTTTTGGGAAAAAAACAATAAAGCAAAAAACCCAAAATCTAAAAAGGTAAAACACAATTACCCATAACCTGCATACATATTGTATTAATATCATATCCAACACTCTTAATAACACCTATAAGTTGTCAGATTCTTGATCTCACAGAGCATTTACAATCACTTACATAGAAATTTTTGTGAAAAAGCTAATTTCCATTTTAAAAGTTTTTGACTGATACTATCAACACATTTTCTTTTACCAATTTTCAGGTAAACTACCATCACCATCAATGTTACAATTTCCATTCATACTATATCAAAACAAAGGCATCTTATTTTTTTAAACAAAGAATACTTTCTTGAAAAAAAAAAAACAAAACAAAACAAAAGCAACAACGAAATGAAAAACCCAAAATCCAAAAAAGTAAAACACAATCACCCACAACCTATAAACATGTTGTCTTAATATGATATCCAATACTCTTAATAACACCTAAAAATTCTCAAATTCTTGACCTCACAAATCATTCACTTACATGGAAATTTTTGCAGCAAAGCTAATTTCCACTTTAAAGAGTTTTCACTGATACTATCAACGCATTTTCTTTCAGTAATTCTCAGATAGACTACCATGACCATCAATGTTACAATTTCTATTCATACTATATCAAAACAGAATCATCTTAATATAAATATAAATATACACACAAAAAAAAAACCTAAATCCCAAAATTATTATAAATATATTATCTTTGTTTTTTTTATTTTCATACTTTATTTATTATATTCTATTTTTTAAACACTCTTTTTTTTTTATCATTTTGTACACATTTTTTCCTCTATTTTTTTCCAATAATAAAAATTCCTTTTTTTGTTCTTGCATATATACAACCTAATAAAAAATTTATTTTTTCCTTTTTTTGATACTCTTTTTTTAAACAAAGAAGACTTTTTTAAAAAACAACAAAAGAAAAAAAAACAATGAAACGAAAAACTCAAAATCCAAAAACGTAAAACACAATCATCCACAACCTGCATACATATTTTGTTAATATGATATCCAACACCCTTAATAACTTCTGAAAATTCTCAGATTCTTGATCTCACAGAGCATTTACAATCATTTACATAAAAATTTTTGCAGCAAAGCTAATTTCCACTTTAAAGTTTTTGACTAATACTAACGACACATTTTCTTTCGGCAATTCTCAGATAGACTACCATCACCATCAATACTACAATTTCTATTCTTACTATATCAAAACAAAGACATTCTAATGTAAATATAAATATACAAAAAAAAAAAATAAAACTTAAATCCCAAAATTATTTTAAATATATTATCTTTGTTTTTTATTTTCATGCTTTATTTATTTTATTTTATTTTTTAAACACTCTTTTTTTTAATCATTTTATACACATTTTTTTCTCTGTCTTTTTTCCGATACTAAAAATTCCTTTCTTACATATACATAACCTAAGAAAAATTTATTTTTTCGTTTTTTTAATATTCTTTTTTTAAACAAAAAAGACTAAAAAAAAAAAACGAAACAAAACCAACAACAAACTGAAAAACCCAAAATCCAAAAAGGTAAAACACAATCACCCACAATCTGTATACATGTTGTCTTAATATGATACCCAATACTCTTAATAATACCTAAGAAAATTTATACAAATTATAATTTTAATATTTAACTCAATAAATAATGCTCAATTTTTTTATTTATTTTTTCTTTCCCGTGCATCGCACCGGTATTAAACTCGTTTTAACTAAAATGATATTTTTTACTATTATAAGTATGCGCTACGTTTATGGTAATGAGCATTGTTAAATAAGGTTCGATTTAACGTTGACAAAGACATTGAAGAATGTTCGTATATTAATGATCGTTGTTATAATAATTTTTTTTGAATATTTTTAGTTTGATTTATTCGTAAGCCTTCGGGAAAGACGTTAGGCTTTTTATTTTTCTTCTACAATTTTTTTTTTAATTTTAATAAATAAAGTTTGTGTGTTGTTAAGTGATCAAAATTGGTGAGAGGTATCAATCTTATTGGAATGATTTTGTTTATCGGATGATAGCTTTCATCTGATTCGTTAAGAAAAAGTCACATTGTCTTTTCACATAAATTAGTAGTTAATTAGTATTCTACTACCGGACAATGATCAATAAAGCAAAATTAGGAGCACTTTATGGGAATCTTCTGACCCCTGCCAACACATAAAAGATGAATATCTTTTATGTTAACCAAAATGGCATTTTTATTATTGTCATTAAGCTCCAACGTTTTGCGCTAAGAATATGTTAAGTAGATTCTGTAATCATAAAGATCAAAACCATATATGTGTATGTGTGTATGCGCGTGAACTTTAACAATAGGGCCTTTCGCATATAAAATTCAAGTGTAGTACCACAAAACATTTCTTAGGGAGAAAAAAACCTTACAAGATAGATATATAGATATATATATACACATATATATGCATAAATATATATGGTCTTCAGTCTACGTATAAAATAAACTAATTGGCATGATTAAAGTCATGGCAAGTATACTTCTTCTTGTGGTAATTATGCTAATTGCGGATCCTCTTCTCTATCCAGACTCCTTGGAAAATGCGACAACCTCTCTACTTATCCCCCGTACTCTTGCTCACCTTTGACACTGCTGCTACATCGTCGATTCCACCTTCAGCAGAGAGACGTTTTTTTTTTAAGTGTGAAAAAAGAAGCACACGTAGCTTACATAGCAGAAGTGAACAAATACAAAGAAATTAGAGCACAAAAGGCTATAATTCCAAGATGGAAGTACAAGATGATTCCTTAAAAAGTGCACAATGCGATATATCAAAACTGTCTTAATAAGATGTATAAACCGTGCTTTATTAAGTCTCCTGATCGGACTCCTTAATCCAAAAATGAAAAACTAAGTTATGACTATCTTATTGTTCTAGTCTCTTTTATATATGTTGATGCTATATAAACATTTTTTTTTTTTTTAATGTCGGGATTGTACCATTCTCACTAATATGGTCATACAGGAAATAAAATATATGTAGTTATTTTTTCTAAAACCTATTGTCAACAAATTATCTTAAAACGAAACTAAAATCATATTGATACTTATAGATCGGAATTTATTTAGAAAAACAATCTAACATATTTTTTTCAACAAATTTAGAATAGAAAAGAATAACAGAAAATGGGGAAAACAAACCCAAAATCATTAAGCTTTAAATAACATTTAAACTCTTTTGCCATTTGAATTACTGTTTCTCATGAACCCAAGTTGCATACGCTTGTTAAATCTCATTAATTTAAGCATTGGCTTTCGTTTTGCACATTTGCTTCAACGTACTCTTTTTTTTTTTTCTTTTCTTTTTTTTTTTTTTTTTTTTTTTTTGAGAGATGCTTTAACTTTCTAATTACCTATATGGTTTCTCACTTACACATCTGTATTAATAGACTGATTAGTCATTTGCTAAAATTTTCCTTTAGTAGGATAAATAGAATCTCACAATTAGGATACGTGCCCGTAGAATTTAGGAAATAAATACATAAGTTTCCTAAAGAACTTTTTTTTTTTTTTTTTTTAAGATTATGTGATTAATGGCTTGAATTAGGGGTATTCACAGATCGGATTATACAGATTAGACCTCAATCCGTAGTCTAATCCATAATTTGGATTGAGAAAATCTCAATCCGTCACCAATCCATGAAACATCCAATCTAATATCCGTAAATGTCAGATGGGACTGAAGGATTTAATCTGTTTACTCTAGGAACTAAAATAAAATATTTGGACATAAAATAGTTTAATAACATTGCAACACAATTAACTTCTAGTTTTCGATCATAAGCTAAGTTGTAGCATAAAATACAAATTCTAGCATAAGAATACATTACAACAAACACACATCGACTAAACTCAAATAAAATCTTCATACTCATCAACTCAAAATAAAAAACTATTTTAGGTCATATAATAGAACTACTGAACTCGAATATTTTGGGCCAGATAAGAAAACTACTACACTAGAATTTAGGTACTTATTCAAGTCAATGAAGTCACACTTTAATATATACATACATAATTTATTTAGATAAAAAATATACACATATTTATAAATTTATATATACATAAAGTTCGGATTCACGAATTACATGGATTAAGAAATCCTTAATCCGTAACCAAGCCATTAGTCTCTCAATTCAATCCAATCCGGTGGATTAGACTGGATTGAACAGATTGAGCAGATTGACAAATTCGGTGAACTTCCCTAGCTTGAATGATAAATTAGTGTCTAAAAAAGATTATTTGAATTTTATCCAAAAAAAAAAAAGGGTTATTTGAAATTGTGATTAAAAAAAAAAAAAAAACAATAATGCATATCCATCAACGGAGATCTCAAAAAGAAAAGATACACAAAGATCAAAAAATAAGTAATATTGATTTGCTGACAATAGATGCCAATTTTATTTAGCAATTTTCTATAATAAACTACGTCACAAAGTAACAATCGAAATAAACGAAAAATCCTCTATATTGTAATGTAATTAATTCTTAACTTAAAATAGAAGCCTTGATTATTTCTTGTCCTACATGATACATATACTCAAGATTTAGGTGTCACATTCATTTTTAGTCTCAAACCCAAGATTTAGGTTTTTTTTTTTATTTTTTTATTTTTTGAATTTTTTTAGTTTGATTCATTTGTAAGCTTTTAGGCAAGACATTGATCGTTTTATTTTTCTACTGAAATTTTTCTTTATCTTAATAAAATTTGTGTGTTATTAAGTGATTGAGGTTGGCGAGGGATGTCTACTTTATTGGAATGTCTTTATTTTATTAGATGATGGTTCTCATCTGATTCATTAAGAAAAGGTTTCATCAATTGCCTTTTCATATGAGTTATTAACTAATTATTATTCTACTGGTCAATCAATAAGGCAAAATTGTAAGCACTTTTGGGGTATTTGACCCCTGCTAACACACAAAAGATAAATAAGTTTTTATGTTAACCAAAATGGCATTTTTACTATTGTCAGTAAGCTATAAGTTCACTCTAAAAATTTACTAAGTAAATTTTATAATCATAAAGATGAAAACCATATTTATCATGTGTGTGTGAACTTTTAACAATAGTGGCTTGGTATTTGACCCCGTACGTCTTGCTCACCTCACTTTGACACTGCTACAATATTGTCCAATATTCCACCTTTAATGAAAGAGATGTTTTTAAAGTGTGAAAAAGGAGCGCGTGTAGCTTGCGTAGCAGAAGTGAACAAATACAAAGAAGAACCTTGAGAAGAACACAAAAACCTCATTCCAAGACGGAATTACAAGATGGCTCGTATAAACAAAGTGCACAAACCAGATATATCAAAGTTGTCTCGATAAGATTTATGAACCGTATGCTTCATGATCCTGATAGGACTCCCCCTAATCCAAAAGTGCAAAACTAAATTAATTATGACTATGTTGTTGTTCTACTCTATTTCATGTTGATTCTATGCAAACATTTTTTTTCTTTTTAATGTTGCATTGTACCCTTCCCACTACTATGGTTATGCAGGAAATAAAGTGTACTATTTTAATAACTTACTAAAAAAAAATGTAAAAAAATTGTCTTGAAACAAAAAAAAAAAAAATTTGTAGTGATGCCTATAAATCAAAATTTGTATTATTGTAACCTAATACAATATTGTTCAACAAATCCCATTATGATAAAAAAAGAATATCATAAAAAGGAGAAAAACAAAAAACAAAAAAGCAAAACAAAATCCTTAAAAGTACTCAAAGAACATTTAGCCCTTTCTCCCATATTTAATAACCCGCGTCTCTTACGTACGAACCCAAGTCGATATGCTTATTATTTCTCAGGGATGTTGTGAGCGGCGAGAGTTTGATCAGGCGTGGGGCTGGAATGACAACTGTCGGCGGTATAACAAGCTCAAGTGCGGCGATCTGGCGAGGACTCCTAATCCTTGGTAATCATTTGGTCTGCAAATGGCTTAACATATTTTTGTCGTCATTTATATTATTCTTGAACGTCATTTATTTGTAAGCCTTCGGGAAAGACTTTAGTCTTTTTATTTTTCTTCTACCAAATTTTAAGGTGTTTTCGGGAGTGGTGTTTTGAGTTTTTTTAGCAAGTGAAAGGTGGGAATCGCTTTTGCGCGTGGTGTAAAAGGGCTACAACTCATGTACCTCCTTATTTCCATTTCCTTATATTCCTATGGCATTCATATCCCTACAATTATTACACCACAGTAAGTCAATTAAATATATATATATATATATTTAATTATAATATTATATCACATTTATTTAAAAATTATGTTTTTTACACATATATCATATTATTATGAGAGGAATAAGGATGAAAACACAGATAAAGAAACATAAAAGTAGAGCCGTGACGAAATCATATAGAAATTTCAGTAGGTTCGTACATAATCTTTTTTAATAATTAAATGTTTGATAAATTTAAAAGTAAAATTTTAGTGGAGATTATATAAAGATTTTTATTTTTTAATAGAGGAAAGTAGAATTTAGGATAAAATTAAATTTTTCAATGAGATTAAAGTCACTACTGGGCCGCACCAAAATGCACCCCTGCACAAGGTGTTAGTTGCACAAAACATATTATAAGCTCTCTTTTTTTTTCCCCCCTAGTAATAAAGATATATTATTCTCACTAATAGACAACATTTTATGCCTTTTTCGAGAGCAAGCTCCTGCTCCGTGGGGAATTAAAATGAAATCGCTCCTAAATTAATTAAACAATTGAAAATAGACACTCACACACACAAAAGTACATGGAAGTGAGAGAGTTGTATATGTGACAGTGAATTAGACTTTGCATTATTGCTTGGGACATATTGGGTTTTCGGGTTTAAGATATACTCGGTTTTCTATTTTAGTAACTAGTTTATATTAGTTAATTTTTTTTGGACAGAGAGAAAAAGAATATTCAAAACAATGTAGTTGAGGAATAAAAAACATTTTGACAGGAATCAGAATGGAAAAATATTTTCTTTAAGCATTGGTTAAAAAATTTAAGATTTAAAGCAAAAAAAAAATAAAAATAAAAAATAAAAGGAAAAAAGTGAAGATATATTATAAATTTATCTTAATCGGGACAAGTAGAAATGTAGAAGGGGAAAATTTTAGAAAATAATTAAAGAAACCCTCATAAAATGAGCAAAATAAATGTATAAATTTAAATAGTAACCAAATGAAATATTATATAGAAAATTAACAAAATTTCATATGAGAAAGAAAACGGTGTTTAAATGAAGGTATATTTATTGGGAAAAAAAAAAGTTTCCATAGGACAATTAATAAAAAGGTAGTTAACATTCAATAAAATAATACTTTAAAAGACGAAGGAAAAACATCCAAGCGAGGTTATTTATGGACCAAAAAAATTATCACCTAATAGACATAAAATAAAAGGAAAAGCAAAGGACAAACAAACACACCAAACCAAACCAAACGGCAAAAAAAAAAAAAAAACAAAAACAAAAAACAAAAAAAAAACAAAACAAAACGAAACAAAAACAAAAAAACGACAAACACAAGGAAAAAAAAAAAAAGAAAAAAGGGAAACGGGAGAGGTAGGTGTCAATCATAGGAAAGCAGCTTTTTATACATGTTAGACTAGATTAGACTTAGATTGGATAGATCAGATTAGATAAATTACAAAAACTATCTATTTTGTGAAAGTTTTGATTTCGCTTATACTTTTGAGTGTTTTGAGTTTGATTTTTCTTTCAAAGATTGAACTGTTCCAGCACAATCAATTTTTCATTTTGGACAGAAACTTTTGCCGAGTAGGAACCCCTTAGAAAGTTGTTTATAGAAAGAATTGTGTTTAATTCACAGATTTGTCATGGCAGCACGAACAGTGAGTTCGTCCAAGGAAAAGATACTCATTTAAGTGTGACGCACGAAAAGGCAAGGCCAGAGGGCCGCATCTACGAAGATAACGCTGGCCAAGAGAGTCGTGCAATCAAGAAGACGGAGAGAGTCAGTTGTGCTATGATCTTCACAAAGGCCGGAGGGCCACATCTGTGAGATATGGTGCTTTACTCTAATGCTTCATTTAGAATCAGGTTCCAATTATAAAAATTCCAACTTACTTTTTGTCTCTTTCTGAAAAGCTAACAAATTTATTAACTAGTTTTTGAAAAATTAACTAATTCCAACTTAAAACTTGGAAAGGGACATTGTCGAGACAGAGTGGACTTGGGCCCAAGTAAATGGACATACGAATCAAAAATGAGGAAATTATGGAAATAGCTCCTTTAGTGCACATGTCTATAATTTTTCCCTACTTAATTGCTAGTTTGGATTTTTGCCATGTTGATCACTTTTAATTTGACATTATAAGAAGACAAAAATTTTGAAAACATTATGGACGAGACAATTAATATTTTAGAGATACGTTCTTTTTAAAGCAAAAATTAAAAATTAAAAACCCTAATATTGGATTAGAAGGCAAATGCAGCTACCATATATTGGAACAAAGAAGTAGCGACTAATGAGCATAATAGAGCATGGCATAAAAGATCAAAAGTTTCAACATACAATAAAGTCACCACCTAGCTTTTCCATGAGGACTTTTTTCCCCCTTGTCATACATACATACATACATACATATATATATATATATTTTCCACAGGTTCGTTAACTATTCATACTTCTCCATTCTCATAATTGGACCCAAAATCCTTCACCTTAGTAGCTGGTTCTCGACCTTCATTTTCTTTGTAGACAAACCTCTTAGAGACCCAAATATAAACGCACAAATTAAGAGCACTCAATGCAGCCAACACCCAGTAGAAGTAGTCGAGATGTGAACGGTTGAGACTGTCCCCAAGCCATCTCTGGTGGCCAGATCTGGAGCTGATCATCTGAACAAGAGAAATTATCCAACTGCTCATGAAGCTCCCAACTCCCAAAATGCTAATATACGCTGCTGCCCCTACGCTTCTCATCGACTCCGGCATTTCGGCATAGAACAGCTCTTGGAGTCCGACCACGGCGAATGTGTCGGACAATCCGCATATCATGTATTGCGGGAACAACCACCAGATCTTCATCGGAAGTATCGCTTTCGGACTGTCCAAGAGACCATGCTTTGCGGCAACGTCGATCCTTTTGGCCTCGACAATTGCGGAAACAACCATGTTGAGTATGGAGAGGAGTAGGCCGAAGCCGATTCTCTGCAGGGTGGTTATGCCTGAAGGCCGTCCTGTGAGCCTCCGAGCCATGGGCACGAACACTCGGTCGTAGACGATGACGGTGGAGAGGATGGTGACGCCAGCGAGGCCTTGGACCGACGCCGGGGGCAGCTTAAAGTGCGGGCCGATGGATCGCACCATTGTGCTGCCTTGCTTGGTGAAGAAAGTGTGGAGTTGAGCTTGGACAACGTTGAACATGAGGCAGGTCAACCATATGGGAATGAGTCGAACGACTAGCTTCACTTCTTCCACTTGCCGTACGGAACACAGCCTCCATGGATTTCTTGTGTCATTTGTTGCATCATGGTTATCGACGAATGTTGCCTTGTCCAAAAGTCTGCAATTTTCTAAATAGAATTAGCACTAGTATATTTATATATCTATATATATATATATATATATATACAGGGGCTCATATACGGCACTCTTCGTGTACATATAGATGTGTGTGTGCAGTATATCACTTAAGAATAAGATACATCGGCCTTCTTAGCAAGGATGGAACAGCCTTTTAGCCGACCTAATGGCTCCTTACAATTTTAACACCATCTAATTTGCCCTCTATTGAAATTTTTTAATTACAATATGTATATAGAATTTTTTTTATAATTAAAATTATTTTATGAGTTTAAATTTCTCCCTTAACTCTCTTCTTTAGTTTTGTGCACCCAATTCTTCTACAAGATTGCGCTCCTATTATTTTGATTTTAAAGAAGAAATAAGGGGTATGAATATCAAAACCTTAAAGAAAAGGTATTAATTCTACATGATAAATGAATGAAATTAAAAATAAAAATAAAAATAAAAAAACCAATATATATAGGCGCACTTTCTAATTTGGTATCCTTAAAAATCAACACTTATATTTTTTTCTGTGTTTTATTGTGGTAACCAGCTAATTCTAATATAATATTTTTTAGTGATGTTTGTCTTTTGTATTAATAGTTTCAAATAATTTAGACTATAAGATTTTTAATAAAAAAATTATATATAAATCAACTAGTAGTTATAAGATACAAAATAAAATAAAACAACGGCTCGACCTCCCAAGCGGGGGGTTGAAATACATTTCCATGGACCTAAGGGAAAACATAGGAGTTAGCAAAAATTGATGAATGTTATTTTTTGGATCTATTCGTGACAAATAGATTCTTGGGTTTAATTAAAAGTTCTCCTTCGGTTTACCCGCTTGGCATGTTGTGAAACAAATTGATTTTTCTTAAATATCCAAACAACATCACCGTTGACTTTTTTTTTCCCCTTTTTCCAAGAGATCATGACGTTAACCATAACTGGTGGTACCAAAAATAAATAATAAATAATAAATAATAAAGGGTGGATTTGTAAAGTAAAGTGGCAAGTGAAAAGTATGGTCCTCATTTATTTTGTAACTCCGACTGAGAAGGAGCTAGTAGACATAAAGAGCAATATATTGTTTTGTTGAGCACTCCATTTATCGTGCAAATTAACAGTACAATGTATGTGGCCATGCACCAGCACTACAGAGACAGAGCTAGACAAAATTTTAATCGATTATCCCCCACACTACCACGTTAGAGAACTAACTAGCTATAGGCCCTATTAGCATTTTTTGCATTTACTAAACTCGTCGTAATAGAATTGATCGATTCATCCTTCTGAATCATAGATTTCATTTAAATGATCATTCAATTTAAATATATGCATTCGAATGTAGAATTTGAATAGTGTATTTAAACATAATGTTTGTTTGGATAATTTTTGTTAAAAGTTAATATTTAAATAGTTTAAAAGGTAAAAACAAAATATAAATTGATATGGATTTCTAACATGAATTCAGAATTTGATAGTGAAAAGTTTCACTCCAGTTAGGACTCAAACTATATTGTATTAGAGTATAAGAAGAGCTATTCAGATAACTCATCCAAACAAGCCGTTAAATCTTTTTTTGTATGTGCAAAAGACTTAGAAAAGTTTTTTAAGGGGATGCTTGATAAACTATTTCAAACTAAAATATTTCAACTTATTTTTACCTTTTTCTGACAATTCAACAAAATTTTTAACTAAATTTTAAATCTTCAAATAATTTTAATTCATATGTTTTAACTCAAATCTACTGACGAAATGCATGCTAAAACTATAATTTTCTCTTGTTTCTTCAGTGGCACTCCCTCTGCGTGGAAGTCCATCGTATATGGATAGCTATTTAGTGGCAGCAAAGTGGGAACTGACAAGTTGGGCCCCATATCATATGGTCTGTGGAAGTCTTGGGCTTAACTCTTTGAGACCCACTTTCTGACTTCCACGAGGTCCTCGTCATTCCTCAACACAACACAACACAACACAACACAAGGTCTCCCTTTAGAGCAACTTGTGGATTTATACCTAGAGATATATAGATATATATATATAGTTGTATAAATATATCTACACACTATCCTATACGAAAATTAATGAATTTATTGACCTTAAGTTACAACTTTTGTACGAATTGACACATACCTGAACTTGTTCAAAAGGGTCAAATTCCGAGCACCTGTAGGTTGACCCTCCACTGGAGAGCCAAGTAGTACCCCATCGTCACCGTGATAAACACCCACAAAATTGTTTCCCGTGTTCTTCACGCGCCACTTGCGAGCAGCCGCAACCAACACCTGTGCCACCACAGTGAAGGGGCTCCCAACCGGTACCTGCTGCCGATACCACTTGGTTCCGAGCAAGAACAGCACTAGAGCCGTCCCTATCACTCCAGCCAGCATCCCGAAGCCGACCGTCCAACTAACATTGTCCTAAGAAAAGAAATTTTGCCCATGTAATGTAAATGTTGCGTGTACAGTATGTTAATAACAATAATTGTTATGACTATTACTTTCTATATTAATAATAATAAACAATGATCCAACCTTCAACTTTTCTATAATATAGTCACGAATTTGAAAGTACGCAAGG
Organism: Ficus microcarpa; assembly: GCA_025413485.1. Classification (NCBI taxonomy): domain Eukaryota; kingdom Viridiplantae; phylum Streptophyta; class Magnoliopsida; order Rosales; family Moraceae; genus Ficus; species Ficus microcarpa. Next base: position 2,074,212 of record CM046378.1, read on the forward strand.
AACTTAGTGATCAAGCAATATTTTACTTCCACTTTTAAATTAATTAATCGGATTTTATTTTTATTCTTATTCAAACAAATATATATGTGTGTGTGTGTGTGTGTGTGTATATTGAGAAATAAGACTTCATTTATTGCAAGATTGAAAAAAACTTCCAATTTGAAACATACTCTATAGCCAGATAGAACAAACAAACAGAAAAGGAGAGAAAAATGTTATGCAAGCAATTTGTTTTCTTAATGGAAAACAAGAGAAAATTGTTGATGAAAACACAAATAATAATAAGGGAAAGACAGACAGTACCTGGATGTAAATAACCACTAAAATGGCTGCCACAGCTCCAGCAACTATACCTAAATACCACCAGTTGAAGAAGGAGCTCTTCGCCTCTTTCTCCTCCGGCGTGTCCTCGTCGAACTGGTCGGCGGCGAAGGTCTGGACACACGGCTTGTGCCCACCTTCGCCGACCGACAGCACGTAAAGTGACACGAAGAAAACCACTTTCCGATATTCCGTAGGAACCGTGGACACCGAAAAGCAAAGCAGCACCATTCCCTGCCCCGCATAATTTCAGTTCTTATGAGTTGTGAGAGCAATTAACAAGTTTTAAGTACTGTGACAGAAAATCTTTTCTGTTTTGTGCCTACCATGAAATAAATAACGGATGACAAGAGAATGGTCTTGAACCGGCCGAGGAACGAGTCAGCGACGAGGGCACCGAGCAACGGAAAAAGCGAGGAGACGCCGACCCACATGTTGACGTTCTTCGCGGCGGCGACGGTCGGCTGTTGAAGGACGTTGGTGAGGTACATGATGAGGTTCCCGGTTAGGCCATAGAAGGCGAACCGGTCGGCTACTTCGACGACTGATCTCGGACATTTGTAGAACCGAAAAATTCGTTAGGAACAAGAAGTAGAAAGTATAAAATCATTCAAGAATTTAGAAATGATCGTGAAAACAACTTACAGATAATGAAAAGAGCAGCGTTCCAGCCACCCTTGGAGGGTTTGATTCGGCCGCCGCGGCGGGGGGTCGAGTTAGTCGAGTTCTTACTCGCTGCCGTGTGATCTTGATCATGGCCGTTGTCGATCGTCATTGGGCCTACGGACGAGCTATCCATTGAAGTTGAAGATAATGACTCTGAATTGGTATGGACAGCGGAGCCTGAGGGTAAAGAATGGAAATACTAGTGGGTTTTAGCAAAATGGGTCTCTGGGCAATGTTGGGGCACAAAGGTGTCCCTTTTTATACATGCGCAGAAGTGCACTATCATGCTACACATTCAACTCACCTTTCTCTTTATTTATATTCTGTTCACATCTCTACGAAACGTAATTTTAATGTAACCGATTTCCACTATTTTATAATCAATTTTGCTTTAACACCTGTAATTCTGACTAATGGAATATCTGGAGATGGTATTTTATCATTTCGATTTCAAAAATTCAACTCTACATCAAATTTTTTCTTTCTTCCATTTTCCAAAAATTCAAAATATAAAAGTTCGTAACTTTCTCATTTAAAATTAGAATGAAATGATTTTTATGTCAAAATACTTGTAACAACACGATGAGCAAGACAATATTCATTTTGTACTTTTTTTCCAAAACACATTTTAAATTTTTATGCTATTTTTTATATCACATAACTTTTTCAAAAATTTCCCCTCAAACACACATTTCCAACTCAACTTTCAAAGTACCATTTTCAGATGTTACTCCAAACGGGCTCTAATTATCATTCAAATAATATCTGGACATATTAATGAAAACAAAATATTTGTTTACAATGTCATATCATATTAATTAAAAAATCATGTTACTAAAATATATTCGAGCAAAATCCGTCTGGAACCACGATGAAGAATACCACATGTGTGATGTGACACATAGAGAGATTCAGGGGGTGTTTGGCATTACAATCCAAAACCTAAAATTACAATCTAATTTTTATTTTTTTTCTCTCAGATTTACGATTTAAATAATTTTGTAACTCAAACTTTAAAAGTCTATAACTTTTTATATGCAAGTTTAAATGAGATATATATATATATATTTTTTACATTACATAGAATTTCGAAACGAACAAAATAAACTCCATATTGATTTTTTTTTTCTGAACACATTTCAAGTTTTTACACATTTTAACTCTAATAATTCAAACATTTCGATAAACGCACAATCAATTCAAAATCAAATTCTACAATCCAAACCCTAGAACTAAACGCATGCTTAGACAGTGATTGGAAAATTAGGCATCTATAAAGGAAAGAAAGAAAGGTTTGACATGGTTTATCAATGTACTAAAAATAAATAGAAGAATTCACTAACAAAGAGTATTATAAATGAGTAAATGTGCTCATATATGAATACAAATTACAATTATATAAATGGGTAAGCTACTCAAAGCTACTATAATTTTTCTAAAATAAAAAAAATTCCTAATATGAAAATTAACACAAATCAATAAAAATTTTCTAATAGGCTGGATACCTAAATCTAATATTAACATGTCCCGCAAGATGAATATCTCCAAGATTCCAATTATGAACTATAATTAAAGGAACATTTATGGATAATTCTTTTCTTGTTCGTTTTTCTTTTTGATTGTCTATAAAAATAAAGGCGAGGAATAGATATGAAAATTATCAGGGTACAAGGATTAAGAGAAGGAAAATATTGTAAGGGAGTGAAGAAGGGACAACAATCATCAAGAAAGGAAGCAAAAAATACAAATCATCAAGATTGGATGCAAAGATGACAATATCAAAAGAAAGCATAGGGAAGGCAATCATCAAAGGAAGACGCAATAGTCCAAGAACGACGATCATCCAAAGAAGACCTAAGGGCACAAGGACAACAATTAACAAGAGAGGATATGACGGCACAAGGGCGGAAGGATAACAATCGTCAAAAGAGGACAAAAGTGCTTGCGTGGGGAAGATTAAGGACTCGTTGAGTATAATAACTTTGAAACAATATTGATACATGTTGTTTGTGTATAAACTCTGTGATACCATATGAAGATTTAGAGAGTGATTGGAAAACTATGAAATATAGAAAGGAGATATAAGAAAAGTTCAACGTGCATGGTTTGTCCACGAACTATAAATAAATAAAAGAATTCAATGATTAAAAAATATTATGACGGTCTATTATATAAATACAAATTACAATTTTATAAATAAGTAAGTTACTTAAAACTATCGCTTCTTCTAAAATCAAAAGATTTACTAATATCAAAATCAATCTATATAAATACAAAATTCATAGTGAAATGATAACTTTTCATAAATAACGTAGTGTTATTGTCTGCCAGTTGTGTCCAAACTAAAAGTAAATAAAGATTGAAGTTCTTCTAATAAATTATCAAAAACAGTTTTTTTTTTTTTTTTTTTTTTAAGATTACTAAAGCCCTTGAGAAAAATTACCCAAATGTTGACATAAATAATTTGTGAGCTCATGAGAATGTTAAAAGCAAACTTTAGAAAGCATGCTAAGCTGCAGGTTCGTTCAAATTTTAATACGTGGATTTTCATCCGTTGAGGTGTGCATATGTACTTCGTAAATTTTTTTACTGATTAATTAAAAAAAGAAAGCGTTAGATACATACGTATACATATAAACATATATATTTATATCTTTTACAATAAATGTCATTATGAGTTTAGGGTAAGGACATTCTTTCATATGTATACAATGCTGGTTTAATTAATTTACCGCAGAAAAACACAATTCGACAAACCTATAATTGGGAATGGAGAAAGTCAAGAAAAATATGTGGATTCTATGTTTAGTATACCATGTAGTGGTCATAGATTTTAAAAACACAAAAAGTAGTTACTCATGAAATGTCATCTCGGAGTTGATACAATAATAATAAGAATAAGAATATATAATAATATTGGGCTAGAAAGGAATTTATTTATTGACTATAAAAAGATTGAATATGTATATAAATATGTATGTATGTGTGTGTATATATATATATATCATGCATGTATATATATTGAAAAATGAAGCTAATTATACCAAGACATGAAGAAAAATAATAATAATAATAATAATAATATCTTTTGTTTTTATGGAGTGGATTTTGTCGCGGAAGATAATAATTACTAGTGGACACTGCTAGTATTGGCCACATTAATTTGGTCTCGTTGATATTCAGCTCTCCACTATCAATGTCAGTGTACCCCAAATTGTTTGCGGATGCACGTATCTGACTATTTGTGTTTGACATGAAAAATCTATCTCAATGTGTTTGCTGACCAACATTTTTTTTTTTTAATTCTTTTTTATGAAATGTTTGCTGACCAACATTACAAACAAATAAATTATTTATTAAAAAAAACATTACGAACAAATAAAATAACGGCAAATTGTTCAATTTTTAATAGTATTGAGACAAACCTCATCAGTTCAAACATCTTCAGAGCAAAATTCTATCCAACACCAAATGACCGTTTCTGAACTAAAAAACAAGATAAAAAAAGTAAAATAATTAGGGTAAATTACTCATTTAGTTCTTAAACTCTTAATATACAACTTTGGCTTCTAAACTTTTTTTTGTAGTTGGAATACTACTAAAATTTTAAAATATTGCTACAACAATCATTTCCTTTAATTTTTGAATGAAATCTAGTAATAATTTGGTCAAAAAGTAATACTAAATTCGGATTCCGTCTAAAAATTAACGAAAAATACTATCGTAGAAGCATTTTTTGTAGTTTATGATCAATCTAATTACAAAAAGGAATGTCCTTAAACTATTAAAATGTTACTACAATAGTCATTTTTGTTAATTTTTAAACAGAATATGTTAGTAATTTAATCAAAAAGTAATGTTAAGTAATTGATTATATCCCAAAATTAACATAAAGGACTATTATAGTAATATTTTTGAAGTTTAGGGGCATTTCAGCTATGAAAAAAAAAAAGTTAATGAACAAAAGTTGCACAAAGTTAAAAATTCAGGGACTAACCTAGCAATTTACCCAAATAATCAATAGCATTAAGCAAAAACACAATAAAACCATAAGAACAACATAGTAAAAATCAGAGTCCGGTATGTTTGACTGAGGCTTCGTATTAAAAATTATGTGTCATTTCCCTTTCAGTTCGAGAGAATTTGTAGTACTATGAATGAAAGAGTTTAATTCTATTATAATTCAAGTGTTAAATCTATGTTTAATTACAGTGAACTCTTTTTCCTTCCAGTAATTAACAACATAATAACTTCAAACGTCTATGGTTTGTTTATTTATTAGGAGTAGGGAATGAGACTCAATCCATTATTTGCTTGCTTTTTTTTTTTTCTTATCCTTAGTTTATTTGCAAAAAAATTGTATTAAAAAATAATCATAGCCTATATTAATTATTTTTATTAACTAAATATAATATATTTTTATTAACTTAATATTATATAACTATTATAATTACTATTAACGTTATTAGAGGAAATAAAGAACTTTTTTTTATCATAATATATTATTATGTTTCTATTTATATATTTTTTATACTTTATTTATTTTAATTTAATTTTTTTACTCTTTTTAATTTTTTTTTAAATTACACAATTTAATTTCATTGCCTTAATTTCAAATGATTATTTTACTTTTGATTAATAATATGATAATAAATAAATAAATAAAATTAATCATTTTTTAATTCTTGAAAATACAATAAATAAAGGAGTATACAAGTAAATTTATAACAATTCATTATAATTATGGGTTCAAGTAAGTGAATGAATGGTATTCAGCGTGAACTCCGATTCCGAATCTTAGAACCAAGTAAACAACATATTTTGATTCTAAATCCTCACTCAGAATCATGTCTACTCTAAATCCTACTCACTCCGATTTATATCCACTCTGATTAAACGTAAGTAAGCATGCCCTTAATGTATTGAATGTTAAACGTCTCCAATTATCGACCACTACTCCCTTATAAAAGCTTAAGCTTCCTCTTCTGATCTTGGGTATGATATAAGATAGACTTCTACTTGGGTTAACTTCTACCTTATAATTAAGTAAACTTCTACCTTATAATTATGTAGATTTGTATCTAAGCACGAAATTGTGGAGACCTCTACCTAATAACTAGATAGAGTGATACCTAAGCATGTACGATACAATAAACTTTTACTTAGGTTCAGATTTAAATTTAACTCATTATTAGTAACTGTTATATTATGGAGAAAATATCACAAAGTTTATGTATGCAAATATCACGATCGTCAATACTTTCCTATAAAATGTTTTCGAGAAAAAGCCTCATAGGTATAATCATTTGAAAGATGCTATCTCTGTTTTTTATTTATATTTTTTGGGGGAAAAAAAGGGATTTTTTTTATAAATAAGATTAATAAACCTACACCAATAAATGGTATCGCATCGTTGTCGCTTGATGTGTTTGTTTAAAGGATCAGGGATAGAATTTTGTTTCTCCAATTTCTGTATCTCTGCTACATGTCTATACTTTTATCTCTTGAACACGCTTTGTCCCGATATGACTCTTTGCCTTTTTATGTACTTTGCTTGCCCATAATTTAAAAACGTGTTATATATATATATATATATATTAAATATCATGTTTCTGATATTATCCCGTGATCCATTCGCTAAAAATGCGCAACATATATAAAGAGGTACAAATATTTTTATTTTTTCTAGGAGCTGTAATCAAGCTTTTTTTTTTTTTTTAAGGACCATGTCATTAAATTTATTGATATAATAAACAACGAAGTACTGGTTTTTATGGCTCTATTATAGGGTTCCAATCCCATCAGATTAGGCCTTCTAATATTGTTAAAGTTTATCAACCAGATGGATAACGTTATACAAAAATTCGAATTATTTAATTGTTCAGAAAGAGATGGTGAATACAATTTTGACTTCTTGGGATAAATGGATGGAATTGGACGAATTGAGGAAAAAAATTAGATTAATACAACTTAGCGAAGACTAATGAGTCAGCGAAAAAGCAGTTTTATTAGCTTGGGGCGTGATGAGTGTATCAAACTGTAAACAAATGTAATGGGATTAGAAAATAAAATAAGGGAAATATGAGGAGAATCTTAGATTTTTTTTTCTAATGTTTACTTACCTATTACATGATGTAATGGGAAATGATCCAATTCTCTTTATAGTGTATATTAATCTTAGGGTCCGTTTGGTAAATGAGTTTGAGTTGAAAATTTTTGTTGACTTTTCAGAAAAAAACAAAAACTTTTTCAGAAAAAGACAAAAATTGATATGAAAAAGTACAATTTGAGATGTTTTTCCAAACGAGGCCTTAGAACCGTTAATCTTACCAATATTTAGACTTATTTGCATAGACACCCCCGAACTTTTGAATTTGGCATTTTAGTCCCTAAACTTTTTTTCTTGACAATCAACCCTCTGCATTTATAATTTTTGACAATTCAGTCTTTTTTGCTCAAATTCGTAAAAAAATTCGGTTTTTTATATATACCTTGCACATCATAGTCCAAGAAGAACATTGTTGATCATTTTTACTTAATTTCAATACAATTGCCTTTGAAAATTTAAACTTTATTTCAATTATAGTCAAACTTAAACCTAAACTTTAAAATAAATTTATATTGAAATTAAGTAAAAATGATCAACATTGTCCCTTTTGAGCTATAATGTGTAAGCATTGTGCAAAAAAATTACCTCAATTTTAATGAATTTATGTAAAAAGGACTTAATTGTCAAAAATTAGAAGTTCAAGGGGTTGATTGTCAAGAAAAAAAAGTTTAGAACTAAATTATCAAATTTGAAAAGTTCATGGGAAATTCATGCAAATATGTCTTATTGAAATATCCTTCTAGACAATTAAGCAATCGTTGACACACGAGAACTTATTAAAAGTACGTAAGTAAATTAGACATTCATTTACTTTGACAAGAAATCAATCAATATCAAGACGATGAAAAGAGTAATTTTTTTTTCTTCATTTCTATACTGTGTGAGGCCTATAAAATTTTCAGTTATTCATTTTGTAAGCAAACACATGTTTACATGAAAAATAAAATGCTTTCTTATGGTTATTTTATATTTATGTTGATTGAACACGCCCTTAGAGTCCCGGGTAAAGAGTAATTTCAACCGAGGAAGCTATGATAATATTCCTTCGTATTTCTATTTATATTATTTACTTAACTTTGTTAGGTTGTTTTTCGTTTTCTCTTCCCTTTTTTTTTTTTCACTTTGTTACAGACTGTAAAGATATTTTTTTTCTTGATCGTTTTGATAAATTTGCTTACAAAAGGTAAAATTGGTTTTAAAACATGATTTTTTTTTTTCTTTTTTTACATGAAAACTTTTACTCTTTCTTTTTCCCCCTTATCCTACGTGTTTGAAAGGGATTAGTAACCTCGTGGAGATTGGGCTATTTTATCTTCTTTAGATTACTTATTCCATACTAAACTTAGTTACTTTTTTTTTTTTTTTTTAACATGAAATTGAAATTCGAACTCTTCACATTTGTGTGAAATTAAATGTGAAATTACCGTTAAACTATGACATCAAAGATAAGGATAAACTTAAATAAAAGCTCTCACGTCTAGCAATTAGATATGTCCAGCAGTTATAACATTCAATTTTACATTATGTAACTACTATTTAAATTTTTATGTAATTTTTTATTTAAAATCTTGTACTATGAATTGATTCAAACTATTAACATAAAAGATAATGAAAAATGTTATGTAAGAATATACCTAAATGTTAATTGGTTGAATTCCCTTTCAAAAAAAAAATTGGTTGAATTTCATGCTTAATCCATGTGCCAAACTAGAGCAGCAAGTGTTGACACTAGTGCTATATGAGGACAGCAGAAAACAACGGCCAAAATTGATTAATGCCAAGTAATAACAGAATTAATTAACTAGAATAATTAGATCGATCATGCTTTAATGAAAAATAATACACTAAAGAAGCCAGTGTCTTAATCATAAACAATCATAAAGAAATTTACTTTTGTATAAAATATTTATATATATTAATTGTGCCTCTAATTATTAACCATGAGAATTATGTCCCAATAAAATGTAACGGCAAAACCTATGGCCAATTACCCTCCCCGTTCGTGCTTTCATTAACTAGTTGATAGCACACGTTTTGTACATACAGAATAGACAAATAAAGCAAAAAATAAAAAATAAAACTAAAATAAAATAAATATTTTTTAAAAGTGTCATATGGTAACTCGTCATATAATGAGCATGAAAATTAGGACGAAAATAGAGAATACCATCGCATGACAAATATGGAAGCTAGGACAAAAGGAGCAATTTATTTATATATATGTATATATATATATGCTAATGATAAAGATACTATACACTTCGTGGAGTTTCCTTGATTCAATTTATTCACCTTTTTTTTTTTTTTTTTTTTTTTTGAGTTAGAGGGATTTGGCCTGTCAGGTCATTACCATTTACCACGGGGAAAAGGCTAGTAATTGGTTTTCATTCCACATGGATATGAAATGAGACTAATTGCTAACTACTACAAAAGCGTACCGACACACGAAAAGGAGGTATAGAATTTGGAGGGCAATTTTTTTTATTTTTTTATTTTTTTATTTTCTATGTTGAAAATATTCATAATAAAATATAGACAAAAATATATCTTTTTTGAGTATTTATGAAATATTTATAATTTTACAATAATTTATGCAAAATTTCAGGGTCAGTTTGGGAAGAAGTCTTCAAACACATTTCTAAATTTAACATATTTCAATATTTTACGCTTTTTACGCTCTAAATAATTTTTTTTTCAACAAAATGCACATGATCAAAATCCAACTCAATTGCAATCCAATAATTCAAAAACTATATCTGATTATCCTCCCAAACGGCCTCTCAATTTTCTCCCTTCACAATTTTATGCAAGTATCCGGAGATATGTCTATATGTCCGTGGATATATGAGTTAAATATCACCTAATGTCAAGAAAAGAGAAAAAAAAAAAAAAAAAAAAAGAAAAGAAAAACTTTTAATTAAATAATTCAAACTTGCTTCTGGTGATGATGCAATTTTAGCATCGAGATGAGATGTGAATTTATGTCTTAAACCTCATCAGAGTTCATTTTGACATTCAAATTAGATGGGTAAAAAATATTTGGAATTAATTTTTACTTTGTTTATTGGTATTATTATTTAAAATATTTTGAAATCACCAAAAAAAAAAAAAAAGAATTGACAAAACCGGTACCTGAATTCTTTCAAAGGTGATGATTTGATCCATATTTTTTTAATCTTAGCCGAGATGATCCTAAACTCGCTAAAAGTTGGCAATTTTAGCCCTTTCGTCCAAGTCCATTAAATTTCTAACAGGATGAGTCATGTGCAATATATGTGATCTAATTTGAGGGGTATTTTAATAATTTAGCAATAATTAGTTTGACATAAAATTGAAAAAGAAACTGCAATTCATCTCTCTTTCTCTCTCAAAGCAAAAGCCGAGATCTGTTGGTGGGGGGCCTTCAACTTGGCGACGAAAAGTTCGAAGGGAGGGGGGCAGCCCAGAATCGTGGGGCGTTGAGCTTGGCGATGGAGAAAACGAATGAAGAAGGGAGGGGGAGCCTAGATCCGGGGCCCGGGGGGGTGTTTGAGTTTAGTGAGTGAGGGCCTGAGCTCAGCGAGGATGGGCTAGGAGTTTTGAGTTCGGCATGATGGGGGGGCTCGGCCTCCGTTTTTAGGGGGGGTTGGGCTCGATGACTGCGAAGACAGGGGTGGAGGGGGTGCTCAAACTAGGTTGTCAGTTTGGGGTGGGGTTGAGCTCGCGACAAAGGAGACGCCAACGGGGGGTTGTTTGAGCTCAATGACGGAGAAGCCGACACATTGGGGGGGGGGGGGGTTTGGCCTGGGCAAATCTCTTTGTTTATTCTTTTCTTCTCTTTTTTTATTTTTTTTATTTTAAATGTATATTGGGTAGTGTTTAGAAAGAAGGGTATTTTTCATCTTTTAATAGTTAATCTAACTCATGTGATGGGTCTCATGACATTTTCCGTTAGAAACCTAACGAAATTGGATGAAAAGAACTAAAATTGCCTACATTCAGAGAACTTAGAGTTATCTCGGCTAAAATTTAAAAAAAAAAAAAACGAAATCGTCACCTTTAAAAGAATTCATGAACCAATTTGACCAACTACTCAAAAAAAAAAAAAAACTTTAATGAATTGACCTTTTATTTATTTTTTTAATAGGAACTTATGAATTAACTTGTTACTCCACCGTTTCACGTTATACATCAATTTTTTTATTCATCATGTTATATATGATAATTAGGCTACATTACACTAGTGCTCCAAAATTTATTGTGTAAAATTGAAATTTGCGCTCTAAATTTTTAATTTTTTGTAATTTGTATCTTAAATTTACAGATTTGTAACAATTACAATCGAAATTGACTTTTGTATAAAATATTTATATATATTAATTGTGCCTCTAATTATTAACCATGAGACTTATGTCCCACGAAAATGCAACGACAAAACCTATAGCCAATTACCCTCCCCATTCGTGCTTTGACCTTTTTGTATTAATTAGTTGATAGCACACATTTTTTATGTACAAGATAGACAAAAAATAAATAAATAAATAAAAATAAAACTAAAACTAAAACAAAGTAATTAATTTTTAAAAATGTCACGTGGTGACTTGTCATATAATGAGCATGGAAACTGGGACGAAAATAGAGAAACCATTACATGATAAATATGGAAGCTAAGAGGGTGTTTGGTTGGTTAGTTTGAGTTAAAATATTTTAATTGTATTAGTAAATTTTTTTGAATTTTCAGAAAAGACAAAAACTTTTCAAGAAAAAGACAAAAAAAAGTTTGACTTGAGTTGGTTGCCAAACAAACCCTAAGACAAAAGGAGCAATATATATATATATATATTATTGGTGTGTTTGGTAAAACAGTTTGAGTTCAAATTTTAAAGTTTGAGTTGGTTGACTTTTTAAAAACTAGTTATAATTTTTGTTGACTTTTCAGAAAAAGATAAAAATTTAGATGAAAAAGTACAGTTTAGTTGGAGTTAAACTTGTTCTCCAAACTCACCCTATATAGATGTATGCTAATATACTGTATACTTTGAGGACTTTCCTTGATTCAATTTATTCACTTTTTTTTTTTTTTTTTTTTTTTGAGTTAGAGGGATATGGTCTGTCACGTCATTACCATTTACCACAGGGAAAACGCTAGTAATTGGTTTTTATTCCACATGGATATGAAATGAGACTAGATAGCTAACTACTACTAAAGCGTACCGACACACGAAAAAGAGGCATAGACTTGGCGGGCAAATTTATTTATTTATTTTTTTTTTTTTGGGCATGCCATGTTGAAAATATCGATAATTTTATCGAGATTTCTCATATGATTTATGTAACGAGGACCCTCATAATATTTATAATAAAATATAAACAAAAACATATCTTTTTTTAGTACTTATGAAATATTGATGATATTTTCCCAATAATTTATGTAAAATATCAAGTCAGTTTGGGAAGACATCTTCAAAACACATTTCTAAATTTTTTTAATCCTTTTTTTAACTCAAAATTATTTTTTAGTATTCACATATTAAAAGCTCTTTTAAAAGTCAAAACTTTAAAAATTTTTATGACTTTGTAAATCCTCCCAAACGGCCTCTCCAGTTTCTCCCTTCACAATTTTATGCAAGTATCCGGAGATATGTCTGTATGTCCATGGATACATAAACTAAATATCACCAAATGTCAAGAAAAAAGAAAAAGAAAACAGAAAAAAAAGAAAAAAAGAAAAAAAGAAAAAAATACTTTTAATTGACTAATTCAAAGTTCACTTGCTTATGGTGATGATGCAATTTTAGCGTCGAAATGAGATATGAATGTATGTCTTGAGCCTCATTAGAGTTCATTTAGATGGTTAAAAAATATTTGGAATTAATTTTTACTTTGTCTGTTGGTATTATTATTTAAAATATTGTGAACAAAAAAAGAATAATTGACAAAAATAGTTCCTGAATTCTTTTAAAGGTGACGATTTGATCCCTATTTTTTTAATTTTAACTGAGATGATCCTAAATTCTCTAAATGTTGATCATCTTAGTCCTTTCCATCCAAATCCATTAAATTTCTAACGAGATGAGTCACAAGATGAGTCCATTAAATTTGAGAGGTATTTTTGTAATTCAACAATAATTAGTTTAAAAAAAAAATTTTTTTTTTAAAACTACAATTCATCTCTCTCTCTCTCAAAGCAAAAGCCCAGATCTATTGGTGGGGGGCCTTCAACTTGGCAACGGCGAAGTCAAGCCCAGATCCGGGGGCTATTGAGCTAGGTGACGAAGAAGACGATTGGGGGAGGGAGGGGGAGCCCATATCCGGCGGGCCGGAGGGGTGGTTTGAGTTCAGTGGGTGAGGGCCTAAGCTTGGCGAGGACGAGTTAGGGGGGCTGGGAGTTTTGAGTTCGGCAGGTTGGGGGGGCTCAGGCTGGATTTTCAGGGGGGTATGGGCTCAATGACGACAAAGATTAGGGTGGGGTGGGGTGGGGTGGGGTGGGGTGGGGGGTGCTCTGCCAGGGTTTTCAATTTGGTGTGGGGTTGAGCTCATGACGGAGGAGACACCGGTGGGGGGGCGTTAAGCTCGGCATTAGAGAAGACCACCAGTAGGGGGGTTTCGTTTGAGTTCAGCGACGGAGAAGCTGACACGGGGGGGTTTGGCCTAGACAGATCTTTCTTCCTCTTATTTTCTTATCTCTCTCTCTGTTTTTTTTTTTTTTCCTAAATGAATATTGGATAGTGTTTAGAAGAAAATGGTATTTTCATCTTTTAATAGTTAATCTAATTCATGTAACGAGTCACATGATCTTTTCCGTTAGAAACTTTAACGGAATTGGACAGAAAGAACTAAGATTGTCAACATTTAAAAAGTTTAGGATTATCTTAACTAAAATTAAAAAAATATGAATCAAATCGTTACAGTTGAAATAATTTAGGGACTAATTTGGTCAATTGCTCAAAAAAAAAAAAAAAAAAACTTCAATGAATTGACCTTTTATTAATTTTTTTAATAGGAACTAATGAATTGACTTGTTACTCCACCTTTTCACGTTATACATCAATTTTTTTTTTTTTTTATTCATTATGTTGTATATAATAATTAGGCTACATTGCACCAGTGCTCCTAAGTTTATTGTACAGTTGAAATTTGCACTCTAATTTTTTAATTTTTTGTAATTTGTATCTTTTAGATTTATATTATAAATCTGTAATAATTTATCCTAGAAGACTTGAATTTTATATTTAAATAATTCTTCGGTATATGAAGTAATGAGTAATTGAGAAATTGTTGCAACTTGATTTGGAACGTGAAATTCAAACGGTACTTAATTGCTGTGACTAGGATATCTATATATCTAAAACGTAATCATGTCACCGTAGTTGTTAAAGATTTGAGTTTTTGATTGATTTAAATAATGGAGAAGACAACCAACACCAATCCATGTGACACGATTTTTAGGCAGCTAGAGTAGAACTAACGATAATAAGATCATGAACGCATAAAAACGGTCTTTTCTTTTGTCTTATTATTTTCTTCTTATTCTTCCTCTCTTCTCCCTCCACAGCCACCGCATCATCCTCTCTCCTCCAGCACCCCCGCTGCGTTAACCCCCCAACAAAAGAAGCTGGTCGAAGAATCCCATATCATATATCCCAAGTCTCCAATCTACGAAGAGACGACACTGTTCTTAATGTCGTTGAACTTGAGAGTTTTGGGCTGGACCGCCAAGAATCCCATGGCTTCAGATATGATCTACCAGTTCTAATTTCGTGGCCCATCCATAATTGCGTCCCATGACAGTCTTGTCCTTAAATAATCCCTCAGTATATTGCATTATGAGAAATTAAAAGGCCAATTTAAAATTTGATACTGACTTTTGGAATTTGTGATTACATCTAGCTTTTGTGATTTTTATCCGTTTGGCAAATCAAGTTTCCGTGGTTCTTATAATTTTAGTTTGAATTGGTTGACATCAATTGTTTGATCCTTCAAAACAAGAGCCAAAACTTATTGCTTTAAATAGCTCTTTAGAGTAACCTCATAGTTTTCTGATGCGGTTTCTAGCTTTGATTGGGTCTGTTTGGTATTTCTAGGCCTATTTAAAAGCTAATTTTCGCTTCTTGGACTTTTCTGAGATACTGTAATCAAGTGGTTTACTCTCTTCTTGTACCTGGGAAAGCATTTAAATGATATAAATTTTGAAGATCATTGCAACAAAATGACAAAAACTATATCAATATGACACAAAATTAAACTAAAGTTAACTAAAATTTATGTCATATTAGTTAGAGGCCCGTTTGGGGGATGTCTCGAGACAATGTTTTGGTGATAGGTTAGAAATATGTCTTTGAGGAAAGGACTTTTGAAAATATTCTTTGATATAGACAAATATATAAAAATTTAAAATGTGTTAAAAAAAAATATATGAAAAATAGATATTGTTTAATTCGTTTTATCGTTGTGAGCATTTTGACATTAAAATCATTACATTTCGATTTAAAATAAAAAAGTTATGTGTTTTTTAAGTTTGAGTTTTTTTAAAAAATAGAAGAGAGCAAAAGTTTGATGTAGCATGTGCTTGAAACACACGTTTAAGAGATAATTTTTAGGTTGAAATTAGTTTATTTTTCAAATATTAGTTGTAATTTTTGTTGATATTTTCAGAAAAAAGATAAAAATTAAGCTGAAAACGTTAGATTCACACATGAGAACTAAACAAATCAGTAGAGTTGGGAGCTTTGGATCCAAATGACATTTTATTGTCCAAAAATGTTGCCCCATATAGGTCCTAAGAATGATGAATTTGTATCATATTAGTCAATAGATTAAAAAAAAAAAAAAAAAGTGGTTATTTAGCTTATTTTCTCTCGTCTTTTTGGTGTACTTTGGTAGCCTTCTGCTCTGTTTGGGATTTTAGTGGGCCCATTGAATGTTTAATGGCCCGGGGAGCTGTTGGAGTGTTCGTAAGCATTGACAGTCATGCATGGTATCCTAACTGTTGATCAAATCCATAGAAAGTGACTTGATGGCTTACTAAATCTGTTTGGTCAATGGTTGGGCCAAGTCTTTGTTTTTGGGCCTATTTTAATATACGGATTCCATCTTTTTCTTCAGATCAATTAGGTAAATAGCTGTTTTAAAATAATTAAAGTGAATAATAAAATTTTTAAATATTTAGAGTAATAGTAGATTTACCAAATAAATAATTAATTTATGTTAAATTTATCAAATAAAATATTTAGAATAAAGATTCTTAGAAACATACATAAATAAAAATTTAATTTTTTAATACTCAAATTAATTTTTTTTAAAACACAATCAAACATTATTTCAATAAGTATTTTAATACCTTGTCAAAAACATTATCATTTTTATTTCCTACTAAACAGTAAAACTATTTCAAAAAAAAAAAAAAAGAAAGAGAAAGAGAAATTACTTAAATAATCACATTTTTTCATCTATTAATCAACATGACATAAATTTCTCATTCTTAACCAACATGACACAAATTTTAAATAACTTAGTTTAATTTTGTGTCATTGATATAGTGTTAATTTTTTTACGTCATGTTTGTGCAATTACCTTAAATTTATGTCATTCGGGTGCTCTCATTTCTAAAATGCTTCCAAACGGGCTCCTAGGTTTTTTGGAGTTGAGTATTAAGGGCAATTCTGACAATATCACATTATCTCAAAAGTTGAATATGATAGGACAATGCTATAGATGAAAGTATTGAAAAGTGATACTATATTTGACATATATAATCTCTCTACTATTTAAAAGATAACAATTTGATCCATTTGTTAAAAACAAAATGGTCACAAAACCCTTAAACTTTTAAAGTGCCACACTTAAAATCCTTCCGACAAATTCCATTAAATCTTTCATGGAAAATCGCATGTGATCACATGATGTCATTTTTGCATTAAAAAGACTTAAATGCCCCCAAGCGTTTTAGATAACCAAGACCTATGTCATAAAAAATAAAAATAAAAAAAAAAAAAAGGCCATGGCCACTGTAACATGAAAGAGGAAAGGGAGAGTAGCCACCCCTCCGTTGTCAACCACAGCCAACCTAGCCCTGTGGATTTTTTTAATTTTAATATAACGTGTATATGTATAAATTAGTCTTATCCTATCCCTTTTAGTTTATAGTTCTCTATATTTATTAGGCAAACAATTTGAATTTTAATAAATAAAAACTGTTACATATATATATATATGTTAGTATAAATGTTGATTAAAAAAGTTTTTTTGAACCCTCTTACCTAGAAATCCTTGCTCCGTTACTGGAGCCACCTACAAGCCCCTCACACCTTTGCAAGCCTCTCACAACGAGTAGCTCCTCCAATCACCAAACCTCTCATCTCAAACACTGCATGTCGTCAAGCCTCCCATCATTGCCAAAACTCCTCCACGAGCCACCCATCACAGTCTACGCCCTCTCTGCAAGCTCCTCCCTTCGACTCGTCTATATTTGATATTGAAAGGATTATGATCACGGTTTGTAATTTTGAAATCTACCAACTTGGGTTTTGATGATTATGATTCGTGATGATTTTTGCATACATGTATCTGGTTTGGTGGATATATATATATATATTTTCAGATTTGTTTGACAAATGAGGATTTTTTCACTATTGTGACAACCATCAAATGCTTGTTCCTCTCTCTCTCTCTCTTTAATTCTAATATTTATTTTTTATTTTTATTTGTGAGGAGTTTTTTTAATTAAAAAAATTATTTTTAAATTACTAAATACTCTTTCATAAATTACATGACTTGACATGACTTGTTTTTTTAAAAACTCAACAAAAATAGAGAGAAAGTACCATGATTGTCAAGAGTTTAGGAGGTGGACCAAAATTTAAAAAATGAGACTAAATCATAACCTTTTAAAGAGTAAGGTTTTGTTTGGGAATCGGTTTATTTCAACTCAAATTGTACTTTTTTTTGTCTTTTACTCAAAAAGTTTTTTGTCTTTTCTGAAAATTCAAAAAAATTTACTATTACAATTAAAATATTTCAACTCAAACTAACGAACCAAATGGATCCTAAGAGCATTTTGGTCAATTACTTTTATCTATAATCTATCTATATCTATAACTATATTAAAAGAGTGAATTGATTGCTTAAAAATACTATTAAAAAACTTAGGTAAAGTTATTTTGTTTTTTTGTGATTTTTTTTTTCACTTTTCACTTTTTCTTGATTTCTCTCTCTTTTTTTTCTTTAATTTTTTTTTTATAAATTTGTCTTTTGAATTCTCTAATTATTTATTTATTTTTTAAAAAATTTTTTTTTATTGATTTGCTTTTTAAATCAAATTTATTCCTGTAAAAATATAATTCTAAATATGTGTTAACTTTCAATTTTTTTTTTTTTTGTGATAGCCTATTATAAGTGTAAAAAATATTTTTTTTCATCAATGTCAATAAATTTATATCCATTAAAAATTTTGATATTATGTTTATAAAATTATTCAATAATTTTAGTATGTGTACGCTTCATATATACATACGGAAGCATGTAATTTCAACTAGTTCAAAAATTAATCCTAAGGTACTTTTACTAATTAGTAATTCAATTTAGAAAAAGAAAATAAAGTTCCCGATTTTAAATTTTGATGTTTATTATTATATTTAACAAATTAAATAATGTGAATCTCATCTAAAATAAGGAATTAAATTTTCTTGTCTCCCACTTAGTATATATGCAATTAAATTTATTTTCTTGAAAAAAGAAAAGAACTCACGAACCTGTTTACCAAATATACTCTTGTTTTATTATCTAAATACTACGTTCTTATTTTAATTTAATTATCTTTTTCACATTGGTGTAATTTTGAAACTATTGTAATTCTCTTTCCAATCATTCTAGTTTCTTAACAAAGTTACTAGTTAAAAAGGAATTTAATTCCTTATGTATAAGCTATTAAACACTATAACAGAATTACAAATTTTAATTCAATATAATTCAATTCTTTTCTCTGAAAAAAAAGATTCAAGGTCCGTTTGGTGAATGAGTTTGAGTTGGAAATTTTAAGTTTTAATAGTAATTCTCTTTCCAATTTATTGACTTTTTAAAAAAGATAAAAAACTTTTTCAAAAAAAATTAAAAACTGAGATAAAAATTTTGAATTTGAACTCAAATCCCAAATAAGACGTCAATACACTTTGAATTCCGGATTGTAATGGTATATTTGTAATAGATGATAAAGGGGGTGTTTGGTGGAGTAGTTTGAGTTGAGAAATTTTTAAGTTTCAATAGTACTTTTCAATTTTTCTGAAACTTTTTCAGAAAAGATAAAAAATTTTTCAGAAAAAAAATAAAAACTTGAAATGAAAATTTTGAGTTTAAATTCAAGATATCAAATAAGACGTTAATTTTGAGATGATTGTAATGGTATATTTGTAATGACGAGCCAAACATGTTGAAATTTGTTTCTTCATGGGAAATTTAAAAGACAAGTGGCAAAAGAAAAGTACATAAAAAGTGTTGAGAAAGCGCGTTGAGTGAACCTAGCATTTCTCAAAAAACAAAAAAAAAAAAAAAAAAAAAACAAACCAAAGCTAATCATGGTTAATTTGTTAACCATGGTGGTAAAGACTGTGGTAAATAGACTATTTCAGTACAATTTCGGACAGTGAAAATTTCTCAAAAAAAAAAAAAGAAAAAGAAAAAAGAAAAAAAAGAAAAGGGGTTCAACTTCCCGTTGTATCCCCATTATACCCTCAGTCTGCTGGACCAACAAAAGAGAATATCTGTGAGGAATTCCGGTCAATGAGGAACAATCTGGTAATTTTGACCACAGAGAAGCTCACTCGCCCAGTGAGCAGTTCGATTCCAAATTGCTTCTCTAAAAATTCTCTCTTCTTTCTCTTCCTTTCTGTAGCTCACAACTTCAGTCATGCAAAAAACCATTTTCCCTCTTTAAAACCCCTCTCTTCTCTCACCTCTTTCTCTCTCCTAACGGAAAGTTACAGAGAGAGAAGGGAAAATCCAACGGTACTGCCTCAATCTCTTCTCGAAAGGATAATGAAAAAAAAAAAAGTTTTTGAGAATCAAAATTTCCTCTCTTGTCGAAGGTTTTTTTTATTATTTATTATTTATTATTTTTTTGGGAGCGTGATTTTGGGTTTTTAGGGTTTAACTCCGTGCAGCTGAAAATTTTCATTTTTAAGTTCTTGCATTTTGCTTTTTAAGTGCGTTTGGTTGTTGAGAGTGTGAGAAATGAGAGTTCTGGTAAAATGGGT
Source organism: Ficus microcarpa (assembly GCA_025413485.1). NCBI lineage: Eukaryota > Viridiplantae > Streptophyta > Magnoliopsida > Rosales > Moraceae > Ficus > Ficus microcarpa. The sequence goes on from CM046378.1 coordinate 2,094,534, forward strand.
TTTCTTTTGTTTATTTTCTTTTTCAAATCTTTTTTTTTTTTGAAATTTTTTTTTGAAGAAAATGGTCTGCATTTGGGTTTCTTTAGCTTTAACTCGTTTTTTCTTCCGTTTTCACTGTGTCCAAACAGAGACGCTAGCTTATTTGTTCCTCTAACGCTGCGATTCTGACTACGCTTGCTGTGTTTTTGTGTTTGCAAGGACTCTGAGTGGGGACATTTTCTGGTAAATTAAATTTGAGGTCAGAAAGCGAACGAAAACTCAGGTGATTTTTGCTTTTTGCTTTTTTTTTTTTTTTTTTTTTTTTTTTTTTTTTTGCATGTTTCTTTTAAGCGTTTGGTAGCCGAGAAAAAGCGAAGGAAAATGTAGCACTTCTTCCCCTTAAAAAAATAATTTTTTACTAAAGGAAAAGTTTAATTAAAAAAAAAGAAAAAAAAAGGTAAGAGATTTCTTACGAACCCAATTCGCAAAACATCATAAAATAAACAGAAAACGACCTAAAAAAATAAAGCAAAATAAAAAGGAATAATGTATAGGAGCAACATTTGAGAATACATAATTTTTTTTTGGTCAATTTTAATCTCTCTACTCCGAGAACTATGTTCATGAGTCATTTTCTTTGTTGAATATTGTCGAATTTATTTCTCAATTTATCAAGTTCCACCAGTTTTTCCGCGGAGAATATTTTTACTATGAAGACAAAAAGCAATATTCTATCTTCAACAGTCTAGGATACACGTTGGTTCATGCATACAAGAGGTATAGAAACATAGCTGAGGAGGAAGGTGTATTTGAAAGAGGATCTGAAGACAACAAGTTGCCGAAACATTTTAGTTTTTACCAAGTTTTCTATAGGAAAAATTTACATTTGTTTTTAAAGGAAGCAGACAATGAAACCTATTTGCTCCAAAAATACTGATGATAAACTGAGTGATTACCGTTTGCCATAACAAAAGAGGTCAAGTTTAATTCGTTAATACACGTGCCTGTCATTGATCAATGTTTCATCTTTACCCCTGTTACTTTTTAGGTGAGTATTAGTTTTAATATTTTGAGTAATATGAAAATTGCAAATTGCAAAATGGAAAATAGCTATATGACGATTTTAAAAAAAAGTTGGGAGTTTATGCTGGTACTGGATTAAGCTTTCCCCTAATATAGATTCATACATACAGTTCCGTTGGTTAGAATGCATTCTACCCTTTTGTTTTGGGTCAAAGTTTTACCTTGTGAAATCAGTCCTCTCTTTTGCTAATGGCATTCATGAGTTCGGGTTACTTTTGATTATCCTGTGTGGCTTTATTCATACTTAAAATGTGTTTTACTTTGTTTTATAGATGGAGGAAACTGAATTCTCAGATATTTCTGAGGGGGAGATTGTAGGAATCAGATTTGGTTTAGCAAGTCATCGGGAAATTGTAAGTGGAAGCAAAACTTCGTCTATTTTTTTTTTTTTTTTCTAATCTCTGCCTCACTGTGGAACATGTAGAAATACGCTTGAAAATAGTCCTTTGAAAATAATATGTCCTGCTAAATTTCAAAAATTTGTTTTTGGTGCAGTGTACGGCATCTGTCAGTGGATCATCTATAAGCCATGCCACACAACTTTCAAACCCGTACCTTGGCCTGCCCCTAGAGTTTGGAAAATGTGAATCTTGTGGTACCTCCGATGCTGGAAACTGTGAAGGTATGTAGCGTCCTTGTGTTTCCTATCTTGTGTAAAAAGGTCCAACTTTAAAAGACCTAAATATGGGAATTAAACGATTTCCTTTCAATGATCTGATGTCAGGTCATTTTGGTTATATTGAGTTACCAATACCGATATATCATCCCAGCCACGTTAGTGAGTTGAAGAGAATGTTAAGCTTATTGTGCTTGAAGTGCTTAAAAATGAAAAAGAACAAGGTAATACCTGAGTTTTTCTCCAACTTTGTGAAGGTTGTTGTTGTAGCTGGTTATTATTTTTACTTTCTTTTGGATACTGGAAAAGGAGAGTATAATCTCCTTTACTTGTTTGTTATCTGGGCCTTTCTTCTGTTTTAATTTAATAACTGGAGGGTACTTTTTACAGCTTTGTAAAGAACTGCTTTCTATTTTATTTCTTTATTTGATTCCATTTACGTATCCATCAAGGGACCTCGTGTTGTTATAGCTTCGTACTGTATAAGAAAGTTTACAGGTTGCGTTTGGAAATTTATAGTCACTGCTTGGTGATCCAGGTTTATGTTATAGGGAATTTATCGCTAGCCTCCGACAATTAGTTTGTCCCTCAAGTCTTTTTATCATACATGTACATTTAGATTTTTTTGAAGACTACACGTGGAAGATTTTGTGGTTTTAAAATCACAGAGACTTGCCTGATCTAACTTGGTCTATTATGCCTTTCAGTTTCCAGTCAAGAGTGCGGGTATCGCTGAACAGTTGTTAGCTTCATGCTGCGAGGTTTGTATAGTGGTTAAACTATTTTCTCCTTGTTTGGACTTTGGAGTTGGAACTATGCTGTGATGTCTCATTGTTTGAAACTGTGTCACAGTCAATTTTTTTCGTTGCACTCATATTACTCTCTCTGTCTCTCTCTCAGGAACAATGGCTGAGAAGACTAATTAAATGTATAAAGAACTGTAGTGATATATCCATGGGATGTTTATAGCTTTGTGTTGTTATTTCTTTGCCACCAAATCAATAAAGATTTTAATTGTGTAGAGATGACTTGCAATATTTAAATTTTTATAGATAGTAGGCCGAGTTTTGTATCATAAAAATTGTAATATCTATTTTAACTTTTCATACTTCCGAATATTTCGGTTTATGTCAGGATGCTTTTTAACTGCATTTCCATCTTGTGCAGGATGCCTCACAAGTTTCAATTGGAGAGGTTAAGAAAGATACATATACTTTCTTGCAATTGAAGGTGCCATCTAACAAGAGATTACGTGAGGGATTTTGGAACTTTCTAGAAAGATACGGTTTTCGCTATGGTGGTTCTAATGGAGAGGAGCTATTAAGACGTACTCTTCTTCCATGCGAGGTTTGTAATGCCCATGTTTATATTTAATCTATGCCAATTGTTTCAAAGGGAATATTTGTTATTGCTTGTTTGTGTTGAATTTTAAATCTTTGGGAACTCCTTGTCTTCTGTCACAATTCTTTTCACATTTTTCACATATCTTTGAAATTGCAAACAAAGGGATGCAGGGATCCCTTGTCCCTGTAATGTTGTGAAGTAAACATCCTAGTATCTTTGAATGTTCTAATTTCTTAACATATATATATTTTTTATCGTCTGGCTGGTTATGCTGCGGCCAATGGGTATGATTATAATATACTAAAACCATATTTAATTTGAAAAACCTTTTGATGACAAGAAATTGCCTTTGTAAAAGATTCTCTGTTTTAAATGTTTCGTTGTAAACTAGTGATGCAAATAACGCAATAACGGTACTCCTAACACTGTGGATTCTAAGGAACACTGAGAAAGAAGACTGGAAACTGAAAAGTGTAGAGGTTCTTTCAATTGATATGATTATAACCTGAAATGTGTCTACATCAAAAAAGAAATAATCTGAAATGTGTCAAGGTTCTCTTTTTTGGTATATATATGTATATTTGTATATCCCATGTCATGTTTTTCATTATACCACTTTTGTTTCTTACAACACCCCCACCCTGTTTTGTGTGTGTGTGTGTGTGTGTGTGTGTGTACCTTCTCTAGAGGAGGGGTTGTTCCTATTATTAATATTTTTATTTCCTATTCGATTTGCTTAATGAAATAGTACGACGGTTGTTTTTCGTTTCTATAACAATTTGGGATTATGCTTGTGCCAAAAAAAAAAAAAAGAGTAGTCTCTGATACATGTTTAATGTTGAAATTATTAAAAGGTCATGGAAATGCTCAAGAAAATGCCTGAAGACACAAGAAAGAAGCTTGTTGGTAAAGGGTATTTTCCTCAAGACGGATATATCCTTCAATATTTACCTGTTCCTCCCAACTGTTTGTCTGTACCGGAAATTTCTGATGGTATCACCATCATGTCAACGGTAAGAGAACTTTTAAAACAATTAGAGTAGCTAACTTGATTGTAATTCTTGGTTGTTTGTTAATCAATCTTGTTTTGTATTTTCTGTTTTCCCTTTAATTGTTTGTCTCTAGGATCCATCCACAACCATGCTGAAAAAGGTTCTAAAGCAAGGAGAAATAATTAAATGTTCAAGGAGTGTACCTAATTTTGAATCCCTTGAAGATGAAGCTAATGTGTTGCAATCTATAGTCAATCAATATCTTCAAGTCCGTGGTTGTGTGAAGGCATCTCGTGATATTGATGCACGATTCGGGGTTAACAAGGAAGAGAGAAATTCTTCGAGAAAAGTATGGCTGGAGAAAATGAGGACATTGTTTATTAGAAAGGGGTCTGGCTTCTCTTCCCGCTCTGTAATTACTGGTGATGCATATAAAGCAGTCAATGAAGTTGGGATTCCATATGAAATTGCTCAACGGATTACTTTTGAGGAGAAGGTTAGTTCGCACAATATGAGGTATTTACAAGAGCTTGTAGACAACAAATTGTGCCTAACTTACAAGGATGGCTCGTCAACATATTCCTTAAGGGAGGGATCGAAGGGGCATACGTTCTTAAGACTTGGTCAGGTGGTTCATAGAAGGATCATGGATGGGGATATTGTTTTCATAAACCGGCCCCCAACTACTCATAAGCACTCACTGCAAGCACTTAAAGTATATGTACATGACGATCATACTGTGAAAATAAACCCTCTTATTTGTGGACCCTTGAGTGCAGATTTTGACGGGGATTGTGTTCACTTGTTTTACCCTCAGTCTCCTGCTGCAAAAGCAGAGGTGTTGGAGCTTTTTGCATTGGAGAAGCAGATCCTTAGCTCCCATAGTGGCAGTATGATATTGCAGTTGGCCTGTGACTCATTGTTGTCACTAAAGATTCTGTTCAAGACATTTTTAATGGACAAAGTAGCTGCGCAACAATTGGCGATGTTTACGTCGTATTCTGTACCACAACCTGCTCTTTGGCTGACTCATTCAAGTGACCTTTGTTGGACTGCCTTGCAAGTGTTGCAGACAGCTCTACCTGCATCCTTGAACTGTTTCGGGGAGAGATTCTTAATAAGAGGGAGTGAGATCTTGGTCCTTGATTTTAGTAGAGATGTTATTTCTTCTGTAATTAATGAAATAGGCACCTGTATTTGTTCTGAGAAAGGTTCTGGAGAGGTTCTGAAGTTCTTCAATACTCTACAGCCTCTGCTGATGGAAAATATTTTTGCACAAGGTTTTAGTGTGGGATTGGAAGATTTTTCCATATCGCAGGAGGTGATAAAAAATATTAAGAATGACATTCAGGTCATTTCTCCTCTGCTGTATCACTTGAGGTCCACATACAATGAGCTAGTGGAGTTGCAATTGGAGAATCATATTCGATTTACGAAAGCTCCGGTCACAAATTTCATTCTGAAGTCATCAAGTTTGGGCAATGTAATTGACTCTAGGAGTGATTCTGCAATTAACAAGGTAGTTCAGCAAATTGGGTTCCTGGGCCTACAAATATCCGACAGGGGAAAATTCTATACCAAGACATTGGTTGAGGATGTTTCCTCTCTTTTTGCAAAAAAATATCCTGAAAACATAGACTATCCTTCTGCAGAGTACGGATTAATCAGGAGCTGCTTTTTTCATGGTTTGGATCCATACGAAGAGATTGTTCATTCTATCTCTACGAGAGAAGTAATTGTGAGGTCATCAAGAGGATTATCTGAACCTGGGACTTTGTTCAAGAACTTAATGGCTATTCTTCGAGATGTTGTCATTTGTTATGATGGCACTGTCAGAAACGTATGCAGCAATTCTATCATTCAATTCGACTATGGCAGAAAGAAAACTCAGAATTTGTACCCTGCCGGTGAACCTGTTGGTGTGTTAGCTGCAACTGCAATGTCAAATCCTGCATATAAAGCAGTTCTTGATTCCACCCCAAGCAGCAATTCCTCATGGGAGTTGATGAAGGTAATTTAAAATTTTGGCTAGTATATTCTGGCAATATTCTTGCTTTGTTTGGATTTTATCTGGTTTTGAGAACGTGCAGTTTGGATGTCCTTGATAATGTTGATTTGTAATTTGTTCACTTCAGGAAATACTGCTTTGCAAGGCTACTTTCAAAAACGAGCTTATTGATCGCCGTGTGATTCTATATCTGAGCGATTGTGACTGCGGAAGAAAGTATTGCCGAGAGAGAGCTGCGTATTTGGTGAAGAATCAACTGAAAAGAGTCAGCCTTAAAGATGCCGCAACGGAGTTCATGATTGAGTATGTTGACATTTCCCAACATTGGTTATATTTGTTTCATACTTTGTATTTGTATTTGTATTTCTACATTTTTATTTTCGATGGTTTTTCTTGACTTTTGATCATGTTTCAGTTCTTAATGTCGATGTGAATATCATATGCAGATATAAAAACCAGGGTTCTCTGTCTGGTGGGTTTGAAATTAATGCAGGCCTCATTGGTCATGTTCATCTTAATGAGGTTGGCACATCTTTTTTTCTCCCAAATATTGTTACTTTTTGTATTTTCGATAGTGAAGCCGCTAGTACATTTTTTGATTGTTCATATAAATTTTGGCTGACTTGTGATGTATTGAATAGATGCTGTTGAAAGAGATGAATATTGGTATGAATGAGATTCTTCAAAAATGTGAGGATGCTATTAATTCGTTTCGGAAGAAGAAATTAGGTAAACATTTAAAGAAAGCAGTTCTATCTGTCAGGTTAGTGTTCTTTATTCGACATGCATGACCTTGGCCTTTATCTTTCTTTCTTTCTTTCTTTCTTCTTTCTTCTTTCTTCTTTCTTTTTTTTTTTTTTTTTTTTTTTTTTTTACCTTCTTTTAAATGAAAGTTTCTGTTTCTTATAAAAAATAAATAAATGAAAAAAAAAGTCTCCACATTTTCACCTCAGAAGTTAGGCCTAATATGTTAAAGCAGATGGCCTTTTATTCAAGTCAAGCGTATGTCAGCTTAGATTTTAATAGTACTATGAAATTGATAAATTCCTTGTTCTTGTTATTGTTTGAGTCTTCTAGTACTATTACTTCATAGATACGTGATACAATTGGTAGTGGCAACTCATATGATCTGTGCTTTCTCCCTTGCAGTGAATGTTGCTCCTTTAATAAATCTGGCTTTGATGACGGGACGTCTCAAGTCCCATGCTTGTTAATTTCTATGCGTGATAATATGAATGATACACTTGAGGAATCTTCAAAGAATCTTGCAGACTCAATTTGCCCATTTCTTTTGGAAACGACAATCAAAGGTGAGTTAGGAAATAGTTCTGTTTCGGAGTTTGCATATTCACTCCCCTTATCATTGATTCACGTCCCTTAGTTTTGTCAACATACTACAAAGTTTCTATTGACTAAAGTTAATCAAACCCTTACTCCTTGAAAGGTTGATACACCTATACTTAAAAAACGTGAAGGAAGAAAATAAATGAAACCACTACGTGGAGGAGGGGAAAGAGAGGGAGGAGGGGGGGGGGGGGGGGGGGGAGTTATACCAAAAACCAAGAACGGAGAAAAAAAATTGCTCATTTAGTTCTTAAACTTTTAAAATTGTGCAATTTTGGTCCATGAACTTTGTTCCGTAGTTAAAATGCCCCTAAACTTTTAAAATGTTGCTACAATGGTCTTTTCCGTCAACTTTTTAATGGAATCTGTTAATAATTTGGTCAAAAAGCGGTGCTAACTACGGATTCCGTCCAAAAATTAACGGAAAGAACCATTGTAGCAACGTTTTTAATAGTTTATGGCCATTCGAGCTACGAAAAAGGAACAAGAAATGCTTCGAAATTATTAAAATGTTGGTTATAATAGTCATTTCTGTTAATTTTTAAACATAATTCGTTAATAATTTGGTCAAAAAGTGATGCTAACTAACGAATGCCTTCCAAAAATTAACGGAAAGGACTATTATAGCAACATTTTAATAGTTTAGGGCCATTCTAGTCACGAAAAAAAGTTCAAGGACCGAAGTTGCACAAACTTATAAGTTCAGGGATTAACCTAGCAATTTATCCTAAACTAAAATTCACACCTTCACTTTTGGAAGAATGTATCATAATCATTTTGTTGTTTGGTCTTGAGATACGTTTTTCTCTTTTTGTTCTTTTATTTTTCTCAACCTCTTATGAAAGTCCAATATACCTGTGAGCAAATTCGAGGATTCATGAGTCCTGTGGTGTCTGAATTTGCTTCTCTACTTGGTTCTTGCTCTTCGATCTTTGTTAAGTCCTACCTAAGTTCTCTCAGTTTCTGGAAATTCATAGAGCAGTGATATTTACTTAATATTTTTTGGTGTATTGTATAATATTAAATGGTCAAGCAATTGACAACTTAATGTTTACTGTTGGTAATATGGTCCACTAATTGTTCAGGTGATCCCCGTATTTGCTCTGCAAACATTACCTGGATTAGTCCGGATGCAACAACTTGGATATGGAACCCACGCAATTCTAATGTGGGTGAACTGGCCCTGGATATTCTTCTAGAGAAATCAGCTGTGAAGCAGAGCGGTGACGCATGGAGGATAGTTATCGACTCTTGTCTTCCAGTTCTACATTTAATTGATACCAGGCGATCAATACCGTATGGCATTAAACAAATCCAAGAGTTGCTTGGGATTTCTTCTGTTTTTGATCTAGCTGTTCAGGTAAGATTGTGGCGGTTACTAATTTTTTCTTCATTATCCAAATTTCCACTTTCTTAACTTATGTATATATATATATATATTACCGAATATTTTTTTCCTTAAAAAAAAAATTGCTATCTTAATACTGACTCTAAGGTCGTCTCCTCACCTTTGATAAAGCATAGGCTTAATTTTGGACTTCTTACTTATTTTTTGCTGGAGATTTGGCTTTTCCTGTATATCTTATGAAGTTAATCTATTCACCAAGGAAATTGGAATATGTTGACCCAATTGTATATGAGGTATTCTATCCGAGATTCCGAGTAACAATTTTGTTGTCAAATTTGCAGCGCCTATCAAATTCGGTATCAATGGTGAGCAAAGGTGTGCTCAAAGAGCATCTACTCCTTCTGGCAAACAGTATGACTTATTGTGGAAATATGATTGGCTTTAATTCTGGCGGTTATAAGGCACTATCTCGGTCATTGAATGTTCAAGTTCCATTTACCGAAGCTACATTAATTGTAAGAAATTGGAATTTCTTGTCTAGCTTATTAAAGGAAATGTATTAGTTGTGCTCTGTTAGATGAATAACATTTTGTTCCCCTTATTTTTCCCTTTTTTCTCTGTTGTAGACACCTAAAAGATGTTTTGAGAAAGCAGCTGAAAAGTGTCATGTGGATTCTTTGACGAGCATAGTTGCATCATGTTCTTGGGGTAAGCATGTTGCAGTTGGCACTGGCTCAAGATTTGATATCCTCTGGGACACGAGAGAGGTATTTTGTGAATTTAGTGTTCTTATGTTTTAGTTATTCTAAGCTTTTTATTCAACTCTTTTATCTGCCGCTTGAATCCTTTGACTTATCATTTTGTTTCTCTACTTTTCCAGGTGGAATTTAATCCTGAGGGTGGAGTTGATGTCCACAATTTTCTACACATGGTGAACACTGCATGTGGAGATGAGTTAACTACCTCGTGTCTAGGTGAAGAAATCGATGATATAATGCCAGGAGACGACATTGAAGGGTTGTGTTCATCACCAGAGAACTTAAATTCTGACAAGCCGACCTTTGAAGACATTGATGAATTTCAGAATATTTTGGAAAAAGATTTACCTGGGAAATCAGGTTGGGAATCTTTGCAAACTGGGTCTAGCAGTGGTAAAGACTGGGGTTCTGATAAAAACGTTGGACCTAAGTCTGCTGCTTGGTCTAGTTGGGGAACAGCAAATAAAGAAATAGAAGAGGTCCCATCTACAGGCCAGCCAGATACTTCGAGGTCAAATGGTTGGGGAAATGAAACTCAAGATAATGAGGGGACAGGTTGGGAAAGAGGCAAAGATGAAGAACATAATCTCTTCTCTTCAAAATCTGAGGAGTCTTCTAAGAGATCTGATGTTTGGGACAGTACTCCTGGGTGGGGAACAAATAGAGCATCAGAAAAGGTTTCATCGTGGAATAGTGCGAATTCAGAAGATGGAAACCCCAGATCTAATGATGGGAAAACGAAGCCAGACGGAATGACGGGGGGAGAAAATACTTTGTCTGGGTGGCATGGAGAAAAATCCGAAAATGTTTCATCTGGTGTCGGCTGGAATAAATCATCCGAAAATGTTTCATCTTGTTCGGGCTGGAATAAATCATCGGAAAAGGTTTCATCTGGTGCAGGGTGGAATAAATCATCAGAAAAGGTTTCATCTGGTATGGGGTGGAATAATGCGAATTCAGAAGATGGCCACTCCAGATCTAATGATTGGAATACGAAGCCTGACGGAACAACGGCGGGGACAGAAAATACTTGGTCTGGGTGGCACGCAGAAAAGTCAGAAAATGTTTCATCTGGTGGGGGGTGGAATAAATCATCGGAAAAGGTTTCGTCTGGTGCTGGGTGGAATAAATCATTGGAAAAGGTTTCATCTGGTGCGGGGTGGAATAAAGCGGATGCAGACAATGGCCACTCCAGATCTGATGATTGGAACACCGCATCTGAAAAAACGAAGGCGACTACAGAAAATACTTGGTCTGGATGGCAAGGGGGAAAATCTGAAAAGGAAGATATGGTCTCCACAAAATCCCAACAGGATTTATCAAGAAACAGTGATTGGGGCTGTGTGTCTATCGGGAAAACAGCACTAAACAAGCTTTTGAGTCTGTTTCTAGAGACCAGCCCTTGCCAGATGAAGCAAAAGAGTCTTGTGACTGGGATAACAAGCTAACTCCTCAAAAAGCTGCATCTGGTTGGCTTTCTTCAAATGTTGATGGGTGGACCAAAGATGCAGATTCATTGCACGGAAAGGAACCAGCTGACTCTCCTGCTGTTAAAATTTCATGGGAGAAGAGGACGTCTCCAGATATTTCTCAAAGTTCGGAGTTAAATCAATCAGGTTTCAAAAATTGGGTACCAAATGGTGAAGTCGGCGGTGAAGTTGAAAAACCAAATGAGTGGGTGAAGAGGAGTGGATCATTCAAGAAAAGAAATGTTGAGACCTCAGGGGGTTGGGGTTCCGATTCTGGTGATTGGAAGATAAAGAAGAACCGTCCTGGTAAATTTCCTGGGACGAACAATGAAAGTACCTCGACCAGACTATTCACGGAAACAAGACAAGATTGGATATATTCACATCTGAGGAACAAGATGTCCTCTCTCATATTGAACCAATCATGAAGTCCATCAGACGAATTATGCACAAGTCTGGGTACGTTTCTTATTATAATCCTAAATTGAGTCACCCATAACTAGCAATTAAGACAGGGTAAAAAAAAAAGGATAGTTTCCTGCACTATGAATGGAAAATGTCCGTTATATACTACGTAATAAGATACTTTAGTGGTCTTTTCCATGTCTCACTGTAAATTAATATTATAGCTCCCCACTTTTAGGACTCGGAACTGGGAGAGATAGATGATGTTGTTTTTAATGATTTTGATTCATAATGCAGTTCATGATCTTCACGTTATTTCGGAAAGCTCCAGTTCAACGAGTACTGTACTAGAATTTGTTTCTTTTTCATTGTTATATAGTAGTTGATCTAGGTGGCCGATTATCTTGCTTCTACCTGTAACGTCTTAAGTGGGATCAAGGTGTTCTGTTTGCCATGTGATGGCTTATGAAAATTTTCCCTTATGGTCTGCAGTTTTATTTCCGTGTATTGTCATCACACTGCATCATCACACTGTGCCTCAATTGCTTTATCCGTCCATCTTTTATTACCTATATATTTCTTTGCTCGCAAGCCAATATCTGTACCTATATTTATTGATCGTTGTGCCTTATGGAAAATATTGCTAAAGGAAGCGGGATTCTTGTGGGTCTTTCCAGTGCATTGTCAATCATTGATTGTGGAAGATATGGTGGGGTTGGGGTCCAATAAAAAAGTAAAAGTTCTGTGGAGATTTTATGGTGCTATCTTTATTATGGACCATTTGGATGGAGAGAAATTCTTGGATTTTTGGGGAGAGGAGTATGGAATTGATTGACATTTTGAAAAAGGCTAAATACTTAGCTTCCTTATGGGCTTCAACAGACAGAGTTGAAGGGTTTTCCATTCTCCTTGATCATTTTAAATTGGATGGATGTAATTGATAGTGGGTTGATGAGGATTAGAATTGTTTAGAGTTTGTATGGTTTACTTTTTATTTTCTGTTGTCTCTATTGTGTTGAGGATTCCTCATCCTCTTTCCTTGTAATTGATTTATAATCAATGAAAAGGCCTTGTCAAAAAAAAAAAAAAATATTTATTGATCGTTGTGTTTGCATAGGTATAACGATGGCGACCCAATTCAAGCTGAAGATCAATCATTTATAATTGACAATGTGTTCAATTACCATCCTGATAAAGCTGCTAAAATGGGTTCCGGAATTGATCATCTCATGGTATGTTTGATAATTAGATCTCATTTACCGAAAATGTACAAATATATATTCGTTTTCTTGTGTAATGGCATACGGAACAGGCAAACTCTGTTTACATGTTCTTCTCCACGTACTGGCATTCTACTTTATTAGTACATTAACATTTGCATATGTTCTGTGCATGTGCGTATGGATATTTAATATTTATTTCTTACATCTTGTGGTTTTTTATTTTCTATTGAAAAGAAGTTAACTAGAAAAGTTCCTTGATTATTTTCGGCACCACACCTTGTGTACTGTAACCATTCGAACTTGTGGTAATCGGCGAAAGTATGTAATGCAACATAAGTTTTCCATTCAGGATTTTGGTGGGAAAACGTTTGTGCTTTATAGCGAGTTAGATCTTGTTTAGTTTTGGAACCACCCTCAAGCCTTTCAGGAATGCTATATGCATTTTAGCATAAATTCGGCTTTGTTAACTTATGAGAATTCGTTGTTGGTGGGACTTTTATGTGGCTACACGTGAACGGCATTCCCCAAAGTGGATTTGTTCTTTATTATTCTTCAGGATCAGGAAAAATCCTTCATTTGTGTGTTAATTTACTAGTTTCATTTTTTGTTAGTTTATTTATTATCATATTCGATTACCTTGTCACAGGTAAGTAAGCACAGCACTTTCCAGGAAAGCAGATGCTTTTTTGTGGTTTCAACCGATGGTTGTAAAGAAGATTTTTCGTACCGAAAATGCCTCGACAACTTAGTCAGGAGCAAGTTCCCAGACGTGGCTGATGAGTTCCTTGGCAAGTATTTTAGAAAGCCCAGATCTGGAGGGAATCAAGAGCGGATCTCAACCCCGGAGCCAAACCAAGAGCGGATCTCTACCCCGGAGCCATCATGGAACAACACCACCCCAGCTCCCACCCCGGAGCCATTGTTGAACTCTACCCCGGCTGCCACCCCAGAGCCATCGGAGATTGAGAAGGCGTAGCAGGCTTAGGCATTTTCATTCCTTCTATCTATTCGGATATTCTTCTTTAGGACGTTTAGTTTGTTTAAAAATCAGGGTTGTAAATACATGCGGGTCTTCCCCCATCTGCTGATTTTACATGTATATACTAGCAGATGGTCGTGTAATTATCAGCTCCTCCAATTAACCTGTCTTCCGTTTTTTTTTTTTTTTTTTGGTGGTTTTTTGTTGTGCGTGTTGAGGGGGGTTGTTCATTGCTACTACTTTTTATGTCATCTTATGATCATTGATCAGAGATATTGTTTAGGTAAAAAAAAAAATCACTTTAAAGTCGAGGAAATCGGTGTGAAAACCATTGTGTGTTTGGCTATGTAGCTTGTGGTTTGTCGGTTGGAGATGAAATTTTTAAGTTAGAATTGGTTGACTTTTTATGAATTAATTATAAATTTTGTTGACTTTTCAGAAAAAGATAAAAACTGAAATAAAAAAATACAGTTTAGTTAAAGTTGTACTTAAATGTCAAATGAAATCATAGATTGTCATTAATGGTCGGCATTTACGGTGGTTTTGGAGAGCTTCAAGCCTACTATTTAGGTCATGAACAAGAGAATGAAATCTTGGCTCTTGTTTAGTAAAATCTGAGATCAAAGCGATTTTTGCATCTTTTGTCAGGTATTTTTATGGTTTGAATTGTTCAAGATGGTCAAGTCAAAGGGTAATTTGTAGGATTGCCTCAAGTCTCTGGTTTTTGTCCCAGTTATGGTAATATTGGTTTTTTGGCCTCCAATCAAACAAGTATGGAGGGTTCTAGAGACGGTATTTTTAGAGGTTGGATTGAAAATGTATATTTGAGAAGGAAATTTTTGAAAAAGTAAAGTGATAATAAAAAAGTGCAAAATTTTGAAATGTGTTTAGAAAAAAAAAAAAAATGAAAAATAGAGTTTATCTTGTTCATCTTATCATTGTGAGTATTTTGATACAAGAAGCATCTTATTTGTACTTGAAATGAGAGATATGTACTTTTCAAGTTTTGAGTTTTTTTAAAATCGAAGATAGAGAAAATTTAGAATTGAAGTTTTGTAGGCTGGAATTGAAGTGTCTATGCTTGAAGTGTGAATTGGAGATAAATGGTGATATAGAAAATAATGTAAAAATTTAAAATATGTTTTGGAAAAAAAGTTTACAATATGAAACTTGTTTCGTTCCTCTCATCATTTTGTATATTTTTTTTAATTTAAAAAATCATCTTATTTTGATTTGAAAAAAAGAAAAGAATAACTTATGAAGTTTAAGTGTTTTGAAAATGGAGGAGAAAGTAAGTTGATGTAGATTTGAAAATTTTGAAGGTGAGTTACAAAATTCCATAAAATGCGGAGGTTGTCTTTGAGATTTTCATGAACTGATACAAGTTTTGTTAGATTGACTCCAATGGTCATATTAAATGGATTGAATGATTTTAGGAATTCCATAAATATGGCAACCAATAAATATATGCCAAGTATTTGTTCTCAGGGTAAATTACTAAAATATTCCTCGAATTAGTTTAGTTCACTGGAATGAATATTGCAAAAAGGATAAACTTACACCCTTTTAACTCTTTTAACTAGTAATTTAGGGGGTGTTTGGTGAATAAGTTGAGTTTGAGTTGAGTTGAAATTTTTAAATTTGAATAGTATTAACTTTTAAAAAAATAGTTATAAATTTTATTGACTTTTCAGAAAAAAATAAAAATTAAGATAAAAAAATATAATTTAATTTGAATGAAAATGCAATACTAAACACCCTTGGGGACTGTTTGAGTAAAAAGAAAATTTAAGGACCACAGGACATATTCATTCAAAATTCAGGACTATTAAGTAATCAACCCTTGTTTTTAAGCCCCCCCCCCCTTTTTTTTTTTTTTTTTTTAGTAGCAGTAGCAGAACAGGCACGTGCCTTGAGTAGCAGAACAGGCACGTGCCACCTTGACGAATCAAGTTACTCTAGACTGACATGATGTAGTGGTGATCCGCAAGGTCAGTTGGATATAAATTCCTAAGTTCCTTTGCCAACTCCATTCTCTCCTTTTTCTCTCTTATATCATTTGTCATTGAAAATTACCCAAATTAAAGCTTTTACTTACATCTCATGTCTGAGTGACTGATTTTGTTTCATTTGGGTACCCAAAAAAAAAAAAACGAAAGTTTATTTATCGACAAACAGAAGATGAGTTGTTCTGTGACGGGTCAGCTAGTTTTTCCATCAGAAAATGGCCACAAAGTGTGGGAAGACCAGTCCTTTATCAAGTGGCGGAAAAGAGACCCTCATGTCACTTTGCGTTGCCATGAATCTCTCGAAGGTATTAAGTTTGTTCAGCCAAAAAAAAAAAAAAAAACCCTTTTTCTTTTTTTCATTAATTTCTAAACTTATCTTGTTATTGTTGACCTGGGTGTCGATTTGTTTTTGGGTTGAGTTTGATAATTGTTTTGGTTTTTTGTTTGTTATTCGTTTTATTCGTGTTGCTTATTCTGGATATGATTTTGTCATGCAACTATTTCAATGTTTTCCTAGTTGTATTATTGCGTTTTTTTTTTTTTTTTCCTTTTTTGATAAATTGCTAGGATAGTCCTAAATTTTTAAGTTGTCATAGCTAGAGTGACCCCAAATTATTTAAAATGTTCTTACAGTAGTTGTTTGTGTTAATTTTTGGACCAAATACCATAGTGAGCATTTTTTGATCAAATTATTGATAGATTTCATAAAGAAATTAACAGAAAGGACCCCGTAGAAAATTTTAATAGTTTAGGGTCATTTAAGCTAAAAAAAAAAAAAAAGAACAGGAATCAAAGTTGCATAAACTTAAAAGTTTAGGGACTAAATGAACAATTTATCCCCCCCCCCATTTTTTTTTTTTTTTTTTTTTTTCCCTCTGGGATTTAAACCAGTAAATCATGGATAGTCTAAGACTCTTAATGGAGTGTTATGTGTTTAAAAGTTTGATATCTTATAGGTGGACTTGGGACAAGTTAGGATAGACTTGATACAATTATAGAAATGTTTTGAAAGAATCCTGTAAAATGATGGCAAGCACGTTTGTGGATTGAGGTCTGTGCTTTCTGCGTCGAGCAAGTTCAAGCAAGTCTATCTGCTGAGTGTAAAGTAACAAATAGTTGTAATGTGAATGACATTGTGTAAAATTATTGAAGAGTAAAAGGTTTTGCTTAAATTTTCTGAACCATAGATTGGCCTTCATAATAAATAGCGTTGACATCTATTGTAGAGAAAATCGTTGATACTGAAATGTAGCATAGCATCTGAAGAGTTTGCTTGGTGCAGGAAGTCGTGATGTGATTGTTGTCTTGATCCACCACTCGCCTTTTTTCATAAATGACTAAATTTCACTAATCATCTTCAAACAACTTTTAACCCTGAATTCTTCATTGCAATGCCTTCTCTCATACTTATACAGTCTTGGTTTTGTCCGTTAGGATCTCTTAAGTACTGGTATGAACGGAATAAAGTTAATTTTTTGGCGGCCAACTCTGCTGTTTGGAACGATGATGCTGTGCATGCAGCTCTCGATAGCGCTGCTTTTTGGGTCAAGGATTTGCCTTTTGTTAAATCTCTCTCTGGCTATTGGAAATTTTTCTTGGCTTCCAGTCCTAAAATGGTTCCTGACAATTTTTTTGACAATTCATTTCAAGATTTTGATTGGGCAACTTTGCCAGGTAAGCATATAAATATATATATGTCAAGATTACGGAGTTTGACATAAAACTTGTAATTTTTCTGACTCATTTTCTCTCTAATGTAACAGTTCCTTCAAATTGGCAGATGCATGGGTTTGATAGGCCAATCTATACAAACATTGTGTATCCGTTTCCTCTTGATCCACCATTTGTCCCCGAGGAGAACCCTACTGGCTGCTACAGAAAAGTCTTCAAGATTCCCAAAGAATGGAAGGGTATGACCTACTTTATAAAGCGTATCAATAATATTTGGTGATTTCTATTCTTGTTGGTGCTTTGTGATTTTTTTTTCCCCATCTTTTCTATACATTTTTTTACCCATTTTTCTGTGAAGTATTTGAACTTACAACATTCAAATAGTTAATGTATTGTTAAACTATATAAATATGAAGTAGAAAGATTTTTCTAAGTGCATCTCTTCACTTGATATTTTGTACCCCTACCAATCGTATCCCCACGACATTAACAGGTCGTAGGATTTTCATGCACTTTGAAGCTGTTGATTCCGCCTTCTTCACATGGGTGAACGGAATCCTTGTAGGATACAGGTAAATAAATACTTTCGTGAGTTTACAGTAATTGTCATTTGCTCGGGTGCAGTATGTTTTGCTTTAGTTTATGAAGTGCTCTATAAAGTGATTCACCCATCAGATGCATTAACTAACAAACTCTCCAATTTTGTGCTAGGTCAGTCAGGATAGCAGACTACCTGCCGAATTTGAAATCACCGACTATTGTCGTCCATTTGGTCCAGACAGTGAGAATGTTCTAGCTGTTCAAGTATTTAGATGGAGTGATGGATCTTACCTTGAAGACCAAGACCATTGGTGGTTATCCGGTATTCATCGAGATGTGCTTCTTCTAGCCAAGCCACCGGTTTGTAGTTTATTTACATTCTGCAAGATAGTATAGCTTGCTAAATATAAAGAAACGGAGGAATATGATGACGATGCTGTCAGTGTTTGAAATACTACTATTTTGATCCCCATCTATTTTTTGTTATAACTGAAATGAGCAGACTTTTTCAACTACTCTTCATTGTTTTATTGTTTCCGTAAATATTCTCTCTTTTATTTGATATATCCTGGGTTGAAGTCTTGGGAATTGATACCTTTTTGCTCATCATTGGTGATCACTTCTTAACAATCATAACCAAACTAACTGACGTGCAGGTATTCATCTCAGACTATTTCTTCAAATCAGACCTCGCAAAAGACTTCTCTTATGCGGACATAGAGGTAAGCATTTACTATTTGTTTTATTATTTATCAGAACGTGCATTCATCTATGAAAGAGTTTCCTCTGCTTCTAATGAGTGTTGCAACCGCAAAGTATGCATATTTTTGATCCTGCTGAAGTTGTCTCATGTTATGGTGGTTGTCTGATCGCTTGCCGAAGTTTGCATATATAGATGTTTCTATATCTGAGTAAACTTTTACCAGATTCATCTTCCTTTGACGTTGTGGGTTAAATAACAGCATGATTAAAAGCCATAAAAGAACCATCCTGTAAATGTTTTCCCGTCTTTGAACAATAATTCGATCCCAACTTGGAGGTTTGGATATATTATGCCAAAGTATCAATCCTCATCTACACGTTGGAAATAGAACTCACATCTTCATATTCATGTCAAAATCTGATTGTATATCTCTTACAAGTATCCAACTAGTACTTTTTGTTACCTTTCTTTAGTATCTCATAATTTCATATCATCATTTGCTTTCTTTTTGGAGGACATCTTGTCCTCTTTCCTTTGTAATAAAAAATAAATTTCTTATGGAAAACAGAAAGTCTTCAGTGTGTTGCTAGTGATTGTGCTTTTGGTACGCTTGAACTTCAGATTGATAAATGGAAAAAACGATCGAATCTTTGGAATAATTGGAATGTGTTGAGTGTTTGTTAGTAATGTTATTTCACTATGTGGCAGACAACTTATGTCCTTTTGTTAAAATTATTTCCCAGGTTGAAGTGATAATAGACAACTCCCAAGAAACACCAAAAGACAATGTTCTTTCCAGACTTACAATAGAAGCCTCACTATTTGATACTAAAGGCTGGTACGAGAGTGATTCATGTGCTGATCTAATCTCATCGAATGTTGCTAATCTGAAGCTCAATATCAAATCTACCCCGCTCCGAGGATTTCACAGTTATTTGCTCAGTGGAAAACTGGACGCGCCCAGGCTTTGGTCTGCAGAGCAAGTAAGGAAGCTTGGATTTTAGAAATTTTGAACTTTAAATTCTTACAAACCCCTCGCAAGCTGTGGTTTGTAATGATGCTTTGGTCCAAATCACTCAGTCCACATTATGGACACGAGCCAATGGAATCGATGCTTTGCTGGCTTCAGCAATGCATCTTAATCCAGCCCACAAGGCAACCGTTTGATGGGGTGGATTGGCTCTGATGCCAATTGTAAGGAACCTATTAGGTACAAGTAGAACTCACCCTTGCAAAACCGGTTTTCAAAGGGAGGGGACCCAATGCCTTATAAACCCACTAATTATCTTTGGTATCAACAGAAGGCTGTTGTCTGGATTTTTTTTTTTTTTGGCTATTCTTCTAGATTTTCTTTTTCTTTTCTGTTCTGTACGAGTTTTTCCCTTTTTCTGTTCTGTTCTGTTTTGTTTTGAGGATTCCTCATCTTCTTTCCTTTGTACTTGATTTTCTGTCGAAGAAGGAAGTTTTTCTTATTAAATAACATAATACGTTGCATTCCCATGTCTCATCTTTTGTGTGTACTCATCCACAGCCAAATTTGTACACGCTTGTCGTCATCCTCAAGGATGCATCTGGCAATGTAATTGACTGCGAGTCATGCCTTGTAGGCATCCGGCAAGTATCGAAGGCTCCTAAACAGCTGCTCGTGAATGGTCGTCCAATTATAATAAGAGGTGTAAACAGGCATGAACACCATCCTCGTTTGGGGAAGACAAACATAGAGTCCTGCATGATTAAGGTGACCCTGAATTTGTTTTTCATTGCTGATTATATTGCCAAATACATATTAGAGCCAAAGGTCATACTTCACTTTTACAAACTCTTACATTTTTAGTCACTATAATGCATTCAGGACTTGATTCTCATGAAGCAAAACAATCTCAATGCTGTAAGAAACAGCCATTATCCGCAACATCCCCGTTGGTACGAGCTATGTGATCTATTTGGCATGTACATGATAGATGAAGCCAATATCGAGACACATGGTTTTGATGATTCTGGACATGTGAAGCATCCTACTCTAGAACCTAGTTGGGCTAACGCAATGATGGACCGAGTCATCGGTATGGTGGAGAGAGACAAGAATCACACTTGTATCATCTCATGGTCCTTGGGAAATGAATCTGGATATGGACCTAATCATTCAGCTTTAGCCGGTATCAGTTGCCACTTTATAGACGTGTGTGTGTGTTGTTATTACTGTAGCGTGCCAAATGAATCTAAGAATTATTTGCAGATGCAAGATATTATTCGATTTAGTAGTTCAGGGCTATTGCTCTCTCTCTCTTTGAATTTTTTTATAAATAATTTTTTTGACGTATTCCATTTATTTTTTAAATTGTTTTCATTGTCTTTAGATTGTCTGTCATTTATGTGTTTGTAAACTTTAGGTTGGATTCGAGGAAAGGATCCCTCTCGGGTGTTACACTATGAAGGAGGTGGATCCAGAACATCATCTACAGATATTGTATGTCCCATGTACATGCGAGTTTGGGACATTGTAAAAATCGCAAATGATCCGGAGGAAACGCGTCCACTGATATTATGCGAGTATGAAATTTGCGGTTTGAGTTTCATTATTATCCTCGTGTCTTCTTAAATTGATTAAGAGACCCTTGTCTATGCTCCTCGTGACCATTGAGGATTCTTATGGTTGAAAGATTGCAGATATTCTCATGCAATGGGAAACAGCAACGGCAATATACATGAATATTGGGAAGCAATCGACAACACATTTGGTCTTCAAGGCGGATTTATCTGGGATTGGGTCGATCAGGTCGAGAATCCTCTTTCCTTTCTAAATGTAGAAGATTTATCAGTATCATGTCAAACATTTTAACATTTTAGCATCTTGCACAATCCATAAGATATTATTGTACGTTTGTTTGTTTGTTTGAGATAAATCAAAAAGTCATAAACAAAACTCACACTAGGTTGGTATATGATTGTTTTTGTTTATCCTTGTTTCAAAATGTCCATGTTTTGTTGAGGAAATGTAATGGTATAAAATCTTTCATTCAATATAGGCACTACTGAAGGATACTGAAAAAGGGAAGCATTGGGCATATGGAGGAGAATTCGGAGATATTCCTAATGATTTGAACTTCTGTCTGAACGGCCTTATTTGGCCGGACCGAACTCCTCATCCTGCACTGCATGGTAGTTTTTTAAGCTGTTATGCAGATTAAGCACTACATAATTGATGAGCTGTCATATAATTCGTCTCTTTATTGTTTTCAGAAGTCAAGTATCTGTATCAACCGATCAAGATTTCATTCCTGGAAGACGCCCTGAAGGTACTTCTAACATGTTTTTTCAGTTTTTGCTTCATGTTTGTGAATAATTGTTTCCTTAATTTGACTTTGCAGATAACAAACACTCAGTTTTATGAAACAACAAACGGATTGGAGTTCAGTTGGGCTGCTCACGGGGATGGAGTTAAACTTGGATCTGGAATTTTATCTGTTCCTGTGATTGAACCCCAGAATAGTTACGGTATCGAATGGAAGTCATGTCCATGGTATACTCTATTGTCCTCATTGTCAGCAGAGGAGATTTTCATAACAATAACTGCCAAGCTTTTGCATTCCACACTCTGGGTTGAAGCTGGTCATGTCGTCTCATCTACACAAGTCCAGTTACCTATTAAAGGAAACCTTGCTCCTCATGTAGCTTCCTGTTCCCAATTACCAACACCGATGTTTATGTTAACCATAAATTTTACAGATGTTTTTGTATCAATAACTGTTTTTAATCGGCTTTGTGTTTCAGGAGATCAAGACCAAAGATGGAACCCTTGCTACTGAAACTCTTGGGGATGTGATTAAAATAAGCAAGGAGAATGCGTGGGAGCTAATATTGAATTCTCGAAGCGGAATAATTGAAAGCTGGAAGGTACTGTGTTTTTCCTTTTCTAGATGTAGGTCTTCATATGCTTTCATGTATATCAAATTTAAGGCAGTACTGTGTTTTTCCTTTTCTAGATGTAGGTCTTCAGATGTTTTCATGTGTATCAAATTTAAGGCAGTTATTACATACTGTGACAGGTAGTCTCACATATATCAACTTTGATTGAAAAATTAAAAATCTCCGAAAAGTCATTTCTCCCCTTTTTGCAGAATCATTGAGTTGTGGGGCAAATCTTTCATTATATTTGTCAAATACCTGGCATGCATCAATGCATTCATGCGTGTTGCTTTCTTTTAACGGATTCAGCTTCTGTGTGCCCTTATTATGTCCCGTTGATGTCCTCCAATTATATCATGACACGTCAATGAAAAATCTCTTTTTACCTACACTGTCATACCACGTTAATTAAAAGATCTTATTACTTAGATAGTGTCATAATATTATTAGAGGGACATTGAAGGAAACATATGAGGTGAATCCTCTGTTAACATGGAATATGCTTGGAGTTACACATCAAGATATTTAATATTGGCTAGAATTTTATTTTTATTATTTATTTATAAATTTTTATTTCTTGTTTCAGTAATGGCTTACTGTTTATGGGCTTTCCTAGGGTTGAGCTATACTGTAAAAGTAATTTCCTCTTCACGGGGTCTATATTTGAATCTTGCGTTTTTTATTTTTTATTTTTTATTTTTAAAGAAAATTTCCTTCCATTGATAGATTACTCAATTACAGAGGAACGGAGAAAACAACAAAAGACAAAGAACACCGGAATATTCTATTATTAAAATCAACCATTAAAAGTAAAGAACTTTGTAAGGATGATTTATCATGTAAATTGAGAGTACTTAATTGCTCATTATAGTTATTGATATCCTCTCTGTTCAGTCTGTTTTTCTAGTGTACTTATCGAGTATATTTGTTGAACTCGAGACTGTATGATATAACAAAAATGGTGATTCTCAAGACATGTTAAAAAATGATTAGGTTGAAGGAGTTCTTGTGATGAACAAAGGTATATTTCCATGCTTTTGGCGAGCACCGACGGATAATGACAAAGGAGGTGCAAACAGTTACCTCTCATTGTGGAAGGCTTCTGAACTCGATAGCCTTCATTACATCACCGAAAGCTGTTCTGTTCAGAACGTGACTGACCATCTTGTGCAGATAGTCATTGTTTTCCTTGGTGTTTCAAAGGGTGGGGAGGGCGAAAAAGTTTTAGTCAAAGTGGAGGTGGTTCAAACAATAAACAGCTCCGGGGATGTCATTGTGAGTTGCAATGTAACACCACAACTGGATCTTCCACCTTTGCCTCGAGTGGGCGTTGTGTTCCATTTGGAAAAATCAGTTGACCAGATAAAATGGTATGGAAGAGGGCCATTTGAATGCTATCCAGACAGAAAAGCTGCCGCCCATGTCGACATCTATGAGAAGAACATCGATGATATGCATGTTCCCTATATTGTTCCCAGCGAATGTTCTGGGAGAGCCGATGTTAGATGGGTGACCTTTCAAAACAAAAATGGTTTTGGAATCTATGCTTCAATCTATGGCAGCTCTCCGCCTATGCAAATGAGTGCAAGTTACTACCACACAGCAGAGCTTGACCGGGCAACACACAACGAAGATCTCGTCAAAGGGGACAACATTGAGGTAATTTCTTCTCTTTCTTTCAAAATATAAATTCCATGATTGTTTTCACTGCTGCCCCTGAACTTCTTGGTCATTGCAAAATTAATTTTTGGCAACTAGCCCCTTGAATTTTATAATCTGTTGCAAAGACTGCAATCTATGACAGGGCCTTTTTTTTTTTTTTTTTTTTTTTTTTTAACGGAAATTGTACTCCCCCCCCCCCCCCCCGGGGCACATTCTTTAACTCGGGTTTAATTATCAGAAAAGAAGTGGCACGTTGCCAATAAAGGAGAATTTCAGGGCGGCAAGGGGGTGAAAAAGTAAAATTTTTTTTCATTACCTATCTTGAAAATATATGTCGTCGTCACAGGTTCATCTTGACCACAAGCACATGGGGTTGGGTGGAGATGATAGCTGGTCCCCTTGTGTTCACAACAAGTATCTGATTCCCGCCGTTCCATATTCGTTCTCCATGAGGTTCCGTCCTATAACTCCAGCCACCTCTGGCCAGGAAATTTACAAATCCCAGCTTCAGTATTAGC
Source organism: Ficus microcarpa (assembly GCA_025413485.1). NCBI lineage: Eukaryota > Viridiplantae > Streptophyta > Magnoliopsida > Rosales > Moraceae > Ficus > Ficus microcarpa. Next base: position 2,119,091 of record CM046378.1, read on the forward strand.
ATGCTCATGGATTCGATAATTGGTGCTGTTGAAATGTAGAATGGTGATGTCTTTGAACCTTGTGATCATTCACTATTTATTTACAGAGATTAACTCCGGTTGATGCTTCCTTTTTATTCCAATAAATTGTGTTTGAGAAAAAGTGTTTCTTGTTCCTTTCACATCCATGCTTTGTCCATGTCATATTCATGCCAAAAGTACGACTAGTGACTTTAATATAAACGGCACGAACATGCCACATAATATCCAACGCGTGCGACATAAGCACGACATGACATGATATTGGCACACCACTGAAAGAAAAATGAGCTTTTCTGTTAGTGAGCATGACGTCCAAAGTCGAGATAACCTTGCCTTAAAAACATAGTAGGAGCTTTTTACCGGAGGAACCATTCGTACATACATGTGTGTGTGTGTATGTATATATATTATATTTCTTTTTCAAAACATAATAGGAGTTTTTCACTGTAGTGTATTCTATCTTTTTTTTTTTTTTGTGTGTGTGTGTGTGTGGGGGAGGAAATAGTGTATCTCTATTGATCATGTCTTAAAAAATAAAAATAAAAATGATGATTCAAATCAAAGTTTGTCAATAGGGTATTTATTACATTTCTTGTCGTAGAATACTCGTGTTATTACGAAGAAGGAAAATACTCTTTGAAGGGAATACTACTAAATGGTTGGGTTTTTGGGTAGAAAAATGGCTTAGATTTTAATTGAAATTCCCAAAATAACCCCACCTTATCCTCATCTTAGCGGATCTTTGTTGTCTCTTTGTTCGGCACATGGTTTTGAATCTAAATAAGATTCTAATTCAACTTAAATTTTTTACTATTTCAGAATCCAAACCTTTCATTCATTTTTTTTTTCCTATCTTCCAGACACCAATACAAAGAGATTAACATTTTAAAATCCAATGTTTTTGAAAATCAGCATTTCAAAACTAATTGAGGAGTCCTAGCTGCACTCACTTATGCGACTCTTTTAGACTCCCTCTAATTCCAAGAGTGCCTTGTGTCACACTTTTTTTTTTGTCTTTGGAAAAAGTAAGGAGGAGAAGTTAAAAAACACACATCCTTTCACATGCTTATTACAAATCTTCCATTTCTTTTTTTTTTTTTTTTTTTTAAACTAGCTAAAAAAAATACTATTGTTTCTTCTCCAATTTGACAAAGCAAACCAAAAAATTAATAATAACAAAAACCTGCAATAATAAAAGATCCGAAGCTATTCCTTAAAAGAAAAAAAAAAAAAAAGGTACGAAAAATTTCCTAATCAGACTATGTCACTTTTCCATCTTGATAATTAACCGAACATATTAAGTTAAAAAGTACTATTCTTTCATTACATTTTTTTTAGAACATTAGTACATGTTTATAGAACATCTCTACAAAAGAAAAAACACATCCGTTTGTGGGGTTTTTTTTTTTTCCCCTTCTTTTTCCTCTCTCCCTTCAGTATAGAGAAACCGTGAAATTATGCTTAACTGTACTTATATATATTATGGAGATTTAGCAAGGGAAAAAAAAAGTTGTAAAGTGGAATATAAAATTATGTTAAAGAGTTAGTTGTTTCTAAGTGGCCCTTCATAATAAATAGTTTAAACAATAACCTTCACAATAAAAGTTGTACATGGTTTTTTCCGAGAAAAATAAGTGGGACACTTGTCACTTTTTAAAGGTTAGAGTGCCCTAAAGAGTGCATTAGCAAGTGTTTCTAGTATTCCTCAAATTATATATTAAACAATGACTAAATATGTGGATCAAACTCTATGAGATACACATTGCTCAAAATACAAATCAAACATAACAGACCACAAACCCACATCATTACACGATACAAAGAAAAAGTGCATCAAATCATAGACAAACATCGGTTCTTTTCCTTTTCATTTCACTTTTTTATTGTCATTTGATGCCTCGTACACTCTTTCTATATACCAATAACTTTAGTTAGCATAACCACCATATCTACTGATGCTTAGAAGAGAAGCAACTGCTAAACCCACGTGGGATGGTAGGCCTTGTTTGGTATTGATTTGGACATGCTGAAAATAAATCTCAGTCCTCAACCAAAATGACAAAAATGTTTTTGAAATAGTTCTTAAATATCATTTGTTTTGCGCAAAGTAAAAAAAAAAAAAAAAATGAAAAGAAAAAATCGTTTTCATATTTGATCATGAAACAAGTAAATGAAATAAAATTATTTGCTCATTTTCGTTTTCATTTTCTAAGGTTTATATACTCAATAAATATTTTTCTAAAACATATCTAACCACAACTTTACTTTTTTATTTTATTTTATTTTATTTTTAATTTAATTATTATTATTCAAAACCAATTTCTCTAGAAACACAATTTCAAAAAAAAAAAAAAAAAATCTCAATCCCATTCTCATTCTCATTTTTATTCATACTCAAAGCAAAACCATTTTCAAAACGCTTCCAAACAGATGTGTTTTTCTCCCCGACTTTTCATCCCTGCAGCCATTCAAGGTAGCTGGAACTAAAGCTAGCCAGACATTTTGAAGGTTAAACCAGAACCCTTTAATTTCTCCTCACTTACCTTGCTTACACGTTCGACCATGGAAAGGCTAAGATGATTAACCCAATCGCCGACTTCTCCTTTCCGAAAATAACTTCTGTTCTCAAAGTTTGGCATGAACTTACCATTTTTGTTCACTTCTAAATTCTTCAAACTGCTCAAACTACATAGATCAGATATTTCATTGACAACTCCTCGGATTTCTTCGTCCTCAGAAAAAGGAAACCCTATGAACTCAGCAATCCGTTTCACTTGAAAAATAGTTTCCTCCTTCATGTCTTCATATTTCAAAAACAACACCTTTTCCGGCTTCTCCAAGCTCACCTTCCAATAAGCCAACACATGGTCCCAAAAGGGCCCGAACCCCTCCTCTCCGTTGCAAAACTTGTCGACATATTCCTCCATGTTTGTCCACACTGAGCGAGCACGGTCGGGACGATCCTGAGTCCCAAAATGCCACGAGGAGACGATAACGTCAAGAGGGTTTCGACAAATGTACATGATTCGACATTTTGAGTCCTTGACCGACACGGGCAAGGATGAGTAGGGAATGTGGGTGGAAAATAGCCGCGGAGATGGAATGCCGCTTAGATCAGGAACCTTGACAGCACTGCAAGAAAACCCAAAAAAAAAAAAAAAAAAAAAGACGTCGTCAATGCAATTGTGTAATGAAAATCTACATAACTCCATGACTAGCTGAAAGTATTACTCAGAAAATTCTTCGTAACTATGACCTATTTTTCTGTAGTACATCGGCAAAGAGTGTGAACTCGATGAAGGGTACGAGTTGATGCGGATTGGAAGCGAGCAAAGGAGTGTTGGAGGGTGTGTAACGGGTGCGGTTGACGATGGAAAACACAAGTGCTTTGAGCCAAGTGGTGCCGGATTTAGGCTTGGAGGCTAGAATGATGTCGTCGTCGCGGGCTCGGAACTGCGTTTGGAAGGAGATCACGTTGGGAACAATTCTGGAAGGATACCAAAATCCTTGGTACAAAGAAAGGGCTGAAGAACCTAAAAATCCTTTGGTTTTGGGTAGTTGGGAAAGATCGATTACTTGTTGCTGATCAGACTCAGTGTCCTTGCTCGTTGCTGCTACTGAGGACTGAATGGGATTCATCATGATCATGTTTCAGGGCATTGCTGCTATATACATATATATATATATATATATATATATGCAAAGATGTGTCGCAAATAATATATATAACGTTACAAAAATATTATACATGTAGGGTGCCAGATAATAGTTTCTCTTTATATGATACTTGTAACTTTTTTATAGTACGTTATACCAATCAAGTGATTCTAATGTAATATTTTTCAATTTAAACCATGTGACAAGGTTTTAAATAGGAAGTTATATATAAATCAACTAGTTATAAAAGTTTTGAAAACAGAAAATTATAAGTGTCGGATGATATCCGATATCAGATACATGACCTTTTCATATATATATATATATATATATATTATATAGTGAAGAAAGTGTTATCCGCTTGGTGAAATTATGCACTGGCATTGTAGCTTTTGTATGGTGTGAGCTTGAGTAGATTTCATGCACAGGGGCCATTGGCGAATTTCAATAAAGATGCCGAACAAGAGGATATAATAATGCTGTTGTGATGCCCACTTGTGATATGTGATGATGCCTACAAATATATATATATATTTATATCTATAAAACCAGCTTCCCGTTACAAAAATTTTGAAAACAATACATTATATCTTTTAAGATTAATTGTCAGATTTTATTGACATTAGTTTTCCTCTCTTTATTTAATAAAGAAATGAAATAATCAACCAGGATGGTAAGACGCTTATTCTCTCGACTACAGGTTTTGGGTTCAAGTCGTCCCTATCGGGCGGGGGACTTTCTTCCCTTAAGCTTATTTAGGTATGCCATCCTCTACCCCTATTAAAAAAAAAAAAAAAAAAGGAAAATATCTCAAAGAATAGAAAAACTTAAAACAAAAGAAACATTAATACCTGTAACAGCCTAGTAGGATGTTATCATTATGTCAACTAAGGTTGTTGATAATAACCGAGAACTGATTATAACCGAGCGGCACTGACTGAAACGGTAGGAGGGCAGCTGCCAATGCCATCTGTCGGTGAACCAAATCGTCCAACACCGCTTGGTCGGCCGACGGTTCTCATATTTTTCCTTTCGGCCTTCCCTACTGTCAGACCCTCTTAGTGTGGCATGCGGCCTGCGTGGGGACCGACGCGGGCTGAGCGGAACCAAGCCTCGGCATAGGCGTGGCGAAGCCAAGGCGAGTGGCCTTGGTTGGTGAAGACTTGTTCGAGTGGTTCGCGGACAAGCATGATGGTGGCAAGGAGATAGGCGCGCGGGAAGACTAAGGCAAGCGTGCCTCGGCTTGGGCGGCCTAGCCAGCCGGTCTCGGACAAGCGAGCGAGTTTTGCGGAGCTCAGGGCCAGCATGGCTGAGACAAGGGCCGAGATGTGCGGCAAAGTGGGCTGGTGAGCGTGGTGCATGTCCAGACGCGGTTGATTGGTGTGGGGCGCTGATGGGCGAGAATTGCGGAGTCATGGGCGAGCGGTTTAGCCAGTGGCCGAGAAATCAGGAGGTGTGGGCTGAGAAATGCTTACACGTGATCCACGACCTTGATGGCAGTTGGCGACGCCTAGAACCGTGATTGAGACCAGGTTCATCATGTGCCTTCAGCCAAGACCGAAAATGGCTCAGCGAGTGGGCTACGTGGCTGGTTTGTGCGCCCGCCAAGTGGGCGGTTCTTGCCCAGACCAAGGAATGTGCGTGCGTGGCCCAAGTGGCTCGATGGGGCGACGCCACACAGACAAGCACGGAGAATTGCCTAGTTATTGCCTACGTGGTTGGGGATGTCAGCCACCTTGTGTAATTTTAATTACTCAGTTGTGAAATGTAGTAGTATTGCAGCAGACTTTGTAAAGTAAGAAAAAATATATAAGTAAAATTAGATAAAAAAAAAATCAACAAAGTACTTGAAAATTCAATTAAAAAAAAAAGAAAAAGAAAGGCATGAAAAAAATACCAAAAAAAAAAAAGGATTAAATGTTAAAAATATACGAATGCAAAAAAAGGATTAAAACGAAAAAATAAAAAAATTGGGCCAAAAGAAAAAAAAAGGAAAACTGAAGGACCAAAAAAATAAAAAAGTTTTTCACCAGAAAAGAAAAATCAACAAAGTACCTGAAAAAAAAATGAGGCATGAAAAAAAGACCAAAAAGATAGAATGACTAAAATATAAAAAGTATATCAATACAAAAAAAAAAAAAAAACAAATGAATAAAATGAAAAAAAAAAAAAAAATAAAAAAATTGGGCTGAAAGAAAGAAAAAAGAAAATAGAAGGACCAAAAAAATTAAAAAAATTCTTATATATGTATAGATTTTTATATTTATATAATCATTTTGTTTTTGAGAGAGAGAGAAGTAAATAATTGTTTTCATAAATAACTGAAATAAATAACAAGTTATTTTTAAAACATTTAAAATAAATAGTAAAAAATAACAATTTTACCTGTAAATGATTTATCTAGGTACTGTAAATATGACCTATTAAATTTATTATTTAACTAATAAATTTACTATATACTTTAAATATTTTAAAATCCTACTATATAGTTTAATTATTTTCTTAAAAATACTATTCACTATGATTTCTCCTTTTTACTTTAATTATTTTCTTAAAAAATACTATTCACTCGTTTTTAGTTCTCTCTTTTTGGTTGTCCAGGGTCCCATGGCTCGATGGTCTCAAGTGTCTGATTTAGGTCCCTCTTGTTGTGAAAGGATATGGATTCAAAACCCACCTCTTATGCTTCTTTATTTATTTATTTATTTATTTATTTATTTCTTTTATTTTTACTTATTTATTTTTTATGTTTTCCTTTTCCGTTGGTTTTTCATTTTTCTTTTAATAAAAAACTTCTTTAATTCTTTACTTCTTTTGGTCCCCCCCCCCCCTTTGGTGTTCTTAATTCTTATTTTCTACTTTTCTATTTCTGCATAAATTCATCAGATTTTTTTCCTAATATGTTCCTTCATAACTGTATTTCCCATTTTCCTTAAAAAAAAAAAAAGTGTTTTCCTTAAATTCATGTATAAAATATGTATTTGAAAAACTTTCTTTTATGCAACTTTCAATAATTAAAAATAATAACTATAATGAAATTTAAAATAATTTCCATTGAATTTTGCGAGATTGTTCCTATATATTCAACTTTTTTCTTCTTGCACAACAAAAATTTTTCGGAAATGTTGAAATTAAAGTAGCATCATTAATTATAAAATTGCAATATCTCGTTATATTAGTAAAAATTATCAAATTACAATATTAATTATCATATTATATATACATACATGCAAAGCTAATATCTCTATCAATCAATATACCCTAACAATATTAAAAGAGTGCGTTGTGATGTTTGTTTAGTTTTCAGTCATTTGGAAAAACTGTCGGGAATCATATTTTTACTTGTGAAATTCATATGTTTATAAGTAATTAGACTTCTCCGTGTAATCCCTTAATTAAGTAATCAGTACGCATTAATCTCTCACTCTCTCTATATATATAAACACTTGTTTCTCTCTCTAAGACAAAAATACACCGAGGTAAACGTTTTTGTTTGATATAATTCTCTCATGCACACAAGTATGAAGAAGACCTTAAAACATGTATGTGTATCAAGAATTGGAGAAAATTGATATTTTCTTATTAAAAATGTGGTAGCTGTTGTTTCGCTCTTCTGCACCATTTTTTTTTTTTGGTGAATCCTGCGGCAAAATTATGATATGCATAGAACTGTTAGTTTTCAAAAAACTCACTATAAAAAATATTAGATATTAATTTTTTTTAAACTTTAGATCTGTACATATGTACTAAATTAAAGACATTTGATAGTTTTTATTAATCTATATTAATTATCAAATCTGCAATATTAATTATTTTAATATGTACATAACACGTGTGTTGCACGTATACAAACTAGTAATTACAAAAGGGAGCCCATAAATAAAGTTCGATTTCCCTTTGGAGTTTTACGACGTTAATTTCTGCATTTAGAAGCATAAAGCTTTCTCAGTAACTCTCTATGAAAACAGTAAAACGTCCAACACCGAAAAAGACGTAGTCATTGAACCAATTGCGAACGTCTGTAAATTTTTAATAATATTCTCTACTTTTCTGCAATTTATTCTATTGTTTATCGTGAGAGATTCGAACGTAGTGATATTAAATCCAACTACGAATTTTCACCGTGAACAAGTTTGTTGTCGACAACATAATTTTTTTGAGGCCCACAAAATAGGGAGAAGTCCACAATTGGCCTTTGGATATATTTGGGGGCATATTGGACAAAAAGATAACAGGTGAGAAGTTAGGATCACATGGGAATGCAAGTGTAACTGTTCTCATTGTGGAAAGTGAAATTAAGGATTTATATGTGTGAATATGTATATATAAGGTGTGGTTGTTATTCGATATCCTCTTCATCACGGTATTTGTAATTTTATTTTTTTGGTACGTCAAATCAATCAAATAATTTTGATAAAATATTTTTCAACTAATACTATGGGACAAGATTTTAAATAGGATGTTATTATATTACAATGTTTTAAACAAAAAGTTAAATGTAAATTAATCAGTTATTATAAGTTTCTAAATAGAAAGTTATAAGTGCCGGACAATATCCGATACCGAATACAAAATTTTTCCTACATATATGTGACAATATGTTGTAATTGTCGGCACAAAAAGGAGAATGCAGCAATATTGACACATACATAATACATAAGTTGGAAGTATATGGATCTCTGTGTGTTTCAAGGCATATGTCGACGCTAAATGCCAACTACATTTTTTCTATTCCGATGACATTGACTCTATTTGACTACCATTACTGAACGCAAGCTTTGTTCACATCCAACAAGACATTCCACTTCCACTATCCATTTTCCACCTTTTTTTTTTTTTTTTTTTTTTACTTTTAACGTTTTTCATATTTTGATAGAAAAGTTATACCCCGTTAATTATGAAACATATATGTGACAATATGTTGTAATTGTCGGCACAAAAAGGAGAATGCAGCAATATTGACACATACATAATACATAAGTTGGAAGTATATGGATCTCTGTGTGTTTCAAGGCATATGTCGACGCTAAATGCCAACTACATTTTTTCTATTCCGATGACATTGACTCTATTTGACTACCATTACTGAACGCAAGCTTTGTTCACATCCAACAAGACATTCCACTTCCACTATCCATTTTCCACCTTTTTTTTTTTTTTTTTTTTTTTACTTTTAACGTTTTTCATATTTTGATAGAAAAGTTATACCCCGTTAATTATGAAACTAATATGTGGATGTCTAAATACTAGACCTTAGTTTTAAAAATATTCATACTTTTATTTTATTACAAACATGTGATTTTATCTCCATATGGATGGAAAGCAAAATTACTCTTAATAAAGATAAAGTATAAAAATAAAGATCGCTATAAATCTCATAAAGGTTTGTAAATCATATCACACCCAAAATTCAGAAACAATACATCACCCACAAGGATTTCATGTTTCATGAATTGAAAAAACAACAACAACAACAACAACTCAAAAAGATCGTAAAGATATGATTATACCAAACCGAATAATCATAGTCATTTTAATCAATAGACTGTAATTGTAATAAAATTAGGATCATTATAAAGCTAATTAAAAAAGGTGAACATGTTAAACAATAAACTCAGAAACTAAAATGAATACATAAGGGGGACAAATATATAGGATAATTAAGTGTATTTTATTCGCTCCCTGAACTTGTTGTCACTTTGGTTGTTTAACTTTTAATTTGACAAAATGTCCTTGAACTTTTGAATTATGACAGTTTTAGTCCCTTATATTAAAATTCATGAAAGATTTTTTTGAAATTTAATATATATAATCATGTGTCAAAAATAATTATACTAAATATAAAATATCCTCCTTATTCCTATTAAAAACCCTTAAAAAGTAAAACACTTTTCTAAAAATAAAAATTTACACTTAAAAGCAATAACATTTTAAAAATTTTAGTCAAGGAAAATTATTAGGTTAGTCTCTAAACTTTTAAGTTTGCATAACTTTGGTCCTGTTCTTTATTTTTTTATTTTTATTTTTATTTTTTTTCCATATCTAGAGTGACCTTAACCTCTTAACAATGTTACTACATTAGTTCTTTTTTATTTTTTATTTTTATTTTTATTTTTTGTAAGTTAGCATCAATTTTTAATCAAATTCCTTATAGCTTCCATCCAAAAATTAATGAAAAAACTATTATAGCAAGATTTTAATAGTTTAGGGTCATTCAACCTACGAAAATAAAGAACTAGACTAAAATTGCACAAACGTAAAAACTTAGTGACTAAACGAATGATTTACCTTTTAGTTATTATGTGATAGAATGCAAATATCTCTTTTAAACTTCATGAATATTTCGTCAATTTTAACTTTGCAATGTTCTTGATATTTTTATTCAAATTTCCTCGTAAATAATTATTTTTCCTAAATTTTGTAGGTAAAATTAGGTGAAAATGATAAAAATGACAATTTGGAGTTCTAATGGGGGTTAAAAATGTTAAATCAATTCAAGAAAAATTCAACTAGAAGCCCCACCATGTGCCCTAATAAACACACATTCCCACGTGTGCATATGGGCATTCGGATAATCCCAAAATTTGCTCTAGGCATGAGTTCGCTCCACGCTGGCCTCAGAGGACGTCTTTGACCACATCCTTGCCAATGATCAGACCTGTGACGGATTGTATGCGCCGTGTCCCACAGACTGTCTGTGCACCAGCGTGCCTTACTCAGCCACTGCACGACACGCATCCTCTAATCCTCACCTTTGCCCAAAGTCGTCCGAAACGACTTTCTTAAAACTATCTTGGAACAAGAGACATTTTCTTGGCCAAAACGAACATAACAACAAGAACTAAATTGTGTCATGAAATATTCATGTGTTGCGCATGTCATCGATTATATAAATAACAAAACAATTGAAGCACATTATATCTACTGATCAACTAGCTAGTAACGTAAATGTACTCTCATAAGGGAAGTTTAAAAGATAGCATTTATCTTATGTAGATTCTGACCATTGAACTCTATTATTACCTATTCTTTTTGAATTTAGAATAATGGATTCGAACTCTATATCTTATGATGAAGTTAGATGTAAAATTACTCTATATATATACTATTTATGTAGTACTCTATCTATGTATGAGTAAAGACAGTCCTTTGTCTCCATTGCAGTGTGTGTATATCTATAATCTATAACTATAATATGAAGGAGAGTAACCTTTTTACACTTTTCAAAAATTTGGTCTCTTCATTTTGTCTTTTTGTGCATTTTTTTCTTTTTTGATTTCCTTTTTTTTTTTTTTGTTGAGTTGCTTACCTCCTTTTTTATTTTATTTTTTGTTTTTATTTTTTCTCCTAAAAGTTTTACATATTTATAATTGACTCATTTAAAATACTTTTCATTTTTTCAAGTTGTCCCTGTGTAGAATAACTTTTTTCAAATCTCTCTCAACAAATTTTTTTGCCGAAAGGAAAAAATAGCAGTGCAGCGTTGGGAAATATCTATGGCCAGGTCCCAGTCGGCAATATAGGAAAGTGAAAGAAACGTGATCAGTTTATCTGGCTACTCATGAAATGCAACGGCCATGACAAAAATGTCACCACCTAAACTATTCTTGTCCCCATTTGTCACGCACATATTCACATGTTCATGTAACTAGACACAAATTGTGCATGATTTCGGCCACTATATATTGGCCTGGCCGTCTTCAACAAATTTAACTCATCACCAACAAAAAAAAAAAATAATAATAAATAAATAAAATAAAACAAAAAACTCTACAAACATATCTCTCCATTTTCCAAAACAATTCCATATTTCCAACATCATGGGCATGGACAGCTTAGCCAAAAGCCACTCAAAGGACGGCGTTGAGGCGAAGGAAGAACAGATCACCGACGAGTGCAAGCAACTGCTTTCCTCTCTTCCCAAAGAGACCGGATGGCGAACTTCCCATCTCTACCAATACCAAGGCTTTTGGTGCCAACCAGCTGAGATTCAGTCCATTGTCGCTTTCCAAAAGCACTTCCAATCGTATGAAAATGACATTATTTTGGCCACCATGCCAAAATCAGGTACCACTTGGCTCAAGGCATTGGCTTTCACCGTGGTGAATCGCGATCGTTTCCCGCTCTCAAACAACCATCCTTTGCTCTCCTCCAACCCCCATGACCTTGTCCCTTTCTTTGAGTACAAACTCTATGCCAACAACCAAATTCCCGACCTCACCAAGTATAACGCCGGTCGACGTAGGGTTTTTGGCACCCATATTCCGTTTCCTTCTTTGGCGAACTCCATTAAGAAGTCCAACTGCCGTGTTGTGTATCTTTGTAGAAACCCTTTGGACACCTTCATCTCGTCATGGCATTTCATAGGCTCCATGTCCCCTTTTACACTAGAGGAAGCTTTCGATATGTGTTGCAAAGGGGTAATCGGTTTCGGTCCATTTTGGGACCACATGTTGGGGTATTGGAAGCAGAGCAAAGAGAATGCTGAAAATCTCTTCTTCTTAACATATGAGTGCCTCAAAGAAGACACTGTTTTCCATTTGAAGAGATTGGCCAAGTTCTTGGGATGTCCTTTTTCTCTGGAGGAGGAGACAAGTGGAGTGGTGGAGAAGATAGTAGAGCTGTGTAGTTTTCAGAATTTGAAGGACCTGAAGGTCAACAAAAATGGGAAATCTATTAAGAATTTTGAGAATAAGATGTTGTTTAGAAAGGGAGAGGTGGGAGATTGGGTCAATTATTTGTCACCTAAAATGGCGGAGAAAATGTCCATAATTATGAAGGAAAAGTTAGATGGTTCCGGTTTGGAGTTCAAATTACTTCCTTGATTTCAAAACAAATGTATCTTTTTTTTTTTTTTTTTTTTTCTCCTCCATGCCATGTTGAGCAAAAGCATAAAACTCTTCACCGTTAATAATAATAATAATAATAATAATAATAAAACTCTTCACCGTTAATAATAATAATAATAATAATAAATTATTATTAGTGTTTTATATTTTGTGTGTGTTTCTATCTTTTTTTTTTTTTTGAAATTTGGGATGAGGAATTTGAACTCTTCACCATTTGATGGAGTCAAGCATGAAATTTATGTTAGGTTGTGTGCAGTCACTTTTATCTCGTGTCATTGAACTCATGTCTCTTTTTTAATTATTCCCTTTTGAACTTGAAGTGCCTATTTTTATATAAGAAAGAAACCTTGCGAGTTGTGACCTGTTAGAAAAGGAAGATATGAAGTCCCTGTATTGAAATTGTGCATCGTCGAGAATTAACACTAGCGTCACCGCAAGAAAATTATACATTAGATATCAGTAGAGTTGACAACATTTACTACCGTTATCCAAAACAAATGGTAGGGGTTTTAAAGTTTTAATTTTAATATTAGATATATTTTAGAAGGAAAAAAAACCCTATCACTTTTTTTTTTTTTTTTTTTGATATTGATACATGATTTTCTACTCAAAATTAGGAGTATTACCAACAAAATTAACGAATTTTTTTTTAAAATTTAATATAGAAAATCATGTGCCAATTTTATGATCGCAAGAAATTTTACGAAGTAATTACACAAACTGTAGAAATGTCCTCTTTAATTCCAAAATTTTAAAAAACTAAAAAATTGAATACTTAACATAAAAATCTTTTTAAACTTTTCAACTACTATATGATAGGGATGTGTTATCGCACTTAAAGATTAGAAAATTTTCATCAATTTTAGTGATAGAGACCAACACTGTCAAAAATAATAATAATAATAATAATAATAAAATTCATGGGCTAATTCAGCAAAATTAAATGTTAAATAGTAGACAGAATTTCGTAATTCACACTAGAAGAAAATTAACATCTATATGAATGACACCTTAATTTCCCGAAAGCTAACTTAAAACATTACCACGCCAAGGTAGTGTTGGTAATCGTTTCGGTCGGAATAAGAGAGACTCGTACTAGCTTTTTTAATTCCCTCCTTTTTTGGCACCTTTGACTAATCTTCCTAACGTTCTGTGGCGTTGGAAATTTCTGTACCCTCTGGAACAAACTTTAAAATTTACATTTTCCTCTTTAAAAACATTTGAAAAATATACCAATGCCACTTGAGTCAGGAATTTGAAAAATAAAATAAAATAAAATAATCCGATAAATTATAAAAGTAATCAAGTAGATTATCGAAAGTAACATACTAGATTACACTCCAGTGACCAGAGCCTGAGACGGCTGACTTTTTTTTTTATTGAAAAAAAAAATATTATGACAGATTACTTTAGTAATCTACCAAAATACTTTTTGATGACCGGCAACCCGAGACCATCTAGCATTTGGTGTTTGTAGTGGAAAAAATTCTATTAGATTTTGTAAAGTAATATATCGTAATTCTATCCAGTAATCGGAGTCGAAGGCGACTGATTATTTTGTGTTGAAAATAAAAATAACATGGCAGATTATCAAAAGTAATCTACTATATTACTTCAGACCACTGGGGCCCAAGATTGCTGACCATTTTGTATTGGACATAAAAAAAAAATAATAAAAGTAATCTACCAGAATACTCTCCATTGATCGAAAACCTGTGCAAACGACTGTCGATGACCCATAGTAATTCTAGAGATATTTAGAAGATTATGTGTGATAATCTACAAGATTACCCTTTTGATGGGTCGAAGATAAATTCAGCATGATATATATTGTTGACTTTTGATTCATGGTCAAAAAATAAAAAAATAAAACAAAGCTATTGTTTATATGTTTATTCTTTTTATTTTACAAATTGTACACACGTGTTTGCTTAATCAATTTGTTAAATAAAAATTAATTATGAGTTATTAGGAGAAAATAATTGTTCAAAGATCATTGAGGAGAAAATATTTGAGTAGTAAGAAATTTGACAAAAGTTAGTGAGTCACGTAGAAAGTTAATTGGGTGGTGTTATGAAAAAATAACATTTGAGTAATGATATATTAAAAAAAAAAAAGATTTATTTCAGTATGGTAAAAAAGAATGAAAAATAAAAATTTAAAATAATGAAAGAAAGCATACAGCAAAAAAATCAGTGCGTGGATGAAAATGAAGAATAATTTTAAAGTGTATAAAGAAAAATTTATTCATGTAAGATATTATGAAAATATAGTAGTTGGGAATCTAAGATGATCATAAAAAAAAAAAAAAAAAAAGTATGTTGAGAGACTATATTGAATGAATAAAGAAGAGAAAATTTTAGCAATTAGAAAAAAGTGTATGTGGTAGAGTCCCTTTAAGCGGCACTACCCTAGTGTCCAATTTTAAGACCCCATCAAAATGTGTGGGAATGATTACGGAGATGTACAAAAGGCCACGTGCACGTGGCCTTAGAGGAGCACTCGCCCTGAAGCCCCGTGACACCCCGGCCCTCTCTCTCAGCTTGTGTTTGTTTTGTGGGTTTCTGTGAGATTGAATTTAAAATTTTTTTTTTTTAATTTGTTGGCTTTGTTTTATTACATAGAATTTGGTAAGAAAGATAAACCTCAATTAAGGGAGCATGTTTCTTCATTTTCCTTCATTTTTTTCACATTTTCTTTGCTTTTGTTTATATTTCAATACCGTTTCCTTAAAAAAAAAAAAAAAAAAAAAAAAAAAGTCTCCATCCCCTGCCAGGAGCTCTGCACACCAGGAAACAAAAGGGGAGGACTTTAACCGGCGATGACAAAATCAGTCTTTCTCTTTCCAAGCTTTTCAGTCTTTCCTCTTTCCGTTATTTTTTATTGTTGTTTAAAGTTTATCCAAATACCTTATCAATAACTCTGCAACAAAGAAAAAAAAAAAATCAAAGCACGCATTAAAAGGAAGGCGTTTCTATTTATTATTAAAAGATTTCTTGTCAATCTCATTTTTTAATGTGTTAAAAAAAAAAAAAAAAAGAAGGAATAAGAAAGCTTCATTGTGTTTGATATTCATGCTATGGATGTGTAAAGATAAGCGTGGTATAGTTACTTTGATTTTTGTATTTTTATATAACGTGAAATATGATGTTGTTATTAAACCAAAAAAAAAAAAAGATACAATTTTTTAAAGGGTTAATTTCAAAAATAGCACCTGTGGGAAGAGTATTATTAAAACTGACATTACTTTTGTTTCCTTTCATTTCTAGCACTGTCATATCATCACCATCAATTAAGGTGGATGTAAAAAGTCAAAAATGCCCTCAGGCAAGCCTAAACCTTATTTTTTCTCACTTTCCCGCCTAGCCCCCATCCATTTTGAAACCCAAATCTTCATCTAATACCCTAACTTGATTTAAAATTATTTTCACTATTTTAGAGAAAGAAACTTCCATCTAGAGAGAGAAACTCTCGCCATCGGAAATCGCTCCAAAAACCGCTTGGAAACTGTCGGAAACCACCATCGACGTCCTCTATAAAGCTTTTTCAAACTCTGTAATAGCTGGAGAATATTCTAAAACCACCGAAAACCAGTTGAAATTTCTTGAGTCTCCCATATTCAAACCCAAGAAGTTGGCGGAGAAAAATATTACTCTCGAAAAGAGGAATGTTCGGCTAATGGCTTCGGTAGAGAAAAGGCCATCAGTGGAGAGAAATCCTCAAAAACTGGAACCAAAGAAAAAAAGAAGGGCGCCCGAGAAATGGTTGAAGAAAAATAAGGGGGAAATTTGTATTGCTAGTTGATTTTCTAGAAATTTTTTTTTTTTTTTTTTGCCATAAAAATTGTAATGTTTGTATTTTTATTTGATTTTGTGAGATAAACTAAATGTTTGTTAGTTGCGTATTTGGATTTTGAGAGGAAAAGTTAGTGTATTGGTTTATATAAATTTTTATACTATATTAAATATTATTACTGTTGGTGTCATTTACAGGGATTGGTCATTTACATAATAACCGGGCGGTAATTTTTTTAATGACCTTATTTTTGTCTGTGTGAATACAGTGTTGGTCATTTATACAAGAGAAATTATGATTTCTTTCAGGATCAACATATATTTATTGTAAAATACACACGGATGATATAACACGTCATTACAAATTGAAGATTTAACAAAAAAAAAAAAAAAAACAAAACAAAACAAAATCTAACATTTTTGGCCATTTTTGAGTAAAGGTCATTCCTGTTATGATCATCCGATCATAACAGTTATGACTTATGTCTAAAAAAAATTTAAAAAAAAAATCTAACATTTTTGGCCATTTTTGAGTAAAGGTCACTCATGTTATGATCATCCGGTCATAACACTTATAACCTATGTCTGAAAAAGATTTTAAAAAAAAACCTAACATTTTTGATCATTTTTGAGTAAAGGTCATTCCTGTTATGACCACCCGGTCATAATAGTTATGACTTATGTCTAAAGCAAAATAAAAAAAAATCTAACTTTTTTGACCATTTTGAGTAAATGTCATTCCTGTTATGAACCACCCGATCATAACAGTTATGACCTATGTCTAAAAAAAATAAAAAAAAATCTAACATTTTTGGTCATTTTTGAGTAAAGGTCATTTCTGTTATGACCACATGGTCATAACAGTTGTGACTTATGTCTACAAAAATTTTAAAAAAATCTAATATTTTTGACCATTTTTGAATAAAGGTCATTTATGTTATGACCATCCGGTCATAACAGTTATGACCTATGTCTAAAAAAAATTTTAGAAAAAAATCTAACATTCTTGGCCATTTTGTGTAAAGGTCATTTCTGTTATGACCACCCGGTCATAACAGTTATGACCTATGTCTAAAAAAAATCTAACATTTTTGGTCATTCACACAGACAAAAATAAGGTCATTAAAAAAATTACCATCCGGTTATTATGTAAATGACCAATCCCTGTAAATGACACCGACAGTAATAATATTTAATATAGTATAAAAATTTATATAAACCAATATACTAAATTTTCCTCTCAAAATCCAAATACCTAACTAACAAACATTTAGTTTATGTCAGAAAATCAAATAAAAATACAAATATTATAATTTTTATGCAATTTTTTTTTTTTTTTTCAGAAAATCAACTAGCAATACAGATTTCCCCCTTATTTTTCTTTGACCATTTCTTGGGTGCCCTTCTTTTTTTCTCTGGTTCCGGTTTTTGAGGATTTTTCTCCGCCGATGGCCTTTTCTCTACCGAAGCCATTAGCCAAACATTCCTCTTTTCAAGAGTAATATTTTTCTCCGCCAACTTCTTGGGTTTGGATATGGGAGACTTCAGAAATTTCAACTGGTTTTGGGTGGTTTTAGAATATTCTCCAGTTATTACAGAGTTCGAAAAAGCTTTATAGAGGGTGTTGATGGTGGTTTCCGATAGTTTCCAAGCGATTTTTGGGGCGGTTTCTGACGATGAGAGTTTCTCTCTCTAGATGGAAGTTTCTCTCTAAAATTGTGATGCCCTACAAATTCATAAGCTTGATTCATGTATTATCATTATGGATCATTAATATACTTCTAATGAATTATTTTAATAAATATTAAATTTCGAGATCATGAATGAGAGTATATGTATCATTGGTGTGACAATATCGATGATTTAACAATATTGAATTTCTCTATTTAAATAAGAAATTTTAAATACCTAAAAGATGAGTTGAACGATATATAAATTTATACGAAAAATTTATTATGTCATATTAGAGGGGCAATGTTAAATTTTGAGAAGAACTCTGATTTTTATTAGTAGGTCGATTTAATGATCTTCGTATTTATTTTGATCATACCAATAGTTAAGTTTTGAGAGCATGATTGGGAATTAATGTGTCACATAGATAGAAGATGAATTATTAGTATTTACTCTTAGGAAATCCAAAGGTGGAAGGTTGATCAAGAATTGTACTTGATTTGAAATCAATGGTGTAGATTTATTGCTAGAGAATCATAGGCAAATCAATGGCCAAACCTTGGATAATAAATGACCAATGAGAACTTAGAGTAAGGATAGGTGTGATGGAAGATCCAATGGATGAGAATAAAGATGGCAACTTTGGATCAGTGGTGGAAATTAAAAGAAAGAAAAACAAAATAAAATTGATTAGAGCAAGGGGGGAATCGGTTTTTGAGTCTCAAAGCAAGGGGAAATGTGAACAAATGAGAAAAGAAGAAAGTGGTGCATGCATGCAACCACATGTAAGAGATGGCATAGTTTATTTTGTCAAGTTGACTTAAGGAAAAGATAAGTGAAAGTGACCCTTTGTCTCTACTTTGTTGAACCAAATTTCACCCCAAAAACCCTTCTTGAAGTGGCAACAATGCAAGGAATGATTCAGCCAAAAATTTTCAATTTTACCCCCCAAAAGACAGCTCCCCTTAAGGTAAAAGTTGGTTGAAAATTAGCCCCTAACACTTCATTTTGCTCTCACACAAGTTAAGCTCATAAACCCTAACTTTCTAGCAACCACCAAGCTCAAAACAAAAAGAAAAATCACCAACTCTATTCACCATCTCCAACACCCCTCAAGCACCCCCTCCCACCATTTTCAAACTCTAAGAAACCCCGTCACCAAAATCGAAGAAGTGAGAAACGGAGTTAGATGACGTTTTACTAGAGGTAACGTAGTGGTATTTTTCATGTTTTAGTCCTTTTGGAGAACTAAAGCATGATATTTAGTTATGATCTTAATGTTAGACTTCTTCTTATCTAAGAAAAAGTTTTGGGAAGAACTTGGGAGGTTCGAGATCTTAAAGGATTCTCGGAACATTTCGATAAGATATATGAACCTTGTTGAAGTTTACAGCTGTTGTGATAATATAGCATGCATTAAAAACTATTTTTATCATATAAAATAGATGTTATAAGCTTTCCAATGACATATCTTTTGTCTTATTTAGACTTGTAAGTAAATTGTTATGATTTTTCTAATTTTACCCATGAATCTAGACTTGTGGTACAAATGTGGGACCAACAGTGACAAAACCTAAGTTTGTGGTGTGAAATGCTCAAATACTAAAAGAAATAACTTTACCACTGTAAAGTAGACACCTTAAGTTTCAAGATGAGATATAATGTATTTAAAACAGTTATGTACATAAATTTTAATAAATCCCTTAAGATTGTATTGTAATATGGTAATCTGAGATTTTTCCATAAGACACTTAGGAAAACGTCCACATTAATATTTTCAATGCTTGAAATCTTAGAAAACAAATTATAAAGACATAAACTAGATGTTTCAAGTTTTCCAACAAGTCATCAAGTGTCCAAAATGGAATTATACTCAAATCTAAATAAATCTTACAAGTTAAAATCCTACACCGATAAAACGATTAAACATTAAAATGTGACATAATGGTAAGTCATAATATATGAATATATCTAGTTATGAAATGAGTTGATTTTAAGTGTATGACCAAGTAATGTGAAAAACACTAATTTTATAGAATTAAATCATAAGTTTTAATGGGCTAAGATAGAGTATACTAGAGGGTTACTTGGCATATACCAAGCGATTATCTTAGCCCGACTAAATGAATATAATTAAGGGGACTGGACTAGCCCAATGATAATAGAGAAGTATACCTTTAGGTGACTCCTTATCAACTTGATTGATTAATTAATTAATTAATTAATAATAACCAAATGTGATTAATAAAGAAATTAATTGATTGATTGATTGATAATTAATTAATTAATTATAAGAGTTAGTATGTGATAATCAAGATTATTATGTTGAATAACTACATAATAGAGAAGTATACCCTTAGGTGATTCCTTATCACCTTGATTGATTAATTAATTAATTAATAATAACCAAATATGATTAATAAAGAAATTAATTAATTAATTAATTGATAATTAATTAATTAATTATAAGAGTTAGTATGTGATAATCAAGATTATTATGTTGAATAACTACATAATTATAATACGTGATTAATTATAGATTAATTAATCATTAAGCATTAATATTAATATAATCATCAAAATAAGTATGGATGATTAATTAGAGATTAATCAAATATTAATCATTAGATTAATTAAATTATTAATTATTAATATTAGAATTAATAATTAATAATTAGTACATGAGATAGAATATTTAAATAACATAATTAAATTATTAACAAGATAATAAGTCAATTAAAATTATGTAATTTAATTATAATTACTCAATTAAATAAAGTAATAATTAACTATTACTTAATTAAATAGTTAATCAATTAATTAATCAGTTGATTAATTAATTAATCAAAATAATTAATTAAATTAAATTAATTAAATAATAATAGAAAATTATTTTAACACTTAATAATTAATAAGAATTAATTGTTAAGGTTAATTATGATATAAGTAAATTAAGTTTACTATAGTTTATAAAATAATTGAATAATTGAATAAAGTAATATAACTATGATTCTATCTAATAATGAGATATTGTTAAATCAGGACAATTTCTCAAATTTGCACAGTAGGAGATAAAACTCCGGAAGTTTAAGCACATAAGACAAGTAAGTATAAACCTCACCTACAGCATGGAATAAAATGTTTTCTTTATTGATGCTCTACGTTCGCTACGACTTAACTTGATGATGTGATGAACATATGAATTATATGTATTACTTTGATTAAGTAATTGATGTGCATAATTCTTCGTGCATCGACATGATGGCATGCCTCACAGATATGTATACCATAATGATAGATGCATAGTGATATATAAATCTACACATTGTCATAATTAATGAGAATGAGACAAATAAAAGATAGGATTAAGTATCGTATCAACCTCTAATTAGTGAGATGATATGATAAGAACGAAAGTTATAAGATATGACCTTGGAGGCTGTTTGAGGGTCGTTCCCCTAATTCCCCATTGGTTGTGTGCATATGAGTATGACATAGAGGTCCTTAAGTAGACAAAATTTGTATATAATGAAGCACAAATGAACATACATATTCACATGCACTTTTGAACATTCTTGATGTTATGTATGATGATATGATTTCGTGAAAATGTTTTGTAAGATATTGTTTGTACTTGCTGAGTGAAAGCTCATACCTGTGTGTTCGTGCTGTAGGTAACGCGGGTAAGCAGCCCACTACTTAGATATTTCATGAACCGGCGAAGCTGTGCGGAGACAATGAAGGAAGGGAGTGGGATACCACCACGAATTTTAATTTCCGCATTTAGACTTCTTAGATTATTTTGTATCGTCCATATTTATAACTATGTTATAATATTTTATTACTACTAAACAGTATGAGCACTCTATGGAAAAAGACTTTAGACTCTTTTATTTTAATCTGTATGAAATTATAGTTTTTAAAATATTATCTAATTACAAATTTGAATAGGATATTTATCATCTAGAAGTTTCTATTTCCTTCAGTTAAAAGTTTTAGTAAATTTAGTTTATAGTGCGAATATAGTTTGTAAAAAAAAAATTGCATTTTCAGAACTAAACGTAAGTAAGTGTTAAAATTAAATCAAATAAGAATAAGTAAACTAGTTAGCAGTCTGAAAAGTCGAGTCGTTATAAAAATAGTGAAAATAGTTTTAAATCAAGTTAGGGTATTAGATGAAGATTTGGGTTTCAAAATGGGTGGGGGGCTGAGCAGGAAAGTGAGAAAAAAATAAGGTTTAGGCTTGCCTGAGGGTATTTTTGACTTTTTACATCCATCTTAATTGATGGTGATGACGTGGCAGTAGTAATGAAAGGAAACAAAAGTGATATCAGTTTTAACAATATTTTTCCTACATGTGCTATTTTTGAAATTAACCCTTTTTTAAATTTATATAACTAAGGTGCACATAGAGCACCCACAATGCAATATTAAAATTGTTATGTCAATGATACATATTAGCATTTGGATGAACAAAGTTCCCTTCATTGGAGTACTATCTTCCCTACCAAATTTACAATATGTTAAATTTTGTAAAAAAAATTACCACAAGGTCTAACCAATGTCAAATTTAACATTCGATTCTTGTTGATGATTGCCTTGATTGCCTAGATTTTTTGAATAAATTATTAACATATTTTTATTTCTATTATACTTAAATATGTAAGTCTACTTTTACAAGTTTCAAAACATAATAAAGATGATAAAAGGTAAAAATAGCTTTAAAAAGAACATTATATATTAGAATTAAAAGTAATATAATTTCATACTCTACTGTAACAAATATAGTATTAGCATAACAAATGCAATGAAGATGGTCTTGACTTTGAAAAAATATGTCAAAATTTTCAAGGAGCTTCACGATGCCTTGCGGCATCGGAATTTTTTACAAACTTTCCGCGACGCATTGGCCACATGAAGTTTATTTTACCGACATTTTTTGTAGTGATGCTATTGGTATACAACTTTAGCATCGGGAAATTATTTTTCAATCGTTCTTTTATATATTTTTTTAGTTGTATCAAAGAGAAAATAGATTAATTGCCTTTTTTAACACAAAAAAAAAAAAAAAGATAAATTGTTCATTTAGTCCTTAAACTTTTAACTATATGCAACTTGATTCCTAAACTTTTTTTGTATCCAGAATGTCCTTAAATTTTTAAAATTTACTATGATAGTCATTTTCATTAATTTTTGGATAAAATTTGTTAATAATTTGATCAAAAGTGGTGTTAACTACGGATTCTGTTCAAAAAAAAAAAAAAAACGGAAAGAATT
The DNA here is from genome assembly GCA_025413485.1 of Ficus microcarpa. Classification (NCBI taxonomy): domain Eukaryota; kingdom Viridiplantae; phylum Streptophyta; class Magnoliopsida; order Rosales; family Moraceae; genus Ficus; species Ficus microcarpa. The sequence goes on from CM046378.1 coordinate 2,142,360, forward strand.
ACTATAGTAATATTTTTTATAATCATTTCAACTATGAAAAAAAGAACATGGAATACTCATAAATTATTAAATTGTTGCTATAATAGTTATTTCTATTAAGTTTTAAATAGAATCCATGAATTGATCAAAAAGTGATGTCAACTAACGGATTTCATCTAAAAATTAATGTAAATGACTATTATAGTAATATTTAAATAGTTTAAGGGCAATCCAACTATGAAAAAAAAATTCAGGGATCAAAATTGTATAGTTAAAAATTCACAGACTAATCTAGTAATTTATTTATTAAAAAAAAAGGTTATTTCTGTTGTACTGATAAAATATGAGAAACGCTTTTCTTAAGGCCCCTTGAGTCGTTAAACTTGTCTTCAGTCGTATAAAATAAAGGCCCTATCTCTTTTCTTCATTAAAAAAAAAAAAAAAAGAAAGAAAGAAGTAAATAGCATATTTTACAAATATTTAGAACGAATAGTGGAATAAACAATAAATTTATCAGGTACACCGTAAGTTATTTGCCTAGCATTTTTTCTGTTTGTAAATTTGGTGTTTACTTTAAATATTTTAAAATCTTGTCATCTAATTCAAAATTTTCTTTTATTGTAAAAATATTACTTAATAAAATTTAAAAAAAAAAACACCTTATACAATTTTCAAAATTAAGGGAGTCCTTTCGACATGCACACTCATCGGAGAAAGTGATATATAGTTTCTTTTTTTTTTTTTTGAATAATTGACCTAAATAGTTCATAAAATTTTTTTAAAGGTAACGAGTTTGGTCCTTTTTTTTTTTTTTTGAGGTTAAGATGACCCTAAACTCTATTTTTTTGCCATTATAGTCCTTTCCGTCTAAATTCGTCAAAATTTTAACAAAATCTTACTGAAATAATTAATTTTTATACTAAAATGATTAAAATACCCTGCCCTCTCTGTTTTGCCCATCCCCTCTCTCTCTTTCTTCTCTCTCTCTCTCTCTCTCTCTCGGTCTGCCTAACCCCCCCAACCCCGATTGGGTTGCCCCTCTTTACTCCCCCTCTCGGTTTTGCCGCCACCTCTTGCCACCGTTTGCCCTCCACCTCACACTGGGTCCCTCCCCCTCCTACTCAGTTCACCCCACCCTGCGACTAGGTCCCTTTATCCCGCCTTCGCTCGCCCCACCCCCCCCCCCCCCCGCGCTACCAATTTGCGAAATGACTTTCCCCCCTCCCAATTCATAATCTAGGTTTTTGGGTCCCTCCCCCACCGTGACACCGATGCCGCCTTTCCCTTTCGCGATTGAGTGTTGGCTCTCCCCCACGTCACCGTTGTCACTGAACTCACACCCCCTTTTCTCTGTCGTAGATTGCCCACCCCCCTCGATGTCACCGCCGAATTGGGTTTTGAGGGGGGAAAAGAAAGGGAGAGAGACAGAGAGAAATGAGAGGAAACTTTTTATTTATTTATGATTTTTTCTATTTTTGTTAAACTAATTATTGTTAGATTACTAAAATACCCTCACAAGTTAACGGATTTGGACGGAAATAACTATAACGACTAAAAAAAAAGAGTTTAGGGTTATCTCAGCAAAAAAAAAAAAAAAAAAAGAACGGGAACCAAATGATCATCTTTGAAAGAGTTTAAGGACTATTTAGACCAATTATTCCTTTTTTTTTTGTTGGAGAAACTTAAACATATACATAGCAGATTTAGATATTTTAGTTATATGGTATATATAGGTATATAAATAGGGGTTTTTTTTTTCAATGGGAAATAATGTTACTTTAATAAATTCTCTATTTACCTATTAAATTTGGTGTTTACTTCAAATATTTTAAAATCTTATTATTTAATTCAAAATTTCTTTTATTGTAAAAATGTTACTTATCAAAATTTAGAAAAAAAAAAAACACCTTATATAATTTTCTAAATTAAGGGAGGCCTCTACATGCACACTCACAGGAGAAAGAGGCACATAGTTTTTTTTTTCCTCCTGAAATTTAAACATGTAAATGGCAGATTTTATAAATAGGTATATAAATTGGGGGGGGGGGGTTTCTTTTTTTCAATGGTAAATAATGGTAAAACAAATTTATGCTCAAGTTGATTGTAACTAACCTATCAGGATATTATATGTTATGAAAAGTCACGAACAAAAGACAAATTTTAAACTTACGTAAATACGTTATATAAATGGAGAGTTAAGCTTCAAGCTTTTAGTAAAGTAACAATGAAGATAATACTTAAATGAAAAATTCACTAGAGTCAGTTTATCCATTATTTTTATCCATTATTGTTATGAGAGGATATATGGTACATACCTTTTTATATACTGTATTAGTAGGACTCTATCTAAAACCATTCAAAGTTTATCGAATGGATAAGATATAAATGGTGTATAATAACTAAAATAAGCCCTTGATTTATAGGATTACAAAAAACAAAAAAATAAAAAAATAAAAAAATTGAACTCTTCTCCATCTTCTTCGTTGGGATTTCACCGGAGGTTCGTGCATGTCGAGGGGCGAAGGGGCTGTTGCCGAGGGAGTTGGAGGGGTAGGTTTTGTTGAGGTTCATGTAGATCTGGCACGTGAGTCATCACGTCGCTAGGTCTAGGCAGGTTGGGGGGGCGGGGTAAGGGGTAGGGTTGGGTCGCACGGATATAGCATCGGGGTATCCCGTCACCGGGTCTGGGCACAGCAAGAGGGGTGGCGGTAGGGGGCCTGGGCCGCGTGGATCTAGAGCTAGGTGTTGGTTGGGTTTCGCCGGAGGTCGGGAGTGGGGGGTGGTTTCATAGGTTGGGGGCCAGCGGGGGAAGAGGGGAGTGATGAAACGTTGGGTTTTTTTTTTAATTTCTTTTTTGTTTTTGAATTTTTTTAGGCTATAATACTATGAGTTAAAGTGCATCACAATCATCATACACAAATAATATATCAACTGTTGAAATTCATGGAACGGTTTATAAAATGAACTCTACTGGTAAGGTTTCTAAATAAGACTACCATATCCTTATTTTTATGTATTAGGTCTTATTTATGTGTATTAGGTGTCGCGTCCCCCAAGCTACGTAGGGCCGTGACCTCGTACTTACTTAACTTAAAAACTGAGAATTTCAGAGTAAAATTTTTTTTCTTTTAACTTTCTTTTAAACTTAACTTATCTTTATACATATATATGTACTCATTCGAGTACCAAGCTTTCACACTTCATTTGAAAGCTATCATATTCAAACCGTGGACCAAATCCGACCTAGTGCGGGTTGGTACGACATGAGGCAACTTGTTGCCATCATACTTAAAACTTTTTCCTTACCCATACTATCACTCTATTATAACATAACATAAACACATTTTACAACCATATTTTTCAAAACCCGTGACGGTGCCCATCCCACATTTCACAATTGCAGTGCCAGCCTTCCACAAACTTGCATCAAGTATTGCCTGTAGGTTGCTTACCTACAGCATGAACGTAAGTAATGAGTTTATGCTCAGTAAGTATAATATTCAATCCGCAAAACATTTTATCAAAATAATGCATGAACTAATTATGCTTCCTTATGTTGATTTGATTTCTGGGCCCTTTACATAACATGGGTGCACGTACCGTGGCATGTAACCATGGAGTGATTGGGGCGGCCAGTCCAATCCAACTCAACCATGGACCACACTGTTTAATATGGAGCAGTTGGGGCAGCCAATCCAATCCAACTCAAACCATGGACCATACCGTTTATATCTGCCCTCGTGGCATGTTGGTACGACACAATAACATTAACTTGTCTTATCTCATGACTTAAAACATGTTCTTATCATGTGGTTTAATATTAGTGCACATGTCTCATGACGTCACTATATCAAAGCATATAACATACCATAACATCAACCATAACATAAAACATCATAACATACAACATCCGTAAATCATATAAATCTATTCATGATTTCTTGAAAAACATGTCATGTAATAAAAACGTTTTGTCCATACTGTAGGCGGAGTTGTACTTACCTGTTATGTTACGTCCTGAGTTTGTTGCTCCTATTAGTCACAACAACAGGTTAACTTCCTGTTTTCAAAAAGAACGTAAGGTAAGGATCGTCCTACTTTATCATAAATCATAATCATTAAATGTTGGTATCCTAACAACATTTATGAGTAACCTTAGTTATATGTCCCCCACATCCTCTTATAATAACTCGCTCGGTTACTTGCCGTAACCCTAGGGCTCAGTTACTTATAAAGCACTACCCCATTAGGTTACCATTGGTAACCATAGGGTAAGGCTCAACCCAATAACTTAGGTATCCTAACCAGTTACTATCAGTCATCTTGTTAATGATTCTTCCTTAAAAAAACCGTATTTTTATAAAACCGTAACTTTTGAGCAAAAACAGTTAAAAATTGTCAAACTCTGAGAACAATCGTTGAAAACAGTTCTTAATTTCAGTATCGGTCATGTGCAGGGATTTCCTACTTTTGCACTGTTTTCTGAAAATCCTATGCGGGAATTTCCCGTTTCCTGCACAGTTTTTAAGATCTACTTTTAACTTAATAATTTGTTAAGAATCTGAAAAACTTTCTTCATGAAAGTTGTAGACCTCAAATAACACTACAACTTCTCAAAACCTAATTCTGCCTTTAGTTTGTTCATATCCCTGGTTGAAAATGGTTGGTCGTGCATAGGGTCTGGGCAGACCAGGGCTCAGGTTTTCATAAAAACGGAAGCCTTTGGAGCTTATTTTTCAAAATCTGTCCATGATGCCTCATAGAATTTTCAATTCTCTACAACTTTGTAGTTTTGAGTTTTCCAATATTCGGTCTCTAAGGGTCTCAAAATCATGTTTCCAGAAAATTGTCCAATTTTGACCTGAAACTGGTAGTTTCCATTTAAGTTGGTCCTCACGTAAAATTACACACACATTACCTCAAACGGTTAAAACCGTGAGCCAATATCAAGCATGCAGTACGTTACGTAATGTTTTCATCACCTTGCATTCATATTTCCTCCATATAATCTTCATATAAACCCAAATGGTAATCTATACCAAAATTAGGGTTTTTAGGATTTTCTTGAACCCTACTTGCAACATACATCATTTTTCTCATTTTCATTCATCCAACATAACATACTTCTTCTTGAACATATGGGGACATATAACAAACACCTAATAGGCATACATACATACCATAATTTCTCTTAAGCATATTATCAAAAACAGGCATCAAATAATAATTCAAGACCAATAAACCCTAATCAAGCACCTATCAAGCACTCTAAGCTTTTGCATGAAAATAAAGGGTGAGCTTATGCTCTTACATAACCCAACTTGAAATACACTTAAACCTTGAATCAAACTTAATTAAAGAACTAGAGGGTAGAGAGGTTTACCTCAAGATCCAAAAGAGTGCATCTACCCTTGGTTGAGGAATTTTTCTTCTCCCTCCAACCCTTACCAAAAACCGTCCTCTCTACCTCTCACTTTTCTTTCTTTCTTTCTTTCGTTCTTGGCTTGGCTCCGAAAGGGCTAAAGAACAGAGAATAAGCTGCCAATATTGAGTTTCACTAAAAGCTTACAAATGAACTCACCTTCACCTATTTATAGGTGAAACTATTTTTCTTCAAGAATTGCATGATGGTCTTCAAGAGCAAAGTTTTTGCTCACAGACTCTATGTGGTGGCCGGCCATATAGGGCCATGTGGAAGATCTTGCTTGTTCAAGCTCAACACTTAGCCAAGTAGGACAAAGCTAAAGTGCATACTCACTAAAGCTAGAAGCATGATGTGTCGAGCTCTCAAAAATAGAGTAACTTTTATTTCTAAATTGCATATTGATCCTTAAGAGCAAAATTCTTGCTCATAGAACCAATGTGGTGGCCGACCATATAGGGCCACGTGGAAGGCCTTACTTGTTCATGCTCAACACTTAGCCAAGTAAGTAAGGCTAGTTGCTTACTCACCAAGCCTACAAGCATGACATGTCATCTTCACAATTTTTCTTATTTGTCATGCTTAAAGAATAAGGTAATTTCATTTCTAAAATTGCACCTTGGTCCTCAAGAGCAACATATTTGCTCATAGATGCATGAGGTGGCCGGCCATAGGGTGTCATGTGGAGGTACATGCTTGTTGAAGCACAACACTTAGTCAAACAAGCAAGGCTAGTGTGCTTAGTTACCAAACCTAGAAGCATGAGATGTCAAATTCTCCTTGACTTTGCATATTTGCCTTTAAAACAATTACTTTCCCTTCCTTATCCTTAGGATGGCCGCCCATATAGCCTTCTTGGAGACTAAGAAAAGTCTTTCAACTTAATCTCTAATTTAACTACTTGTTCCCCAAGAGCAATTACTTGTTCACTAAGCCAATTGCTTGTTCACGAAACCAATTGCTTGTTCCTCAAGTCACTAAGGCAACCGGCCATTATTGGCTTGAGATGCAAAGAAACCATACAAACCCATCCCTAACTTATCTTCCTTGCTTAGCAAGTAATGTAACCAAGTTTGTAACCAACCATTAGCCTAGTTAGAGGCTTGGTTAGGAAAGTTCCTAATTCCCATGGTTCAAAAATTACATACTTAACCATCATTACTTACTTTTCTTAAAATTACACTTTGACCCCTAAGGACAAAATATTTACACTTTAGTCCCTGAAGGTAGCCGGCTATGGTGGAGCCACTTGGCTTCCAATTCTTGCTTAGTCATCCTCTTAATACTTTCTTAATTTTCTAAAAATCTATACGTATTTACTTTTCTTAAAATTACGTATTGGCCCCTTAAGACAAAATATTTACACTTTAGTCCCTGAAGGTGGCCGGCTATGGTGGAGCCACTTGATTTCCAATTCATGCATAATTATCCACTTAATTCCTAAAATCCCTTAATATAAATATATAGTCCATTTTCTTACGAACTCAGATAATATTAATACTGTTTTTCGCTAAAAATAGTACGGTCAGATATTATTATACTTTTGTTTGTTGTTTGAGATAAATCAAAAAGTCATAAACAAAACTCACACTAGGTTGGTATATGATTGTTTTCGTTTATCCTTGTTTCAAAATGTCCATGTTTTGTTGAGGAAATGTAATGGTATAAAATCTTTCATTCAATATAGGCACTACTGAAGGATACTGAAAAAGGGAAGCATTGGGCATATGGAGGAGAATTCGGAGATATTCCTAATGATTTGAACTTCTGTCTGAACGGCCTTACTTGGCCGGACCGAACTCCTCATCCTGCACTGCATGGTAGTTTTGTAAGCTGTTATGCAGATTAAGCACTACATAATTGATGAGCTGTCATAGAATTCGTCTCTTTATTGTTTTCAGAAGTCAAGTATCTGTATCAACCAATCAAGATTTCATTCCTGGAAGACGCCCTGAAGGTACTTCTAACATGTGTTTTCAGTTTTTGCTTGTTGTTTGTGAATAATTGTTTCCTTAATTTGACTTTGCAGATAACAAACACTCAGTTTTATGAAACAACAAACGGATTGGAGTTCAGTTGGGCTGCTCACGGGGATGGAGTTAAACTTGGATCTGGAATTTTATCTGTTCCTGTGATTGAACCCCAGAATAGTTACGGTATCGAATGGAAGTCATGTCCATGGTATACTCTATTGTCCTCATTGTCAGCAGAGGAGATTTTCATAACAATAACTGCCAAGCTTTTGCATTCCACACTCTGGGTTGAAGCTGGTCATGTCGTCTCATCTACACAAGTCCAGTTACCTATTAAAGGAAACCTTGCTCCTCATGTAGCTTCCTGTTCCCAATTACCAACACCGATGTATACGTTAACCATAAATTTTACAGATGTTTTTGTATCAATAACTGTTTTTAATCGGCTTTGTGTTTCAGGAGATCAAGACCAAAGATGGAACCCTTGCTACTGAAACTCTTGGGGATGTGATCAAAATAAGCAAGGAGAATGCGTGGGAGCTAATATTGAATTCTCGAAGCGGAATAATTGAAAGCTGGAAGGTACTGTGTTTTTCCTTTTCTAGATGTAGGTCTTCATATGCTTTCATGTATATCAAATTTAAGGCAGTACTGTGTTTTTCCTTTCTAGATGTAGGTCTTCAGATGTTTTCATGTGTATCAAATTTAAGGCAGTTATTACATACTGTGACAGGTAGTCTCACATATATCAACTTTGATTGAAAAATTAAAAATCTCCGAAAAGTCATTTCTCCCCTTTTTGCAGAATCATTGAGTTGTGGGGCAAATCTTTCATTATATTTGTCAAATACCTGGCATGCATCAATGCATTCATGCGTGTTGCTTTCTTTTAACGGATTCATCTTCTGTGTGCCCTTATTATGTCCCGTTGATGTCCTCCAATTATATCATGACACGTCAATGAAAAATCTCTTTTTACCTACACTGTTGTACCACGTTAATTAAAAGATCTTATTACTTAGATACGTGTCATAATATTATTAGAGGGACATTGAAGGAAACATATGAGGTGAATCCTCTGTTAACATGGAATATGCTTGGAGTTACACATCAAGATATTTAATATTGGCTAGAATTTTATTTTTATTATTTATTTATAAATTTTTATTTCTTGTTTCAGTAATGGCTTACTGTTTATGGGCTTTCCTAGGGTTGAGCTATACTGTAAAAGTAATTTCCTCTTCACGGGGTCTATATTTGAATCTTGCGTTTTTTTATTTTTTATTTTTTATTTTTAAAGAAAATTTCCTTCCATTGATAGATTACTCAATTACAGAGGAACGGAGAAAACAACAAAAGACAAAGAACACCGGAATATTCTATTATTAAAATCAACCATTAAAAGTAGAGAACTTTGTAATGATGATTTATCATGTAAATTGAGAGTACTTAATTGCTCATTATAGTTATTGATATCATCTCTGTTCAGTCTGTTTTTCTAGTGTACTTATCGAGTATATTTGTTGAACTCGAGACTGTATAATATAACAAAAATGGTGATTCTCAAGACATGTTAAAAAATGATTAGGTTGAAGGAGTTCTTGTGATGAACAAAGGTATATTTCCATGCTTTTGGCGAGCACCGACGGATAATGACAAAGGAGGTGCAAACAGTTACCTCTCATTGTGGAAGGCTTCTGAACTCGATAGCCTTCATTACATCACCGAAAGCTGTTCTATTCAGAACGTGACTGACCATCTTGTGTAGATAGTCATTGTTTTCCTTGGTGTTTCAAAGGGTGGGGAGGGCGAAAAAGTTTTAGTCAAAGTGGAGGTGGTTCAAACAATAAACAACTCCGGGGATGTCATTGTGAGTTGCAATGTAACACCACAACTGGATCTTCCACCTTTGCCTCGAGTGGGCGTTGTGTTCCATTTGGAAAATTCAGTTGACCAGATAAAATGGTATGGAAGAGGGCCATTTGAATGCTATCCAGACAGAAAAGCTGCCGCCCATGTCGACATCTATGAGAAGAACATCGATGACATGCATGTTCCCTATATTGTTCCCAGCGAATGTTCTGGGAGAGCCGATGTTAGATGGGTGACCTTTCAAAACAAAAATGGTTTTGGAATCTATGCTTCAATCTATGGCAGCTCTCCGCCTATGCAAATGAGTCAAGTTACTCCACACAGCAGAGCTACCGGGCCACACACAACGAAGATTCTCAAAGGGGACAACATTAGTAATTTCTTCTCTTTCGTTCAAAATATAAATTCCATGATTGTTTTCATGCTGCCCCTGACTTCTTGTCATTGCAAAATTAATTTTTGGCAACTCCCTTGAATTTTATAATCTGTTGCAAAGACTAACTATGACAGAGCCTTTTTTTTTTTTTTTTAACGGAAATTGACATCTTGCACAATGGTTCGTTAATCATGTCATAGTTAGTTATCTCTACTCCCCCCCCCCCCGGCCCCCCGGGCACATTCTTTAACTCGGGTTTAATTATCAGAAAAGAAGTGGCACGTTGCCAATAAAGGAGAATTTCAGGGCCGGGGGTGAAAAAGTAAAATTTTTTTTCATTACCTATCTTGAAAAATATGTCCATCACAGGTCATCTTGACCACAAGCACATGGGGTTGGGTGGAGATGATAGCTGGTCCCCTTGTGTTCACAACAAGTTCATTCCCGCCGTTCCATATTCGTTCTCCATGAGGTTCGTCCTATAACTCCAGCCACCTCTGGCCAGGAAATACAAATCCCATTCATATAGCATGCTCATGGATTCTTTTTGTTGAAATGTAGAATGGTGATGTCTTTGAACCTTGTGAACATATTTATAGGATTAACTCCGTTTTTCCTTTTTACCAATAAATTGTGTTTCTCAAAGTGTTTCTTGTTCCTTTCATCTCCAAAAGTACGACTATATATATAAACGGCATAACACGCCTCATTTTGCGACATGTGTTGGCATACCACTGAAAGAAAAATGGCTTTTCTGAGGAAATAGTGTATCTCTATTGATCATGTCTTAAAAAATATAAGTTTTTCATAGTGTATCCCTTTTTTTTTTTTTTTTGGGTTGTTGGGGGAAATGTGTATGATTCAAATCAAAGTTTGTCAATGGGGTATTTATTACATTTCTTGTCGTATTACGAAGAAGGAAAATACTCTTTGAAGGGAATACCACTAAATGGTTGGGTTTTTGGGTAGAAAAATGGCTTAGATTTTAATTGAGATTCCCAAAATAACCCCACCTTATTCTCATCTCAGCAGATCTTTGTTATCTCTTTGTTCGGCACATGGTTTTGAATCTAAATAAGATTCTAATTCAACTTAAATTTTTTACTATTTCAGAATCCAAACCTTTCATTCATTTTTTTTTTTCCTATCCTCCAGACACCAATCCAAAGAGATTAACATTTTAAAATCCAATGTTTTTGAAAATCAGCATTTCAAAACTAATTGAGGAGTCCTAGCTGCACTCACTTATGCGACTCTATCTTTTAGACTCCCTCTAATTCCAAGAGTGCCTTGTGTCACACTTTTTTTTGTCTCTGGAAAAAGTAAGGAGGAAAAGTTAAAAAACACACATCCTTTCACATGCTTATTACAAATCTTCCATTTCTTTTTTTTTTTTTTTAAACTAGCTAAAAAAAATACTATGGTTTCTTCTCCAATTTGACAAAGCAAACCAAAAAATTAATAATAACAAAAACCTGCAATAATAAAAGATCCGAAGCTATTCCTTAAAAGAAAAAAAAAAGGGTACGAAAAATTTCCTAATCAGACTATGTCACTTTTCCATCTTGATAATTAACCGAACATATTAAGTTAAAAAGTGCTATTCTTTCATTACATTTTTTTAGAACATTAGCACATGTTTATAGAACATCTCTACAAAAGAAAAAACACATCCGTTTGTCGGGTCTTTTTTTTTTTTTTTTCCCCTTCTTTTTCCTCTCTCTCCCTTCAGTATAGAGAAACCGTGAAATTATGCTTAACTGTACTTATATATATTATGGAGATTTAGCAAGGGAAAAAAAAAAGTTGTAAAGTGGAATATAAAATTATGTTAAAGAGTTAGTTGTTTCTAAGTGGCCCTTCATAATAAATAGTTTAAACAATAACCTTCACAATAAAAGTTGTACATGGTTTTTTCCGAGAAAAGTACGTAAGTGGGACACTAGTCACTTTTTAAAGGTTAGAGTGCCCTAAAGAGTGCATTAGCAAGCGTTTCTAGTATTCCTCAAATTATATATTAAACAATGACTAAATATGTGGATCAAACTCTATGAGATACACATTGCTCAAAATACAAATCAAACATAACAGACCATAAACCCACATCAGTACACCATACAAAGAAAAAGTGCATCAAATCATAGACAAGGATTGGTTCTTTTCCTTTTCATTTCACTTTTTTATTGTCTTTTGATGCCTCGTACACTCTTTCTGTAATACCCGGAATTTTCATGGACTTAAGATTTCTCTTTTTGTTAGAAATTAGAAGTCCGCATGATGTGTTTTTATGATATTTCATGGAAAATTATGAATGGTCATGTGAAATTCGTAATTTTATTAGCCAAAGTTAGAATTTTCTTTTAACCGACTATGAGACTCGGAAGAGGATGCAGAGGTTGATAAACGGCATTTTGAGTCAAAAAGAACGAAAAGGAAAGAAAAAGGATGAAATTTTAAGAAAGGTAAAGGTTTGACTGAAAAAGTCAACCTTGACCGAAAAAGTCAAAGTTTGACCAAGGACGGGTAAAAAATGTTGACCTCGGAAAATGATGAAATGCAGTATAAAAAGAGACTGCAAAGACTTTTTATGGTCAAGAAAGTAAGAATAAGCCGTAAAAACCACCCTAGAAATCAAGCACACCGAATCAAAATTTAAGGGCAAAAAGGTCTCCGAAAAATTGGAGAAAGAAAGTTTTCGGTTCAATTTTTCACGAAAGAATTTTGGACCAAAATATGGAGCACAGTATTTTTAATATCTGTGTGACATAAAGGAAAGGAAAAATGAATTAATTATGGAGAAGAAAAATGACAACAAGACCCATGAATTAAGGGCCAACTCATCAAGAAAGCATCCAAAGCCCCTTTGACCAACCACATGCCTTCCCCTTGGCCCCAAAAGTTCGGCCACAAGGCAGCCAAGACAGCCCCTCTCCCCCTCAATTTATTCGGCTGCACCAAAGGGAAAAGAGAAGGCATGGAATAAAGCCTTAAATTGAGGAATGATGTCCCCTTTGAAATCTAACTAGATGGGAACCAAATTGGTAAGGTGTGGTGTCCTCTCCATCACCTATTTAAGTGCCACTTGGCTCTCCAAAAATGCAGCCAACAGCCCCCATCCTCCCCCTTGATGGTCGGCAATCATAAGGAAAGAAAGCAAAAGCAAAAGCCTAAAATCAAGGAGTCAAAGCAAGGACAAGCCTTGATTCAAGGAAAAAAAAAAAAAAGGAAGGTGATTGGACCTACATCACCTTTAGCCAACTACTCCCTCTTTTCTTCAATAAAAATTCGACCAACCTTTCCCATTCTCCCCTTAAGATTCGGCAGCTCAAGGACAAGGAAAAGGAGAGCCACAAAGCATGTGATAAAACCTTTTTTTTAAGGGAAAAAGTTGGTCAACCAAAACCACAAATGCAAGCTAACTTCTTCCCCTTTTTCCTCCACAAAATCTGGCTGCCTTGTCCCCCATTCTCCTTCAGTTTTCGGCAGCAAGCAGCCCCATTCTCCCCCTTGATTTCGGCTGCACCTAGAAGAAAAGAAAAGGGATGGGAAAGACATGACATAAAGCCATTTTTTGAGGAGGAAAGCAAGACAACTAAGGTCTCCTCTTGTCCCCCAAGAAACCCTCTCATTCTCATTTGTGAACCAAGAAGAACTCTTGCTCCTTTTTCTCTTCTAGGGTCGGCAGCAAGAGGAGAGGAGAAAGAGAGAGTGAGCCAAAGAGATTTCTTGGGATTTTCATCCCATTGGAGCTCGGTTTTGCAAGGGAGTGAGCAAGAGAAAAAGTGAGAAAATTTCCATGGGATTTAGGGCTTAGTGGCCGTGGGTTTGGAGAGGAAAAGAGAAGAAGAAAATCTGGAAAAGTTTTTGAGTAAGATCATGTATGAAGTTCGGCTTGGTGTGATGAGCCAAGAGGAAAGATTTTTGGTGCCATGGAGACCCATTTTGAGCACCAAATCCGTGGGCTTTGGGAGAAGGAAAAGGTAAGAGAAAATTTGGTTTTTCATCTTGTAAAGTTTGGTTTTGGTAGAGCAAGATTGAACTAACAAAAAGTTATTGGATTCCATTTTTCATGGTAAATCCGTGGGTGAGCAACCAAGGAGGAAAAGAAGGATTTTCAAACCCTAACTTGGGTTAAGGTAATTTCTTGAACCAAGCTTAAAGTTAAGCTCAAGATTAAGCATTTTTCTTATGATTCAAGATGGATTTGTAAGGACATAAGTCCAAGTTTATTTTCAGCCCTTGATTTGGTGTATGTGCTTGATTAGGATTAGGGTTTGGTTGGCTTATTTGTGATGATTTGCTTGCATGATTTTATGCTTGAAAAATGGTTAGGATGCATGCTAGATGTGTTGGTAAAGTCCCCTAAATTTTGGTCACAAATCAGCCATAAGGCAGTGGCTGATTTGGTTGAAGGAAAAAGATGAATGTGATGCTAGTTTAAAGGATTCAAGAGCTAGAACCATGCAACCCATAGGACTAGGGTTTTCGGCTTGTGTGGGCTGCATGGGTGTGATGGATGGGCAAGAATGAATATATGGGACATTAAAAATGTTGCTTGATTTATGTTTAAGCTCCCGATGTGATCGGTCGAGTTAGAATCCGCGAACTAAGACGTAAACCGGATTAAGCAATCGAAACTGTCATCTTGGATTCAAATCTGGGCAGTTTCGGGAAAGTGAAAATATAAGACCCTTAGAGGCCGAACAGGGTAAAAGTTAAAACACAAAAGTTTCTCGGAACAACTTTTACTAGAGAGCAACGTGGACAGAATCTCGGAATAAGGCTCCAAAGGCCTTCATTTTTATGAAAACCCGTGGCTGACCCCTGGGGCCAGTTTTCACTCCGTTTTTCAAGGTCAGCCGGTTTCAAACGAAAACTGGTACTAATCCAAGTAGATCTGGATTTTTCACAAAACATGAAAGTTTTAGCATTTTTCAATAGCTACAACTTTCGTGAAGACAAGTTTTTCAAATTATGAACGTATTTTTAAACTGGGTTGGTTTTACGAAGGGTGCTCAGGGAATCCGAAAATGTCCTTCACCAAAGTTTTACAAAATGTGTTCAAAAAAATTGTAGAATGTTCTAAACCGTTATTCTAACTACGAAAACCATTCTAAAGGCGGTTTCTAGCCTTAAATGATTTTATGAAGTTCCGTTTTAAGAAAATGAAATTTTAAGAGTTTTGGGATTTTTCACCCAAAGTGTTCAAGTTGAAGAAAAGTGGCATTTTCCAAGTTAAAAGGGAAATAAGATTTTTCAAGAGTTATGAAGTAAGAGTTTTTATAAGCAAATTTAAGGATTTTGGAAGATAATTATATAATGTTTTCCAAAAATCAAGAAATGGAGTTTTAAGGTAAAAATTGGTAATCAAGCCGATTACAAACGGTAACCGGAATTATATCCGAGTTACTGGGCTAGCCCAAAGCCCAACGTTAGACCCAAAGGGGGTTGACCTAGGTTGACCACATGTTGACTTGGGTTGACCAAAAGTTGACTTTAGGGTTACCCAATATAACCCTAAAGGATACCAAGACTTATGAATTGGGCTAAGACCTAGGGGTATTGAAGAGATGATAACCCAATGGATTACTAATCAAGTAAAAGTAAAACATAAGCCCAAGAAGAAGGAAGTGACCAATCAGGCTTACAAGAGATATTAGAGGGGACATACAACACATACATCTAGGATTGCTCATGGATGTTGGTTAGGATACCAACATCATAAATCACGATTTATGGTAAGATAAGTTAACCTTATCTTACACCTCCATTGAAACAGGAATAGGAACCTGTTGATAGATCACGAAGAATGTTTCACCAAGAGCATAGGACTTAAGGTAAGTACAAATCTCACCTGTGGTATGGAAAAATAGTAATGTATGTTTAATTATGAAATGCTATGTTTAAATGCTATGCTTTTAACAATGTATGTTTTAAAGCTATTATGTTTTAATAAGGCCATGATTTTAAGTTTTAAAGAATGCCATATTTTAACGATGCCATGTTTTAAAGCGGCCATGTTATGTTAAAATATGTCATGTGCATTATAAGTTATGATTTTGTGACATCATAAGGTATGTTCACTAAAGTTAAGCCACTTGGTAAAAATATACAAGTAGAGTGTCGTACCAACCTCCCCAAGGTGGAGGATTTTTATGTTCAAATTATGGATTCACCCTCTCGTTGATGTGGGAGAGTGTAATCACTGATGTTTTTTCTAGTGCGGTTAGGGACCTTGCAAACCCTAACTGTATCTAGAGGCGCGCTTTATGTTAAGGGTACGTACACTATGGGGCCCATATGAAAGATATGTACAAGTAAAAGGAAATGCATAAATGAACATAAATGGTTTATGCATATGTTTTATGATGAAGTATGTTTTAAGATGTTTAAATGAAATTATTTTGTGAGATCGCGTTTGTACTTGCTGGGCGAAAGCTCATCAGATATATTCCATACTGCAGGTTGAGATAAAAAGCTTGTAGCTTTACTTGGTGGGCTTGGAGACGATGCAGCGAGTGAAGGGCGGTGTGGGATATCACTACGCAATATTTTCCGCATATTGTTTAAGGATGAAGTTTTTCATGTATGTTTAATGTCAAGTTAAAGTTATGTATGAAATGTTTCAAAGTACGATGCACAATTTTTATGTATGGGCTTCAAGTCAAGATTTTAAAATGAAGCCCCAGTTCTAAAGTTAAAAGGAAGTTTCAAAACGATGTTAAAAAAAAAAAAAAAAAAAATTTATCCCGAAATTTTCTTCGAGGTATTCCAAAATTTTAAAGTTAAGTTAAGTAAGGTAAGGCGACGACGCCCCCGGCGTGGTAAGGTCGGGGCGTCACACTTTCTATATACCAATAACTTTAGTTAGCATAACCACCATATCTACTGATGCTTAGAAGAGAAGCAACTGCTAAACCCACGTGGGATGGTAGGCCTTGTTTGGTATTGATTTGGACATGCTGAAAATAAATCTCAGTCCTCAACCAAAATGACAAAAATGTTTTTGAAATAGTTCTTAAATATCATTTGTTTTGCGCAAAGTAAAAAAAAAAAAATGAAAAGAAAAAATCGTTTTCATACTTGATCATGAAACAAGTAAATGAAATAAAATTATTTGCTTATTTTCGTTTTCATTTTCTAAGGTTTATATACTCAATAAATATTTTTCTAAAACATATCTAACCACAACTTCACTTTTTTATTTTATTTTATTTTATTTTTAATTTAATTATTATTATTCAAAACCAATTTCTCTAGAAACACAATTTCAAAAAAAATATCTCAATCCCATTCTCATTCTCATTCTCATTTTTATTCGTACTCAAAGCAAAACCATTTTCAAAACGCTTCCAAACAGATGTGTTTTTCCCCCCGACTTTTCATCCCTGCAGCCATTCAAGGTAGCTGGAACTAAAGCAAGCCAGACATTTTGAAGGTTAAACCAGAACCCTTTAATTTCTCCTCACTTACCTTGCTTACACGTTCGGCCATGGAAAGGCTAAGATGATTAACCCAATCGCCGACTTCTCCTTTCCGAAAATAACTTCTGTTCTCAAAGTTTGGCATGAACTTACCATTTTTGTTCACTTCTAAATTCTTCAAACTGCTCAAACTACATAGATCAGATATTTCATTGACAACTCCTCGGATTTCTTCGTCCTCAGAAAAAGGAAACCCTATGAACTCAGCAATCCGTTTCACTTGAAAAATAGTTTCCTCCTTCATGTCTTCATATTTCAAAAACAACACCTTTTCCGGCTTCTCCAAGCTCACCTTCCAATAAGCCAACACATGGTCCCAAAAGGGCCCGAACCCCTCCTCTCCGTTGCAAAACTTGTCGACATATTCCTCCATGTTTGTCCACACTGAGCGAGCACGGTCGGGACGATCCTGAGTCCCAAAATGCCACGAGGAGACGATCACGTCAAGAGGGTTTCGACAAAGGTACATGATTCGACATTTTGAGTC
Source organism: Ficus microcarpa (assembly GCA_025413485.1). Classification (NCBI taxonomy): domain Eukaryota; kingdom Viridiplantae; phylum Streptophyta; class Magnoliopsida; order Rosales; family Moraceae; genus Ficus; species Ficus microcarpa. The sequence continues at coordinate 2,159,953 of CM046378.1, forward strand.
CTTGACCGACTCGGGCAAGGATGAGTAGGGAATGTGGGTGGAAAATAGCCGCGGAGATGGAATGCCGCTTAGATCAGGAACCTTGACAGCACTGCAAGAAAACCCAAAGAAAAAAAAAAAAAGGCGTCTTCAATGCAATTGTGTAATGAAAATCTACATAACTCCATGACTAGCTGAAAGTAATACTCAGAAAATTCTTCGTAACTATGACCTATTTTTCTGTAGTATATCGGCAAAGAGTGTGAACTCGATGAAGGGTACGAGTTGATGCGGATTGGAAGCGAGCAAAGGAGTGTTGGAGGGTGTGTAACGGGTGCGGTTGACGATGGAAAACACAAGTGCTTTGAGCCAAGTGGTGCCGGATTTAGGCTTGGAGGCTAGAATGATGTCGTCGTCGCGGGCTCGGAAGTGCGTTTGGAAGGAGATCACGTTGGGAACAATTCTGGAAGGATACCAAAATCCTTGGTACAAAGAAAGGGCTGAAGAACCTAAAAATCCTTTGGTTTGGGTAGTTGGGAAAGATCGATTATTTGTTGCTGATCAGACTCAGTGTCCTTGCTCGTTGCCGCTACTGAGGACTGAATGGGATTCATCATGATCATGTTTCAGGGCAGTGCTGCTATATACATAAATATATATATATATATATATGCAAAGATGTGTCGCAAATAATAATAAAAATATTATACATGTAGGGTGCTAGATAATAGTTCCTCTTTATATGATACTTGTGATTTTTTTATAATACGTTATACCAATTAAGTGATTCTAATGTAACATTTTTCAACTTAAATCATGCGATAATGTTTTAAATAGGAAGTTATATGTAAATCAACTAGTTATAAAAGTTTCGAAAACAGAAAATTATAAGTGTCGGATGATATCCGGTACCAGATACATGACCTTTTCATTTATATATGTACACATATATATTATATAGTGAAGAAAGTGTTATCCGCTAGGTGAAATTATGCACTGGCATTGTAGCTTTTGTATGGTGTGAGCTTGAGTAGATTTCATGCACACGGGCCATTGGCGAATTTCAATAAAGATGCCGAACCAGAGGATATAATAATGCTGTTGTGATGCCCACTTGTGATATGTGATGATGCCTACAAATATATATATATATATATATATATATATATTTATATCTATAAAACCAGCTTCCCGTTACAAAAATTTTGAAAACAATACATTATATCTTTTAAGATTAATTGTCAGATTTTATTGACATTAGTTTTCCTCTCTTTATTTAATAAAGAAATATAATAATCAACCAGGATGGTAGGACGCTTATTCTTTCTACTTCAGGTTTTGGGTTCAAGTCGTCCCTATCGGGCGGGGGACTTTCTTCCCCTTAAACTTATTTAGGTATACCATCCGTTACCCCTAAAAAAAAAAAAAAAAAAAAAGGAAAATATCTCAAAGAATAGAAAAACTTAAAACAAAAGAAACATTTATACCTGTAACAGCCTAGTAGGATGTTATCATTATGTCAACTAAGGTTGTTGATAATAACCGAGAACTGATTATAACCGAGCGGCACTGACTGAAACGGTAGGAGGGCAGCTGCCAATGCCATCTGTCGGTGAACCAAATCGTCCAACACCGCTTGGTCAGCCGACGGTTCTCATATTTTTCCTTTCGGCCTTCCCTACTATCGTGGACGTTCACGGTATGAACTCATTGCCTTTGATGTTCCAAGAGCCAGGGGAAGGAGATGAAGTCATAAAAAGCTAAATGCCCATAAGCCCAAGCCTTCAAAACCCCGTAGGCTTTTTTATATGAGAAGGGTTATGGTAGAGACCCTTTGAGGGTCACTATCGGTAGAGTCTTTTTTTGGACCGTTAAAATTCAATCGAACGGTTGAAAAGTTATTGGTATATTATAGTTACCATACACCTTACCTCATACAAACTTTCCCACCCCTATTTTCTCCGTTGCCGGCAACCGTCTCACCGCCGGCGAAAGACGCCAGCAACCCACCTCCGGCCGGCCGCCGGCGACTTTCTCTCTCTCTTCCCCTTTCTCTCTCTTCTCTTCTCCCTCTCTTCTCTCTCTCTCTCCGGCCGACCCCCCTGCCCCCACCCCCGGCCGCCTCCACCGCCGCCCCAACTCCGGCCACCCCTCCCCTGCTGGCAGCCCTCTCTCTCTTCCCTTTCTCTTCTCCTCTCTCTCTTCCCTTTCTCTCTCTTCTCCTCTCTCTCTCTCTTCCCCCGCCGGCGCCCCCCACCCGGCCTCCCCCACCCCCCGCCCCCCCACCGCCGGCCCCAGCCCCGGCTACCCCACCCCGCCGGCACCCCCTCTCTCTCTTCCCTCTCCCCTTTCTCTCTCTTCTCCTCTCTCTCTCTTCCCCACCCGCGACTACCCCTCTCTTTTTCTCTCTCTCTCACGTCGGGGGTAGGGTGGGGGGCCTGGGCTAAGTCGCGGTGGGGTGGGATGGGGGGGCGCCGGGCAGCCAGGGGTGGGGGGGCCTAGGGCCGGGAAGAGAGAGGAAAAGAGAGAGAAAGGGGAGAGGGGAAGAGAGAGAGAGGGTGCTGGCGGGGAGGGGTGGCTGGGGCTGGGGCCGGCGGTGGGGGGGCGAGGGGGTGGGGGAGGCCGGGTGGGGGGCGCCGGCGGGGAAGAGAGAGAGAGAGGAGAAGAGAGAGAAAGGGAAGAGAGAGAGAAGAAGAGAAAGGGAAGAGAGAGAGAGGGGAAGAGAGGGAGGGGCTGCTGGCGAGGGAGGGGTGGCCGGAGCTGGGGCTGCGGTGGAGGCGGCCGGGGGTGGGGGCAGGGGGGTCGGCCGGAGAGAGAGAGAGAGAGAAGAGAGGGAGAAGAGAAGAGAGAGAAAGGGGAAGAGAGAGAAAAAGTCATCGGCAGCCGGCCAGAGGTGGGTCGCCGGCGTCCGTCACCAGCGGTGGGATGGTCGCCAGCGACGGAGAAAATAAGGGTGGGAAAGTTTGTATGAGGTAAGGTGTATGGTAACTATGATACACCAATAACTTTTCAACCGTTCGATTGAATCTTAACGGTCCAAAAAAAGACTCTACCGGTAGTGATTCTCAAAGGGTCTCTACCAGAACCCTACCCTTTTATATATACACTAGTTTGAAACACGTGAATTGGACATGTTTTAAGAAAATTTATTTAAATAAGAAAAAATATATAAGTAAAATTAGATAAAAAAAAAATCAACAAAGTACTTGAAAATTCAATTAAAAAGAAAAAGAAAAAGAAAGGCATGAAAAAAATACAAAAAAAAAAAGGATTAAATGTTAAAAATATACCAATGCAAAAAAAGGATTAAAACGAAAAAATAAAAAAATTGGGCCAAAAGAAAAAAAAAAGGAAAACTGAAGGACCAAAAAAATAAAAAAGTTTTTCACCAGAAAAAAAAAATCAACAAAGTACCTGAAAAAAAAATGAGGCATGAAAAAAAGACCAAAAAGATAAAATGACTAAAATATAAAAAGTATATCAATAAAAAAAAATGAATAAAATGAAAAAATAAAAAAAATAAAAAAATTGGGCTGAAAGAAAGAAAAAAGAAAATAGAAGGACCAAAAAAATTAAAAAATTCTTATATATGTATAGATTTTTATATTTATATAATCATTTTGTTTTTGAGAGAGAGAAGTAAATAATTGTTTTCATAAATAACTGAAATAAATAACAAGTTATTTTTGAAACATTTAAAATAAATAGTAAAAAATAGCAATTTTACCTGTAAATGATTTATTTAGGTACTGTAAATATGACCTATAAAATTTATTATTTACCTAATAAATTTACTATATACTTTAAATATTTTAAAATCCTACTATATACTTTAATTATTTTCTTAAAAATACTATTCACTATGATTTCTCCTTTTTACTTTAATTATTTTCTTAAAAATACTATTCACTCGTTTTTAATTCTCTCTTTTTGGTTGTCCAGGGCCCCATGGCTCGATGGTCTCAAGTGTCTGATTTAGGTCCCTCTTGTTGTGAAAGGATATGGATTCAAAACCCACCTCTTATGCTTCTTTATTTATTTATTTATTTATTTTATTTTTACTTATTTATTTTTAATGTTTTCCTTTTTCCGTTGGTTTTTCATTTTTCTTTTAATAAAAAACTTCTTTAATTCTTTACTTCTTTTGGTCCCCACCCCCGCCCTCCTTTTGGTGTTCTTGATTCTTATTTTCTACTTTTCTATTTCTGCATAAATTCATCAGATTTTTTTCCCAATATGTTCCTTCATAACTGTATTTCCCATTTTCCTTAAAAAAAAAAAAGTGTTTTCCTTAAATTCATATATAAAATATGTATTTGAAAAACTTTCTTTTATGCAACTTTCAATAATTAAAAATAATAACTATAATGAAATTTAAAATAATTTCCATTGAATTTTGCGAGATTGTTCCTATATATTCAACTTTTTTCTTCTTGCACAAAAATTTTTTTTCGGAAATGTTGAAATTAAAGTAGCATCATTAATTATAAAATTGCAATATCTCGTTATATTAGTAAAAATTATCAAATTACAATATTAATTATCATATTATATATACATACATGCAAAGCTAATATCTCTATCAATCAATGTACCCTAACAATATTAAAAGAGTGCGTTGTGAGATGTCCTACTCATTCGAAGTCGTAAAAAAGTGCCCATAAGTTTAATTGAACACTTTATTATATGTATTGTATTATGTTTTATTATTGCAACTTTTCATTAAAGGGAGTCTATTTAATGAAAGATCACAATCTATTCATCTTTCGGTTGTAACTGTTTAAGGCAACTCTACTTATGAAAGGTTTTAATAACTTACAATCTATTCATCTTTCGGTTTATAATTGTATGTTTAAGGCAAATTAAATACTCTGATATATGTATCATATCATATTTTATTATTATAACTTCTCACTAAAAGGTGTTTACTTTATGAAAGGTTTTAATCATTCATAATATATTCATCTTACAGTTGCAACCATTAAAGATAACTCTATTTTATGAAAGGTGTTAATCATTCACAATTTTTTTATTTTTCGGTTGCAACTGTTCAAGACAATTCTAATTTACGAAAGGTTTTAATCATTCAAAATCTAACAATACTAAAAGAGTGAGTTTGGGTTGTAGTGTTAATCTTTTAGGTCATCCAAAACATTATCAGTAAGTGGTCGTTTTTTACTCATTTGCATGTGCCATTTGAAAATTTTGTTGGTCACCTCTTCGTGCTCTTTTAAATAAAAGTTTTTGTTTTCACTCTTGCAAGTGCCGTTTGACAACTTTCAAATAGATGTTGTTTTTTACTCTTGCAACTATCGTTTGATAAATTTGTTGGTCAAAACCTCTTCATACTCTTTCAAAAAGTATGTTTGCAAACACGCACCAGTTACTTTTTCTTTCTTTTTTTTTTTTTTTTTAAACTCTTGCAACTATCGTTTGACAGATTTGTTGGTCAAAACCTCATCATGCTCTTTCAAAAAGTATGTTTGCAAACACGCACCAGTTTCCTCTTCTTCTAAAATTTCTTAATCTAATCTCTTCTTCTTTCTTCCTTTTTAATCTCAAAATCTGCCTTGTTCTAAAATTTCTTTATCTAATCTCAAAATCTAGGTCTTTAGATTGGAAGTTAATCTCTTCCCCAAATTTCCTTCATATGTTTATTTATTTATTTTATTTTAAAGTTGCTTGTTTTCGTTAATCGTTCACTGATTTCTTCATTTCATCAGATTGTCCCACCCTCCCATTGCAGCCGCACGGTCTACGTAGTCTCTCATAAGGTCCATGCCTACAACTGAGGTGCTTGGTGGGACAGCCGGATTTGGTATTTTTCTTTTGTTTGTTTGTTTGTTTGTTTTTTTTTTTTTGCCTGTTTATTTTTAATTTTTTTGCTCCTCTTTTCCTCCTTTTTTTTTTTTTTTTCCTTTATCGGTTTTTTTTTTTTATCCCTCCTTTCAAACATTGTATTGAATCAAGTTCTCTCATTTTTTAATTTTCGTTTTTTTTTCCTCCCTATATTGCAATCCTTTAAACGACATATTAACTAAAAATACATCAAAATTGATTTTAAAAAAAACACCAAACAACATGAACTAACCAAAAAAAAAAAAACATTTCAAATAGTTTCAAAATTAACATGAGAAAAAAAATTGAAACAGGTAAAAATTAATTCAGTACGTACCATCTACCTTCTTCTTCTTCTTCTTTTTTTTTTTTTAAACGAAAAAATAGTTTAAATGACAATAACTATTCAATTAAAAGATCTGTTGTACTATATCATGTATTATTATTACAACTTCTCATTAAAAATGGTGTCTATTTTATGAAAGATTTTAATCATTTACAACCTATTCATATTTGAATTGCAATTGTTCAAGACAACTCTTGATATTTAAACAACATTTATAAATGTGTTCGTATGTTGTTCAGTTTTTAATTCAAAACAATTGCGGAAAATCATATTTTTTCCTCATGAAATTATAATGTTTGTAACCAATTAGTTTTCACTAGACAATCTCTCTCTTAAGTAATTGGTACACATTGATTTCTTACTATATCCTAACAATACTAAAAAAGCAAGTTCACCTTATACTGTTCATTTCTAGGTCGTCTAAAATGTTTTATATTGTTATCATATTTAAACTTTCTATTCTCTATGTTGTCATTTTCTAATCTATATTTCCTTTGCAATTTGTGTATATTATTTTTCATTCCGAGGTTTGTTACCAAAAAAAAAAAAAAAAAAAAACTCCTTTTTGAGACTTTCGAGAGTTTAAGTGATCATGATGCAAATTTACCTCTAAAAACCCCCTTTTTAGTTTTTTTTTTTTTTTTTAATAATGATTTCTCCTTTTCCTCTCTTCCAACGTCTTGTTTTTTCTCTCTCTCTTTTTCATTTTTTTTTCCACCCTGCACGTATCAGCAAATTATTATTATATATTCCTAAAGGGGCTTATATAAGCCTCTTCCAAACACCGCTCGTGTAATTTTCCTCTTTTTAGTTTTTTTTTTTTTTTTTTTTTTTGTCAATAATGGTTTCTCTTTTTCTATTTTCCAATATCATGTCCCCTCCTCTCTGTTATTTTTTTCCTCTCCAAGCACGTATCTGCACATCCTAACCATACCAAAAAGAGCGAATTGTGAGATGTACTACTCATCTTAAATCGTCCAAAATGATTTTTTTTCACGGTCTAATTCTTTGAAACAATGTTTGGAGCTAGAGTTTTAGGTTGAAATTGAAACTGTTAGAATTGGAAATGAATCAAAATAATGTGGTTGAAAAAAATATACACAAGAATGACTTGTGAAAGCTAGACTTTTGGCACAATGAGATCAAATTTCGGTTGGATCTTCTACGGGCCCTGTGAGCAAGTGCGTGTTCAAGATTTTCCTTTTTTTTTTTTTTTTTTTTTTTGGTCTTTTGTCTTTTGTCTTTTTTTCCTTTCTTTAAAACAACATATTGCAAACACCACAATGTTTTTTCTTTTTTTTTTTTTTTTAGAAAAACAATTTAAATGGTTGCAAGTATTCAATTAAATGCTCCATTATATGTACAATAATATTTTTTATTATTACAACTTCTCACTAAAATGAGTGTATTTTATGAAAGATTTCAATCATTCATAATCTATTTATCTTTTTATTGCAACTATTTAAGGTAACTCTATTTTATGAAAGGTTTTAATTGAATACAATATATTCATTTCTCGGTTGCAACTGTTCAAGACAACTATTTAATATTTAAATAACACGTATAAGTGTGTTCATGTTTGTTTAGTTTTCAGTCATTTGGAACAACTGTCGGGAATCATATTTTTACTTGTGAAATTCATATGTTTATAAGTAATTAGACTTCTCCGTGTAATCTCTTAATCAAGTAATCGGTACGCATTAATCTTTCACTCTCTATATGTATATAAACACTTGTTTCTCTCTCTAAAACAAAAATACACCGAGGCAAACATTTTTGTTTGATATAATTCTCTCATGCACACAAGTATGAAGAAGACCTTAAAACATGTATGTGTATCAAGAATTGGAGAAAATTGATTATTTCTTATTAAAAATGTGGTAGCTGTTGTTTCGCTCTTCTGCACCATTTTTTTTTTTTTTGGTGAATCCTGCGGCAAAATTATGATATGCATAGAACTGTTAGTTTTCAAAAAACTCACTATAAAAAATATTAGATATTAATTTTTTTTAAAACTTTAGATCTGTACATATATACTAAATTAAAGACATTTGATAGTTTTTATTAATCTATATTAATTATCAAATCTGCAATATTAATTATTTTAATATGTACATAAAACGTGTGTTGCACGTATACAAACTAGTAATTACAAAAGGGAGCCCATAAATAAAGTTCGATTTCCCTTTGGAGTTTTACGACGTTAGTTTCTGCATTTAGAAGCATAAAGCTTTCTCAGTAACTCTCTATGAAAACAGTAAAACGTCCAACACCGAAAAAACACGTAGTCATTGAACCAATTGCGAACGTCTGTAAAATTTTAATAATATTCTCTACTTTTCTGCAATTTATTCTATTGTTTATCGTGAGAGATTCGAACGTGGTGATATTAAAATCAACTCGACGAATTTTCACCGTGAACAAGTTTGCTGTCGACAACAGAATTTTTTTGAGGCCCACAAAATAGGGAGAAGTCCACAATTGGCCTTTGGATATATTTGAGGGAATATTGGACAAAAAGATATCAGGTGAGAAGTTAGGATCACATGGGAATGCAAGTGTAACTGTTCTCATTGTGGAAAGTGAAATTAAGGATTTATATGTGTGAATATGTATATATAAGGTGTGGTTGTTATTCGATATCCTCTTCATCACGGTATTTGTAATTTTTATTTTTTTTGGTACGTCAAACCAATCCAATAATTTTGATAAAATATTTTTCAACTAATACTATAGGACAAGGTTTTAAATAGGATGTTATTATATTACAATGTTTTAAATAAAAAGTTAAATGTAAATTAATCCGTTATTATAAGTTTCTAAATAGAAAGTTATAAGTACCGGACAATATCCGATACCGAATACAAAATTTTTCCTATATATATGTGACAATATGTTGTAATTGTCGGCACATAAAGGAGAATGCAGCAATATTGACACATACATAATACATAAGTTGAAGTACATGGATCTTTGTGTGTTTCACGGCATATGTCGACGCTAAATGCCAACTACATTTTTTCTATTCCGATGACATTGACTCTATTTGACTACCATTACTGAACGCAAGCTTTGTTCACATCCAACAAGACATTCCACTTCCACTATCCATATTCCACATTTTTTTTTTTTTCACTTTGAACGTTTTTCATATTTTGATATATTTTGATAGAAAGTTTATCCCCCTTTAATTATGAAACTAATATGTGGATGTCTAAATACTAGACCTTAGTTTTCAAAATATTCATAATTTTATTTTATTACAAAATTGTGATTTTATCTCCATATGGATGGAAAGCAAAATTACTATTAATAAAGATAAAGTATAAAAATAAAGATCGCTATAAATCTCATAAAGGTTTGTAAATCATATCACACCCAAAATTCAGAAACAATATCACCCACAAGAATTTCATGTTTCATGAATTGAAAAAACAACAACAACAACAACTCAAAAAGACCGTAAAGATATGATTATACCAAACCGAATAATCATAGTCATTTTAATCAATAGACTGTATTTGTAATAAAATTAGGATCATTATAAAGCTAATTAAAAAAGGTGAACATGTTAAACAATAAACTCAGAAACTAAAATGAATACATAAACACACCATGTGCCCCACCATGTGCCCAAATAAACACACATTCCCACGTGTGCATATGGGCATTCGGATAATCCCAAAATTTGCTCTAGGCATGAGTTCGCTCCATGCTTGCCTCAAAGGATATCTTTGACCACATCCTTGCCAATAATCAGACCTGTGACGGATTGTATGCGCCGTGTCCCACAGACTGTCTTTGCACCAGCGTGACTTACCCAGCCACTGCACGACACGCATCCTCTAATCCTAACCTTTGCCCAAAGTCGTCCCAAAGTCGTCCAGAACGACTTTCTTAAAACTCTCATGGAACAAGAGACATGTTCTTGGCCAAAACGAACATAACAATAAGAACTAAATTGTGTCACGAAATATTCATGTGCTGCGCATGTCATCGATTATATAAATAACAGAACAATTGAAGCACATTATATCTACTGATCAACTAGCTAGTAATGTAAATGTACTCTCATAAGGGAAGCTTAAAAGGTAGCACTTATCTTATGTAGATTCTGACGGTCGAACTCTATTATTACCAATTCTTTTTGAATTTAAGATAATGGATTCGAACTCTATACCTTATGGTGAAGTTAGATGTAAAATTACTCTATATATTTACTCTTTATGTATTACTCGATCTATGTATGAGTAAGACGATCCTTTGTCTCCATTGCAGTGTGTGTATATCTATAATCTATAACTATAATATAAAGGAGAGTTACCTTTTTACACTTTTCAAAAATTTGGTCTCTTCATTTTGTCTTTTTGTGCATTTTTTTCTTTTTTCATTTCCTTTTTTTGTTGGGTTGCTTACCTCCTTTTTTATTTTATTTTTTCTCCCTAAAAGTTTTACATATTTATAATTGACTCATTTAAAATACTTTTCATTTTTTCAAGTTGTCCCTGTGTAGAATAACTTTTTCAGACATCTCTCAACAAATTTTTATGCCAAAAGGAAAAAATAGCAGTGCAGCGTTGGGAAATACCTATGGCCAGGTCCCAGTTGGCAATATAGGAAAGTGAAAGAAACGTGATCAGTTTATCTGGCTACTCATGAAATGCAACAGGCATGACAAAAATGTCACCACCTAAACCATTCTTGTCCCCAGTTGTCACGAACATATTCACATGTTCATGTAACTAGACAAATTGTGCATGATTTCGGCCACTATATATTGGCCTGGCCATCTTCAACAAGTTTAACTCATCACCAACAAAAAAACTCTACAAACAAAATTTCATTTCCATATTTCCAACATCATGGGCATGGACTGCTTAGCCAAAAGCCACTCAAAGGACGGCGTTGAGGCGAAGGAAGAACAGATCACCGACGAGTGCAAGCAACTGCTTTCCTCTCTTCCCAAAGAGATCGGATGGCGAACTTCCCATCTCTACCAATACCAAGGCTTTTGGTGCCAACCAGCTGAGATTCAGTCCATTGTCGATTTCCAAAAGCACTTCCAATCGTCTGAAAATGACATTATTTTGGCCACCATGCCAAAATCAGGTACCACTTGGCTCAAGGCATTGACTTTCACCGTGGTGAATCGCAATCGTTTCCCGGTCTCAAACAAGCATCCTTTGCTCTCCTCCAACCCCCATGACCTTGTCCCTTTCTTTGAGTACAAACTCTATGCCAACAACCAAATTCCCGACCTCACTAAGTATAACGCCGGTCGACCCAGGGTTTTTGGCACCCATATTCCGTTTCCTTCTTTGGCGAACTCCATTAAGAAGTCCAACTGCCGTGTTGTGTATCTTTGTAGAAACCCTTTGGACACCTTCATCTCGTCATGGCATTTCATAGGTTCCATGTCCCCTTTTACACTAGAGGAAGCTTTCGATATGTGTTGCAAAGGGGTAATCGGTTTCGGTCCATTTTGGGACCACATGTTGGGGTATTGGAAGCAGAGCAAAGAGAATGCTGAAAATCTCTTCTTCTTAAGATATGAATGCCTCAAAGAAGACACTGTTTTCCACTTGAAGAGATTGGCCAAGTTCTTGGGATGTCCTTTTTCTATGGAGGAGGAGACAAGTGGAGTGGTGGAGAAGATAGTAGAGCTGTGTAGTTTTCAGAATTTGAAGGACCTGGAGGTCAACAAAAATGGGAAATCTATTAAGAATTTTGAGAGTAAGACGTTGTTTAGAAAGGGAGAGGTGGGAGATTGGGTCAATTATTTGTCACCTAAAACGGCGGAGAAAATGTCCATAATTACGAAGGAAAAGTTAGGTGGTTCCGGTTTGGAGTTCAAATTACTTCCTTGATTTGAAAACAAATGTATTTTTTTTTTTTTTTTTCTCTCCATGCCATGTTGAGCAAAAGCATAAAACTCTTCACCGTTAATAATAATAATAATAATAATAATAATAAATTATTATTAGTGTTTTATATTTTGTGTGTGTTTCTATCTTTTTTTTTTTTTTTTTTTTTTGAAATTTGGGATGAAGAATATGAACTCTTCACCGTTTGATGGAGTCAAGCATGAAATTTATGTTAGGCCATGTATGCAGTCACTTTTATCCCGTGTCATTGAACTCATGTCTCTTTTTTAATTATTCCCTTTTGAACTTGAAGTGCCTATTTTTATATAAGAAAGAAACCTTGCGAGTTGTGACCTGTTAGAAAAGGAAGATGTGAAGTCCCTGTATTGAAATTGTGCATCGTCAAGAATTAACACTAGCTTCACCGCAAGAAAATTATACATTAGATATCAGAAAAGTTGGCAACATTTACTACCGTCATCCAAAAAAAAATGGTAGGGGTTTTAAAGTTTTAATTTTAATATTACATATATTTTGGAAGGAAAAAAAAACCCTATCACTTTTTTTTTTTTTTTTTGATATTGATACATGATTTTCTACTCAAAATTAGGAGTATTACCAACAAAATTAATGATTTTTTTAAAATTTAATATAGAAAATCATGTGCCAATTTTATGATCACAAGAAATTTTACGAAGTAATTACACAAACTGTAGAAATGTCCTCTTTAATTCCAAAATTCTAAAAAACTAAAAAATTGAATACTTAATATAAAAATCTTTTTAAACTTTTCAACTATTATATGATAGGGATGTGTTATCTCACTTAAAGATTAGAAAATTTTCATCAATTTTAGTGACAGAGACCAACACGTGCTGTCAAAATAATAATAATAATAATAATAATAATAAAATTCATGGGCTAATTCACCAAAATTAAATGTTAAATAGTAGACAGAATTTCGTAATTCACACTAGAAGAAAATTAACATCTATATGAATGGCACCTTAATTTCCCGAAAGCTAACTTAAAACATTACCACGCCAAGGTAGTGTTGGTAATCGTTTCGGTCAGAATAAGAGAGACTCGTACTAGCTTTTTTAATTCCCTCCTTTTTTGGCACCTTTGACTAATCTTCCTAACGGCATCCTCGCCTCCGGCAGATCTGCGAGGAGTAACCGTTTTTCTGCCTCGATCGGCAAAGACGGGGTCTGACTTTCTGCCCAAGCTTCTCTTGCTCCTTCGTCGTCTACAGCCGCTCCAGTGTGAAAAAGGAAGACTAGTTCCTTCGTCCCCTACGTGGTTTGACGATTCGTGCTAAAAAGTATTGTTGTTAAAATTTTCTTTTATTAAGCAAAACCTGGACCAAAAATGTTAAAAATATTAATGACATAATAGCTTATTTGACTTGACTGGTAGTGGTTGATGAATATTTTTTTTTTTATCTGGGTTGTTGGATGAAGAACACGGTATATATTCAGATCTGGTTGGATGAAGAACATGGACCAGCTTTTTTTGGTTTTTTCAGACATCAAAACTAGTAGATAAATTTGATTACCTACGGGTCATGTGCATTCGACTTTTTGTACAACTCTTCAATCCTTCCCATTCGTTTTGATCTGCGTGGTCCTAAAATGAAATTTTACCGTGATACTCCTCGAAGGGCTCTATGATTGTGCTCCTCCAACGGACTCTATTACAGACACACTCTTAAAAAAAATAATAATAATAAATAAATAAATAAATAAAAGGACAAGGGAAAGAATAAAAGAGAATTAAAAAGAAAAGGGAGGGAAAAAAAAAAAAAAGATGGAATCACGCATTTAAAGGAAGGCGTTTCTATTTATTATTATAAGATTTCTTGTCAATCTCATTTTTTAATGTGTTAAAAAAAAAAAAAAAAAGAAGGAATACGAAAGCTTCATTGTGTTTGATATATTCATGCTATGGATGTGTAAAGATAAGCGTGGTATAGTTACTTTGATTTTTGTATTTTTATATAATGTGAAATATGATGTTGTTATTAAACCAAAAAGAAAAAAAAGATACCATTTTTTGAAGGGTTGATTTCAAAAATAACACCCGTGGAAAAAGTATTATTAAAACTAACATCATTTTTATTTCCTGTCATTCCTAGCACTGTCATGTTATCACCATTAATTAAGGTTATGTAAAAAGTCAAAAATGCCCTCAGGTAAGCCTAAACCTTATTTTTTCTCACTTTCCCGCCTAGCCCCCCCACCCATTTTGAAACCCAAATCTTCATCTAATACCCTAACTTGATTTAATACTATTTTCACTATTTTAGAGAGAGAAACTCTCACCGTCGGAAACCGCTCCAAAAACCGCTTGGAAATTGTCGGAAACCACCATCAATGCCCTTTATAAAGCTTTTTCGAACTTTGTAATAGCTAGAGAATATTCTAAAACCACCCAAAACTAGTTGAAATTTCTCGAGTCTCTCATATCCAAACCCAAGAAGTTGACAGAGAAAAATATTACTCCCAAAAAGAGGTATGTTCGGCTAATGACTTCGGTAGAGAAAAGGCCATCAGTGGAGAAAAAACCTCAAAAACCGGAACCAGAGAAAAAAAGAAGGGCGCCCGAGAAATGGTCGAAGAAAAATAAGGGGGAAATTTGTATTGCTAGTTGATTTTCTGGAAATTTTTTTTTTTTTTTTTTGCATAAAAATTATAATGTTTGTATTTTTATTTGATTTTGTGACATAAACTAAATGTTTGTTAGTTGGATATTTGGATTTTGAGAGGAAAAGTTAGTGTATTGGTTTATATAAATTTTTATACTATATTAAATATTATTACTGTTGGTGTCATTTACAGGTGTTGGTCATTTACATAGTGACCGGGTGGTAATTTTTTTAATAACCTTATTTTTGTCTGTGTGAATACAGTGTTGGTCATTTATATAAGAGAAATTATGATTTCTTTCAGGATCAACATATATTTATTGTAAAATACACACGGATGATAAAACACGTCATTACAAATTGGAGATTTAACCAAAAAAAAAAAACAAACAAACAAACAAACAAAATCTAACATTTTTGGCCATTTTTGAGTAAATGTCATTCCGGTTATGACCACCCAGTCATAACAGTTATGACCTATGTCCAAAAAAAATTTAAAAAAAGTCTAACATTTTTGGCCATTTTTTAGTAAAGTTCATTCCTGTTATGATCACCCGGTCATAATAGTTATGACTTATGTCTAAAAAAAATTTAAAAAAAGAAATCTAACATTTTTGACCATTCACACAAACAAAAATAAGGTCATTAAAAAAATTACCACCCGGTTATTATGTAAATGACACCAACAGTAATAATATTTAATATAGTATAAAAATTTATATAAACCAATACACTAAATTTTCCTCTCAAAATCCAAATACCCAACTAACAAAAATTATAATTTTTATGCAAATTTTTATTTATTTTTTTATTTTTTTATTTTTTTTCAGAAAATCAACTAGCAATACAGATTTCCCACTTATTTTTCTTCGACCATTTCTTGGGCGCCCTTCTTTTTTTCTCTGGTTCTAGTTTTTGAGGATTTTTCTATGCCAATGACCTTTTTTCTACCGAAGCCATTAGCCAAACATTCCTCGTTTCGGGAGTAATATTTTTCTCCGCCAACTTCTTAGGTTTGGATATGGGAGACTCAAGAAATTTCAATTGGTTTTGGGTGGATTTAGAATATTCTCCAGCTATTACAGAGTTTGAAAAAGCTTTATAGAGGGCGTTGATGGTGGTTTCCGATAGTTTCCAAGCGAGTTTTGGGCCAGTTTCCGACGATGAGAGTTTCTCTCTCTAGATGAAAGTTTCTCTCTAAAATTGTGATGCCCTAGAAATTCATAAGTTTGATTCATGCATTATCATTATGGATTTTCTTCATTAATATACTTCTAATGAATTATTTTAATGAATATTAAATTTTGAGATCATGAATAATAGTATACGTATTATCGGTGTAATGATATCGATGATTTAACAATATTGAATTTCTTTATTTAAATGCGAAATTTTAAATACATAAAAGATAAGTTGAACAACATATAAATTTATACAAAAAATGTATTATGTCGTATTAGACGGGTAATGTTAAATTTTGAGAATAACCCCAATTTTTATTAGTAGGTCAATTTAATGATCTTCATATTTATTTTGATCATACCAATAGTTAAGCTATGAGAGTATGATTGGGAATTAATGTGTCATATAGATAGAAGATGAATTATTAGTATTTACTCTTAGGAAATCCAAAGGTGAAAGATTGATCAAGAATTGTGCTTAAGAATCCTAGGCAAATCAATGGCCAAACCTTGGATAATAAATGACCAATGAGAACTTAGGCTAAGGATACGTGTGATGGAAGATCCAATGGATGAGAATAAAGATGACAACTTTGGATCAATGGTGAAAATTGAAAGAAAGAAAAACAAAATAAAATTGACTAGAGTAAGGTGGAATCGGTTTTTGAGTCTCAAAGCAAGGGGAAATGTGAACAAATGAGAAAAGAAGAAAGTGGTGCATACATGCAACCACATGTAAGAGATGGCATGGTTTATTTTGGCAAGTTGACCTAAGGAAAAGACAAGTGAAAGTGACCCTTTGTCTCCACTTTGTTGAACCAAATTTCACCCTAAAACCCCTCTTTGAAGTGGTAGCAATGCAAGGGTTGATTCAGCCAAAAATTTTCAATTTTACCCCCCAAAAGACAGCTCTCCTTAAGGTAAATGTTGGCTGAAAATTAGCCCTTAACACTTCATTTTGCTCTCACACAAGTTAAGCTCGCAAACCCTAACTCTCGAGCCACCACCAAGCTCAAAACAAAAAGAAGAATCACCAACTCTATTCTCCATCTCCAACACCCCTCAAGCACCCCTCCCACCATTTTCAAGCTCTAAGAAACCCCGTCACCAAGATCGAAAAAGTGAGAAACGGAGTTAGAGGACATTTTACTAGAGGTAACCTAGTGGCATTCTTCGTGTTTTAGTCTTTTTGGAGAACTAAAGCATGATATTTAGTAATGATCTTAATGTTAGACTTATTCTTATCTAGCAAAAAGTTTTGGGAAGAACTTGGGAGGTTCGAGATCTTAAAGGATCCTTGGAACATTTCGGTAAAATCTATGAACCTTATTGAAGTTTACAGCTGTTGTGGCGATATAGCATGCATTCAAAACTTTGGTATGAAAAATAAATTATATATTAAGATTCTACAAAGGATAAGCTTCATTTTAGGCTTTAGAATCACTTGATTTGCTTTTATATGTCTAAAGTTATGTGCATTTGAAGTTGTGAAACAAAACTAGAGAGAAAATGAACCTCTGAGACACAGTATAGCCACAGGTTTATTGTACTCCGAACCCTTTAGACTCAAAATTTTGGATTGTAAGTTAGAGAACTAAAAACTATATTCTTTGAGCTTTCCAACAAGGTATCATACGCCTTGAACGGATAAATATGCAATTTTTGGTGAATTTTAAAATTTTGGACTACAAACTGAAAATCCTTGCTGGAAACCTATACTAGTCATGGGTTTTGTAGATTTTGAGTTAGTAAACCATAACTTTTTATAAAACTATTTTTATCATACAAAATGGACGTTATAAGCTTTCTAATGACAAATCTTTTGTCTCATTTGGACTTGTAAGTAAATTGTTATGATTTTTCTAATTTTATCCATGAATCTGGACTTGTGGTACAAATGTGGGACCAATAGTGACAAAACCTAAGTTTGTGATGTAAAATGCTCAAATACTAAAGGAAATAACTTTACCACTATAAAGTAGACACATTAAGCTTCAAGATGAGATATCATGTGTTTAAAACGGATATGTACATAAATTTTAATAAATCTCTTAAGATTGTATTATAATTTGGTAATCTGAGATTTTATCATAAGACACTTAGGAAAACGCCCACATTA
>CM046378.1:2178026-2237981 GCA_025413485.1 Ficus microcarpa
GAACGTTGGGTTTTTTTTTAAATTCTTTTTTGTTTTTGAATTTTTTTAGGCTATAATACTATGAGTTAAAGTGCATCACAATCATCATACACAAATAATATATCAACTGTTGAAATTCATGGAACGGTTTATAAAATGAACTCTACTGGTAAGGTTTCTAAATAAGACTACCATATCCTTATTTTTATGTATTAGGTCTTATTTATGTGTATTAGGTGTCGCGTCCCCAAGCTACGTAGGCTCGTGACCTCGTACTTACTTAACTTAAAAACTGAGAATTTCAGAGTAAAATTTTTTTTCTTTTAACTTTCTTTTAAACTTAACTTATCTTTATACATATATATGTACTCATTCGAGTACCAAGCTTTCACACTTCATTTGAAAGCTATCATATTCAAACCGTGGACCAAATCCGACCTAGTGCGGGTTGGTACGACATGAGGCAACTTGTTGCCATCATACTTAAAACTTTTTCCTTACCCATACTATCACTCTATTATAACATAACATAAACACATTTTACAACCATATTTTTCAAAACCCGTGACGGTGCCCATCCCACATTTCACAATTGCAGTGCCAGCCTTCCACAAACTTGCATCAAGTATTGCCTGTAGGTTGCTTACCTACAGCATGAACGTAAGTAATGAGTTTATGCTCAGTAAGTATAATATTCAATCCGCAAAACATTTTATCAAAATAATGCATGAACTAATTATGCTTCCTTATGTTGATTTGATTTCTGGGCCCTTTACATAACATGGGTGCACGTACTGTGGCATGTAACCATGGAGTGATTGGGACGGCCAGTCCAATCCAACTCAACCATGGACCACACTGTTTAATATGGAGCAGTTGGGGTAACCAATCCAATGCAACTCAAACCATGGACCATACCGTTTATATCTGCCCTCGTGGCATGTTGGTACGACACAATAACATTAACTTTGTCTTATCTCATGACTTAAAACATGTTCTTATCATGTGGTTTAATATTAGTGCACATGTCTCATGACGTCACTATATCAAAGCATATAACATACCATAACATCAACCATAACATAAAACATCATAACATACAACATCCGTAAATCATATAAATCTATTCATGATTTCTTGAAAAACATGTCATGTAATAAAAACGTTTTGTCCATACTGTAGGCGGAGTTGTACTTACCTGTTATGTTACGTCCTGAGTTTGTTGCTCTTATTAGTCACAACAACAGGTTAACTTCCTGTTTTCAAAAAGAACGTAAGGTAAGGATCGTCCTACTTTATCATAAATCATAATCATTAAATGTTGGTATTCTAACAACATTCATGAGTACCTTAGTTATATGTCCCCCACATCCTCTTATAATAACTCGCTCGGTTACTTGCCGTAACCCTAGGGCTCAGTTACTTATAAAGCACTACCCCATTAGGTTACCATTGGTAACCATAGGGTAAGGCTCAACTCAATAACTTAGGTATCCTAACCAGTTACTATCAGTCATCCTGTTAATGATTCTTCCTTAAAAAAACCGTATTTTTATAAAACCGTAACTTTTGAGCAAAAACAGTTAAGAATTGTCAAACTCTGAGAACAATCGTTGAAAACAGTTCTTAATTTCAGTATCGGTCATGTGCAGGGATTTCCTACTTTTGCACTGTTTTCTGAAAATCCTATGCGGGAATTTCCCGTTTCCTGCACAGTTTTTAAGATCTACTTTTAACTTAATAATTTGTTAAGAATCTGAAAAAACTTTCTTCATGAAAGTTGTAGACCTCAAATAACACTACAACTTCTCAAAACCTAATTCTGCCTTTAGTTTGTTCATATCCCTGGTTGAAAATGGTTGGTCGTGCATAGGGTCTGGGCAGACCAGGGCTCAGGTTTTCATAAAAACAGAAGCCTTTGGAGCTTATTTTTCAAAATCTGTCCATGATGCCTCATAGAATTTTCAATTCTTTACAACTTTGTAGTTTTGAGTTTTCCAATATTCGGTCTCTAAGGGTCTCAAAATCATGTTTCCAGAAAATTGTCCAATTTTGACCTGAAACTGGTAGTTTCCATTTAAGTTGGTCCTCACGTAAAATTACACACACATTACCTCAAACGGTTAAAACCGTGAGCCAATATCAAGCATGCAGTACGTTACGTAATATTTTCATCACCTTGCATTCATATTTCCTCCATATAATCTTCATATAAACCCAAATGGTAATCTATACCAAAATTAGGGTTTTTAGGATTTTCTTGAACCCTACTTGCAACATACATCATTTTTCTCATTTTCATTCATCCAACATAACATACTTCTTCTTGAACATATGGGGATATGTAACAAACACCTAATAGGCATACATACATACCATAATTTCTCTTAAGCATATTATCAAAAATAGGCATCAAATAATAATTCAAGACCAATAAACCCTAATCAAGCAGCTATCAAGCACTCTAAGCTTTTGCATGAAAACAAAGGGTGAGCTTATGCTCTTACATAACCCAACTTGAAATACACTTAAACCTTGAATCAAACTTAATTAAAGAACTAGAGGGTAGAGAGGTTTACCTCAAGATCCAAAAGAGTGCATCTACCCTTGGTTGAGGAATTTTTCTTCTCCCTCCAACCCTTACCAAAAACCGTCCTCTCTACCTCTCACTTTTCTTTCTTTCTTTCTTTCGTTCTTGGCTTGGCTCCGAAAGGGCTAAAGAATCAAAGAATAAGCTGCCAATATTGAGTTTCACTAAAAGCTTACAAATGAACTCACCTTCACCTATTTATAGGTGAAACTATTTTCCTTCAAGAATTGCATAATGGTCTTCAAGAGCAAAGTTTTTGCTCACAGACTCTATGTGGTGGCCGGCCATATAGGGCCATGTGGAAGATCTTGCTTGTTCAAGCTCAACACTTAGCCAAGTGGACAAAGCTAAAGTGCATACTCACTAAAGCTAGAAGCATGATGTGTCGAGCTCTCAAAAATAGAGTAACTTTTATTTCTAAATTGCATATTGATCCTTAAGAGCAAAATTCTTGCTCATAGAACCAATGTGGTGGCCGACCATATAGGGCCACGTGGAAGGCCTTACTTGTTCATGCTCAACACTTAGCCAAGTAAGTAAGGCTAGTTGCTTACTCACCGAGCCTACAAGCATGACATGTCATCTTCACAATTTCTTATTTGTCATGCTTAAAGAATAAGGTAATTTCATTTCGAAAATTGCACCTTGGTCCTCAAGAGCAACATATTTGCTCATAGATGCATGAGGTGGCCGGCCATAGGGTGTCATGTGGAGGTACATGCTTGTTGAAGCACAACACTTAGTCAAACAAGCAAGGCTAGTGTGCTTAGTTACCAAACCTAGAAGCATGAGATGTCAAATTCTCCTTGACTTTGCATATTTGCCTTTAAAACAATTACTTTCCCTTCCTTATCCTTAGGATGGCCGCCCATATAGCCTTCTTGGAGACTAAGAACAGTCTTTCAACTTAATATCTAATTTAACTACTTGTTCCCCAAGAGCAATTACTTGTTCACTAAGCCAATTGCTTGTTCACGAAACGAATTGCTTGTTCCTCAAGTCACTAAGGCAACCGGCCATTATTGGCTTGAGATGCAAAGAAACCATACAAACCCATCCCTAACTTATCTTCCTTGCTTAGCAAGTAATGTAACCAAGTTTGTAACCAACCATTAGCCTAGTTAGAGGCTTGGTTAGGAAAGTTTCTAATTCCCATGGTTCAAAAATTACATACTTAACCATCATTACTTACTTTTCTTAAAATTACACTTTGACCCCTAATGACAAAATATTTACACTTTAGTCCCTGAAGGTAGCCGGCTATGGTGGAGCCACTTGGCTTCCAATTCTTGCTTAGTCATCCTCTTAATACTTTCTTAATTTTCTAAAAATCTATACGTATTTACTTTTCTTAAAATTACGTATTGGCCCCTTAAGACAAAATATTTACACTTTAGTCCCTGAAGGTGGCCGGCTATGGTGGAGCCACTTGATTTCCAATTTATGCATAATTATCCACTTAATTCCTAAAATCCCTTAATATAAATATATAGTCCATTTTCTTACGAATTCAGATAATATTAATACTGTTTTTCGCTAAAAATAGTACGGTCAGATATTATTATACTTTTGTTTGTTGTTTGAGATAAATCAAAAAGTCATAAACAAAACTCACACTAGGTTGGTATATGATTGTTTTCGTTTATCCTTGTTTCAAAATGTCCATGTTTTGTTGAGGAAATGTAATGGTATAAAATCTTTCATTCAATATAGGCACTACTGAAGGATACTGAAAAAGGGAAGCATTGGGCATATGGAGGAGAATTCGGAGATATTCCTAATGATTTGAACTTCTGTCTGAACGGCCGTACTTGGCCGGACCGAACTCCTCATCCTGCACTGCATGGTAGTTTTGTAAGCTGTTATGCAGATTAAGCACTACATAATTGATGAGCTGTCATAGAATTCGTCTCTTTATTGTTTTCAGAAGTCAAGTATCTGTATCAACCAATCAAGATTTCATTCCTGGAAGACGCCCTGAAGGTACTTCTAACATGTGTTTTCAGTTTTTGCTTGTTGTTTGTGAATAATTGTTTCCTTAATTTGACTTTGCAGATAACAAACACTCGGTTTTATGAAACAACAAACGGATTGGAGTTCAGTTGGGCTGCTCATGGGGATGGAGTTAAACTTGGATCTGGAATTTTATCTGTTCCTGTGATTGAACCCCAGAATAGTTACGGTATCGAATGGAAGTCATGTCCATGGTATACTCTATTGTCCTCATTGTCAGCAGAGGAGATTTTCATAACAATAACTGCCAAGCTTTTGCATTCCACACTCTAGGTTGAAGCTGGTCATGTCGTCTCATCTACACAAGTCCAGTTACCTATTAAAGGAAACCTTGCTCCTCATGTAGCTTCCTGTTCCCAATTACCAACACCGATGTATACGTTAACCATAAATTTTACAGATGTTTTTGTATCAATAACTGTTTTTAATCGGCTTTGTGTTTCAGGAGATCAAGACCAAAGATGGAACCCTTGCTACTGAAACTCTTGGGGATGTGATCAAAATAAGCAAGGAGAATGCGTGGGAGCTAATATTGAATTCTCGAAGCGGAATAATTGAAAGCTGGAAGGTACTGTGTTTTTCCTTTTCTAGATGTAGGTCTTCATATGCTTTCATGTATATCAAATTTAAGGCAGTACTGTGTTTTTCCTTTTCTAGATTTAGGTCTTCAGATGTTTTCATGTGTATCAAATTTAAGGCAGTTATTACATACTGTGACAGGTAGTCTCACATATATCAACTTTGATTGAAAAATTAAAAATCTCCGAAAAGTCATTTCTCCCCTTTTTGCAGAATCATTGAGTTGTGGGGCAAATCTTTCATTATATTTGTCAAATACCTGGCATGCATCAATGCATTCATGCGTGTTGCTTTCTTTTACAGTAAAGAACTTTGTAAGGATGATTTATCATGTAAATTGAGAGTACTTAATTGCTCATTATAGTTATTGATATCCTCTCTGTTCAGTCTGTTTTTCTAGTGTACTTATCGAGTATATTTGTTGAACTCGAGACTGTATGATATAACAAAAATGGTGATTCTCAAGACATGTTAAAAAATGATTAGGTTGAAGGAGTTCTTGTGATGAACAAAGGTATATTTCCATGCTTTTGGCGAGCACCGACGGATAATGACAAAGGAGGTGCAAACAGTTACCTCTCATTGTGGAAGGCTTCTGAACTCGATAGCCTTCATTACATCACCGAAAGCTGTTCTGTTCAGAACGTGACTGACCATCTTGTGCAGATAGTCATTGTTTTCCTTGGTGTTTCAAAGGGTGGGGAGGGCGAAAAAGTTTTAGTCAAAGTGGAGGTGGTTCAAACAATAAACAGCTCCGGGGATGTCATTGTGAGTTGCAATGTAACACCACAACTGGATCTTCCACCTTTGCCTCGAGTGGGCGTTGTGTTCCATTTGGAAAAATCAGTTGACCAGATAAAATGGTATGGAAGAGGGCCATTTGAATGCTATCCAGACAGAAAAGCTGCTGCCCATGTCGACATCTATGAGAAGAACATCGATGATATGCATGTTCCCTATATTGTTCCCAGCGAATGTTCTGGGAGAGCCGATGTTAGATGGGTGACCTTTCAAAACAAAAATGGTTTTGGAATCTATGCTTCAATCTATGGCAGCTCCCCGCCTATGCAAATGAGTGCAAGTTACTACCACACAGCAGAGCTTGACCGGGCCACACACAACGAAGATCTCGTCAAAGGGGACAACATTGAAGTAATTTCTTCTCTTTCGTTCAAAATATAAATTCCATGATTGTTTTCACTGCTGCCCCTGAACTTCTTGGTCATTGCAAAATTAATTTTTGGCAACTAGCCCCTTGAATTTTATAATCTGTTGCAAAGACTGCAATCTATGACAGAGCCTTTTTTTTTTTTTTTTAACGGAAATTGACATCTTGCACATGGTTCGTTAATCATGTCATAGTTAGTTATCTCTACTCCCCCCCCCCCCCCGGCCCCCCGGGCACATTCTTTAACTCGGGTTTAATTATCAGAAAAGAAGTGGCACGTTGCCAATAAAGGAGAATTTCAGGGCGGCAAGGGGGTGAAAAAGTAAAATTTTTTTTCATTACCTATCTTGAAAATATATGTCGTCATCACAGGTTCATCTTGACCACAAGCACATGGGGTTGGGTGGAGATGATAGCTGGTCCCCTTGTGTTCACAACAAGTATCTGATTCCCGCCGTTCCATATTCGTTCTCCATGAGGTTCCGTCCTATAACTCCAGCCACCTCTGGCCAGGAAATTTACAAATCCCAGCTTCAGTATTAGCATGCTCATGGATTCGATAATTGGTGCTGTTGAAATGTAGAATGGTGATGTCTTTGAACCTTGTGATCATTCACTATTTATTTACAGAGATTAACTCCGGTTGATGCTTCCTTTTTATTCCAATAAATTGTGTTTCTCAAAGTGTTTCTTGTTCCTTTCACATCCATGCCAAAAGTACGACTAGTGACTTTAATATAAACGGCATGAACACGCCTCATAATATACAACGCGTGCAACATAAGCACGACATGACATGATATTGGCATACCACTGAAAGAAAAATGAGCTTTTCTGTTAGTGAGCATGACATCCAAAGTCCAGATAACCTTGCCTTAAAAACATAGTAGGAGCTTTTTACCGGAGGAACCATTCGTACATACATATGTGTGTGTGTATGTATATATATTATATTTCTTTTTCAAAACATAGTAGGAGTTTTTCACTGTAGTGTATCCCTTTTTTTTTTTTTTTTGGGTGTGTTGTGGGGGAGGAAATAGTGTATCTCTATTGATCATGTCTTAAAAAATAAAAAAATGATGATTCAAATCAAAGTTTGTTAATAGGGTATTTATTACATTTCTTGTCGTAAAATACTCGTGTTATTACGAAGAAGGAAAATACTCTTTGAAGGGAATACTACTAAATGGTTGGGTTTTTGGGTAGAAAAATGGCTTAGATTTTAATTGAAATTCCCAAAATAACCCTACCTTATCCTCATCTTAGCGGATCTTTATTGTCTCTTTGTTCGGTACATGGTTTTGAATCTAAATAAGATTCTAATTCAACTTAAATTTTTTACTATTTCAGAATCCAAACCTTTCATTCATTTTTGTTTTCCTATCTTCCAGACACCAATACAAAGAGATTAACTTTTTAAAATCCAATGTTTTTGAAAATCAGCATTTCAAAACTAATTGAGGAGTCCTAGCTGCACTCACTTATGCGACTCTTTTAGACTCCCTCTAATTCCAAGAGTGCCTTGTGTCACACTTCTTTTTTTTGTCTTTGGAAAAAGTAAGGAGGAGAAGTTAAAAAAACACACATCCTTTCACATGCTTATTACAAATCTTCCATTTTTTTTTTAAACTAGCTAAAAAAAATACTATTGTTTCTTCTCCAATTTGACAAAGCAAACCAAAAAATTAATAATAACAAAAACCTGCAATAATAAAAGATCCGAAGCTATTCCTTAAAAGAAAAAAAAAAAAAAAAAAAGGTACGAAAAATTTCCTAATCAGACTATGTCACCTTTCCATCTTGATAATTAACCGAACATATTAAGTTAAAAAGTACTATTCTTTCCTTACATTTTTTTTTTTAGAACATTAGTACCACTACAAGAATTTTCACTTTCGGAGACCAAAAAATTGGTCCCGGAAAGTCGATTTTTTGGTCTCCGTTGCCTTCCGCGACCAAAAATTTTTGGTCGCCATTTGGTCTCCGAAAGCTGGTCGCACTAGGTATCGGCGACCAAAAAAATTTGGTCTCCGTAGGTCAAAATCCACGACCAAGAAAATTTGGTCTCCGTTGACCAGAGAAGAATCGGAGACCAAAAAAATTTGGTCTCCGTAGGTTAAAATCGGCGACCAAGAAAATTTGGTCTCCGTTGGTCACAGAAGAATCGGAGACCAAAAAAATTTGGTCTCCGTAGGTCAAAATTGACGACCAAGAAAATTTGGTCTCCGTTGGTCATAGAGGAATCCGAGACCAAAAAAATTTGGTCTCTGTAGGTCAAAATCAGCGACCAAGAAAATTTGGTCTCCGTTGGTCACAGAGAAATCCGAGACCAAAAAAATTTGGTCTCCGTTGGTCTATGAGGAATCCGAGACCAAAAAAACTTGGCTTTTAATCAAATGAGGCTACATCTACTTTTTTCATTAAAATTGAACATATGTAAATATCGATAACATATTATTGAGACAACTTATAATATATAAAAATTCATAGTAATTTGTAGTCATACATAAAAATCCATTAGTTACATTATTTGCTAACAGCCAACATAGAAATTCCAAAATATCAATCTACAATTGCCCAGGATGTCCAAGACAGAAAGTGTAAGGAATGACCAAAAAAGAGTTTACTCCCAATCTAACTCTTCACACTTACATGGTCTTCATCTTCTGCCAAAAAGAGTTTACACCCGTGCCCACCATATGGCTTAGCCAAAGAAGAAAGCTAACTTGATCTTCATCATCTTCAACTCAAGATTCATGAACTTCGAACTCTATTATCGATACAATAAACTGAAATTGAGCTTCCAAAATGTAGGGGATTTCACCATAATTAAGCTGCAATTGATTGAAAAGCAAATATAAATACTGTCAAATAGAATTGAGAATAAGAAGAGAAAAATTTCTACTGAGAATACAAAGCAACTAATAATAGATTAGGCACTCAACATATTACTAAAAGCTGCAACTCATGCTGATAGAATTATAGTCAATATTGGTTCCCGTAGACATAGCACATATAGAACAAGCCATCCAATCGAAGCCCTACCTATGCTCATTGTTCTGTTTCCCATCAAATATATAGTTAGGCCATTAAAACTTGAACTACGCAAGAAATTCCAAGAGATATTCACTTGTGAATCAGCTTCCTACTTGCATAATGAATATGCATATAGAATTAACTTCAGATTTTAATCATATATAATAGGAGTAAAGTCACATTGACCCATGGTAATGACACTAAATAGAAAAAAAAAGTCTACAGAAGCCAAAAAAAAAAATTATGCAGCAACTAGTTTCAAAAGCTTTCTTGAATACCCCTTTCTTCCTTAACTTATGCAATTGGCTCCATAGACTCCTAGAAGACTCTGTTGCTAGTGGTGCCCCTAGGATAAGAGCTGCTTCTAGCATCCAACCACATACCACCACAAATAACAATTTGTTCTAGGATGGGTGAAAAGGAAGTATTAGTAACATATAGGTAACAATGCATTTCAAATAGAATACAATGAAACATCAACTTTGAACAAACAAACTATATGAAACAGTTCACATGACTTAAGCTTTAGCATAACCTTGAAACAGTGAAAACTAAAAAGCATAAGTACTGATTCAAACTAAAACTTGGAAGCAGAGAATCCAAACAAATGAGTAAAACAGGAGAACTATTTGATGAAAGTAGTATCAACAGCATTAAAAATATAAAGATAGGTTTACCTTATCTATGCTTCTTATACAAACTATTGGTTGCAAAAGAATTTCAATTGGTAAGTAAAGAAGGTAAGCCACACTATCCTTGCTTTTTAGTCTTTTCTTTTTTGTGTTTTCATCTTAAATTTCTTACTTCCAAAGTTATTCACCTTTTTCAACGCAGAAATGAAAGTACAAGAATGCTTGGTAGTTTATACCTTGAAGTCAGGTTTTCAAACCCATGGAGAAAACATAGTATACATATTAGTTAAAAGAAAAGGTAAAACAAAGAACAATTAAATAAGAATCCACAACAGATACAATAGCATTACTAATCAAGATATAGTAAAGCATGTTAGATTGAGTTATCTTTGAAAATAGTGAAGTGGGCAATAATAAGCAAGTAAACATAAAATGAACGGAACAAATACAAATTTAAATTATAAAAAAATCAAGTAAAAGAAACCTTGATGGAAGATCTTCTGCATCGATTACACTTGCCCAATGAATATTCCTCTATTTTACCACTCTTTGCATCACTATCCATTCATTTTAAACTCCAGACGTCATCACCTTCAATCTAAACAATGTGCAAGAAATTATACTGAGATAATTGTTCTACAACATAGAACTTACCTTATATCCACATGCATCTCTGTCACTCGAAATCAGAATACCCAAATCTACTTAAATTTAAGCCTCCTGAGACATCAATTTCCATACCTTCAAGAATCAAATAACATAATAATAAGAATTTTAGTTTGTTTTGTTATTCAGAGAAACCCTAGAAAATAGAAGATAAATGTTTTTTTTTTTTTTTTAAAGAGCATGACATGCCTATATTGGAAAACCAAAATTAAAAGAAAACAAAAGCGAATTAAATTGGTCTCTGACTCATCCTCTGTGATTCCCACTGTTCACCATCCTCGGGTTCCACTCTTCGAGAGCCTTATTCAGCCGCGAGAGCTCGTCAATGGCGACGTGGAGGGAGAGCTTGAAGAGGATCTCCGGGTCGGAGGTGTTGGAGGCCCGGAGAGAGGAGTAGCAGGAGCCTGGGTACTGAGTCACGCTACAGAGCGCGGTGAGGGAAGCGGAGGGAGTCAAACCGCTGGCCGGGGACGAGCTGTCGGACGAGGAAGAGGACCTGTTCCGCTTGTGTATGACGAATCCGGCGATGGCGCCGATGATGGCGGCGGCGAGGATTATGGAGGAGACGACGATGATGATGAGACGCCGGCGGCCCTTCCATTGGAAGGCTTGCTGTTCGAGCTTGTCGACTTTGCCATAGCCTTTGAAGGACTTGATTGAATCCATTGGGTTTTCTTCTTTTTTTCGATCCGAGTGTGAAGTTTTTTGAATTTGAGTTTGTGTGTGGAAAAGAGAGTGAGTGAAGAGAAAGCAAGAGCCTCCTCGGTTTCGGATTTGGGTGGGTGGATGGTTTTTTTTGTGGCAATGTGTTGGTGGTCTTAATTTTTTTGCTAAAGTAAATTTTTGGAGGTTTGAAAAAGAGAGAGAGAGAAAGAGAGAGAGAGAGAGTGTATTTGGAGGGAATGTGGCCGCGCACTTTTTTAGACCAAAACACAAACTCTACTTTAAAATAAGATCAAATTTTAAGTAGATTGGTGTACTACATTAGCATGATGACATGAGACATATGGTTTATTGAATACTTTCTCTTGAGAAAATTAGTAGGTGTTTGTTTAATTAGAATGTATAAGATGTTCATGTTACTCCTCTGAAATGAGACGCATAAATAATGACAAGATTGAATACATCACCATACATTGACATTTGACGAATATATTGTAGTCTATTCAAGTTTATTAATTTTATTTCTCATTAACTCTAAGAAACAAAAATTATTCTAATATTGTCTATTTTTGTTTTTTGTTTTTTTTTTCCTTTTAAACATTACGATGATAAATTCTAAATTTTTAGTTAGTTTGATCTATATTTTTAAACTTTTATTCAAAAACTTGAGTACTTATTACAAGAAATTACATGATTTCTATATATATTTATCATTAGTTAAGTAAACACCAAAAATTACACAGAAAAAGTAAATATCAAAAGAGAAGGTGCATATGAACTACTATATCAGTTAACTTCTACATCGACAACAATGCCCTTACTATTATCTTTCTCATTTTATGTTAAAATTTGGACCGACACTCTAAGAATGAGCAACATGAATATCGTAATTATTTATGCCACAACAACAAAGTGAATTATGTACATCTAATTAGAACAAAATGTCAATCTTGATTTGTAGCAAAAAATAATAGTACACCAAATTGTAACACTAAGTTTAATAGGTAGTAGTAGTTTAGTTAACACATATTATTAGTTAACTTTCCAATTAAATGTAATTTTTAATATTTAAAATAACACTGAGAGAAAAAGAAATCCTAATTAAATCTTAAAATATGTAATCCTAATTCATATAATGTATTTAAAAAAGAATACAAACGAATTAAAAAAAAAAAAAAAGAATAGAAACCTCTATCCTATCATCTATTCACTTCTATCGACCATCTTTTTTAAAACTTTCTTGAAGTTAAATTTGAAAAAAATAAAAATAAACAAGATAATAAAGGTAAATGTCTTCTTTAGATGAGATAAATCCTAAAATAATTGTGATTCAAAATCCTAAATTAAATGCAATTTTTAATATTTAAAATAACACTAAGAGATAAAGATAATCCTAAGTAAATCTTAAATTATATAATCCTAATTCATATAATGTATTTTCTATCAAGCTGCAAGGTAGAAAATATTTTATATAAAAATTGATAGAAGGAAAATTCCAAGGTAGCATTTTCGTTTCTTATTTTAATTAAATTTTAGTTTTCTTCTGTAATATATATTTTTAATTTTCAATTTATGAAATTTTCAGTATTGAAATTTCGAATAAAGAAGTTGTGCCCCATAAGTTTTAATTTAACATGTTCCCATTGAAGATTTGAAACATTATTCTACATCCTTCAAATTTTTTTTATTTAATTAAATATGTTTATACTCATTAATATTGCAAAATGTAAGTTCCAGTTTATACTCTTGTAGTGTACATGTTTATAGAACATCTCTACAAAAGAAAAAACACATCCGTTTGTGGGGGGTTTTTTTTCCCCTTCTTTTTCCTCTCTCCCTTCAGTGTAGAGAAACCGTAAAATTATGCTTAACTGTACTTATATATATTATGGAGATTTAGCAAGGGAAAAAAAAAGTTGTAAAGTGGAATATAAAATTATGTTAAAGAGTTAGTTGTTTCTAAGTGGCCCTTCATAATAAATAGTTTAAACAATAACCTTTACAATAAAAGTTGTACATGGTTTTTTCCGAGAAAAATAAGTGGGACACTTGTCACTTTTTAAAGGTTATAGAGTGCCCTAAAGAGTGCATTAGCAAGTGTTTCTAGTATTCCTCAAATTATATATTAAACAATGACTAAATATGTGGATCAAACTCTATGAGATACACATTGCTCAAAATACAAATCAAACATAACAGACCACAAACCCACATCATTACACGATACAAAGAAAAAGTGCATCAAATCATAGACAAGCATTGGTTCTTTTCCTTTTCATTTCACTTTTTTATTGTCTTTTGATGCCTCGTACACTCTTTTTATATACCAATAACTTTAGTTAGCATAACCACCATATCTACTGATGCTTAGAAGAGAAGCAAACTGCTAAACCCACGTGGGATGGTAGGCCTTGTTTGGTATTGATTTGGACATGCTGAAAATAAATCTCAGTCCTCAACCAAAATGACAAAAATGTTTTTGAAATAGTTCTTAAATATCATTTGTTTTGCGCAAAGTAAAAAAAAAATGAAAAGAAAAAATCGTTTTCATAATTGATCATGAAACAAGTAAATGAAATAAAATTATTTGCTTATTTTCGTTTTCATTTTTTAAGGTTTATATACTCAATAAATATTTTTCTAAAACATATCTAACCACAACTTTACTTTTTTATTTTATTTTATTTTATTTTTAATTTAATTATTATTATTCAAAATCAATTTCTCTAGAAACACAATTTCAAAAAAAGTAAATAAAAAAAAAAAAAAAAATCTCAATCCCATTCTGATTCTCATTTTTATTCATACTCAAAGCAAAACCATTTTCAAAACGCTTCCAAACAGATGTGTTTTTCTCCCCGACTTTTCATCCCTTCAGCCATTCAAGGTAGCTGGAACTAAAGCAAGCCAGACATTTTGAAGGTTAAACCAGAACCCTTTAATTTCTCCTCACTTACCTTGCTTACACGTTCAGCCATGGAAAGGCGAAGATGATTAACCCAATCGCCGACTTCTCCTTTCCGAAAATAACTTCTGTTCTCAAAGTTTGGCATGAACTTACCATTTTTGTTCACTTCTAAATTCTTCAAACTGCTCAGACTACATAGATCAGATATTTCATTGACAACTCCTCGGATTTCTTCGTCCTCAGAAAAAGGAAACCCTATGAACTCAGCAATCCGTTTCACTTGAAAAATAGTTTCCTCCTTCATGTCTTCATATTTCAAGAACAACACCTTTTCCGGCTTCTCCAAGCTCACCTTCCAATAAGCCAACACATGGTCCCAAAAGGGCCCGAACCCCTCCTCTCCGTTGCAAAACTTGTCGACATATTCCTCCATGTTTGTCCACACTGAGCGAGCACGGTCGGGACGATCCTGAGTCCCAAAATGCCACGAGGAGACGATAACGTCAAGAGGGTTTCGACAAATGTACATGATTCGACATTTTGAGTCCTTGACCGACACGGGCAAGGATGAGTAGGGAATGTGGGTGGAAAATAGCCGCGGAGATGGAATGCCGCTTA
This sequence comes from Ficus microcarpa, assembly GCA_025413485.1. Classification (NCBI taxonomy): domain Eukaryota; kingdom Viridiplantae; phylum Streptophyta; class Magnoliopsida; order Rosales; family Moraceae; genus Ficus; species Ficus microcarpa. Next base: position 2,192,879 of record CM046378.1, read on the forward strand.
GATCTGGAACCTTGACAGCACTGCAAGAAAACCCAAAAGAAAAAAAAAAAAAAAAGAAAAAGACGTCGTCAATGCAATTGTGTAATGAAAATCTACATAACTCCATGACTAGCTGAAAGTATTACTCAGAAAATTCTTCGTAACTATGACCTATTTTTCTGTAGTACATCGGCAAAGAGTGTGAACTCGATGAAGGGTACGAGTTGATGCGGATTGGAAGCGAGCAAAGGAGTGTTGGAGGGTGTGTAACGGGTGCGGTTGACGATGGAAAACACAAGTGCTTTGAGCCAAGTGGTGCCGGATTTAGGCTTGGAGGCTAGAATGATGTCGTCGTCGCGGGCTCGAAACTGCGTTTGGAAGGAGATCACGTTGGGAACAATTCTGGAAGGACACCAAAAACCTTGGTACAAAGAAAGGGCTGAAGAACCTAAAAATCCTTTGGTTTTGGGTAGTTGGGAAAGATCAATTACTTGTTGCTGATCAGACTCAGTGTCCTTGCTCGTTGCTGCTACTGAGGACTGAATGGGATTCATCATGATCATGTTTCAGGGCATTGCTGCTATATTCATACACACACACACACACACATATATATATGCAAAGATGTGTAGCAAATAATATATATAACGTTACAAAAATATTATACATGTAGGGTGCCAGGTAATAGTTTCTCTTTATATGATACTTGTAACTTTTTTTTATAGTACGTTATACCAATCAAGTGATTCTAATGTAATATTTTTCAATTTAAACCATGTGACAAGGTTTTAAATAGGAAGTTATATGTAAATCAACTAGTTATAAAAATTTTGAAAACAGAAAATTATAAGTGTCGGATGATATCCGATATCAGATACATGACCTTTTCATATATATATATATGTACACATATATATATATTATATAGTGAAGAAAGTGTTATCCGCTTGGTGAAATTATGCACTGGCATTGTAGCTTTTGTATGGTGTGAGCTTGAGTAGATTTCATGCACAGGGGCCATTGGCGAATTTCAATAAAGATGCCGAACAAGAGGATATAATAATGCTGTTGTGATGCCCACTTGTGATATGTGATGATGCCTACAAATATATATATTTATATCTATAAAACCAGCTTCCCGTTACAAAAATTTTGAAAATAATACATTATATCTTTTAAGATTAATTGTCAGATTTTATTGACATTAGTTTTCCTCTCTTTATTTAATAAAAAAATGAAATAATCAACCAGAATGGTAAGACGCTTATTCTCTCGACTACAGATTTTCGGTTCAAGTCGTCCCTATCGGGCAGGGGACTTTCTTCCCCTTAAGCTTATTTAGGTATGCCATCCTCTACCCCTATTAAAAAAAAAAAAAAGAAGGAAAATATCTCAAAGAATAGAAAAACTTAAAACAAAAGAAACATTAATACCTGTAACAACCTAGTAGGATGTTATCATTATGTCAACTAAGGTTGCTGATAATAACCGAGAACTGATTATAACCGAGCGGCACTGACTGAAACGGTAGGAGGGCAGCTGCCAATGCCATCTGTCGGTGAACCAAATCGTCCAACACCGCTTGGTCGGCCGACGGTTCTCATATTTTTCCTTTCGGCCTTCCCTACTGTCAGACCCTCTTAGTGTGGCATGCGGCCTGCGTGGGGACCGACGCGGGCTGAGCGGAGCCAAGCCTCGGCATAGGCGTGGCGAAGCCAAGGCGAGTGGCCTTGGTTGGTGAAGACTTGTTCGAGTGGTTCGCGGACAAGCATGATGGTGGCAAGGAGATAGGCGCGCGGGAAGACTAAGGCAAGCGTGCCTCGGCTTGGGCGGCCTAGCCAGCCGGTCTCGGACAAGCGAGCGAGTTTTGCGGAGCTCGGGGCCAGCATGGCCGAGACAAGGGCCGAGATGTGCGGCAAAGTGGGCTGGTGAGCGTGGTGCATGTCCAGACGCGGTTGATTGGTGTGGGGCGCTGATGGGCGAGAATTGCGGAGTCGTGGGCGAGCGGTTTAGCCAGTGGCCGAGAAATCAGGAGGTGTGGGCTGAGAAATGCTTACACGTGATCCACGACCTTGATGGCAGTTGGCGACGCCTAGAACCGTGATTGAGACCAGGTTCATCATGTGCCTTCAGCCAAGACCGAAAATGGCTCAGCGAGTGGGCTACGTGGCTGGTTTGTGCGCCCGCCAAGTGGGCGGTTCTTGCCCAGACCGAGGAATGTGCGTGCGTGGCCCAAGTGGCTCGATGGGGCGACGCCACACAGCCAAGCACGGAGAATTGCCTAGTTATTGCCTACGTGGTTGGGGATTTCAGCCACCTTGTGTAATTTTAATTACTCAGTTGTGAAATGTAAATGGACAGAGAATAGTGCTTTTGTGTGCGTCCATTGCAGCAGACTTTGTAATCCTTTTTGTTAGTGAGTAATAGAAAGGTTGGGAGATTTCCCGTAAAGCTTGTGTCGTGATTATTTACTTGATTTCGATTTGTGTGTGTTCGATTTGCTTGTGAGATTGTGAGATTGTGAGATTGGCTGACTAAGTGGGCGGACTTAGGCCATCATAGGGACGGAAAACTTGGGAAAAAAGTTTGACCCTGTGACACCTACTATCGTGGACGTTCACGGTATGAACTCATTGCCTTTGATGTTCCAAGAGCCAGGGCAGGGGAAGGAGATGAAGTCATAAAAAGCTAAATGCCCATAAGCCCAAGACTGCAAAACCCCCTAGGCTTTTTTATATATACACTAGTTTACAACACGTGAATTGGACATGTTTTAAGAAAATTTATTTAAATAAGAAAAAATATATAAGTAAAATTAGATTAAAAAAATCAACAAAGTACTTGAAAATTCAATAAAAAAAGAAAAAGAAAAAGAAAGGCATCAAAAAAATACCCAAAAAAAAAGGATTAAATGTTAAAAATATACCAATGCAAAAAAAGGATTAAAACGAAAAAATAAAAAAATTGGGCCAAGAGAAAAAAAAAAGGAAAACTGAAGGACCAAAAAAATAAAAAAGTTTTCACCAGAAAAAAAAAAATCAACAAAGTACCTAAAAAAAAATGAGGCATGAAAAAAAGACCAAAAAGATAGAATGACTAAAATACAAAAAGTATATCAATACAAAAAAACAAATGAATAAAATGAAAAAATAAAAAAAAATAAAAAAATTGGGCTGAAAGAAAGAAAATAGAAGGACCAAAAAAATTAAAAAATTCTTATATATGTATAGATTTTTATATTTATATAATCATTTTGTTTTTGAGAGAGAGAGAAGTAAATAATTGTTTTCATAAATAACTGAAATAAATAACAAGTTATTTTTTAAAAAATTTAAAATAAATAGTAAAAAATAACAATTTTACCTGTAAATGATTTATTTAGGTACTGTAAATATGACCTATTAAATTTATTATTTACCTAATAAATTTACTATATACTTTAAATATTTTAAAATCCTACTATATAGTTTAATTATTTTCTTAAAAATACTATTCACTATGATTTCTCCTTTTTACTTTAATTATTTTCTTAAAAAATACTATTCACTCGTTTTTAGTTCTCTCTTTTTGGTTGTCCAGGGTCCCATGGCTCGATGGTCTCAAGTGTCTGATTTAGGTCCCTCTTGTTGTGAAAGGATATGGATTCAAAACCCACCTCTTATGCTTCTTTATTTATTTATTTATTTATTTCTTTCTTTCTTTTATTTTTACTTATTTATTTTTTATGTTTTCCTTTTTCCGTTGGTTTTTCATTTTTCTTTTAATACAAAACTTCTTTAATTCCTTACTTCTTTTGGTCCCCCCCCCCCCCCTTTTGGTGTTCTTAATTCTTATTTTCTACTTTTCTATTTCTGCATAAATTCATCAGATTTTTTTCCCAATATGTTCCTTCATAACTGTATTTCCCATTTTCCTTAAAAAAAAAAAAAGTGTTTTCCTTAAATTCATATATAAAATATGTATTTGAAAAACTTTCTTTTATGCAACTTTCAATAATTAAAAATAATAACTATAATGAAATTTAAAATAATTTCCATTGAATTTTGCGAGATTGTTCCTATATATTCAACTTTTTTCTTCTTGCACAAAAATTTTTTTTCGGAAATGTTGAAATTAAAGTAGCATCATTAATTATAAAATTGCAATATCTCGTTCTATTAGTAAAAATTATCAAATTACAATATTAATTATCATATTATATATACATACATGCAAAGCTAATATCTCTATCAATCAATATACCCTAACAATATTAAAAGAGTGCGTTGTGATGTTTGTTTAGTTTTCAGTCATTTGGAAAAACTGTCGGGAATCATATTTTTACTTGTGAAATTCATATGTTTATAAGTAATTAGACTTCTCCGTGTAATCCCTTAATTAAGTAATCAGTACGCATTAATCTCTCACTCTCTCTATATATATAAACACTTGTTTCTCTCTCTAAGACAAAAATACACCGAGGTAAACGTTTTTGTTTGATATAATTCTCTCATGCACACAAGTATGAAGAAGACCTTAAAACATGTATGTGTATCAAGAATTGGAGAAAATTGATATTTTCTTATTAAAAATGTGGTAGCTGTTGTTTCGCTCTTCTGCACCATTTTTTTTTTTTGGTGAATCCTGCGGCAAAATTATGATATGCATAGAACTGTTAGTTTTCAAAAAACTCACTATAAAAAATATTAGATATTAATTTTTTTTAAACTTTAGATCTGTACATATGTACTAAATTAAAGACATTTGATAGTTTTTATTAATCTATATTAATTATCAAATCTGCAATATTAATTATTTTAATATGTACATAACACGTGTGTTGCACGTATACAAACTAGTAATTACAAAAGGGAGCCCATAAATAAAGTTCGATTTCCCTTTGGAGTTTTACGACGTTAATTTCTGCATTTAGAAGCATAAAGCTTTCTCAGTAACTCTCTATGAAAACAGTAAAACGTCCAACACCGAAAAAGACGTAGTCATTGAACCAATTGCGAACGTCTGTAAATTTTTAATAATATTCTCTACTTTTCTGCAATTTATTCTATTGTTTATCGTGAGAGATTCGAACGTAGTGATATTAAATCCAACTACGAATTTTCACCATGAACAAGTTTGTTGTCGACAACATAATTTTTTTGAGGCCCACAAAATAGGGAGAAGTCCACAATTGGCCTTTGGATATATTTGGGGGCATATTGGACAAAAAGATAACAGGTGAGAAGTTAGGATCACATGGGAATGCAAGTGTAACTGTTCTCATTGTGGAAAGTGAAATTAAGGATTTATATGTGTGAATATGTATATATAAGGTGTGGTTGTTATTCGATATCCTCTTCATCACGGTATTTGTAATTTTATTTTTTTGGTACGTCAAATCAATCAAATAATTTTGATAAAATATTTTTCAACTAATACTATGGGACAAGATTTTAAATAGGATGTTATTATATTACAATGTTTTAAACAAAAAGTTAAATGTAAATTAATCAGTTATTATAAGTTTCTAAATAGAAAGTTATAAGTGCCGGACAATATCCGATACCGAATACAAAATTTTTCCTACATATATGTGACAATATGTTGTAATTGTCGGCACAAAAAGGAGAATGCAGCAATATTGACACATACATAATACATAAGTTGGAAGTATATGGATCTCTGTGTGTTTCAAGGCATATGTCGACGCTAAATGCCAACTACATTTTTTCTATTCCGATGACATTGACTCTATTTGACTACCATTACTGAACGCAAGCTTTGTTCACATCCAACAAGACATTCCACTTCCACTATCCATTTTCCACCTTTTTTTTTTTTTTTTTTTTTTACTTTTAACGTTTTTCATATTTTGATAGAAAAGTTATACCCCGTTAATTATGAAACATATATGTGACAATATGTTGTAATTGTCGGCACAAAAAGGAGAATGCAGCAATATTGACACATACATAATACATAAGTTGGAAGTATATGGATCTCTGTGTGTTTCAAGGCATATGTCGACGCTAAATGCCAACTACATTTTTTCTATTCCGATGACATTGACTCTATTTGACTACCATTACTGAACGCAAGCTTTGTTCACATCCAACAAGACATTCCACTTCCACTATCCATTTTCCACCTTTTTTTTTTTTTTTTTTTTTACTTTTAACGTTTTTCATATTTTGATAGAAAAGTTATACCCCGTTAATTATGAAACTAATATGTGGATGTCTAAATACTAGACCTTAGTTTTAAAAATATTCATACTTTTATTTTATTACAAACATGTGATTTTATCTCCATATGGATGGAAAGCAAAATTACTCTTAATAAAGATAAAGTATAAAAATAAAGATCGCTATAAATCTCATAAAGGTTTGTAAATCATATCACACCCAAAATTCAGAAACAATACATCACCCACAAGGATTTCATGTTCCATGAATTGAAAAAACAACAACAACAACAACAACAACTCAAAAAGATCGTAAAGATATGATTATACCAAACCGAATAATCATAGTCATTTTAATCAATAGACTGTAATTGTAATAAAATTAGGATCATTATAAAGCTAATTAAAAAAGGTGAACATGTTAAACAATAAACTCAGAAACTAAAATGAATACATAAGGGGGACAAATATATAGGATAATTAAGTGTATTTTATTCGCTCCCTGAACTTGTTGTCACTTTGGTTGTTTAACTTTTAATTTGACAAAATGTCCTTGAACTTTTGAATTATGACAGTTTTAGTCCCTTATATTAAAATTCATGAAAGATTTTTTGAAATTTAATATATATAATCATGTGTCAAAAATAATTATACTAAATATAAAATATCCTCCTTATTCCTATTAAAAACCCTTAAAAAGTAAAACACTTTTCTAAAAATAAAAATTTACACTTAAAAGCAATAACATTTTAAAAATTTTAGTCAAGGAAAATTATTAGGTTAGTCTCTAAACTTTTAAGTTTGCATAACTTTGGTCCTGTTCTTTATTTTTTTTATTTTTATTTTTATTTTTTTTCCATATCTAGAGTGACCTTAACCTCTTAACAATGTTACTACATTAGTTCTTTTTTATTTTTTATTTTTATTTTTATTTTTTGTAAGTTAGCATCAATTTTTAATCAAATTCCTTATAGCTTCCATCCAAAAATTAATGAACAAACTATTATAGCAAGATTTTAATAGTTTAGGGTCATTCAACCTACGAAAATAAAGAACTAGACTAAAATTGCACAAACGTAAAAACTTAGTGACTAAACGAATGATTTACCTTTTAGTTATTATGTGATAGAATGCAAATATCTCTTTTAAACTTCATGAATATTTCGTCAATTTTAACTTTGCAATGTTCTTGATATTTTTATTCAAATTTCCTCGTAAATAATTATTTTTCCTAAATTTTGTAGGTAAAATTAGGTGAAAATGATAAAAATGACAATTTGGAGTTCTAATGGGGGTTAAAAATGTTAAATCAATTCAAGAAAAATTCAACTAGAAGCCCCACCATGTGCCCTAATAAACACACATTCCCACGTGTGCATATGGGCATTCGGATAATCCCAAAATTTGCTCTAGGCATGAGTTCGCTCCACGCTGGCCTCAGAGGACGTCTTTGACCACATCCTTGCCAATGATCAGACCTGTGACGGATTGTATGCGCCGTGTCCCACAGACTGTCTGTGCACCAGCGTGCCTTACTCAGCCACTGCACGACACGCATCCTCTAATCCTCACCTTTGCCCAAAGTCGTCCGAAACGACTTTCTTAATACTATCTTGGAACAAGAGACATTTTCTTGGCCAAAACGAACATAACAACAAGAACTAAATTGTGTCATGAAATATTCATGTGTTGCGCATGTCATCGATTATATAAATAACAAAACAATTGAAGCACATTATATCTACTGATCAACTAGCTAGTAACGTAAATGTACTCTCATAAGGGAAGTTTAAAAGATAGCATTTATCTTATGTAGATTCTGACCATTGAACTCTATTATTACCAATTCTTTTTGAATTTAGAATAATGGATTCGAACTCTATATCTTATGATGAAGTTAGATGTAAAATTACTCTATATTTATACTATTTATGTAGTACTCTATCTATGTATGAGTAAAGACAGTCCTTTGTCTCCATTGCAGTGTGTGTATATCTATAATCTATAACTATAATATGAAGGAGAGTAACCTTTTTACACTTTTCAAAAATTTGGTCTCTTCATTTTGTCTTTTTGTGCATTTTTTTCTTTTTTGATTTCCTTTTTTTTTTTTTTTTTTTGTTGAGTTGCTTACCTCCTTTTTTATTTTATTTTTTGTTTTTATTTTTTCTCCTAAAAGTTTTACATATTTATAATTGACTCATTTAAAATACTTTTCATTTTTTCAAGTTGTCCCTGTGTAGAATAACTTTTTTCAAATCTCTCTCAACAAATTTTTATGCCGAAAGGAAAAAATAGCAGTGCAGCGTTGGGAAATATCTATGGCCAGGTCCCAGTCGGCAATATAGGAAAGTGAAAGAAACGTGATCAGTTTATCTGGCTACTCATGAAATGCAACGGCCATGACAAAAATGTCACCACCTAAACTATTCTTGTCCCCATTTGTCACGCACATATTCACATGTTCATGTAACTAGACACAAATTGTGCATGATTTCGGCCACTATATATTGGCCTGGCCGTCTTCAACAAATTTAACTCATCACCACAAAAAAAAAAAAAAAATAAATAAATAAAATAAAACAAAAAACTCTACAAACATATCTCTCCATTTTCCAAAACAATTCCATATTTCCAACATCATGGGCATGGACAGCTTAGCCAAAAGCCACTCAAAGACGGCGTTGAGGCGAAGGAAGAACAGATCACCGACGAGTGCAAGCAACTGCTTTCCTCTCTTCCCAAAGAGACCGGATGGCGAACTTCCCATCTCTACCAATACCAAGGCTTTTGGTGCCAACCAGCTGAGATTCAGTCCATTGTCGCTTTCCAAAAGCACTTCCAATCGTATGAAAATGACATTATTTTGGCCACCATACCAAAATCAGGTACCACTTGGCTCAAGGCATTGGCTTTCACCGTGGTGAATCGCGATCGTTTCCCGCTCTCAAACAACCATCCTTTGCTCTCCTCCAACCCCCATGACCTTGTCCCTTTCTTTGAGTACAAACTCTATGCCAACAACCAAATTCCCGACCTCACCAAGTATAACGCCGGTCGACGTAGGGTTTTTGGCACCCATATTCCGTTTCCTTCTTTGGCGAACTCCATTAAGAAGTCCAACTGCCGTGTTGTGTATCTTTGTAGAAACCCTTTGGACACCTTCATCTCGTCATGGCATTTCATAGGCTCCATGTCCCCTTTTACACTAGAGGAAGCTTTCGATATGTGTTGCAAAGGGGTAATCGGTTTCGGTCCATTTTGGGACCACATGTTGGGGTATTGGAAGCAGAGCAAAGAGAATGCTGAAAATCTCTTCTTCTTAACATATGAGTGCCTCAAAGAAGACACTGTTTTCCATTTGAAGAGATTGGCCAAGTTCTTGGGATGTCCTTTTTCTCTGGAGGAGGAGACAAGTGGAGTGGTGGAGAAGATAGTAGAGCTGTGTAGTTTTCAGAATTTGAAGGACCTGAAGGTCAACAAAAATGGGAAATCTATTAAGAATTTTGAGAATAAGATGTTGTTTAGAAAGGGAGAGGTGGGAGATTGGGTCAATTATTTGTCACCTAAAATGGCGGAGAAAATGTCCATAATTATGAAGGAAAAGTTAGATGGTTCCGGTTTGGAGTTCAAATTACTTCCTTGATTTCAAAACAAATGTATCTTTTTTTTTTTTTTTTTTTTTCTCCTCCATGCCATGTTGAGCAAAAGCATAAAACTCTTCACCGTTAATAATAATAATAATAATAATAATAAAACTCTTCACCGTTAATAATAATAATAATAATAATAAATTATTATTAGTGTTTTATATTTTGTGTGTGTTTCTATCCTTTTTTTTTTTTTTTTTTTTTTGAAATTTGGGATGAGGAATTTGAACTCTTCACCATTTGATGGAGTCAAGCATGAAATTTATGTTAGGTTGTGTGCAGTCACTTTTATCTCGTGTCATTGAACTCATGTCTCTTTTTTAATTATTCCCTTTTGAACTTGAAGTGCCTATTTTTATATAAGAAAGAAACTTTGCGAGTTGTGACCTGTTAGAAAAGGAAGATATGAAGTCCCTGTATTGAAATTGTGCATCGTCGAGAATTAACACTAGCGTCACCGCAAGAAAATTATACATTAGATATCAGTAGAGTTGACAACATTTACTACCGTTATCCAAAACAAATGGTAGGGGTTTTAAAGTTTTAATTTTAATATTATATATATTTTAGAAGGAAAAAAAACCCTATCACTTTTTTTTTTTTTTTTTTTGATATTGATACATGATTTTCTACTCAAAATTAGGAGTATTACCAACAAAATTAACGAATTTTTTTTTAAAATTTAATATAGAAAATCATGTGCCAATTTTATGATCGCAAGAAATTTTACGAAGTAATTACACAAACTGTAGAAATGTCCTCTTTAATTCCAAAATTTTAAAAAACTAAAAAATTGAATACTTAACATAAAAATCTTTTTAAACTTTTCAACTACTATATGATAGGGATGTGTTATCGCACTTAAAGATTAGAAAATTTTCATCAATTTTAGTGATAGAGACCAACACTGCCAATAATAATAATAATAATAATAATAATAAAATTCATGGGCTAATTCAGCAAAATTAAATGTTAAATAGTAGACAGAATTTCGTAATTCACACTAGAAGAAAATTAACATCTATATGAATGACACCTTAATTTCCTGAAAGCTAACTTAAAACATTACCACGCCAAGGTAGTGTTGGTAATCGTTTCGGTCAGAATAAGAGAGACTCGTACTAGCTTTTTTAATTCCCTCCTTTTTTGGCACCTTTGACTAATCTTCCTAACGTTCTGTGGCGTTGGAAATTTCTGTACCCTCTGGAACAAACTTTAAAATTTACATTTTCCTCTTTAAAAACATTTGAAAAATATACCAATGCCACTTGAGTCAGGAATTTGAAAAATAAAATAAAATAAAATAATCCGATAAATTATAAAAGTAATCAAGTAGATTATCGAAAGTAACATACTAGATTACACTCCAGTGACCAGAGCCTGAGACGGCTGACTTTTTTTTTTATTGAAAAAAAAAATATTATGACAGATTACTTTAGTAATCTACCAAAATACTTTTTGATGACCGGCAACCCGAGACCATCTAGCATTTGGTGTTTGTAGTGGAAAAAATTCTATTAGATTTTGTAAAGTAATATATCGTAATTCTATCCAGTAATCGGAGTCGAAGGCGACTGATTATTTTGTGTTGAAAATAAAAATAACATGGCAGATTATCAAAAGTAATCTACTATATTACTTCAGACCACTGGGGCCCAAGATTGCTGACCATTTTGTATTGGACATAAAAAAAAAATAATAAAAGTAATCTACCAGAATACTCTCCATTGATCGAAAACCTGTGCAAACGACTGTCGATGACCCATAGTAATTCTAGAGATATTTAGAAGATTATGTGTGATAATCTACAAGATTACCCTTTTGATGGGTCGAAGATAAATTCAGCATGATATATATTGTTGACTTTTGATTCATGGTCAAAAAATAAAAAAATAAAACAAAGCTATTGTTTATATGTTTATTCTTTTTATTTTACAAATTGTACACACGTGTTTGCTTAATCAATTTGTTAAATAAAAATTAATTATGAGTTATTAGGAGAAAATAATTGTTCAAAGATCATTGAGGAGAAAATATTTGAGTAGTAAGAAATTTGACAAAAGTTAGTGAGTCACGTAGAAAGTTAATTGGGTGGTGTTATGAAAAAATAACATTTGAGTAATGATATATTAAAAAAAAAAAAGATTTATTTCAGTATGGTAAAAAATAATGAAAAATAAAAATTTAAAATAATGAAAGAAAGCATACAGCAAAAAAATCAGTGCGTGGATGAAAATGAAGAATAATTTTAAAGTGTATAAAGAAAAATTTATTCATGTAAGATATTATGAAAATATAGTAGTTGGGAATCTAAGATGATCATAAAAAAAAAAAAAAAAAAAGTATGTTGAGAGACTATATTGAATGAATAAAGAAGAGAAAATTTTAGCAATTAGAAAAAAGTGTATGTGGTAGAGTCCCTTTAAGCCACTACCCTAGTGTCCAATTTTAAGACCCCATCAAAATGTGTGGGAATGATTACGGAGATGTACAAAAGGCCACGTGCACGTGGCCTTAGAGGAGCACTCGCCCTGAAGCCCCGTGACACCCCGGCCCTCTCTCTCAGCTTGTGTTTGTTTTGTGGGTTTCTGTGAGATTGAATTTAAAATTTTTTTTTTTTAATTTGTTGGCTTTGTTTTATTACATAGAATTTGGTAAGAAAGATAAACCTCAATTAAGGGAGCATGTTTCTTCATTTTCCTTCATTTTTTTCACATTTTCTTTGCTTTTGTTTATATTTCAATACCGTTTCCTTAAAAAAAAAAAAAAAAAAAAAAAAAAAAAGTCTCCATCCCCTGCCAGGAGCTCTGCACACCAGGAAACAAAAGGGGAGGACTTTAACCGGCGATGACAAAATCAGTCTTTCTCTTTCCAAGCTTTTCAGTCTTTCCTCTTTCCGTTATTTTTTATTGTTGTTTAAAGTTTATCCAAATACCTTATCAATAACTCTGCAACAAAGAAAAAAAAAAAATCAAAGCACGCATTAAAAGGAAGGCGTTTCTATTTATTATTAAAAGATTTCTTGTCAATCTCATTTTTTAATGTGTTAAAAAAAAAAAAAAAAAAAAGAAGGAATAAGAAAGCTTCATTGTGTTTGATATTCATGCTATGGATGTGTAAAGATAAGCGTGGTATAGTTACTTTGATTTTTGTATTTTTATATAACGTGAAATATGATGTTGTTATTAAACCAAAAAAAAAAAAAGATACAATTTTTTAAAGGGTTAATTTCAAAAATAGCACCTGTGGGAAGAGTATTATTAAAACTGACATTACTTTTGTTTCCTTTCATTTCTAGCACTGTCATATCATCACCATCAATTAAGGTGGATGTAAAAAGTCAAAAATGCCCTCAGGCAAGCCTAAACCTTATTTTTTCTCACTTTCCCGCCTAGCCCCCATCCATTTTGAAACCCAAATCTTCATCTAATACCCTAACTTGATTTAAAATTATTTTCACTATTTTAGAGAAAGAAACTTCCATCTAGAGAGAGAAACTCTCGCCATCGGAAATCGCTCCAAAAACCGCTTGGAAACTGTCGGAAACCACCATCGACGTCCTCTATAAAGCTTTTTCAAACTCTGTAATAGCTGGAGAATATTCTAAAACCACCGAAAACCAGTTGAAATTTCTTGAGTCTCCCATATTCAAACCCAAGAAGTTGGCGGAGAAAAATATTACTCTCGAAAAGAGGAATGTTCGGCTAATGGCTTCGGTAGAGAAAAGGCCATCAGTGGAGAGAAATCCTCAAAAACTGGAACCAAAGAAAAAAAGAAGGGCGCCCGAGAAATGGTTGAAGAAAAATAAGGGGGAAATTTGTATTGCTAGTTGATTTTCTAGAAATTTTTTTTTTTTTTTTGCCATAAAAATTGTAATGTTTGTATTTTTATTTGATTTTGTGAGATAAACTAAATGTTTGTTAGTTGCGTATTTGGATTTTGAGAGGAAAAGTTAGTGTATTGGTTTATATAAATTTTTATACTATATTAAATATTATTACTGTTGGTGTCATTTACAGGGATTGGTCATTTACATAATAACCGGGCGGTAATTTTTTTAATGACCTTATTTTTGTCTGTGTGAATACAGTGTTGGTCATTTATACAAGAGAAATTATGATTTCTTTCAGGATCAACATATATTTATTGTAAAATACACACGGATGATATAACACGTCATTACAAATTGAAGATTTAACAAAAAAAAAAAAAAAAAACAAAACAAAACAAAATCTAACATTTTTGGCCATTTTTGAGTAAAGGTCATTCCTGTTATGATCATCCGATCATAACAGTTATGACTTATGTCTAAAAAAAATTTAAAAAAAAAATCTAACATTTTTGGCCATTTTTGAGTAAAGGTCACTCATGTTATGATCATCCGGTCATAACACTTATAACCTATGTCTGAAAAAGATTTTAAAAAAAAACCTAACATTTTTGATCATTTTTGAGTAAAGGTCATTCCTGTTATGACCACCCGGTCATAATAGTTATGACTTATGTCTAAAGCAAAATAAAAAAAAATCTAACTTTTTTGACCATTTTGAGTAAATGTCATTCCTATTATAACCACCCGGTCATAACAGTTATGACCTATGTCTAAAAAAAATAAAAAAAAATCTAACATTTTTGGTCATTTTTGAGTAAAGGTCATTTCTGTTATGACCACATGGTCATAACAGTTGTGACTTATGTCTACAAAAATTTTAAAAAAATCTAATATTTTTGACCATTTTTGAATAAAGGTTATTTATGTTATGACCATCCGGTCATAACAGTTATGACCTATGTCTAAAAAAAATTTTAGAAAAAAATCTAACATTCTTGGCCATTTTGTGTAAAGGTCATTTCTGTTATGACCACCCGGTCATAACAGTTATGACCTATGTCTAAAAAAAATCTAACATTTTTGGTCATTCACACAGACAAAAATAAGGTCATTAAAAAAATTACCATCCGGTTATTATGTAAATGACCAATCCCTGTAAATGACACCGACAGTAATAATATTTAATATAGTATAAAAATTTATATAAACCAATATACTAAATTTTCCTCTCAAAATCCAAATACCTAACTAACAAACATTTAGTTTATGTCAGAAAATCAAATAAAAATACAAATATTATAATTTTTATGCAATTTTTTTTTTTTTTTTTCAGAAAATCAACTAGCAATACAGATTTCCCCCTTATTTTTCTTTGACCATTTCTTGGGTGCCCTTCTTTTTTTCTCTGGTTCCGGTTTTTGAGGATTTTTCTCCGCCGATGGCCTTTTCTCTACCGAAGCCATTAGCCAAACATTCCTCTTTTCAAGAGTAATATTTTTCTCCGCCAACTTCTTGGGTTTGGATATGGGAGACTTCAGAAATTTCAACTGGTTTTGGGTGGTTTTAGAATATTCTCCAGTTATTACAGAGTTCGAAAAAGCTTTATAGAGGGTGTTGATGGTGGTTTCCGATAGTTTCCAAGCGATTTTTGGGGCGGTTTCTGACGATGAGAGTTTCTCTCTCTAGATGGAAGTTTCTCTCTAAAATTGTGATGCCCTACAAATTCATAAGCTTGATTCATGTATTATCATTATGGATCATTAATATACTTCTAATGAATTATTTTAATAAATATTAAATTTCGAGATCATGAATGAGAGTATATGTATCATTGGTGTGACAATATCGATGATTTAACAATATTGAATTTCTCTATTTAAATAAGAAATTTTAAATACCTAAAAGATGAGTTGAACGATATATAAATTTATACGAAAAATTTATTATGTCATATTAGAGGGGCAATGTTAAATTTTGAGAAGAACTCTGATTTTTATTAGTAGGTCGATTTAATGATCTTCGTATTTATTTTGATCATACCAATAGTTAAGTTTTGAGAGCATGATTGGGAATTAATGTGTCACATAGATAGAAGATGAATTATTAGTATTTACTCTTAGGAAATCCAAAGGTGGAAGGTTGATCAAGAATTGTACTTGATTTGAAATCAATGGTGTAGATTTATTGCTAGAGAATCATAGGCAAATCAATGGCCAAACCTTGGATAATAAATGACCAATGAGAACTTAGAGTAAGGATAGGTGTGATGGAAGATCCAATGGATGAGAATAAAGATGGCAACTTTGGATCAGTGGTGGAAATTAAAAGAAAGAAAAACAAAATAAAATTGATTAGAGCAAGGGGGGAATCGGTTTTTGAGTCTCAAAGCAAGGGGAAATGTGAACAAATGAGAAAAGAAGAAAGTGGTGCATGCATGCAACCACATGTAAGAGATGGCATAGTTTATTTTGTCAAGTTGACTTAAGGAAAAGATAAGTGAAAGTGACCCTTTGTCTCTACTTTGTTGAACCAAATTTCACCCCAAAAACCCTTCTTGAAGTGGCAACAATGCAAGGAATGATTCAGCCAAAAATTTTCAATTTTACCCCCCAAAAGACAGCTCCCCTTAAGGTAAAAGTTGGTTGAAAATTAGCCCCTAACACTTCATTTTGCTCTCACACAAGTTAAGCTCATAAACCCTAACTTTCTAGCAACCACCAAGCTCAAAACAAAAAGAAAAATCACCAACTCTATTCACCATCTCCAACACCCCTCAAGCACCCCCTCCCACCATTTTCAAACTCTAAGAAACCCCGTCACCAAAATCGAAGAAGTGAGAAACGGAGTTAGATGACGTTTTACTAGAGGTAACGTAGTGGTATTTTTCATGTTTTAGTCCTTTTGGAGAACTAAAGCATGATATTTAGTTATGATCTTAATGTTAGACTTCTTCTTATCTAAGAAAAAGTTTTGGGAAGAACTTGGGAGGTTCGAGATCTTAAAGGATTCTCGGAACATTTCGATAAGATATATGAACCTTGTTGAAGTTTACAGCTGTTGTGATAATATAGCATGCATTAAAAACTATTTTTATCATATAAAATAGATGTTATAAGCTTTCCAATGACATATCTTTTGTCTTATTTAGACTTGTAAGTAAATTGTTATGATTTTTCTAATTTTACCCATGAATCTAGACTTGTGGTACAAATGTGGGACCAACAGTGACAAAACCTAAGTTTGTGGTGTGAAATGCTCAAATACTAAAAGAAATAACTTTACCACTGTAAAGTAGACACCTTAAGTTTCAAGATGAGATATAATGTATTTAAAACAGTTATGTACATAAATTTTAATAAATCCCTTAAGATTGTATTGTAATATGGTAATCTGAGATTTTTCCATAAGACACTTAGGAAAACGTCCACATTAATATTTTCAATGCTTGAAATCTTAGAAAACAAATTATAAAGACATAAACTAGATGTTTCAAGTTTTCCAACAAGTCATCAAGTGTCCAAAATGGAATTATACTCAAATCTAAATAAATCTTACAAGTTAAAATCCTACACCGATAAAACGATTAAACATTAAAATGTGACATAATGGTAAGTCATAATATATGAATATATCTAGTTATGAAATGAGTTGATTTTAAGTGTATGACCAAGTAATGTGAAAAACACTAATTTTATAGAATTAAATCATAAGTTTTAATGGGCTAAGATAGAGTATACTAGAGGGTTACTTGGCATATACCAAGCGATTATCTTAGCCCGACTAAATGAATATAATTAAGGGGACTGGACTAGCCCAATGATAATAGAGAAGTATACCTTTAGGTGACTCCTTATCAACTTGATTGATTAATTAATTAATTAATTAATAATAACCAAATGTGATTAATAAAGAAATTAATTGATTGATTGATTGATAATTAATTAATTAATTATAAGAGTTAGTATGTGATAATCAAGATTATTATGTTGAATAACTACATAATAGAGAAGTATACCCTTAGGTGATTCCTTATCACCTTGATTGATTAATTAATTAATTAATAATAACCAAATATGATTAATAAAGAAATTAATTAATTAATTAATTGATAATTAATTAATTAATTATAAGAGTTAGTATGTGATAATCAAGATTATTATGTTGAATAACTACATAATTATAATACGTGATTAATTATAGATTAATTAATCATTAAGCATTAATATTAATATAATCATCAAAATAAGTATGGATGATTAATTAGAGATTAATCAAATATTAATCATTAGATTAATTAAATTATTAATTATTAATATTAGAATTAATAATTAATAATTAGTACATGAGATAGAATATTTAAATAACATAATTAAATTATTAACAAGATAATAAGTCAATTAAAATTATGTAATTTAATTATAATTACTCAATTAAATAAAGTAATAATTAACTATTACTTAATTAAATAGTTAATCAATTAATTAATCAGTTGATTAATTAATTAATCAAAATAATTAATTAAATTAAATTAATTAAATAATAATAGAAAATTATTTTAACACTTAATAATTAATAAGAATTAATTGTTAAGGTTAATTATGATATAAGTAAATTAAGTTTACTATAGTTTATAAAATAATTGAATAATTGAATAAAGTAATATAACTATGATTCTATCTAATAATGAGATATTGTTAAATCAGGACAATTTCTCAAATTTGCACAGTAGGAGATAAAACTCCGGAAGTTTAAGCACATAAGACAAGTAAGTATAAACCTCACCTACAGCATGGAATAAAATGTTTTCTTTATTGATGCTCTACGTTCGCTACGACTTAACTTGATGATGTGATGAACATATGAATTATATGTATTACTTTGATTAAGTAATTGATGTGCATAATTCTTCGTGCATCGACATGATGGCATGCCTCACAGATATGTATACCATAATGATAGATGCATAGTGATATATAAATCTACACATTGTCATAATTAATGAGAATGAGACAAATAAAAGATAGGATTAAGTATCGTATCAACCTCTAATTAGTGAGATGATATGATAAGAACGAAAGTTATAAGATATGACCTTGGAGGCTGTTTGAGGGTCGTTCCCCTAATTCCCCATTGGTTGTGTGCATATGAGTATGACATAGAGGTCCTTAAGTAGACAAAATTTGTATATAATGAAGCACAAATGAACATACATATTCACATGCACTTTTGAACATTCTTGATGTTATGTATGATGATATGATTTCGTGAAAATGTTTTGTAAGATATTTTTGTACTTGCTGAGTGAAAGCTCATACCTGTGTGTTCGTGCTGTAGGTAACGCGGGTAAGCAGCCCACTACTTAGATATTTCATGAACCGGCGAAGCTGTGCGGAGACAATGAAGGAAGGGAGTGGGATACCACCACGAATTTTAATTTCCGCATTTAGACTTCTTAGATTATTTTGTATCGTCCATATTTATAACTATGTTATAATATTTTATTACTACTAAACAGTATGAGCACTCTATGGAAAAAGACTTTAGACTCTTTTATTTTAATCTGTATGAAATTATAGTTTTTAAAATATTATCTAATTACAAATTTGAATAGGATATTTATCATCTAGAAGTTTCTATTTCCTTCAGTTAAAAGTTTTAGTAAATTTAGTTTATAGTGCGAATATAGTTTGTAAAAAAAAAAATTGCATTTTCAGAACTAAACGTAAGTAAGTGTTAAAATTAAATCAAATAAGAATAAGTAAACTAGTTAGCAGTCTGAAAAGTCGAGTCGTTATAAAATAGTGAAAATAGTTTTAAATCAAGTTAGGGTATTAGATGAAGATTTGGGTTTCAAAATGGGTGGGGGGCTGAGCAGGAAAGTGAGAAAAAAATAAGGTTTAGGCTTGCCTGAGGGTATTTTTGACTTTTTACATCCATCTTAATTGATGGTGATGACGTGGCAGTAGTAATGAAAGGAAACAAAAGTGATATCAGTTTTAACAATATTTTTCCTACATGTGCTATTTTTGAAATTAACCCTTTTTTAAATTTATATAACTAAGGTGCACATAGAGCACCCACAATGCAATATTAAAATTGTTATGTCAATGATACATATTAGCATTTGGATGAACAAAGTTCCCTTCATTGGAGTACTATCTTCCCTACCAAATTTACAATATGTTAAATTTTGTAAAAAAAATTACCACAAGGTCTAACCAATGTCAAATTTAACATTCGATTCTTGTTGATGATTGCCTTGATTGCCTAGATTTTTTGAATAAATTATTAACATATTTTTATTTCTATTATACTTAAATATGTAAGTCTACTTTTACAAGTTTCAAAACATAATAAAGATGATAAAAGGTAAAAATAGCTTTAAAAAGAACATTATATATTAGAATTAAAAGTAATATAATTTCATACTCTACTGTAACAAATATAGTATTAGCATAACAAATGCAATGAAGATGGTCTTGACTTTGAAAAAATATGTCAAAATTTTCAAGGAGCTTCACGATGCCTTGCGGCATCGGAATTTTTTACAAACTTTCCGCGACGCATTGGCCACATGAAGTTTATTTTACCGACATTTTTTGTAGTGATGCTATTGGTATACAACTTTAGCATCGGGAAATTATTTTTCAATCGTTCTTTTATATATTTTTTTAGTTGTATCAAAGAGAAAATAGATTAATTGCCTTTTTTAACACAAAAAAAAAAAAAAAGATAAATTGTTCATTTAGTCCTTAAACTTTTAACTATATGCAACTTGATTCCTAAACTTTTTTTGTATCCAGAATGTCCTTAAATTTTTAAAATTTACTATGATAGTCATTTTCATTAATTTTTGGATAAAATTTGTTAATAATTTGATCAAAAGTGGTGTTAACTACGGATTCTGTTCAAAAAAAAAAAAAAAACGGAAAGAATTACTATAGTAATATTTTTTATAATCATTTCAACTATGAAAAAAAGAACATGGAATACTCATAAATTATTAAATTGTTGCTATAATAGTTATTTCTATTAAGTTTTAAATAGAATCCATGAATTGATCAAAAAGTGATGTCAACTAACGGATTTCATCTAAAAATTAATGTAAATGACTATTATAGTAATATTTAAATAGTTTAAGGGCAATCCAACTATGAAAAAAAAAATTCAGGGATCAAAATTGTATAGTTAAAAATTCACAGACTAATCTAGTAATTTATTTATTAAAAAAAAAGGTTATTTCTGTTGTACAGATAAAATATGAGAAACGCTTTTCTTAAGGCCCCTTGAGTCGTTAAACTTGTCTTCAGTCGTATAAAATAAAGGCCCTATCTCTTTTCTTCATTAAAAAAAAAAAAAAAGAAAGAAAGAAGTAAATAGCATATTTTACAAATATTTAGAACGAATAGTGGAATAAACAATAAATTTATCAGGTACACCGTAAGTTATTTGCCTAGCATTTTTTCTGTTTGTAAATTTGGTGTTTACTTTAAATATTTTAAAATCTTGTCATCTAATTCAAAATTTTCTTTTATTGTAAAAATATTACTTAATAAAATTTAAAAAAAAAAACACCTTATACAATTTTCAAAATTAAGGGAGTCCTTTCGACATGCACACTCATCGGAGAAAGTGATATATAGTTTCTTTTTTTTTTTTTTTGAATAATTGACCTAAATAGTTCATAAAATTTTTTTAAAGGTAACGAGTTTGGTCCTTTTTTTTTTTTTTTTGAGGTTAAGATGACCCTAAACTCTATTTTTTTGCCATTATAGTCCTTTCCGTCTAAATTCGTCAAAATTTTAACAAAATCTTACTGAAATAATTAATTTTTATACTAAAATGATTAAAATACCGTGCCCTCTCTGTTTTGCCCATCCCCTCTCTCTCTTTCTTCTCTCTCTCTCTCTCTCGGTCTGCCTAACCCCCCCAACCCCGATTGGGTTGCCCCTCTTTACTCCCCCTCTCGGTTTTGCCGCCACCTCTTGCCACCGTTTGCCCTCCACCTCACACTGGGTCCCTCCCCCTCCTACTCAGTTCACCCCACCCTGCGACTAGGTCCCTTTATCCCGCCTTCGCTCGCCCCACCCCCCCCCCCCCCCCGCGCTACCAATTTGCGAAATGACTTTCCCCCCTCCCAATTCATAATCTAGGTTTTTGGGTCCCTCCCCCACCGTGACACCGATGCCGCCTTTCCCTTTCGCGATTGAGTGTTGGCTCTCCCCCACGTCACCGTTGTCACTGAACTCACACCCCCTTTTCTCTGTCGTAGATTGCCCACCCCCCTCGATGTCACCGCCGAATTGGGTTTTGAGGGGGGAAAAGAAAGGGAGAGAGACAGAGAGAAATGAGAGGAAACTTTTTTATTTATTTATGATTTTTTCTATTTTTGTTAAACTAATTATTGTTAGATTACTAAAATACCCTCACAAGTTAACGGATTTGGACGGAAATAACTATAACGACTAAAAAAAAAAGAGTTTAGGGTTATCTCAGCAAAAAAAAAAAGAAAAAAAGAACGGGAACCAAATGATCATCTTTGAAAGAGTTTAAGGACTATTTAGACCAATTATTCTTTTTTTTTTTTGTTGGAGAAACTTAAACATATACATAGCAGATTTAGATATTTTAGTTATATGGTATATATAGGTATATAAATAGGGGTTTTTTTTTTCAATGGGAAATAATGTTACTTTAATAAATTCTCTATTTACCTATTAAATTTGGTGTTTACTTCAAATATTTTAAAATCTTATTATTTAATTCAAAATTTCTTTTATTGTAAAAATGTTACTTCTCAAAATTTAGAAAAAAAAAAAAACACCTTATATAATTTTCTAAATTAAGGGAGGCCTCTACATGCACACTCACAGGAGAAAGAGGCACATAGTTTTTTTTTTCCTCCTGAAATTTAAACATGTAAATGGCAGATTTTATAAATAGGTATATAAATTGGGGGGGGGGGGGTTTCTTTTTTTCAATGGTAAATAATGGTAAAACACAATTTATGCTCAAGTTGATTGTAACTAACCTATCAGGATATTATATGTTATGAAAAGTCACGAACAAAAGACAAATTTTAAACTTACGTAAATACGTTATATAAATGGAGAGTTAAGCTTCAAGCTTTTAGTAAAGTAACAATGAAGATAATACTTAAATGAAAAATTCACTAGAGTCAGTTTATCCATTATTTTTATCCATTATTGTTATGAGAGGATATATGGTACATACCTTTTTATATACTGTATTAGTAGGACTCTATCTAAAACCATTCAAAGTTTATCGAATGGATAAGATATAAATGGTGTATAATAACTAAAATAAGCCCTTGATTTATAGGATTACAAAAAACAAAAAAATAAAAAAATAAAAAAATTGAACTCTTCTCCATCTTCTTCGTTGGGATTTCACCGGAGGTTCGTGCATGTCGAGGGGCGAAGGGGCTGTTGCCGAGGGAGTTGGAGGGCTAGGTTTTGTTGAGGTTCATGTAGATCTGGCACGTGAGTCATCACGTCGCTAGGTCTAGGCAGGTTGGGGGGGCGGGGTAAGGGGTAGGGTTGGGTCGCACGGATATAGCATCGGGGTATCCCGTCACCGGGTCTGGGCACAGCAAGAGGGGTGGCGGTAGGGGGCCTGGGCCGCGTGGATCTAGAGCTAGGTGTTGGTTGGGTTTCGCCGGAGGTCGGGAGTGGGGGGTGGTTTCATAGGTTGGGGGCCAGCGGGGGAAGAGGGGAGTGATGAAACGTTGGGTTTTTTTTTAAATTCTTTTTTGTTTTTGAATTTTTTTAGGCTATAATACTATGAGTTAAAGTGCATCACAATCATCATACACAAATAATATATCAACTGTTGAAATTCATGGAACGGTTTATAAAATGAACTCTACTGGTAAGGTTTCTAAATAAGACTACCATATCCTTATTTTTATGTATTAGGTCTTATTTATGTGTATTAGGTGTCGCGTCCCCCAAGCTACGTAGGGTCGTGACCTCGTACTTACTTAACTCAAAAACTGAGAATTTCAGAGTAAAATTTTTTTTCTTTTAACTTTCTTTTAAACTTAACTTATCTTTATACATATATATGTACTCATTCGAGTACCAAGCTTTCACACTTCATTTGAAAGCTATCATATTCAAACCGTGGACCAAATCCGACCTAGTGCGGGTTGGTACGACATGAGGCAACTTGTTGCCATCATACTTAAAACTTTTTCCTTACCCATACTATCACTCTATTATAACATAACATAAACACATTTTACAACCATATTTTTCAAAACCCGTGACGGTGCCCATCCCACATTTCACAATTGCAGTGCAGCCTTCCACAAACTTGCATCAAGTATTGCCTGTAGGTTGCTTACCTACAGCATGAACGTAAGTAATGAGTTTATGCTCAGTAAGTATAATATTCAATCCGCAAAACATTTTATCAAAATAATGCATGAACTAATTATGCTTCCTTATGTTGATTTGATTTCTGGGCCCTTTACATAACATGGGTGCACGTACTGTGGCATGTAACCATGGAGTGATTGGGGCGGCCAGTCCAATCCAACTCAACCATGGACCACACTGTTTAATATGGAGCAGTTGGGGTAACCAATCCAATCCAACTCAAACCATGGACCATACCGTTTATATCTGCCCTCGTGGCATGTTGGTACGACACAATAACATTAACTTGTCTTATCTCATGACTTAAAACATGTTCTTATCATGTGGTTTAATATTAGTGCACATGTCTCATGACGTCACTATATCAAAGCATATAACATACCATAACATCAACCATAACATAAAACATCATAACATACAACATCCGTAAATCATATAAATCTATTCATGATTTCTTGAAAAACATGTCATGTAATAAAAACGTTTTGTCCATACTGTAGGCGGAGTTGTACTTACCTGTTATGTTACGTCCTGAGTTTGTTGCTCTTATTAGTCACAACAACAGGTTAACTTCCTGTTTTCAAAAAGAACGTAAGGTAAGGATCGTCCTACTTTATCATAAATCATAATCATTAAATGTTGGTATCCTAACAACATTCATGAGTAACCTTAGTTATATGTCCCCCACATCCTCTTATAATAACTCGCTCGGTTACTTGCCGTAACCCTAGGGCTCAGTTACTTATAAAGCACTACCCCATTAGGTTACCATTGGTAACCATAGGGTAAGGCTCAACTCAATAACTTAGGTATCCTAACCAGTTACTATCAGTCATCCTGTTAATGAT
Organism: Ficus microcarpa; assembly: GCA_025413485.1. Lineage (NCBI taxonomy): Eukaryota > Viridiplantae > Streptophyta > Magnoliopsida > Rosales > Moraceae > Ficus > Ficus microcarpa. The sequence goes on from CM046378.1 coordinate 2,217,754, forward strand.
TCTTCCTTAAAAAAACCGTATTTTTATAAAACCGTAACTTTTGAGCAAAAACAGTTAAGAATTGTCAAACTCTGAGAACAATCGTTGAAAACAGTTCTTAATTTCAGTATCGGTCATGTGCAGGGATTTCCTACTTTTGCACTGTTTTCTGAAAATCCTATGCGGGAATTTCCCGTTTCCTGCACAGTTTTTAAGATCTACTTTTAACTTAATAATTTGTTAAGAATCTGAAAAACTTTCTTCATGAAAGTTGTAGACCTCAAATAACACTACAACTTCTCAAAACCTAATTCTGCCTTTAGTTTGTTCATATCCCTGGTTGAAAATGGTTGGTCGTGCATAGGGTCTGGGCAGACCAGGGCTCAGGTTTTCATAAAAACGGAAGCCTTTGGAGCTTATTTTTCAAAATCTGTCCATGATGCCTCATAGAATTTTCAATTCTTTACAACTTTGTAGTTTTGAGTTTTCCAATATTCGGTCTCTAAGGGTCTCAAAATCATGTTTCCAGAAAATTGTCCAATTTTGACCTGAAACTGGTAGTTTCCATTTAAGTTGGTCCTCACGTAAAATTACACACACATTACCTCAAACGGTTAAAATCGTGAGCCAATATCAAGCATGCAGTACGTTACGTAATGTTTTCATCACCTTGCATTCATATTTCCTCCATATAATCTTCATATAAACCCAAATGGTAATCTATACCAAAATTAGGGTTTTTAGGATTTTCTTGAACCCTACTTGCAACATACATCATTTTTCTCATTTTCATTCATCCAACATAACATACTTCTTCTTGAACATATGGGGACATATAACAAACACCTAATAGGCATACATACATACCATAATTTCTCTTAAGCATATTATCAAAAATAGGCATCAAATAATAATTCAAGACCAATAAACCCTAATCAAGCAGCTATCAAGCACTCTAAGCTTTTGCATGAAAATAAAGGGTGAGCTTATACTCTTACATAACCCAACTTGAAATACACTTAAACCTTGAATCAAACTTAATTAAAGAACTAGAGGGTAGAGAGGTTTACCTCAAGATCCAAAAGAGTGCATCTACCCTTGGTTGAGGAATTTTTCTTCTCCCTCCAACCCTTACCAAAAACCGTCCTCTCTACCTCTCACTTTTCTTTCTTTCTTTCTTTCGTTCTTGGCTTGGCTCCGAAAGGGCTAAAGAATCAAAGAATAAGCTGCCAATATTGAGTTTCACTAAAAGCTTACAAATGAACTCACCTTCACCTATTTATAGGTGAAACTATTTTCCTTCAAGAATTGCATAATGGTCTTCAAGAGCAAAGTTTTTGCTCACAGACTCTATGTGGTGGCCGGCCATATAGGGCCATGTGGAAGATCTTGCTTGTTCAAGCTCAACACTTAGCCAAGTGGACAAAGCTAAAGTGCATACTCACTAAAGCTAGAAGCATGATGTGTCGAGCTCTCAAAAATAGAGTAACTTTTATTTCTAAATTGCATATTGATCCTTAAGAGCAAAATTCTTGCTCATAGAACCAATGTGGTGGCCGACCATATAGGGCCACGTGGAAGGCCTTACTTGTTCATGCTCAACACTTAGCCAAGTAAGTAAGGCTAGTTGCTTACTCACCGAGCCTACAAGCATGACATGTCATCTTCACAATTTCTTATTTGTCATGCTTAAAGAATAAGGTAATTTCATTTCGAAAATTGCACCTTGGTCCTCAAGAGCAACATATTTGCTCATAGATGCATGAGGTGGCCGGCCATAGGGTGTCATGTGGAGGTACATGCTTGTTGAAGCACAACACTTAGTCAAACAAGCAAGGCTAGTGTGCTTAGTTACCAAACCTAGAAGCATGAGATGTCAAATTCTCCTTGACTTTGCATATTTGCCTTTAAAACAATTACTTTCCCTTCCTTATCCTTAGGATGGCCGCCCATATAGCCTTCTTGGAGACTAAGAACAGTCTTTCAACTTAATATCTAATTTAACTACTTGTTCCCCAAGAGCAATTACTTGTTCACTAAGCCAATTGCTTGTTCACGAAACCAATTGCTTGTTCCTCAAGTCACTAAGGCAACCGGCCATTATTGGCTTGAGATGCAAAGAAACCATACAAACCCATCCCTAACTTATCTTCCTTGCTTAGCAAGTAATGTAACCAAGTTTGTAACCAACCATTAGCCTAGTTAGAGGCTTGGTTAGGAAAGTTTCTAATTCTCATGGTTCAAAAATTACATACTTAACCATCATTACTTACTTTTCTTAAAATTACACTTTGACCCCTAAGGACAAAATATTTACACTTTAGTCCCTGAAGGTAGCCGGCTATGGTGGAGCCACTTGGCTTCCAATTCTTGCTTAGTCATCCTCTTAATACTTTCTTAATTTTCTAAAAATCTATACGTATTTACTTTTCTTAAAATTACGTATTGGCCCCTTAAGACAAAATATTTACACTTTAGTCCCTGAAGGTGGCCGGCTATGGTGGAGCCACTTGATTTCCAATTCATGCATAATTATCCACTTAATTCCTAAAATCCCTTAATATAAATATATAGTCCATTTTCTTACGAACTCAGATAATATTAATACTGTTTTTCGCTAAAAATAGTACGGTCAGATATTATTATACTTTTGTTTGTTGTTTGAGATAAATCAAAAAGTCATAAACAAAACTCACACTAGGTTGGTATATGATTGTTTTCGTTTATCCTTGTTTCAAAATGTCCATGTTTTGTTGAGGAAATGTAATGGTATAAAATCTTTCATTCAATATAGGCACTACTGAAGGATACTGAAAAAGGGAAGCATTGGGCATATGGAGGAGAATTCGGAGATATTCCTAATGATTTGAACTTCTGTCTGAACGGCCGTACTTGGCCGGACCGAACTCCTCATCCTGCACTGCATGGTAGTTTTGTAAGCTGTTATGCAGATTAAGCACTACATAATTGATGAGCTGTCATAGAATTCGTCTCTTTATTGTTTTCAGAAGTCAAGTATCTGTATCAACCAATCAAGATTTCATTCCTGGAAGACGCCCTGAAGGTACTTCTAACATGTGTTTTCAGTTTTTGCTTGTTGTTTGTGAATAATTGTTTCCTTAATTTGACTTTGCAGATAACAAACACTCGGTTTTATGAAACAACAAACGGATTGGAGTTCAGTTGGGCTGCTCACGGGGATGGAGTTAAACTTGGATCTGGAATTTTATCTGTTCCTGTGATTGAACCCCAGAATAGTTACGGTATCGAATGGAAGTCATGTCCATGGTATACTCTATTGTCCTCATTGTCAGCAGAGGAGATTTTCATAACAATAACTGCCAAGCTTTTGCATTCCACACTCTAGGTTGAAGCTGGTCATGTCGTCTCATCTACACAAGTCCAGTTACCTATTAAAGGAAACCTTGCTCCTCATGTAGCTTCCTGTTCCCAATTACCAACACCGATGTATACGTTAACCATAAATTTTACAGATGTTTTTGTATCAATAACTGTTTTTAATCGGCTTTGTGTTTCAGGAGATCAAGACCAAAGATGGAACCCTTGCTACTGAAACTCTTGGGGATGTGATCAAAATAAGCAAGGAGAATGCGTGGGAGCTAATATTGAATTCTCGAAGCGGAATAATTGAAAGCTGGAAGGTACTGTGTTTTTCCTTTTCTAGATGTAGGTCTTCATATGCTTTCATGTATATCAAATTTAAGGCAGTACTGTGTTTTTCCTTTTCTAGATTTAGGTCTTCAGATGTTTTCATGTGTATCAAATTTAAGACAGTTATTACATACTGTGACAGGTAGTTTCACATATATCAACTTTGATTGAAAAATTAAAAATCTCCGAAAAGTCATTTCTCCCCTTTTTGCAGAATCATTGAGTTGTGGGGCAAATCTTTCATTATATTTGTCAAATACCTGGCATGCATCAATGCATTCATGCGTGTTGCTTTCTTTTACAGTAAAGAACTTTGTAAGGATGATTTATCATGTAAATTGAGAGTACTTAATTGCTCATTATAGTTATTGATATCCTCTCTGTTCAGTCTGTTTTTCTAGTGTACTTATCGAGTATATTTGTTGAACTCGAGACTGTATGATATAACAAAAATGGTGATTCTCAAGACATGTTAAAAAATGATTAGGTTGAAGGAGTTCTTGTGATGAACAAAGGTATATTTCCATGCTTTTGGCGAGCACCGACGGATAATGACAAAGGAGGTGCAAACAGTTACCTCTCATTGTGGAAGGCTTCTGAACTCGATAGCCTTCATTACATCACCGAAAGCTGTTCTGTTCAGAACGTGACTGACCATCTTGTGCAGATAGTCATTGTTTTCCTTGGTGTTTCAAAGGGTGGGGAGGGCGAAAAAGTTTTAGTCAAAGTGGAGGTGGTTCAAACAATAAACAGCTCCGGGGATGTCATTGTGAGTTGCAATGTAACACCACAACTGGATCTTCCACCTTTGCCTCGAGTGGGCGTTGTGTTCCATTTGGAAAAATCAGTTGACCAGATAAAATGGTATGGAAGAGGGCCATTTGAATGCTATCCAGACAGAAAAGCTGCTGCCCATGTCGACATCTATGAGAAGAACATCGATGATATGCATGTTCCCTATATTGTTCCCAGCGAATGTTCTGGGAGAGCCGATGTTAGATGGGTGACCTTTCAAAACAAAAATGGTTTTGGAATCTATGCTTCAATCTATGGCAGCTCCCCGCCTATGCAAATGAGTGCAAGTTACTACCACACAGCAGAGCTTGACCGGGCCACACACAACGAAGATCTCGTCAAAGGGGACAACATTGAGGTAATTTCTTCTCTTTCGTTCAAAATATAAATTCCATGATTGTTTTCACTGCTGCCCCTGAACTTCTTGGTCATTGCAAAATTAATTTTTGGCAACTAGCCCCTTGAATTTTATAATCTGTTGCAAAGACTGCAATCTATGACAGAGCCTTTTTTTTTTTTTTTTTAACGGAAATTGACATCTTGCACATGGTTCGTTAATCATGTCATAGTTAGTTATCTCTACTCCCCCCCCCCCGGCCCCCCGGGCACATTCTTTAACTCGGGTTTAATTATCAGAAAAGAAGTGGCACGTTGCCAATAAAGGAGAATTTCAGGGCGGCAAGGGGGTGAAAAAGTAAAATTTTTTTTCATTACCTATCTTGAAAATATATGTCGTCATCACAGGTTCATCTTGACCACAAGCACATGGGGTTGGGTGGAGATGATAGCTGGTCCCCTTGTGTTCACAACAAGTATCTGATTCCCGCCGTTCCATATTCGTTCTCCATGAGGTTCCGTCCTATAACTCCAGCCACCTCTGGCCAGGAAATTTACAAATCCCAGCTTCAGTATTAGCATGCTCATGGATTCGATAATTGGTGCTGTTGAAATGTAGAATGGTGATGTCTTTGAACCTTGTGATCATTCATTATTTATTTACAGAGATTAACTCCGGTTGATGCTTCCTTTTTATTCCAATAAATTGTGTTTCTCAAAGTGTTTCTTGTTCCTTTCACATCCATGCCAAAAGTACGACTAGTGACTTTAATATAAACGGCATGAACACGCCTCATAATATACAACGCGTGCGACATAAGCACGACATGACATGATATTGGCATACCACTGAAAGAAAAATGAGCTTTTCTGTTAGTGAGCATGACATCCAAAGTCCAGATAACCTTGCCTTAAAAACATAGTAGGAGCTTTTTACCGGAGGAACCATTCGTACATACATATGTGTGTGTGTATGTATATATATTATATTTCTTTTTCAAAACATAGTAGGAGTTTTTCACTGTAGTGTATCCCTTTTTTTTTTTTTTTGGGTGTGTTGTGGGGGAGGAAATAGTGTATCTCTATTGATCATGTCTTAAAAAATAAAAAAATGATGATTCAAATCAAAGTTTGTCAATAGGGTATTTATTACATTTCTTGTCGTAAAATACTCGTGTTATTACGAAGAAGGAAAATACTCTTTGAAGGGAATACTACTAAATGGTTGGGTTTTTGGGTAGAAAAATGGCTTAGATTTTAATTGAAATTCCCAAAATAACCCTACCTTATCCTCATCTTAGCGGATCTTTATTGTCTCTTTGTTCGGTACATGGTTTTGAATCTAAATAAGATTCTAATTCAACTTAAATTTTTTACTATTTCAGAATCCAAACCTTTCATTCATTTTTGTTTTCCTATCTTCCAGACACCAATACAAAGAGATTAACTTTTTAAAATCCAATGTTTTTGAAAATCAGCATTTCAAAACTAATTGAGGAGTCCTAGCTGCACTCACTTATGCGACTCTTTTAGACTCCCTCTAATTCCAAGAGTGCCTTGTGTCACACTTCTTTTTTTTGTCTTTGGAAAAAGTAAGGAGGAGAAGTTAAAAAAACACACATCCTTTCACATGCTTATTACAAATCTTCCATTTTTTTTTTAAACTAGCTAAAAAAAATACTATTGTTTCTTCTCCAATTTGACAAAGCAAACCAAAAAATTAATAATAACAAAAACCTGCAATAATAAAAGATCCGAAGCTATTCCTTAAAAGAAAAAAAAAAAAAAAAAAAGGTACGAAAAATTTCCTAATCAGACTATGTCACCTTTCCATCTTGATAATTAACCGAACATATTAAGTTAAAAAGTACTATTCTTTCCTTACATTTTTTTTTTTAGAACATTAGTACCACTACAAGAATTTTCACTTTCGGAGACCAAAAAATTGGTCCCGGAAAGTCGATTTTTTGGTCTCCGTTGCCTTCCGCGACCAAAAATTTTTGGTCGCCATTTGGTCTCCGAAAGCTGGTCGCACTAGGTATCGGCGACCAAAAAAATTTGGTCTCCGTAGGTCAAAATCCACGACCAAGAAAATTTGGTCTCCGTTGACCAGAGAAGAATCGGAGACCAAAAAAATTTGGTCTCCGTAGGTTAAAATCGGCGACCAAGAAAATTTGGTCTCCGTTGGTCACAGAAGAATCGGAGACCAAAAAAATTTGGTCTCCGTAGGTCAAAATTGACGACCAAGAAAATTTGGTCTCCGTTGGTCATAGAGGAATCCGAGACCAAAAAAATTTGGTCTCTGTAGGTCAAAATCAGCGACCAAGAAAATTTGGTCTCCGTTGGTCACAGAGAAATCCGAGACCAAAAAAATTTGGTCTCCGTTGGTCTATGAGGAATCCGAGACCAAAAAAACTTGGCTTTTAATCAAATGAGGCTACATCTACTTTTTTCATTAAAATTGAACATATGTAAATATCGATAACATATTATTGAGACAACTTATAATATATAAAAATTCATAGTAATTTGTAGTCATACATAAAAATCCATTAGTTACATTATTTGCTAACAGCCAACATAGAAATTCCAAAATATCAATCTACAATTGCCCAGGATGTCCAAGACAGAAAGTGTAAGGAATGACCAAAAAAGAGTTTACTCCCAATCTAACTCTTCACACTTACATGGTCTTCATCTTCTGCCAAAAAGAGTTTACACCCGTGCCCACCATATGGCTTAGCCAAAGAAGAAAGCTAACTTGATCTTCATCATCTTCAACTCAAGATTCATGAACTTCGAACTCTATTATCGATACAATAAACTGAAATTGAGCTTCCAAAATGTAGGGGATTTCACCATAATTAAGCTGCAATTGATTGAAAAGCAAATATAAATACTGTCAAATAGAATTGAGAATAAGAAGAGAAAAATTTCTACTGAGAATACAAAGCAACTAATAATAGATTAGGCACTCAACATATTACTAAAAGCTGCAACTCATGCTGATAGAATTATAGTCAATATTGGTTCCCGTAGACATAGCACATATAGAACAAGCCATCCAATCGAAGCCCTACCTATGCTCATTGTTCTGTTTCCCATCAAATATATAGTTAGGCCATTAAAACTTGAACTACGCAAGAAATTCCAAGAGATATTCACTTGTGAATCAGCTTCCTACTTGCATAATGAATATGCATATAGAATTAACTTCAGATTTTAATCATATATAATAGGAGTAAAGTCACATTGACCCATGGTAATGACACTAAATAGAAAAAAAAAGTCTACAGAAGCCAAAAAAAAAAATTATGCAGCAACTAGTTTCAAAAGCTTTCTTGAATACCCCTTTCTTCCTTAACTTATGCAATTGGCTCCATAGACTCCTAGAAGACTCTGTTGCTAGTGGTGCCCCTAGGATAAGAGCTGCTTCTAGCATCCAACCACATACCACCACAAATAACAATTTGTTCTAGGATGGGTGAAAAGGAAGTATTAGTAACATATAGGTAACAATGCATTTCAAATAGAATACAATGAAACATCAACTTTGAACAAACAAACTATATGAAACAGTTCACATGACTTAAGCTTTAGCATAACCTTGAAACAGTGAAAACTAAAAAGCATAAGTACTGATTCAAACTAAAACTTGGAAGCAGAGAATCCAAACAAATGAGTAAAACAGGAGAACTATTTGATGAAAGTAGTATCAACAGCATTAAAAATATAAAGATAGGTTTACCTTATCTATGCTTCTTATACAAACTATTGGTTGCAAAAGAATTTCAATTGGTAAGTAAAGAAGGTAAGCCACACTATCCTTGCTTTTTAGTCTTTTCTTTTTTGTGTTTTCATCTTAAATTTCTTACTTCCAAAGTTATTCACCTTTTTCAACGCAGAAATGAAAGTACAAGAATGCTTGGTAGTTTATACCTTGAAGTCAGGTTTTCAAACCCATGGAGAAAACATAGTATACATATTAGTTAAAAGAAAAGGTAAAACAAAGAACAATTAAATAAGAATCCACAACAGATACAATAGCATTACTAATCAAGATATAGTAAAGCATGTTAGATTGAGTTATCTTTGAAAATAGTGAAGTGGGCAATAATAAGCAAGTAAACATAAAATGAACGGAACAAATACAAATTTAAATTATAAAAAAATCAAGTAAAAGAAACCTTGATGGAAGATCTTCTGCATCGATTACACTTGCCCAATGAATATTCCTCTATTTTACCACTCTTTGCATCACTATCCATTCATTTTAAACTCCAGACGTCATCACCTTCAATCTAAACAATGTGCAAGAAATTATACTGAGATAATTGTTCTACAACATAGAACTTACCTTATATCCACATGCATCTCTGTCACTCGAAATCAGAATACCCAAATCTACTTAAATTTAAGCCTCCTGAGACATCAATTTCCATACCTTCAAGAATCAAATAACATAATAATAAGAATTTTAGTTTGTTTTGTTATTCAGAGAAACCCTAGAAAATAGAAGATAAATGTTTTTTTTTTTTTTTTAAAGAGCATGACATGCCTATATTGGAAAACCAAAATTAAAAGAAAACAAAAGCGAATTAAATTGGTCTCTGACTCATCCTCTGTGATTCCCACTGTTCACCATCCTCGGGTTCCACTCTTCGAGAGCCTTATTCAGCCGCGAGAGCTCGTCAATGGCGACGTGGAGGGAGAGCTTGAAGAGGATCTCCGGGTCGGAGGTGTTGGAGGCCCGGAGAGAGGAGTAGCAGGAGCCTGGGTACTGAGTCACGCTACAGAGCGCGGTGAGGGAAGCGGAGGGAGTCAAACCGCTGGCCGGGGACGAGCTGTCGGACGAGGAAGAGGACCTGTTCCGCTTGTGTATGACGAATCCGGCGATGGCGCCGATGATGGCGGCGGCGAGGATTATGGAGGAGACGACGATGATGATGAGACGCCGGCGGCCCTTCCATTGGAAGGCTTGCTGTTCGAGCTTGTCGACTTTACCATAGCCTTTGAAGGACTTGATTGAATCCATTGGGTTTTCTTCTTTTTTTCGATCCGAGTGTGAAGTTTTTTGAATTTGAGTTTGTGTGTGGAAAAGAGAGTGAGTGAAGAGAAAGCAAGAGCCTCCTCGGTTTCGGATTTGGGTGGGTGGATGGTTTTTTTTGTGGCAATGTGTTGGTGGTCTTAATTTTTTGCTAAAGTAAATTTTTGGAGGTTTGAAAAAGAGAGAGAGAGAAAGAGAGAGAGAGAGAGTGTATTTGGAGGGAATGTGGCCGCGCACTTTTTTAGACCAAAACACAAACTCTACTTTAAAATAAGATCAAATTTTAAGTAGATTGGTGTACTACATTAGCATGATGACATGAGACATATGGTTTATTGAATACTTTCTCTTGAGAAAATTAGTAGGTGTTTGTTTAATTAGAATGTATAAGATGTTCATGTTACTCCTCTGAAATGAGACGCATAAATAATGACAAGATTGAATACATCACCATACATTGACATTTGACGAATATATTGTAGTCTATTCAAGTTTATTAATTTTATTTCTCATTAACTCTAAGAAACAAAAATTATTCTAATATTGTCTATTTTTGTTTTTTGTTTTTTTTTTCCTTTTAAACATTACGATGATAAATTCTAAATTTTTAGTTAGTTTGATCTATATTTTTTAAACTTTTATTCAAAAACTTGAGTACTTATTACAAGAAATTACATGATTTCTATATATATTTATCATTAGTTAAGTAAACACCAAAAATTACACAGAAAAAGTAAATATCAAAAGAGAAGGTGCATATGAACTACTATATCAGTTAACTTCTACATCGACAACAATGCCCTTACTATTATCTTTCTCATTTTATGTTAAAATTTGGACCGACACTCTAAGAATGAGCAACATGAATATCGTAATTATTTATGCCACAACAACAAAGTGAATTATGTACATCTAATTAGAACAAAATGTCAATCTTGATTTGTAGCAAAAAATAATAGTACACCAAATTGTAACACTAAGTTTAATAGGTAGTAGTAGTTTAGTTAACACATATTATTAGTTAACTTTCCAATTAAATGTAATTTTTAATATTTAAAATAACACTGAGAGAAAAAGAAATCCTAATTAAATCTTAAAATATGTAATCCTAATTCATATAATGTATTTAAAAAAGAATACAAACGAATTAAAAAAAAAAAAAAGAATAGAATCCTCTATCCTATCATCTATTCACTTCTATCGACCATCTTTTTTAAAACTTTCTTGAAGTTAAATTTGAAAAAAATAAAAATAAACAAGATAATAAAGGTAAATGTCTTCTTTAGATGAGATAAATCCTAAAATAATTATGATTCAAAATCCTAAATTAAATGCAATTTTTAATATTTAAAATAACACTAAGAGATAAAGATAATCCTAAGTAAATCTTAAATTATATAATCCTAATTCATATAATGTATTTTCTATCAAGCTGCAAGGTAGAAAATATTTTATATAAAAATTGATAGAAGGAAAATTCCAAGGTAGCATTTTCGTTTCTTATTTTAATTAAATTTTAGTTTTCTTCTGTAATATATATTTTTAATTTTCAATTTATGAAATTTTCAGTATTGAAATTTCGAATAAAGAAGTTGTGCCCCATAAGTTTTAATTTAACATGTTCCCATTGAAGATTTGAAACATTATTCTACATCCTTCAAATTTTTTTTATTTAATTAAATATGTTTATACTCATTAATATTGCAAAATGTAAGTTCCAGTTGATCTCCACGTTGCACATATCTTTTTCTTTTTTAAAATGTTTAAACCCTCTTGTAATTAGTGAAAATTTTTATAGCTACACTTGATTTTTTTTAATTGATTTTTAAAACTTAAAAAACATATTTTAAATTTTAATTTATTGCCGTATATATTTTTTTTATAAAAAAGTGTTCATGTTATATTTTCTCTATTTTTTTTTTCTTAAATACATATTCATTCAAAAAATTAAAATTCTATTTTTTAAATTTTATTTTGCACTTTTTTGTTTTGGGTAGGAGAGGGGGATCTTGGGGGACCAAATTTTTTTGGTCCCTGAAGGCGACCAACAGGGACCAAAATTTGGTCCCCGAAGGTCAATTTCGGCCACCAAAAAAATTTGGTCTCGATTTTGTAGAGGAGTGGGGGACCTTCGGGGACCAAATTTTTTTGGTCCCTGAAGGCGACCAACAGGGACCAAAATTTGGTCCCCGAAGGTCAATTTCGACCACCAAAAAAATTTGGTCTCGGTTTTGTAGAGGAGTGGGGGACCTTCGGGGACCAAATTTTTTTGGTCCCTGAAGGCGACCAACAGGGACCAAAATTTGGTCCCCGAAGGTCAATTTCGGCCACCAAAAAAATTTGGTCTCGGTTTTGTGGAGGAGTGGGGGACCTTCGGGGACCAAATTTTTTTGGTCCCTGAAGGTGACCAACAGGGACCAAAATTTGGTCCCCGAAGGTCCTTTTCGGCCACCAAAAAAACTTTGGTCTCGGTTTTGTGGAGGAGTGGGGGACCTTCGGGGACCAAATTTTTTTGGTCCCTGAAGGCGACCAACAGGGACCAAAATTTGGTCCCCAAAGGTCATTTTGAGCCACCAAATTTATTTTGTCTCTGAACGTATCCTACCGAGACCAAATTTTGGTCGCTGAAGATTTTTACCTTCTGAGACCAAAATTTTGGTCGCGGAAACTGATCTTCAGAGACCAAATTTTTTTTGGTCGCGGAAAGTCTGGTCGCTGTAAGTGAAAATTCTTGTAGTGTACATGTTTATAGAACATCTCTACAAAAGAAAAAACACATCCGTTTGTGGGGGGTTTTTTTTCCCCTTCTTTTTCCTCTCTCCCTTCAGTATAGAGAAACCGTAAAATTATGCTTAACTGTACTTATATATATTATGGAGATTTAGCAAGGGAAAAAAAAAGTTGTAAAGTGGAATATAAAATTATGTTAAAGAGTTAGTTGTTTCTAAGTGGCCCTTCATAATAAATAGTTTAAACAATAACCTTTACAATAAAAGTTGTACATGGTTTTTTCCGAGAAAAATAAGTGGGACACTTGTCACTTTTTAAAGGTTATAGAGTGCCCTAAAGAGTGCATTAGCAAGTGTTTCTAGTATTCCTCAAATTATATATTAAACAATGACTAAATATGTGGATCAAACTCTATGAGATACACATTGCTCAAAATACAAATCAAACATAACAGACCACAAACCCACATCATTACACGATACAAAGAAAAAGTGCATCAAATCATAGACAAGCATTGGTTCTTTTCCTTTTCATTTCACTTTTTTATTGTCTTTTGATGCCTCGTACACTCTTTTTATATACCAATAACTTTAGTTAGCATAACCACCATATCTACTGATGCTTAGAAGAGAAGCAAACTGCTAAACCCACGTGGGATGGTAGGCCTTGTTTGGTATTGATTTGGACATGCTGAAAATAAATCTCAGTCCTCAACCAAAATGACAAAAATGTTTTTGAAATATTTCTTAAATATCATTTGTTTTGCGCAAAGTAAAAAAAAAAATGAAAAGAAAAAATCGTTTTCATAATTGATCATGAAACAAGTAAATGAAATAAAATTATTTGCTTATTTTCGTTTTCATTTTTTAAGGTTTATATACTCAATAAATATTTTTCTAAAACATATCTAACCACAACTTTACTTTTTTATTTTATTTTATTTTATTTTTAATTTAATTATTATTATTCAAAATCAATTTCTCTAGAAACACAATTTCAAAAAAAGTAAAAAAAAAAAAAAAAAAAAAAATCTCAATCCCATTCTGATTCTCATTTTTATTCATACTCAAAGCAAAACCATTTTCAAAACGCTTCCAAACAGATGTGTTTTTCTCCCCGACTTTTCATCCCTTCAGCCATTCAAGGTAGCTGGAACTAAAGCAAGCCAGACATTTTGAAGGTTAAACCAGAACCCTTTAATTTCTCCTCACTTACCTTGCTTACACGTTCAGCCATGGAAAGGCGAAGATGATTAACCCAATCGCCGACTTCTCCTTTCCGAAAATAACTTCTGTTCTCAAAGTTTGGCATGAACTTACCATTTTTGTTCACTTCTAAATTCTTCAAACTGCTCAGACTACATAGATCAGATATTTCATTGACAACTCCTCGGATTTCTTCGTCCTCAGAAAAAGGAAACCCTATGAACTCAGCAATCCGTTTCACTTGAAAAATAGTTTCCTCCTTCATGTCTTCATATTTCAAAAACAACACCTTTTCCGGCTTCTCCAAGCTCACCTTCCAATAAGCCAACACATGGTCCCAAAAGGGCCCGAACCGCTCCTCTCCGTTGCAAAACTTGTCGACATATTCCTCCATGTTTGTCCACACTGAGCGAGCACGGTCGGGACGATCCTGAGTCCCAAAATGCCACGAGGAGACGATAACGTCAAGAGGGTTTCGACAAATGTACATGATTCGACATTTTGAGTCCTTGACCGACACGGGCAAGGATGAGTAGGGAATGTGGGTGGAAAATAGCCGCGGAGATGGAATGCCGCTTAGATCTGGAACCTTGACAGCACTGCAAGAAAACCCAAAAGAAAAAAAAAAAGAAAAAGACGTCGTCAATGCAATTGTGTAATGAAAATCTACATAACTCCATGACTAGCTGAAAGTATTACTCAGAAAATTCTTCGTAACTATGACCTATTTTTCTGTAGTACATCGGCAAAGAGTGTGAACTCGATGAAGGGTACGAGTTGATACGGATTGGAAGCGAGCAAAGGAGTGTTGGAGGGTGTGTAACGGGTGCGGTTGACGATGGAAAACACAAGTGCTTTGAGCCAAGTGGTGCCGGATTTAGGCTTGGAGGCTACAATGATGTCGTCGTCGCGGGCTCGGAACTGCGTTTGGAAGGAGATCACGTTGGGAACAATTCTGGAAGGATACCAAAATCCTTGGTACAAAGAAAGGGCTGAAGAACCTAAAAATCCTTTGGTATTGGGTAGTTGGGAAAGATCGATTACTTGTTGCTGATCAGACTCAGTGTCCTTGCTCGTTGCTGCTACTGAGGACTGAATGGGATTCATCATGATCATGTTTCAGGGCATTGCTGCTATATACATATATATATATATATATATATATACAAAGATGTGTCGCAAATAATATATATAACGTTACAAAAATATTATACATGTAGGGTGCCAAGTAATAGTTTCTCTTTATATGATACTTGTAACTTTTTTTATAGTACGTTATACCAATTAAGTGATTCTAATATAATATTTTTCAATTTAAACCATGTGACAAGGTTTTAAATAGGAAGTTATATATAAATTAACTAGTTATAAAAGTTTCGAAATATAGAATTATAAGTGTCGGATGGTATCCGGTATCAGATCATTTATATATATATATATATATATATATTATATAGTGAAGAATGTGATATCCGCTGGTTGAAATTATGCACTGGCATTGTAGCTTTTGTATGGTGTGCGCTTGAGTAGTTTTCATGCACAGGGGCCATTGGCGAATTTCAATAAAGATGCCGAACAAGAGGATATAATAATGCTGTTGTGATGCCCTCTTGTGATATGTGATGATGCCTACAAATATATACATATATATATAGGGCCCGTTTGGTTCGTTAGTTTGAGTTGAAATATTTTAGTTGTAATAGTAAATTTTTTTGAATTTTCAGAAAAGACAAAAAACTTTTTGGGAAAAAAACAAAAACTTTTTGAAAAAAAGACAAAAAAAAGTACATTTTAAGTTGAAATGAAATGACAAAGCAAACAAGCCCATATATATTTATATCTATAAAACCAGCTTCCTGTTACAAAAATTTTGAAAACAATACATTATATCTTTTAAGACTAATTGTCAGATTTTATTGACATTAGTTTTCCTCTCTTTATTTAATAAAGAAATATAATAACCAAGTAGGATGGTAGGACGCTTATTCTCTCTACTATAGGTTTTGGGTTCAAGTCGTCCTTATCGGGCGGGGGACTTTTTCCCTTTAAACTTATTTAGGTATGCCATCCTCTATCCCTATTAAAAAAAAAAAAAAAGAAGGGAAAATATCTCAAAGAACAGAAAAACTTAAAACAAAAGAAACATTTATACCTGTAACAGCCTAGTGGGATGTCATCATTATGTCAAATAAGGTTGTTGATAATAACCGAGAACTGATTATAACCAAGCGGCACTGACTGAAACGGTAGGAGGGCAGCTGCCAATGCCATCTGTCGGTGAACCAAATCGTCCAACACCGCTTGGTTGGCCGACGGTTCTCATATTTTTCCTTTCGGCCTTCCCTTCTATCGTGGACGTTCAGGGTATGAACTCATTGCCTTTGATGTTCCAAGAGCCAGGGGAAGGAGATGAAGTCATAAAAAGCTAAATGCCCATAAGCCCAAGCCTGCAAAACCCCCGTAGGCTTTTTTATATATACACTAGTTTAAAACACGTGAATTGGACATGTTTTAAGAAAAGTTATTTAAATAAGAAAAAATATATAAGTAAAATTAGATAAAAAAAAAAATCAACAAAGTACTTGAAAATTCAATTAAAAAAAAAAAGAAAAAGAAAGGCATGAAAAAAATACCAAAAAAAAAAAAGGATTAAATGTTAAAAATATACGAATGCAAAAAAAGGATTAAAACGAAAAAATAAAAAAATTGGGCCAAAAGAAAAAAAAAAGGAAAACTGAAGGACCAAAAAAATAAAAAAGTTTTTCACCAGAAAAGAAAAATCAACAAAGTACCTGAAAAAAAAATGAGGCATGAAAAAAAGACCAAAAAGATAGAATGACTAAAATATAAAAAGTATATCAATAAAAAAAAAACAAATGAATAAAATGAAAAAAAAAATAAAAATAAAAAAATTGGGCTGAAAGAAAGAAAAAAGAAAATAGAAGGACCAAAAAAATTAAAAAAATTCTTATATATGTATAGATTTTTATATTTATATAATCATTTTGTTTTTGAGAGAGAGAGAAGTAAATAATTGTTTTCATAAATAACAAGTTATTTTTAAAACATTTAAAATAAATAGTAAAAAATAACAATTTTACCTGTAAATGATTTATCTAGGTACTGTAAATATGACCTATTAAATTTATTATTTAACTAATAAATTTACTATATACTTTAAATATTTTAAAATCCTACTATATAGTTTAATTATTTTCTTAAAAATAGTATTCACTATGATTTCTCCTTTTTACTTTAATTATTTTCTTAAAAAATACTATTCACTCGTTTTTAGTTCTCTCTTTTTGGTTGTCCAGGGTCCCATGGCTCGATGGTCTCAAGTGTCTGATTTAGGTCCCTCTTGTTGTGAAAGGATATGGATTCAAAACCCACCTCTTATGCTTCTTTATTTATTTATTTATTTATTTATTTATTTCTTTTATTTTTACTTATTTATTTTTTATGTTTTCCTTTGTCCGTTGGTTTTTCATTTTTCTTTTAATAAAAAACTTCTTTAATTCTTTACTTCTTTTGGTTCCCCCCCCCCCCCTTTGGTGTTCTTAATTCTTATTTTCTACTTTTCTATTTCTGCATAAATTCATCAGATTTTTTTCCTAATATGTTCCTTCATAACTGTATTTCCCATTTTCCTTAAAAAAAAAAAATGTTTTCCTTAAATTCATGTATAAAATATGTATTTGAAAAACTTTCTTTTATGCAACTTTCAATAATTAAAAATAATAACTATAATGAAATTTAAAATAATTTCCATTGAATTTTGCGAGATTGTTCCTATATATTCAACTTTTTTCTTCTTGCACAACAAAAATTTTTCGGAAATGTTGAAATTAAAGTAGCATCATTAATTATAAAATTGCAATATCTCGTTATATTAGTAAAAATTATCAAATTACAATATTAATTATCATATTATATATACATACATGCAAAGCTAATATCTCTATCAATCAATATACCCTAACAATATTAAAAGAGTGCGTTGTGATGTTTGTTTAGTTTTCAGTCATTTGGAAAAACTGTCGGGAATCATATTTTTACTTGTGAAATTCATATGTTTATAAGTAATTAGACTTCTCCGTGTAATCCCTTAATTAAGTAATCAGTACGCATTAATCTCTCACTCTCTCTATATATATAAACACTTGTTTCTCTCTCTAAGACAAAAATACACCGAGGTAAACGTTTTTGTTTGATATAATTCTCTCATGCACACAAGTATGAAGAAGACCTTAAAACATGTATGTGTATCAAGAATTGGAGAAAATTGATATTTTCTTATTAAAAATGTGGTAGCTGTTGTTTCGCTCTTCTGCACCATTTTTTTTTTTGGTGAATCCTGCGGCAAAATTATGATATGCATAGAACTGTTAGTTTTCAAAAAACTCACTATAAAAAATATTAGATATTAATTTTTTTTAAACTTTAGATCTGTACATATGTACTAAATTAAAGACATTTGATAGTTTTTATTAATCTATATTAATTATCAAATCTGCAATATTAATTATTTTAATATGTACATAACACGTGTGTTGCACGTATACAAACTAGTAATTACAAAAGGGAGCCCATAAATAAAGTTCGATTTCCCTTTGGAGTTTTACGACGTTAATTTCTGCATTTAGAAGCATAAAGCTTTCTCAGTAACTCTCTATGAAAACAGTAAAACGTCCAACACCGAAAAAGACGTAGTCATTGAACCAATTGCGAACGTCTGTAAATTTTTAATAATATTCTCTACTTTTCTGCAATTTATTCTATTGTTTATCGTGAGAGATTCGAATGTAGTGATATTAAATCCAACTACGAATTTTCACCGTGAACAAGTTTGTTGTCGACAACATAATTTTTTTGAGGCCCACAAAATAGGGAGAAGTCCACAATTGGCCTTTGGATATATTTGGGGGCATATTGGACAAAAAGATAACAGGTGAGAAGTTAGGATCACATGGGAATGCAAGTGTAACTGTTCTCATTGTGGAAAGTGAAATTAAGGATTTATATGTGTGAATATGTATATATAAGGTGTGGTTGTTATTCGATATCCTCTTCATCACGGTATTTGTAATTTTATTTTTTTGGTACGTCAAATCAATCAAATAATTTTGATAAAATATTTTTCAACTAATACTATGGGACAAGATTTTAAATAGGATGTTATTATATTACAATGTTTTAAACAAAAAGTTAAATGTAAATTAATCAGTTATTATAAGTTTCTAAATAGAAAGTTATAAGTGCCGGACAATATCCGATACCGAATACAAAATTTTTCCTACATATATGTGACAATATGTTGTAATTGTCGGCACAAAAAGGAGAATGCAGCAATATTGACACATACATAATACATAAGTTGGAAGTATATGGATCTCTGTGTGTTTCAAGGCATATGTCGACGCTAAATGCCAACTACATTTTTTCTATTCCGATGACATTGACTCTATTTGACTACCATTACTGAACGCAAGCTTTGTTCACATCCAACAAGACATTCCACTTCCACTATCCATTTTCCACCTTTTTTTTTTTTTTTTTTTTTTTACTTTTAACGTTTTTCATATTTTGATAGAAAAGTTATACCCCGTTAATTATGAAACATATATGTGACAATATGTTGTAATTGTCGGCACAAAAAGGAGAATGCAGCAATATTGACACAAACATAATACATAAGTTGGAAGTATATGGATCTCTGTGTGTTTCAAGGCATATGTCGACGCTAAATGCCAACTACATTTTTTCTATTCCGATGACATTGACTCTATTTGACTACCATTACTGAACGCAAGCTTTGTTCACATCCAACAAGACATTCCACTTCCACTATCCATTTTCCACCTTTTTTTTTTTTTTTTTTTTTTTTTACTTTAACGTTTTTTCATATTTTGATAGAAAAGTTATACCCCGTTAATTATGAAACTAATATGTGGATGTCTAAATACTAGACCTTAGTTTTAAAAATATTCATACTTTTATTTTATTACAACATGTGATTTATCTCCATATGGATGGAAAGCAAATTACTCTTAATAAAGATAAAGTATAAAAATAAAGATCGCTATAAATCTCATAAAGGTTTGTAAATCATATCACACCCAAAATTCAGAAACAATACATTCACCCACAAGGATTTCATGTTTCATGAATTGAAAAAACAACAACAACAAACAACTCAAAAAGATCGTAAAGATATGATTATACCAAACGAATAATCATAGTCATTTTAATCAATAGACTGTAATTGTAATAAAATTAGGATCATTATAAAGCTAATTAAAAAAGGTGAACATGTTAAACCAATAAACTCAGAAACTAAAATGAATACATAAGGGGGACAAATATATAGGATAATTAAGTGTATTTTATTCGCTCCCTGAACTTGTTGTCACTTTGGTTGTTTAACTTTTAATTTGACAAAATGTCCTTGAACTTTTGAATTA
>CM046378.1:2238081-2310705 GCA_025413485.1 Ficus microcarpa
CAAGGACACTGAGTCTGATCAGCAACAAGTAATCGATCTTTCCCAACTACCCAAAACCAAAGGATTTTTAGGTTCTTCAGCCCTTTCTTTGTACCAAGGATTTTGGTATCCTTCCAGAATTGTTCCCAACGTGATCTCCTTCCAAACGCAATTCCGAGCCCGCGACGACGACATCATTGTAGCCTCCAAGCCTAAATCCGGCACCACTTGGCTCAAAGCACTTGTGTTTTCCATCGTCAACCGCACCCGTTACACACCCTCCAACACTCCTTTGCTCGCTTCCAATCCGCATCAACTCGTACCCTTCATCGAGTTCACACTCTTTGCCGATGTACTACAGAAAAATAGGTCATAGTTACGAAGAATTTTCTGAGTAATACTTTCAGCTAGTCATGGAGTTATGTAGATTTTCATTACACAATTGCATTGACGACGTCTTTTTTTTTTTTTTTTTTTTTTAATTTGGGTTTTCTTGCAGTGCTGTCAAGGTTCCTGATCTAAGCGGCATTCCATCTCCGCGGCTATTTTCCACCCACATTCCCTACTCATCCTTGCCCGAGTCGGTCAAGGACTCAAAATGTCGAATCATGTACATTTGTCGAAACCCTCTTGACGTTATCGTCTCCTCGTGGCATTTTGGGACTCAGGATCGTCCCGACCGTGCTCGCTCAGTGTGGACAAACATGGAGGAATATGTCGACAAGTTTTGCAACGGAGAGGAGGGGTTCGGGCCCTTTTGGGACCATGTGTTGGCTTATTGGAAGGTGAGCTTGGAGAAGCCGGAAAAGGTGTTGTTTTTGAAATATGAAGACATGAAGGAGGAAACTATTTTTCAAGTGAAACGGATTGCTGAGTTCATAGGGTTTCCTTTTCTGAGGACGAAGAAATCCGAGGAGTTGTCAATGAAATATCTGATCTATGTAGTTTGAGCAGTTTGAAGAATTTAGAAGTGAACAAAAATGGTAAGTTCATGCCAAACTTTGAGAACAGAAGTTATTTTCGGAAAGGAGAAGTCGGCGATTGGGTTAATCATCTTAGGCTTTCCATGGTCGAACGTGTAAGCAAGGTAAGTGAGGAGAAATTAAAGGGTTCTGGTTTAACCTTCAAAATGTCTAGCTAGCTTTAGTTCCAGCTACCTTGAATGGCTGCAGGGATGAAAAGTCGGGGAGAAAAACACATCTGTTTGCAAGCTTTTTGAAAATGGTTTTGCTTTGAGTATGAATAAAAATGAGAATGAGAATGGGATTGAGATTTTTTTTTTTTTTTTTTTTTTTTGAAATTGATTTCTAGAGAAATTGGTTTTGAATAATAATAATTAAATTAAAAATAAAATAAAATAAAATAAAAAAGTAAAGTTGTGGTTAGATATGTTTTAGAAAAATATTTATTGAGTATATAAACCTTAGAAAATGAAAATGAAAATGAGCAAATAATTTTATTTCATTTACTTGTTTCATGATCAAGTATGAAAACGATTTTTTCTTTTCATTTCTTTTTTTTTTCTTTGCGCAAACAAATGATATTTAAGAACTATTTCAAAAACATTTTTGTCATTCTGGTTGAGGACTGAGATTCATTTTCAGCATGTCCAAATCAATACCAAACAAGGCCTACCATCCCACGTGGGTTTAGCAGTTGCTTCTCTTCTAAGCATCAGTAGATATGGTGGTTATGCTAACTAAAGTTATTGGTATATAGAAAGAGTGTACGAGGCATCAAAAGACAATAAAAAGGTGAAATAAAAAGGAAAAGAACCAATGCTTGTCTATGATTTGATGCACTTTTTCTTTGTATCGTGTAATGATGTGGGTTTGTGGTCTGTTATGTTTGATTTGTATTTTGAGCAATGTGTATCTCATAGAGTTTGATCCACATATTTAGTCATTGTTTAATATATAATTTGAGGAATACTAGAAACGCTTGCTAATGCACTCTTTAGGGCACTCCAACCTTTAAAAAGTGACAAGTGTCCCACTTACTTTTCTCGGAAAAAACCATGTACAACTTTTATTGTGAAGCTCATTGTTTAAACTATTTATTATGAAGGGCCACTTAGAAACAACTAACTCTTTAACATAATTTTATGTTCCACTTTACAAATTTTTTTTTCCCTTGCTAAATCTCCATAATATATATAAGTACAGTTAAGCATAATTTCACGGTTTCTCTATACTGAAGGGAGAGAGAGGAAAAAGAAGGGGGCAAAAAAAAAAAAAAAAAAACCCCACAAACGGATGTGTTTTTTCTTTTGTAGAGATGTTCTATAAACATGTACTAATGTTCTAAAAAAAATGTAATGAAAGAATAGTACTTTTTAACTTAATATGTTCGGTTAATTATCAAGATGGAAAAGTGACATAGTCTGATTAGGAAATTTTTCGTACCCTTTTTTTTTTTTCCTTTTAAGGAATAGCTTCGGATCTTTTATTATTGCAGGTTTTTGTTATTATTAATTTTTTGGTTTGCTTTGTCAAATTGGAGAAGAAACCATAGTATTTTTTTTTTTTTTAGATAGTTTAAAAAAAAAGAAAAAAGATATGTAAGATTTGTGATAAGCATGTGAAAGGATGTGTGTTTTTTAACTTCTCCTTACTTTTTCCAAAGACAAAAAAAAAAAAAAAAAAAAAAAAAAAAAGTGTGACACAAGGCACTCTTGGAATTAAAGGGAGTCTAAAAGAGTCGCATAAGTGAGTGCAGCTAGGACTCCTCAATTAGTTTTGAAATGCTGATTTTCAAAAACATTGGATTTTAAAATGTTAATCTCTTTGGATTGGTGTCTGGAAGATAGGAAAAAAAAAAATGAATGAAAGGTTTGGATTCTGAAATAGTAAAAAATTTAAGTTGAATTGGAATCTTATTTAGATTCAAAACCATGTGCCGAACAAAGAGACAACAAAGATCCGCTAAGATGAGGATAAGGTGGGATTATTTTGGGAATTTCAATTAAAATCTAAGCCATTTTTCTACCCAAAAACCCAATCATTTAGTAGTATTCCCTTCAAAGAGTATTTTCCTTCTTCGTAATAACACGAGTATTCTACGACAAGAAATGTAATAAATACCCTATTGACAAACTTTGATTTGAATCATCATTTTTATTTTTATTTTTTAAGACATGATCAATAGAGATACACTATTTCCTCCCCCACAACACACACAAAAAAAAAAAAAAAAAAAAAATAGAGATACACTACAGTGAAAAACTCCTATTATGTTTTGAAAAAGTAATATAATATATATACATACACACACATGTATGTACTAATGGTTCCTCCGGTAAAAAGCTCCTACTATGTTTTTAAGGCAAGGTAATCTCGACTTTGGACGTCATGCTCACTAACAGATAAGCTCATTTTTCTTTCAGTGGTGTGCCAATATCATGTCATGTCGTGCTTATGTCGCACGCGTTGGATATTATGTGGCATGTGCTTATATCGCACGCGTTGGATATTATGTGGCGTGTTCGTGCCGTTTATATTAAAGTCACTAGTCATACTTTTGGCATGAATATGACATGGACAAAGCATGGATGTGCAAGGAACAAGAAACACTTTTTCTCGAACACAATTTATCGGAATAAAAAGGAAGCATCAACTGGAGTTGATCTCTGTAAATAAATAGTGAATGATCACAAGGTTCAAAGGCATCACCATTCTACATTTCAACAGCACCAATTATCGAATGCATGAGCATGCTAATACTGAAGCTGGGATTTGTAAATTTCCTGGCCAGAGGTGGCTGGAGTTATAGGACGAAACCTCATGGAGAATGAATATGGAACGGCGGGAATCAGATACTTGTTGTGGACACAAGGGGACCAGCTATCATCTCCACCCAACCCCATGTGCTTGTGGTCAAGATGAACCTGTGACGACGACATATATTTTCAAGATAGGTAATGAAAAAAAATTGTACTTTTTCACCCCCTTGCCGGCCTGAAATTCTCCTTTATTGGCAACGTGCCATTTCTTTTCTGATAATTAAACCCGAGTTAAAGAATGTGCCCGGGGGGGGGGGGGGAGTAGATATAACTGACTATGACATGATTAACGACCAATGTGCAAGATGTCAATTTCCGTTTAAAAAAAAAAAAAAAAAGGCCCTGTCATAGATTGCAGTCTTTGCAACAGATTATAAAATTCAAGAGGCTAGTTGCCAAAAATTAATTTTGCAATGACCAAGAAGTTCAGGGGCAGCAGTGAAAACAATCATGGAATTTATATTTTGAAAGAAAGAGAAGAAATTACCTCAATGTTGTCCCCTTTGATGAGATCTTCGTTGTGTGTTGCCCGGTCAAGCTCTGCTGTGTGGTAGTAACTTGCACTCATTTGCATAGGCGGAGAGCTGCCATAGATTGAAGCATAGATTCCAAAACCATTTTTGTTTTGAAAGGTCACCCATCTAACATCGGCTCTCCCAGAACATTCGCTGGGAACAATATAGGGAACATGCATATCATCGATGTTCTTCTCATAGATGTCGACATGGGCGGCAGCTTTTCTGTCTGGATAGCATTCAAATGGCCCTCTTCCATACCATTTTATCTGGTCAACTGATTTTTCCAAATGGAACACAACACCCACCCGAGGCAAAGGTGGAAGATCCAGTTGTGGTGTTACATTGCAACTCACAATGACATCCCCGGAGCTGTTTATTGTTTGAACCACCTCCACTTTGACTAAAACTTTTTCGCCCTCCCCACCCTTTGAAACACCAAGGAAAACAATGACTATCTGCACAAGATGGTCAGTCACGTTCTGAACAGAACAGCTTTCGGTGATGTAATGAAGGCTATCGAGTTCAGAAGCCTTCCACAATGAGAGGTAACTGTTTGCACCTCCTTTGTCATTATCCGTCGGTGCTCGCCAAAAGCATGGAACTATACCTTTGTTCATCACAAGAACTACTTCAACCTAATCATTTTTTAACATGTCTTGAGAATCACCATTTTTGTTATATCATACAGTCTCGAGTTCAACAAATATACTCGATAAGTACACTAGAAAAACAGACTGAACAGATAGGATATCAGTAACTATAATGAGCAATTAAGTACTCTCAATTTACATGATAAATCATCCTTACAAAGTTCTTTACTTTTAATGGTTGATTTTAATAATAGAATATTCCGGTGTCTTTGTCTTTTGTTGTTTTCTCCGTTCCTCTGTAATTGAGCAATCTATCAATGGAAAGAAATTTTCTTTAAAAATAAAAAATAAAAAATAAAAAAACGCATGATTCAAATATAGACCCCGTGAAGAGGAAATTACTTTTACAGTATAGCTCAACCCTAGGAAAGCCCATAAACAGTAAGCCATTACTGAAACCAGAAATAAAAATTTATAAATAAATAATAAAAATAAAATTCTAGCCAATATTAAATATCTTGATGTGTAACTCCAAGCATATTCCATGTTAACAGAGGATTCACCTCATATGTTTCCTTCAATGTCCCTCTAATAATATTATGACACTTATCTAAGTAATAAGATCTTTTAATTAACGTGGATGACAGTGTAGGTAAAAAGAGATTTTTCATTGACGTGTCATGATAAAATTGGAGGACATCAACGGGACATAATAAGGGCACACAGAAGCTGAATCCGTTAAAAGAAAGCAACACGCATGAATGCATTGATGCATGCCAGGTATTTGACAAATATAATGAAAGATTTGCCCCACAACTCAATGATTCTGCAAAAAGGGGAGAAATGACTTTTCAGAGATTTTTAATTTTTCAATCAAAGTTGATATATGTGAGACTACCTGTCACAGTATGTAATAACTGCCTTAAATTTGATACACATGAAAACATCTGAAGACCTACATCTAGAAAAGGAAAAACACAGTACTGCCTTAAATTTGATATACATGAAAGCATATGAAGACCTACATCTAGAAAAGGAAAAACACAGTACCTTCCAGCTTTCAATTATTCCACTTCGAAAATTCAATATTAGCTCCCACGCATTCTCCTTGCTTATTTTGATCACATCCCCAAGAGTTTCAGTAGCAAGGGTTCCATCTTTGGTCTTGATCTCCTGAAACACAAAGCCGATTAAAAACAGTTATTGATACAAAAACATCTGTAAAATTTATGGTTAACGTATACATCGGTGTTGGTAATTGGGAACAGGAAGCTACATGAGGAGCAAGGTTTCCTTTAATAGGTAACTGGACTTGTGTAGATGAGACGACATGACCAGCTTCAACCCAGAGTGTGGAATGCAAAAGCTTGGCAGTAGTTGTTATGAAAATCTCCTCTGCTGACAATGAGGACAATAGAGTATACCATGGACATGACTTCCATTCGATACCGTAACTATTCTGGGGTTCAATCACAGGAACAGATAAAATTCCAGATCCAAGTTTAACTCCATCCCCGTGAGCAGCCCAACTGAACTCCAATCCGTTTGTTGTTTCATAAAACTGAGTGTTTGTTATCTGCAAAGTCAAATTAAGGAAACAATTATTCACAAACAAGAAGCAAAAACTGAAAAAACATGTTAGAAGTACCTTCAGGGCGTCTTCCAGGAATGAAATCTTGATTGGTTGATACAGATACTTGACTTCTGAAAACAATAAAGAGATGAATTCTATGACAGCTCATCAATTATGTAGTGCTTAATCTGCATAACAGCTTACAAAACTACCATGCAGTGCAGGATGAGGAGTTCGGTCCGGCCAAGTAAGGCCGTTCAGACAGAAGTTCAAATCATTAGGAATATCTCCGAATTCTCCTCCATATGCCCAATGCTTCCCTTTTTCAGTATCCTTCAGTAGTGCCTATATTGAATGAAAGATTTTATACCATTACATTTCCTCAACAAAACATGGACATTTTGAAACAAGGATAAACGAAAACAATCATATACCAACCTAGTGTGAGTTTTGTTTATGACTTTTTGATTTATCTCAAACAACAAACAAAGTATAATAATATCTTATCGTACTATTTTTAGCGAAAAACAGTATTAATATTATCTGAGTTCGTAAGAAAATGGACTACATATTTATATTAAGCGATTTTAGGAATTAAGTGGATAATTATGCATGAATTGGAAATCAGGTGGCTCCACCATAGCCGGCCACCTTCAGGGACTAAAGTGTAAATATTTTGTCTTAAGGGGCCAATACGTAATTTTAAGAAAAGTAAATACGTATAGATTTTTAGAAAATTAAGAAAGTATTAAGAGGATGACTAAGCAAGAATTGGAAGCCAAGTGGCTCCACCATAGCCGGCTACCTTCAGGGACTAAAGTGTAAATATTTTGTCCTTAGGGGTCAAAGTGTAATTTTAAGAAAAGTAAGTAATGATGGTTAAGTATGTAATTTTTGAACCATGGGAATTAGGAACTTTCCTAACCAAGCCTCTAACTAGGCTAATGGTTGGTTACAAACTTGGTTACATTACTTGCTAAGCAAGGAAGATAAGTTAGGGATGGGTTTGTATGGTTTCTTTGCATCTCAAGCCAATAATGGCCGGTTGCCTTAGTGACTTGAGGAACAAGCAATTTGTTTCGTGAACAAGCAATTGGCTTAGTGAACAAGTAATTGCTCTTGGGGAACAAGTAGTTAAATTAGAGATTAAGTTGAAAGACTTTTCTTAGTCTCCAAGAAGGCTATATGGGCGGCCATCCTAAGGATAAGGAAGGGAAAGTAATTGTTTTAAAGGCAAATATGCAAAGTCAAGGAGAATTTGACATCTCATGCTTCTAGGTTTGGTAACTAAGCACACTAGCCTTGCTTGTTTGACTAAGTGTTGTGCTTCAACAAGCATGTACCTCCACATGACACCCTATGGCCGGCCACCTCATGCATCTATGAGCAAATATGTTGCTCTTGAGGACCAAGGTGCAATTTTAGAAATGAAATTACTTTATTCTTTAAGCATGACAAATAAGAAAAATTGTGAAGATGACATGTCATGCTTGTAGGCTTGGTGAGTAAGCAACTAGCCTTACTTACTTGGCTAAGTGTTGAGCATGAACAAGTAAGGCCTTCCACGTGGCCCTATATGGTCGGCCACCACATTGGTTCTATGAGCAAGAATTTTGCTCTTAAGGATCAATATGCAATTTAGAAATAAAAGTTACTCTATTTTTGAGAGCTCGACACATCATGCTTCTAGCTTTATTGAGTATGCACTTTAGCTTTGTCTACTTGGCTAAGTGTTGAGCTTGAACAAGCAAGATCTTCCACATGGCCCTATATGGCCGGCCACCACATAGAGTCTGTGAGCAAAAACTTTGCTCTTGAAGACCATCATGCAATTCTTGAAGAAAAATAGTTTCACCTATAAATAGGTGAAGGTGAGTTCATTTGTAAGCTTTTAGTGAAACTCAATATTGGCAGCTTATTCTCTGCTTCTTTAGCCCTTTCGGAGCCAAGCCAAGAACGAAAGAAAGAAAGAAAGAAAAGTGAGAGGTAGAGAGGACGGTTTTTGGTAAGGGTTGGAGGGAGAAGAAAAATTCCTCAACCAAGGGTAGATGCACTCTTTTGGATCTTGAGGTAAACCTCTCTACCCTCTAGTTCTTTAATTAAGTTTGATTCAAGGTTTAAGTGTATTTCAAGTTGGGTTATGTAAGAGCATAAGCTCACCCTTTATTTTCATGCAAAAGCTTAGAGTGCTTGATAGGTGCTTGATTAGGGTTTATTGGTCTTGCATTATTATTTGATGCCTGTTTTTGATAATATGCTTAAGAGAAATTATGGTATGTATGTATGCCTATTAGGTGTTTGTTATATGTCCCCATATGTTCAAGAAGAAGTATGTTATGTTGGATGAATGAAAATGAGAAAAATGATGTATGTTGCAAGTAGGGTTCAAGAAAATCCTAAAAACCCTAATTTTGGTATAGATTACCATTTGGGTTTATATGAAGATTATATGGAGGAAATATGAATGCAAGGTGATGAAAACATTACGTAACGTACTGCATACTTGATATTGGCTCACGGTTTTAACCGTTTGAGGTAATGTGTGTGTAATTTTACGTGAGGACCAACTTAAATGGAAACTACCAGTTTCAGGTCAAAATTGGACAATTTTCTGGAAACATGATTTTGAGACCCTTAGAGACCGAATATTGGAAAACTCAAAACTACAAAGTTGTAGATAATTGAAAATTCTATGAGGCAACATGGACAGATTTTGAAAAATAAGCTCCAAAGGCTTCCATTTTTATGAAAACCTGAGCCCTGGTCTGCCCAGAACCTATGCACGACCAACCATTTTCAACCAGGGATATGAACAAACTAAAGGCAGAATTAGGTTTTGAGAAGTTGTAGTGTTATTTGAGGTCTACAACTTTCATGAAGAAAGTTTTTCAGATTCTTAACAAATTATTAAGTTAAAAGTAGATCTTAAAAACTGTGCAGGAAACGGGAAATTCCCGCATAGGATTTTCAGAAAACAGTGCAAAAGTAGGAAATCCCTGCACATGACCGATACTGAAATTAAGAACTGTTTTCAACGATCGTTCTCAGAGTTTGACAATTTTTAACTGTTTTTGCTCAAAAGTTACGGTTTTATAAAAATACGATTTTTTTAAGGAAAAATCATTAACAAGATGACTGATAGTAACTGGTTAGGATACCTAAGTTATTGGGTTGAGCCTTACCCTATGGTTACCAATGGTAACCTAATGGGGTAGTGCTTTATAAGTAACTGAGCCCTAGGGTTACGGCAAGTAACCGAGCGAGTTATTATAAGAGGATGTGGGGGACATATAACTAAGGTTACTCATAAATGTTGTTAGGATACCAACATTTAATGATTATGATTTATGATAAAGTAGGACGATCCTTACCTTACGTTCTTTTTGAAAACAGGAAGTTAACCTGTTGTTGTGACTAATAGGAGCAACAAACTCAGGACGTAACATAACAGGTAAGTACAACTCCGCCTACAGTATGGACAAAACGTTTTTATTACATGACATGTTTTTCAAGAAATCATGAATAGATTTATATGATTTACGGATGTTGTATGTTATGATGTTTTATGTTATGGTTGATGTTATGGTATGTTATATGCTTTGATATAGTGACGTCATGAGACATGTGCACTAATATTAAACCACATGATAAGAACATGTTTTAAGTCATGAGATAAGACAAGTTAATGTTATTGTGTCGTACCAACATGCCACGAAGGCAGATATAAACGGTATGGTCCATGGTTTGAGTTGGATTGGATTGGCTGCCCCAACTGCTCCATATTAAACAGTGTGGTCCATGGTTGAGTTGGATTGGACTGGCCGCCCCAATCACTCCATGGTTACATGCCACGGTACGTGCACCCATGTTATGTAAAGGGCCCAGAAATCAAATCAACATAAGGAAGCATAATTGGTTCATGCATTATTTTGATAAAATGTTTTACGGATTGAATATTATACTTACTGGGCATAAACTCATTACTTACGTTCATGCTGTAGGTAAGCAACCTACAGGCAATACTTGATGCAAGTTTGTGGAAGGCTGGCACTGCAACTGTGAAATGTGGGATGGGCACCGTCACGGGTTTTGAAAAATATGGTTGTAAAATGTGTTTATGTTATGTTATAATATAGTGATAGTAAGGGTAAGGAAAAAGTTTTAAGTATGATGGCAACAAGTTGCCTCATGTCATACCGACCCGCACTAGGTCGGGTTTGGTCCATGGTTTGAATATGATAGCTTTCAAATGAAGTGTGAAAGCTTGGTACTCGAATGAGTACATATATATGTATAAAGATAAGTTAAGTTTAAAAGAAAGTTAAAAGAAAAAAAATTTTACTCTGAAATTCTCAGTTTTTAAGTTAAGTAAGTACGAGGTCACGGCCCTACGTAGCTTGGGGGGCGCGACACCTAATACACATAAATAAGACCTAATACATAAAAATAAGGATATGGTAGTCTTATTTAGAAACCTTACCAGTAGAGTTCATTTTATAAACCGTTCCATGAATTTCAACAGTTGAGATATTATTTATGTATGATAATTGTGATGCACTTTAACTCATAGTATTATAGCCTAAAAAAATTCAAAAACAAAAAAAAAATTAAAAAAGAAAACCCAACGTTTCATCACTCCCCTCTTCCCCCGCTGGCCCCCAACCTATGAAACCACCCCCCACTCCCGACCTCCGGCGAAACCCAACCAACACCTAGTTCTAGATCCACGCGGCCCAGACCCCCTACCGCCACCCCTCTTGCTGTGCCCAGACCCGGTGACGGGATACCCCGATGCCATATCCGTGCGACCCAACCCTACCCCTTACCCCGCCCCCCCAACCTGCCTAGACCTAGCGACGTGATGACTCACGTGCCAGATCTACATGAACCTCAACAAAACCTACCCCTCCAACTCCCTCGGCAACAGCCCCTTCGCCCCTCGACATGCACGAACCTCCGGTGAAATCCCAACGAAGAAGATGGAGAAGAGTTCAATTTTTTTATTTTTTTATTTTTTTGTTTTTTGTAATCCTATAAATCAAGGGCTTATTTTAGTTATTATACACCATTTATATCTTATCCATTCGATAAACTTTGAATGGTTTTAGATAGAGTCCTACTAATACAGTATATAAAAAGGTATGTACCATATATCCTCTCATAACAATAATGGATAAAAATAATGGATAAACTGACTCTAGTGAATTTTTCATTTAAGTATTATCTTCATTGTTACTTTACTAAAAGCTTGAAGCTTAACTCTCCATTTATATAACGTATTTACGTAAGTTTAAAATTTGTCTTTTGTTCGTGACTTTTCATAACATATAATATCCTGATAGGTTAGTTACAATCAACTTGAGCATAAATTTTGTTTTACCATTATTTACCATTGAAAAAAAGAAACCCCCCCCCCCCCCCCAATTTATATACCTATTTATAAAATCTGCCATTTACATGTTTAAATTTCAGGAGGAAAAAAAAAAACTATGTGCCTCTTTCTCCCGTGAGTGTGCATGTAGAGGCCTCCCTTAATTTAGAAAATTATATAAGGTGTTTTTTTTTTTTCTAAATTTTGATAAGTAACATTTTTACAATAAAAGAAATTTTGAATTAAATAATAAGATTTTAAAATATTTGAAGTAAACACCAAATTTAATAAGTAAATAGAGAATTTATTAAAGTAACATTATTTCCCATTGAAAAAAAAAACCCCTATTTATATACCTATATATACCATATAACTAAAATATCTAAATCTGCTATGTATATGTTTAAATTTCTCCAACAAAAAAAAAAGGAATAATTGGTCTAAATAGTCCTTAAACTCTTTCAAAGATGATCATTTGGTTCCCGTTCATTTTTTTTTTTTTTTTAGCTGAGATAACCCTAAACTCTTTTTTTTTAGTCGTTATAGTCATTTCCGTCCAAATCCGTTAACTTGTGAGGGTATTTTAGTAATCTAACAATAATTAGTTTAACAAAAATAGAAAAAATCATAAATAAATAAAAAGTTTCCTCTCATTTCTCTCTGTCTCTCTCCCTTTCTTTTCCCCCCTCAAAACCCAATTCGGCGGTGACATCGAGGGGGGTGGGCAATCTACGACAGAGAAAAGGGGGTGTGAGTTCAGTGACAACGGTGACGTGGGGGAGAGCCAACACTCAATCGCGAAAGGGAAAGGCGGCATCGGTGTCACGGTGGGGGAGGGACCCAAAAACCTAGATTATGAATTGGGAGGGGGGAAACTCATTTCACGAATTGGTAGCACGGGGGGGGGGGGTGGGTGGGGCGAGCGAAGGCGGGATAAAGGGACCTAGTCGCAGGGTGGGGTGAACTGAGTAGGAGGGGGAGGGACCCGGTGTGAGGTGGAGGGCAAACGGTGGCAAGAGGTGGCGGCAAAACCGAGAGGGGGAGTAAAGAGGGGCAACCCAATCGGGGTTGGGGGGGTTGGGCAGACCGAGAGAGAGAAAGAGAGAGAGAGAGAGAAGAAAGAGAGAGAGGGGATGGGCAAAACAGAGAGGGCAGGGTATTTTAATCATTTTAGTATAAAAATTAATTATTTTAGTAAGATTTTGTTAAAATTTTGACGAATTTAGATGGAAAGGACTATAATGGCAAAAAAATAGAGTTTAGGGTCATCTTAACCTCAAAAAAAAAAAAGGACCAAACTCGTTACCTTTAAAAAAATTTTATGAACTATTTAGGTCAATTATTCAAAAAAAAAAAAAAAAAGAAACTATATACCACTTTCTCCGATGAGTGTGCATGTCGAAAGGCCTCCCTTAATTTTGAAAATTGTATAAGGTGTTTTTTTTTTTAATTTTATTAAGTAATATTTTTACAATAAAAGAAAATTTTGAATTAGATGACAAGATTTTAAAATATTTAAAGTAAACACCAAATTTACAAACAGAAAAAATGCTAGGCAAATAACTTACGGTGTACCTGATAAATTTATTGTTTATTCCACTATTCGTTCTAAATATTTGTAAAATATGCTATTTACTTCTTTCTTTCTTTTTTTTTTTTTTTAATGAAGAAAAGAGATAGGGCCTTTATTTTATACGACTGAAGACAAGTTTAACGACTCAAGGGGCCTTAAGAAAAGCGTTTCTCATATTTTATCAGTACAACAGAAATAACCTTTTTTTTAATAAATAAATTACTAGATTAGTCTGTGAATTTTTAACTATACAATTTTGATCCCTGAATTTTTTTTTCATAGTTGGATTGCCCTTAAACTATTTAAATATTACTATAATAGTCATTTACATTAATTTTTAGATGAAATCCGTTAGTTGACATCACTTTTTGATCAATTCATGGATTCTATTTAAAACTTAACAGAAATAACTATTATAGCAACATTTTAATAATTTACGAGTATTCCATGTTCTTTTTTTCATAGTTGAAATGATTATAAAAAATATTACTATAGTAATTCTTTCCGTTTTTTTTTTTTTTTTTGGAACAGAATCCGTAGTTAACACCACTTTTGATCAAATTATTAACAAATTTTATCCAAAAATTAATGAAAAGGACTATCATAGTAAATTTTAAAAATTTAAGGACATTCTGGATACAAAAAAAGTTTAGGAACCAAGTTGCATATAGTTAAAAGTTTAAGGACTAAATGAACAATTTATCCTTTTTTTTTTTGTGTTAAAAAAGGCAATTAATCTATTTTCTCTTTGATACAACTAAAAAAATATATAAAAGAACGATGGAAAAATAATTTCCCGATGCTAAAGTTGTATACCAATAGCATCACTACAAAAAACGTCGGTAAAATAAACTTCATGTGGCCAATGCGTCGCGGAAAGTTTATAAAAAGTTCCGATGCCGCAAGGCATCGTGAAGCTCCTTGAAAATTTTGACATATTTTTTCAAAGTCAAGACCATCTTCATTGCATTTGTTATGCTAATACTATATTTGTTATAGTAGAGTATGAAATTATATTACTTTTAATTATAATATATAATGTTCTTTTTAAAGCTATTTTTACCTTTTATCATCTTTATTATGTTTTGAAACTTGTAAAAGTAGACTTACATATTTAAGTATAATAGAAATAAAAATATGTTAATTATTTATTCAAAAAATCTAGGCAATCAAGGCAATCATCAACAAGAATCGAATGTTAAATTTGACATTGGTTATACCTTGTAGTAATTTTTTTTACAAAATTTAACATATTGTAAATTTGGTAGGGAAGATAGTACTCCAATGAAGGGAACTTTGTTCATCCAAATGCTAATATGTATCATTGACATAACAATTTTAATATTGCATTGTGGGTGCTCTATGTGCACCTTAGTTATATAAATTTAAAAAAGGGTTAATTTCAAAAATAGCACATGTAGGAAAAATATTGTTAAAACTGATATCACTTTTGTTTCCTTTCATTACTACTGCCACGTCATCACCATCAATTAAGATGGATGTAAAAAGTCAAAAATACCCTCAGGCAAGCCTAAACCTTATTTTTTTCTCACTTTCCTGCTCAGCCCCCCACCCATTTTGAAACCCAAATCTTCATCTAATACCCTAACTTGATTTAAAACTATTTTCACTATTTTTATAACGACTCGACTTTTCAGACTGCTAACTAGTTTACTTATTCTTATTTGATTTAATTTTAACACTTACTTACGTTTAGTTCTGAAAATGCAATTTTTTTTTTTACAAACTATATTCGCACTATAAACTAAATTTACTAAAACTTTTAACTGAAGGAAATAGAAACTTCTAGATGATAAATATCCTATTCAAATTTGTAATTAGATAATATTTTAAAAACTATAATTTCATACAGATTAAAATAAAAGAGTCTAAAGTCTTTTTCCATACAGTGCTCATACTGTTTAGTAGTACTAAAATATTATAACATAGTTATAAATATGGACGATACAAAATAATCTAAGAAGTCTAAATGCGGAAATTAAAATTCGTGGTGGTATCCCACTCCCTTCCTTCATTTTCTCCGCACAGCTTCGCCGGTTCATGAAATATCTAAGTAGTGGGCTGCTTACCCGCGTTACCTACAGCACGAACACACAGGTATGAGCTTTCACTCAGCAAGTACAAACAATATCTTACAAAACATTTTCACGAAATCATATCATCACACGTAACATCAAGAATGTTCAAAAGTGCATGTGAATATGTATGTTCATTTGTGCTTCATTATATACAAATTTTGTCTACTTAAGGACCCCTATGTCATACCCATATGCGCACAACCAATGGGGAATTAGGGGAACGACCCTCAAACAGCCTCCAAGGTCATATCTTATAACTTTCGTTCATATCATCTCACTAATTAGAGGTTGATACGATACTTAATCCTATCTTTTATTTGCCTCATTCTCATTAATTGTGACAATATGTAGATTTATATGTCACTATGCATCTATCATTATGGTATACATATCTATAAGGCATGCCATCATGTCGATGCACGAAGAATTATGCACATCAATTACTTAATCAAAGTAATACGTATAATTCATATGCTCATCACATCATCAAGTTAAGTCGTAGCGAACGTAGAGCATCAATAAAGAAAACATTTTATTCCATGCTGTAGGTGAGGTTTGTACTTACTTGTCTTATGTGCTTAAACTTCCGGAGTTTTATCTCCTACTGTGTAAATTTGAGAAATTGTCCTGATTTAACAATATCTCATTATTAGATAGAATCATAGTTATATTATTTTATTCAATTATTCAATTATTTTATAAACTATAGTAAACTTAATTTACTTATATCATAATTAACCTTAACAATTAATTCTTATTAATTATTAAGTGTTAAAATAATTTTCTATTATTATTTAATTAATTTAATTTAATTAATTATTTTGATTAATTAATTAATCAACTGATTAATTAATTGATTAACTACTTAATTAAGTAATAGTTAATTATTACTTTATTTAATTGAGTAATTATAATTAAATTACATAATTTTAATTGACTTATTATCTTGTTAATAATTTAATTATGTTATTTAAATATTCTATCTCATGTACTAATTATTAATTATTAATTCTAATATTAATAATTAATAATTTAATTAATCTAATGATTAATATTTGATTAATCTCTAATTAATCATCCATACTTATTTTGATGATTATATTAATATTAATGCTTAATGATTAATTAATCTCTGATTAATCACGTATTATAATTATGTAGTTATTCAACATAATAATCTTGATTATCACATACTAACTCTTATAATTAATTAATTAATTATCAATTAATTAATTAATTAATTTCTTTATTAATCATATTTGGTTATTATTAATTAATTAATTAATCAATCAAGGTGATAAGGAATCACCTAAGGGTATACTTCTCTATTATGTAGTTATTCAACATAATAATCTTGATTATCACATACTAACTCTTATAATTAATTAATTAATTATCAATCAATCAATCAATTAATTTCTTTATTAATCACATTTGGTTATTATTAATTAATTAATTAATTAATCAATCAAGTTGATAAGGAGTCACCTAAAGGTATACTTCTCTATTATCATTGGGCTAGTCCAGTCCCCTTAATTATATTCATTTAGTCGGGCTAAGATAATCGCTTGGTATATGCCAAGTAACCCTCTAGTATACTCTATCTTAGCCCATTAAAACTTATGATTTAATTCTATAAAATTAGTGTTTTTCACATTACTTGGTCATACACTTAAAATCAACTCATTTCATAACTAGATATATTCATATATTATGACTTACCATTATGTCACATTTTAATGTTTAATCGATTTATCGGTGTAGGATTTTAACTTGTAAGATTTATTTAGATTTGAGTATAATTCCATTTTGGACACTTGATGACTTGTTGGAAAACTTGAAACATCTAGTTTATGTCTTTATAATTTGTTTTCTAAGATTTCAAGCATTGAAAATATTAATGTGGACGTTTTCCTAAGTGTCTTATGGTAAAATCTCAGATTACCATATTACAATACAATCTTAAGGGATTTATTAAAATTTATGTACAAAACTGTTTTAAATACATTATATCTCATCTTGAAACTTAAGGTGTCTACTTTACAGTGGTAAAGTTATTTCTTTTAGTATTTGAGCATTTCACACCACAAACTTAGGTTTTGTCACTGTTGGTCCCACATTTGTACCACAAGTCTAGATTCATGGGTAAAATTAGAAAAATCATAACAATTTACTTACAAGTCTAAATAAGACAAAAGATATGTCATTGGAAAGCTTATAACATCTATTTTATATGATAAAAATAGTTTTTAATGCATGCTATATTATCACAACAGCTGTAAACTTCAACAAGGTTCATATATCTTACCGAAATGTTCCGAGAATCCTTTAAGATCTCGAACCTCCCAAGTTCTTCCCAAAACTTTTTCTTAGATAAGAAGAAGTCTAACATTAAGATCATAACTAAATATCATGCTTTAGTTCTCCAAAAGGACTAAAACATGAAAAATACCACTACGTTACCTCTAGTAAAACGTCATCTAACTCCGTTTCTCACTTCTTCGATTTTGGTGACGGGGTTTCTTAGAGTTTGAAATGGTGGGAGGGGGTGCTTGAGGGGTGTTGGAGATGGTGAATAGAGTTGGTGATTTTTCTTTTTGTTTTGAGCTTGGTGGTTGCTAGAAAGTTAGGGTTTATGAGCTTAACTTGTGTGAGAGCAAAATGAAGTGTTAGGGGCTAATTTTCAACCAACTTTTACCTTAAGGGGAGCTGTCTTTTGGGGGGTAAAATTGAAAATTTTTGGCTGAATCATTCCTTGCATTGTTGCCACTTCAAGAAGGGTTTTTGGGGTGAAATTTGGTTCAACAAAGTAGAGACAAAGGGTCACTTTCACTTATCTTTTCCTTAAGTCAACTTGACAAAATAAACTATGCCATCTCTTACATGTGGTTGCATGCATGCACCACTTTCTTCTTTTCTCATTTGTTCACATTTCCCCTTGATTTGAGACTCAAAAACCGATTCCCCCCTTGCTCTAATCAATTTTATTTTGTTTTTCTTTCTTTTAATTTCCACCACTGATCCAAAGTTGCCATCTTTATTCTCATCCATTGGATCATCCATCACACCTATCCTTACTCTAAGTTCTCATTGGTCATTTATTATCCAAGGTTTGGCTATTGATTTGCCTATGATTCTCTAGCAATAAATCTACACCATTGATTTCAAATCAAGTACAATTCTTGATCAACCTTCCACCTTTGGATTTCCTAAGAGTAAATACTAATAATTCATCTTCTATCTATGTGACACATTAATTCCCAATCATGCTCTCAAAACTTAACTATTGGTATGATCAAAATAAATACGAAGATCATTAAATCGACCTACTAATAAAAATCAGAGTTCTTCTCAAAATTTAACATTGCCCCTCTAATATGACATAATAAATTTTTCGTATAAATTTATATATCGTTCAACTCATCTTTTAGGTATTTAAAATTTCTTATTTAAATAGAGAAATTCAATATTGTTAAATCATCGATATTGTCACACCAATGATACATATACTCTCATTCATGATCTCAAAATTTAATATTTATTAAAATAATTCATTAGAAGTATATTAATGATCCATAATGATAATACATGAATCAAGCTTATGAATTTGTAGGGCATCACAATTTTAGAGAGAAACTTCCATCTAGAGAGAGAAACTCTCATCGTCAGAAACCGCCCCAAAAATCGCTTGGAAACTATCGGAAACCACCATCAACACCCTCTATAAAGCTTTTTCGAACTCTGTAATAACTGGAGAATATTCTAAAACCACCCAAAACCAGTTGAAATTTCTGAAGTCTCCCATATCCAAACCCAAGAAGTTGGCGGAGAAAAATATTACTCTTGAAAAGAGGAATGTTTGGCTAATGGCTTCGGTAGAGAAAAGGCCATCGGCGGAGAAAAATCCTCAAAAACCGGAACCAGAGAAAAAAAGAAGGGCACCCAAGAAATGGTCAAAGAAAAATAAGGGGGCAATCTGTATTGCTAGTTGATTTTCTGAAAAAAAAAAAAAAATTGCATAAAAATTATAATATTTGTATTTTTATTTGATTTTCTGACATAAACTAAATGTTTGTTAGTTAGGTATTTGGATTTTGAGAGGAAAATTTAGTATATTGGTTTATATAAATTTTTATACTATATTAAATATTATTACTGTCGGTGTCATTTACAGGGGTTGGTCATTTACATAATAACCGGATGGTAATTTTTTTAATGACCTTATTTTTGTCAAAGAAAGGGACAAGGTCATGGGGGTTGGAGGAGAGCAAAGGATGGTTGTTTGAGAGCGGGAAACGATCGCGATTCACCACGGTGAAAGCCAATGCCTTGAGCCAAGTGGTACCTGATTTTGGCATGGTGGCCAAAATAATGTCATTTTCATACGATTGGAAGTGCTTTTGGAAAGCGACAACGGACTGAATCTCAGCTGGTTGGCACCAAAAGCCTTGGTATTGGTAGAGATGGGAAGTTCGCCATCCGGTCTCTTTGGGAAGAGAGGAAAGCAGTTGCTTGCACTCGTCGGTGATCTGTTCTTCCTTCGCCTCAACGCCGTCCTTTGAGTGGCTTTTGGCTAAGCTGTCCATGCCCATGATGTTGGAAATATGGAATTGTTTTGGAAAATGGAGAGATATGTTTGTAGAGTTTTTTGTTTTATTTTATTTATTTATTTATTTTTTTTTTTTGCTGGTGATGAGTTAAATTTGTTGAAGACGGCCAGGCCAATATATAGTGGCCGAAATCATGCACAATTTGTGTCTAGTTACATGAACATGTGAATATGTGCGTGACAAATGGGGACAAGAATAGTTTAGGTGGTGACATTTTTGTCATGGCCGTTGCATTTCATGAGTAGCCAGATAAACTGATCACGTTTCTTTCACTTTCCTATATTGCCGACTGGGACCTGGCCATAGATATTTCCCAACGCTGCACTGCTATTTTTTCCTTTCGGCATAAAAATTTGTTGAGAGAGATTTGAAAAAAGTTATTCTACACAGGGACAACTTGAAAAAATGAAAAGTATTTTAAATGAGTCAATTATAAATATGTAAAACTTTTAGGAGAAAAAATAAAAACAAAAAATAAAATAAAAAAGGAGGTAAGCAACTCAACAAAAAAAAAAAAAAAAAAAAAGGAAATCAAAAAGAAAAAATGCACAAAAAGACAAAATGAAGAGACCAAATTTTTGAAAAGTGTAAAAAGGTTACTCTCCTTCATATTATAGTTATAGATTATAGATATACACACACTGCAATGGAGACAAAGGACTGTCTTTACTCATACATAGATAGAGTACTACATAAATAGTATATATATAGAGTAATTTTACATCTAACTTCATCATAAGATATAGAGTTCGAATCCATTATTCTAAATTCAAAAAGAATTGGTAATAATAGAGTTCAATGGTCAGAATCTACATAAGATAAATGCTATCTTTTAAACTTCCCTTATGAGAGTACATTTACGTTACTAGCTAGTTGATCAGTAGATATAATGTGCTTCAATTGTTTTGTTATTTATATAATCGATGACATGCGCAACACATGAATATTTCATGACACAATTTAGTTCTTGTTGTTATGTTCGTTTTGGCCAAGAAAATGTCTCTTGTTCCAAGATAGTTTTAAGAAAGTCGTTTCGGACGACTTTGGGCAAAGGTGAGGATTAGAGGATGCGTGTCGTGCAGTGGCTGAGTAAGGCACGCTGGTGCACAGACAGTCTGTGGGACACGGCGCATACAATCCGTCACAGGTCTGATCATTGGCAAGGATGTGGTCAAAGACGTCCTCTGAGGCCAGCGTGGAGCGAACTCATGCCTAGAGCAAATTTTGGGATTATCCGAATGCCCATATGCACACGTGGGAATGTGTGTTTATTAGGGCACATGGTGGGGCTTCTAGTTGAATTTTTCTTGAATTGATTTAACATTTTTAACCCCCATTAGAACTCCAAATTGTCATTTTTATCATTTTCACCTAATTTTACCTACAAAATTTAGGAAAAATAATTATTTACGAGGAAATTTGAATAAAAATATCAAGAACATTGCAAAGTTAAAATTGACGAAATATTCATGAAGTTTAAAAGAGATATTTGCATTCTATCACATAATAACTAAAAGGTAAATCATTCGTTTAGTCACTAAGTTTTTACGTTTGTGCAATTTTAGTCTAGTTCTTTATTTTCGTAGGTTGAATGACCCTAAACTATTAAAATCTTGCTATAATAGTTTTTTCATTAATTTTTGGATGGAAGCTATAAGGAATTTGATTAAAAATTGATGCTAACTTACAAAAAATAAAAATAAAAATAAAAAATAAAAAAGAACTAATGTAGTAACATTGTTAAGAGGTTAAGGTCACTCTAGATATGGAAAAAAAATAAAAATAAAAATAAAAAAATAAAGAACAGGACCAAAGTTATGCAAACTTAAAAGTTTAGAGACTAACCTAATAATTTTCCTTGACTAAAATTTTTAAAATGTTATTGCTTTTAAGTGTAAATTTTTATTTTTAGAAAAGTGTTTTACTTTTTAAGGGTTTTTAATAGGAATAAGGAGGATATTTTATATTTAGTATAATTATTTTTGACACATGATTATATATATTAAATTTCAAAAAAATCTTTCATGAATTTTAATATAAGGGACTAAAACTGTCATAATTCAAAAGTTCAAGGACATTTTGTCAAATTAAAAGTTAAACAACCAAAGTGACAACAAGTTCAGGGAGCGAATAAAATACACTTAATTATCCTATATATTTGTCCCCCTTATGTATTCATTTTAGTTTCTGAGTTTATTGTTTAACATGTTCACCTTTTTTAATTAGCTTTATAATGATCCTAATTTTATTACAATTACAGTCTATTGATTAAAATGACTATGATTATTCGGTTTGGTATAATCATATCTTTACGATCTTTTTGAGTTGTTGTTGTTGTTGTTGTTGTTTTTTCAATTCATGAAACATGAAATCCTTGTGGGTGATGTATTGTTTCTGAATTTTGGGTGTGATATGATTTACAAACCTTTATGAGATTTATAGCGATCTTTATTTTTATACTTTATCTTTATTAAGAGTAATTTTGCTTTCCATCCATATGGAGATAAAATCACATGTTTGTAATAAAATAAAAGTATGAATATTTTTAAAACTAAGGTCTAGTATTTAGACATCCACATATTAGTTTCATAATTAACGGGGTATAACTTTTCTATCAAAATATGAAAAACGTTAAAAGTAAAAAAAAAAAAAAAAAAAAAAAAGGTGGAAAATGGATAGTGGAAGTGGAATGTCTTGTTGGATGTGAACAAAGCTTGCGTTCAGTAATGGTAGTCAAATAGAGTCAATGTCATCGGAATAGAAAAAATGTAGTTGGCATTTAGCGTCGACATATGCCTTGAAACACACAGAGATCCATATACTTCCAACTTATGTATTATGTATGTGTCAATATTGCTGCATTCTCCTTTTTGTGCCGACAATTACAACATATTGTCACATATATGTTTCATAATTAACGGGGTATAACTTTTCTATCAAAATATGAAAAACGTTAAAAGTGTAAAAAAAAAAAAAAAAAAAAGGTGGAAAATGGATAGTGGAAGTGGAATGTCTTGTTGGATGTGAACAAAGCTTGCGTTCA
Source organism: Ficus microcarpa (assembly GCA_025413485.1). Taxonomy (NCBI): domain Eukaryota; kingdom Viridiplantae; phylum Streptophyta; class Magnoliopsida; order Rosales; family Moraceae; genus Ficus; species Ficus microcarpa. The sequence goes on from CM046378.1 coordinate 2,261,219, forward strand.
GAAATGGTAGTCAAATAGAGTCAATGTCATCGGAATAGAAAAAATGTAGTTGGCATTTAGCGTCGACATATGCCTTGAAACACACAGAGATCCATATACTTCCAACTTATGTATTATGTATGTGTCAATATTGCTGCATTCTCCTTTTTGTGCCGACAATTACAACATATTGTCACATATATGTAGGAAAAATTTTGTATTCGGTATCGGATATTGTCCGGCACTTATAACTTTCTATTTAGAAACTTATAATAACTGATTAATTTACATTTAACTTTTTGTTTAAAACATTGTAATATAATAACATCCTATTTAAAATCTTGTCCCATAGTATTAGTTGAAAAATATTTTATCAAAATTATTTGATTGATTTGACGTACCAAAAAAATAAAATTACAAATACCGTGATGAAGAGGATATCGAATAACAACCACACCTTATATATACATATTCACACATATAAATCCTTAATTTCACTTTCCACAATGAGAACAGTTACACTTGCATTCCCATGTGATCCTAACTTCTCACCTGTTATCTTTTTGTCCAATATGTCGACAACAAACTTGTTCACGGTGAAAATTCGTAGTTGGATTTAATATCACCACGTTCGAATCTCTCACGATAAACAATAGAATAATTTGCAGAAAAGTAGAGAATATTATTAAAAATTTACAGATGTTCGCAATTCAATGACTACGTCTTTTTTCGGTGTTGGACGTTTTACTGTTTTCATAGAGAGTTACTGAGAAAGCTTTATGCTTCTAGATGCAGAAACTAACGTAGTAAAACTCCAAAGGGAAATCAAACTTTATTTATGGGCTCCCTTTTGTAATTACTAGTTTGTATACGTGCAACAGACGTGTTATGTACATATTAAAATAATTAATATTGCAGATTTGATAATTAATATAGATTAATAAAAACTATCAAATGTCTTTAATTTAGTATATATGTACAGATCTAAAGTTGAAAAAAATTTAATATCTAATATTTTTTATAGTGAGTTTTTTGAAAACTAACAGTTCTATACATATCATAATTTTGCCACAGGATTCACCAAAAAAAAACAAAAATGGTGCGGAAGAGCGAAACAACAGCTACCACATTTTTAATAAGAAAATATCAATTTTCTCCAATTCTTGATACACATACATGTTTTAAGGTCTTCTTCATACTTGTGTGCATGAGAGAATTATATCAAACAAAAATGTTTGCCTCGGTATATTTTGTCTTAGAGAGAGAAACAAGTGTTTATATATATAGAGAGAGTGAAGATTAATGCGTACCGATTACTTAATTAAGGGATTACACGGAGAAGTCTAATTACTTATAAACATATGAATTTCACAAGTAAAAATATGATTCCCGACAGTTGTTCCAAATGACTGAAAACTAAACAAACATAAACACACTTATACGTGTTATTTAAATATTAAATAGTTGTCTTGAACAGTTGCAACCGAGAAATGAATATATTGTATTCAATTAAAACCTTTCATAAAATAGAGTTACCTTGAACAGTTGCAATAAAAAGATAAATAGATTATGAATGATTGAAATCTTTCATAAAATACACTCATTTTAGTGAGAAGTTGTAATAATAAAAAATATTATGGTACATATAATGGAGCATTTAATTAATTGAATACTTGCAACCATTTAAATTGTTTATCTAAAAAAAAAAAAAAAAAAAAACATTGTGGTGTTTGCAATATGTTGTTTTAAAGAAAGGAAAAAAAAAAAAAAAAAAAAAAATCTTGAACGCGCACTTGCTCACAAGAAGATAATTTGACATTGTGCCTTACACCAGTCAACCACTTTGTCTAACAGTCTAGAAAGAAAGAATTAGATCGTGAAAAAAAAAAAAAAAAAAAATCATTTTGAACGATTTAGGATAAATAGTACATCCCACAATTCGCTCTTTTTGGTATGGTTAGGATGTGCCGATACATGCTTGGAGAGGAAAAAAATAACAGAGAGGAGGGGGACATGATATTGGAAAATAGAAAAAGAGAAACCATTATTGACAAAAAAAAAAAAAAAAAAAAAAAGGAGGAAAATTACACGAGCGGTGTTTGGAAGAGGCTTATATAAGCCCCTTTAGGAATATATAATAATAATTTGCTGATACGTGCAGGGTGGAAAAAAAAAATGAAAAAGAGAGAGAGAAAAAACAAGACGTTGGAAGAGAGGAAAAGGAGAAATCATTATTAAAAAAAAAAACTAAAAAGGGGGTTTTTAGAGGTAAATTAGCATCATGATCACTTAAACTCTCGAAAGTCTCAAAAAGGAGTTTTTTTTTTTTTTTTTTTTTTGGGTAATATACCTCGGAATGAAAAATAATTTATACAAATTGCAAAGGAAATATAGATTAGAAAATGACAACATAGAGAATAGAAAGTTTAAATATGATAACAATATAAAACATTTTAGACGACCTAGAAATGAACAGTATAAGGTGAACTTGCTTTTTTAGTATTGTTAGGATATAGTAAGAAATCAATGTGTACCAATTACTTAAGAGAGAGATTGTCTAGTGAAAACTAATTGGTTACAAACATTATAATTTCATGAGGAAAAAATATGATTTTCCGCAATTGTTTTGAATTAAAAAGTGAACAACATATGAACACATTTATAAATGTTGTTTAAATATCAAGAGTTGCCTTGAGCAATTGCAATTCAAATATGAATAGGTTGTAAATGATTAAAATCTTTCATAAAATAGACACCATTTTTAATGAGAAGTTGTAATAATAATACATGATATAGGACAACAGATCTTTTAATTGAATAGTTATTGTCATTTGAACTATTTTTTCGTTAAAAAAAAAAAAAAAAAAAAGAAGAAGAAGAAGAAGAAGAAGAAGAAGAAGGTAGATGTTATGCACTGAATTAATTTTTACCTGTTTCAATTTTTTTTTCTCATGTTAATTTTGAAACTATTTGAAATGTTTTTTTTTTTTTTTGGTTAGTTCATGTTGTTTGGTGCTTTTTTTAAATCAATTTTGATGTATTTTTAGTTAATATGTCGTTTAAAGGATTGCAATATAGGGAGGAAAAAAAAACGAAAATTAAAAAATGAGAGAACTTGATTCGGGTTTGAAAGGAGGGATAAAAAAAAAACCGATAAAAAAAAAAAGGAGCAAAAAAAATTAAAAATAATCTGGCGAAAAAAAAAAAAACGAACGAACAAACAAACGAAAAATACCAAATCCGGCTGTCCCACCAAGCACCTCAGTTGTAGGCATTGACCTTATGAGAGACTACGTAGACCGTGCGGCTTCAATGGGAGGGTGGGACAATCTGATGAAATGAAGAAATCAGTAAACGATTAACGAAAACAAGCAACTTAAAAAAAAAAAAAAAAAAAAAAAAAAAAAAACAGATGAAGGAAATTTGGGGAAGAGATTAACTTCCAATCTAAAGACCTAGATTTTGAGATTAGATAAAGAAATTTTAGAAGAAGGCAGATTTTGAGATTATAAAGGAAGAAAGAAGAAGAGATTAGATTAAGAAATTTTAGAAGAAGAGGAAACTGGTGCGTGTTTGCAAACATACTTTTTGAAAGAGTATGAAGAGTTTCTGACCAACAAATTTATCAAACGATGGTTGCAAGAGTTAAAAACAACATCTATTTGAAAGTTGTCAAACGGCACTTGCAAGAGTGAAAAACAAAAACTTTTATTTAAAAGAGCACGAAGAGGTGACCAACAAAATTTTCAAATGGCACATGCAAATGAGTAAAAAACGACCACTTACTGATAACGTTTTGGACGACCAAAAAGATTAACACTACAACCAAAGTCACTCTTTTGGTATTGTTAGATTTTGAATGATTAAAACCTTTCGTAAATGAGAGTTGCCTTGAATAGTTACAACCGAAAGATAAAAAAAATTGTGAATGATTAACACCTTTCATAAAACAGAGTTATCTTTAATAATTGCAATTGTAAGATGAATATATTATGAATGATTAAAATCTTTCATAAAATAAACACCTTTTAGTGAGAAGTTATAATAATAAAATATGGTACGATACATATATCACAGTATTTAATTAGCCTTGAACATACAATTGCAAACCGAAAGATGAATAGATTGTAAGTGATTAAAACCTTTCATACAATAGAGTTGCCTTGAACTGTTACAACTAAAAGATGAATAGATTGTGATCTTTCATTAAATAGACTCCCTTTAATGAGAAGTTGCAATAATAAAACATAATACAATACGTATAATAAAGCGTTTAATTAAATTTATGGGCACTTTTTTATGACTTAAAGTGAGTAGGACATCTCACAACGCACTCTTTCAATATCGTTAGGGTATATTGATTGATAGAGATACGTGCTTTGCATGTATGTATATATAATATGATAATTAATATAGATATTGCAATTTTATAATTAATGATGCTACTTTAATTTCAACATTTCTGAAAAGAATTTTTGTGCAAGAAGAAAAAAGTTGAATATATAGGAACAATCTCGCAAAATTCAATGGAAATTATTTTAAATTTCATTATAGTTATTATTTTTAATTATTGAAAGTTGCATAAAAGAAAGTTTTTTAAATACATATTTTATATATGGATTTAAGGAAAACACTTTTTTTTTTTTTAAGGAAAATGGGAACTACAATTACGAAGGAACGTATTGGGAAAAAAATCTGATGAATTTATGCAGAAATAGAAAAGTAGAAAATAAGAATTAAGAACACCAAAAGGGGGGGGACCAAAAGAAGTAAAGAATTAAAGAAGTTTTTTATTAAAAGAAAAATGAAAAACCAACGGAAAAAGGAAAACATAAAAAATAAATAAATAAAAATAAAATAAAGAAATAAATAAATAAAGAAGCATAAGAGGTGGGCTTTGAATCCATATCCTTTCACAACAAGAGGGACCTAAATCAGACACTTGAGACCACCGAGTCATGGGGCCCTGGACAACCAAAAAGAGAGAACTAAAAACGAGTGAATAGTATTTTTAAGAAAATAATTAAAGTAAAAAGGAGAAATCATAGTGAATAGTATTTTTAAGAAAATAATTAAAGTATATAGTAGGATTTTAAAATATTTAAAGTCTATAGTAAATTTATTAGGTAAATAATAAATTTAATAGGTCATATTTACAGTACCTAAATAAATCATTTACAGGTAAAATTGTTATTTTCTACTATTTATTTTAAATGTTTCAAAAATAACTTGTTATTTATTTCAGTTATTTACGAAAAAAATTATTTACTTCTCCCTCTCAAAAACAAAATGATTATATAAATATAAATATCTATACATATATAAGAATTTTTTTAATTTTTTTGGTCCTTCTATTTTCTTTTTTCTTTCTTTCAGCCCAATTTTTTTATTTTATTTTATTTTTTCATTTTATTCATTTGTTTTTTTTTTTTTTTTGTATTGATATACTTTTTATATTTTAGTCATTTTATCTTTTGGTCTTTTTTTCATGCCTCATTTTTTTTTTCAGGTACTTTGTTGATTTTTTTTTTTGGTGAAAAACTTTTTTATTTTTTTGGTCCTTCAGTTTTCCTCTTTTTTTTCTTTTAGCCCAATATTTTTATTTTTTCCTTTTAATCCTTTTTTTGTATTGGTATATTTTTAACATTTTAATTCCTTTTTTTTTTGGGTATTTTTCATGCCTTTCTTTTTCTTTTTTTTTTTTTCTTTCAATTTTCAAGTACTTTGTTGATTTTTTTGTCTAATTTTACTTATATATTTTTTCTTATTTAAATAAATTTTCTTAAACATGTCCAGTGTTTCAAACTAGTGTATATATAAAAAAGCCTACGGAATTTTTGAAGGCCTGGGCTTATGGGCATTTCGCTTTTTATGACTTCATCTCCTTCCCCTGCCCTGGCTCTTGGAACATCAAAGGCAATGAGTTCATACCGTGAACGTCCACGATAGTAGGGAAGGCCGAAAGGAAAAATATGAGAACCGTCGGCTGACCTAGCGGTGTTGGACGATTTGGTTCACCGACAGATGGCATTGGCAGCTGCCCTCCTACCGATTTAGTCAGTGCCGCTCGGTTATAATCAGTTCTCGGTTATTATCAACAACCTTAGTTGACATAATGATAACATCCTACTAGGCTGTTACAGGTATAAATGTTTCTTTTGTTTTAAGTTTTTCTATTCTTTGAGATATTTTCCTTTTTTTTATTTTTTTTTATAGGGGTAGAGTATGGCATACCTAAATAAGCTTAAGGGGAAGAAAGTCCCCCGCCCGATAGGGATGACTTGAACCCAAAACTTGTAGTCGAGAGAATAAGCGTCTTACCATCCTGGTTGATTATTATATTTCTTTATTAAATAAAGAGAGGAAAACTAATGTAAATGAAATCTGACAATTAATCTTAAAAGATATAATGTATTGTTTTCAAAATTTTTGTAACGGGAAGCTGGTTTTATAGATATAAATATATATATATATATATATGTATATATATTTGTAGGCATCATCACATATCACAAGTGGGCATCACAACAGCATTATTATATCCTCTTGTTCGGCATCTTTATTGAAATTCGCCAATGGCCCCTGTGCATTAAATCTACTCAAGCTCACACCATACAAAAGCTACAATGCCAGTGCATAATTTCACCAAGCCGATAACTCTTTCTTCACTATATAATATATATATGTGTACATGTATATATATGAAAAGGTCATGTATCTGATACCGGATATCATCCGACACTTATAATTTTATGTTTTCGAAACTTTTATAACTAGTTGATTTACATATAACTTCCTATTTAAAACCTTATCGCATGGTTTAAGTTAAAAAATGTTACATTAGAATCACTTAATTGGTATAACGTATTATAAAAAAGTTACAAGTATCATATAAAGAGGAACTATTATCTAGCACCCTACATGTATAATATTTTTGTAACGTTATATATATTATTTGCGACACATCTTTGCATATATATATATTTATGCATATAGCAGCAATGCCCTGAAACATGATCATGATGAATCCCATTCAGTCCTCAGTAGCAGCAACGAGCAAGGACACTGAGTCTGATCAGCAACAAGTAATCGATCTTTCCCAACTACCCAAAACCAAAGGATTTTTAGGTTCTTCAGCCCTTTCTTTGTACCAAGGATTTTGGTATCCTTCCAGAATTGTTCCCAACGTGATCTCCTTCCAAACGCACTTCCGAGCCCGCGACGACGACATCATTCTAGCCTCCAAGCCTAAATCCGGCACCACTTGGCTCAAAGCACTTGTGTTTTCCATCGTCAACCGCACCCGTTACACACCCTCCAACACTCCTTTGCTAGCTTCCAATCCGCATCAACTCGTACCCTTCATCGAGTTCACACTCTTTGCCGATGTACTACAGAAAAATAGGTCATAGTTACGAAGAATTTTCTGAGTAATACTTTCAGCTAGTCATGGAGTTATGTAGATTTTCATTACACAATTGCATTGACGACGCCTTTTTTTTTTTTTTTCTTTGGGTTTTCTTGCAGTGCTGTCAAGGTTCCTGATCTAAGCGGCATTCCATCTCCGCGGCTATTTTCCACCCACATTCCCTACTCATCCTTGCCCGAGTCGGTCAAGGACTCAAAATGTCGAATCATGTACATTTGTCGAAACCCTCTTGACGTGATCGTCTCCTCGTGGCATTTTGGGACTCAGGATCGTCCCGACCGTGCTCGCTCAGTGTGGACAAACATGGAAGAATATGTCGACAAGTTTTGCAACGGAGAGGAGGGATTCGGGCCCTTTTGGGACCATGTGTTGGCTTATTGGAAGGTGAGCTTGGAGAAGCCGGAAAAGGTGTTGTTTTTGAAATATGAAGACATGAAGGAGGAAACTATTTTTCAAGTGAAACGGATTGCTGAGTTCATAGGGTTTCCTTTTTCTGAGGACGAAGAAATCCGAGGAGTTGTCAATGAAATATCTGATCTATGTAGTTTGAGCAGTTTGAAGAATTTAGAAGTGAACAAAAATGGCAAGTTCATGCCAAACTTTGAGAACAAAAGTTATTTTCGGAAAGGAGAAGTCGGCGATTGGGTTAATCATCTTAGCCTTTCCATGGTCGAACGTGTAAGCAAGGTAAGTGAGGAGAAATTAAACGGTTCTGGTTTAACCTTCAAAATGTCTGGCTAGCTTTAGTTCCAGCTACCTTGAATGGCTGCAGGGATGAAAAGTCGGGGAGAAAAACACATCTGTTTGGAAGCGTTTTGAAAATGGTTTTGCTTTGAGTATGAATAAAAATGAGAATGAGAATGGGATTGAGATTTTTTTTTTTTTTTTTTTTTTTTTGAAATTGTGTTTCTAGAGAAATTGGTTTTGAATAATAATAATTAAATTAAAAATAAAATAAAATAAAATAAAAAAGTAAAGTTGTGGTTAGATATGTTTTAGAAAAATATTTATTGAGTATATAAACCTTAGAAAATGAAAACGAAAATAAGCAAATAATTTTATTTCATTTACTTGTTTCATGATCAAATATGAAAACGATTTTTTCTTTTCATTTTTTTTTTTTTTTACTTTGCGCAAAACAAATGATATTTAAGAACTATTTCAAAAACATTTTTGTCATTTTGGTTGAGGACTGAGATTTATTTTCAGCTTGTCCAAATCAATACCAAAAAAGGCCTACCATCCCACGTGGGTTTAGCAGTTGCTTCTCTTCTAAGCATCAGTAGATATGGTGGTTATGCTAACTAAAGTTATTGGTATATAGAAAGAGTGTACGAGGCATCAAATGACAATAAAAAAGTGAAATGAAAAGGAAAAGAACCGATGTTTGTCTATGATTTGATGCTCTTTTTCTTTGTATCGTGTAATGATGTCGGTTTGTGGTCTGTTATGTTTGATTTGTATTTTGAGCAATGTGTATCTCATGGAGTTTGATCCACATATTTAGTCATTGTTTAATATATCATTTGAGGAATACTAGAGACACTTGCTTATGCACTCTCTAGGGCACTCTAACCTTTAAAAAGTGACAACTGTCCCGCTTATTTTTCTTGGAAAAATCCACGTACAACTTTTATTGAAAAGGTTATTGTTTAAACTATTTATTATGAAGGGCCACTTAGAAACAACTAACTCTTAACATAATTTTATATTCCACTTTACAAACTTTTTTTTTCCCTTGCTAAATCTCCATAATATATATAAGTACAGCTAAGCATAATTTCACGGTTTCTCTATACTGAAGGGAGAGAGAGAGAGGGGGAAAAAAAAACACCCTACAAACGGAGGTGTTTTTTCTTTTGTAGAGATGTTCTATAAACATGTACTAATGTTCTAAAAAAATGTAATAAAAGAATAGTACTTTTTAACTTAATATGTTCGGTTAATTATCAAGATGGAAAAGTGACATAGTCTGATTAGGAAATTTTTCGTATCCTTTTTTTTTTTTCTTTTAAGGAATAGCTTCGGATCTTTTATTATTGCAGGTTTTTGTTATTATTAATTTTTTGGTTTGCTTTGTCAAATTGGAGAAGAAACCATAGTAATTTTTTTAGCTAGTTTAAAAAAAAAAAATGGAAGATTTGTAATAAGCATGTGAAAGGATGTGTGTTTTTTAACTACTCCTCCTTACTTTTTTCAAAGACAAAAAAAAGTGTGACACAAGGAACTCTTGGAATTAGAGGAAGTCCAAAAGAGTCGCAGTGTGTAATAACTGCCTTAAATTTGATACACATGAAAACATCTGAAGACCTACATCTAGAAAAGGAAAAACACAGTACTGCCTTAAATTTGATATACATGAAAGCATATGAAGACCTACATCTAGAAAAGGAAAAACACAGTACCTTCCAGCTTTCAATTATTCCGCTTCGAGAATTCAATATTAGCTCCCACGCATTCTCCTTGCTTATTTTGATCACATCCCTAAGAGTTTCAGTAGCAAGGGTTCCATCTTTGGTCTTGATCTCCTGAAACACAAAGCCGATTAAAAACAGTTATTGATACAAAAACATCTGTAAAATTTATGGTTAACGTAAACATCGGTGTTGGTAATTGGGAACAGGAAGCTACATGAGGAGCAAGGTTTCCTTTAATAGGTAACTGGACTTGTGTAGATGAGACAACGTGACCAGCTTCAACCCAGAGTGTGGAATGCAAAAGTTTGGCAGTTATTGTTATGAAAATCTTCTCTGCTGACAATGAGGACAATAGAGTATACCATGGACATGACTTCCATTCGATACCGTAACTATTCTAGGGTTCAATCACAGGAACAGATAAAATTCCAGATCCAAGTTTAACTCCATCCCCGTGAGCAGCCCAACTGAACTCCAATCCGTTTGTTGTTTCATACAACTGAGTGTTTGTTATCTGCAAAGTCAAATTAAGGAAACAATTATTCACAAACAAGAAGCAAAAACTGAAAACACATGTTAGAAGTACCTTCAGGGTGTCTTTCAGGAATGAAGTCTTGATCGGTTGATACAGATACTTGACTTCTGAAAACAATAAAGAGACGAATTATATGACAGCTCATCAATTATGTAGTGCTTAATCTGCATAACAGCTTAAAAAACTACCGTGCAGTGCAGGATGAGGAGTTCGGTCCAGCCAAGTAAGGCCGTTCAGACAGAAGTTCAAATCATTAGGAATATCTCCGAATTCTCCTCCATATGCCCAATGCTTCCCTTTTTCAGTATCCTTCAGTAGTGCCTATTTGAATGAAAGATTTTATACCATTACATTTCCTCAACAAAACATGGACATTTTGAAACAAGGATAAACGAAAACAATCATATACCAACCTAGTGTGGGTTTTGTTTATGACTTTTTGATTTATCTCAAACAAACAAACAAACGTATAATAATATCTGACCGTACTATTTTTAGTGAAAAACAGTATTAATATTATCTGAGTTAGTAAGAAAATGGACTACATATTTATATTAAGGGATTCTGGGAATTAAGTGGATAATTATGCATGAATTGGAAACCAAGTGGCTCCACCATAGCCGGCCACCTTCAGGGACTAAAGTGTAAATATTTTGTCCTTAGGGGTCAAAGTGTAATTTTAAGAAAAGTAAGTAATGATGGTTAAGTATGTAATTTTTAAACCATGGAAATTAGGAACTTTCCTAACCAAGCCTCCAACTAGGCTAATGGTTGGTTACAAGCTTCGTTACATTACTTGCTAAGCAAGTAAGATAAGTTAAGGATAGGTTTGTATGGTTTCTTTGCTTCTCAAGCCAACAATGGCCGGTTGCCTTAGTGACTTAAGGAACAAGCAACTGGCTTCGTGAACAAGCAATTGGCTTAGTGAACAAGTAATTGCTCTTGGGGAACAAGTAGTTAAGTTAGAGATTAAGTTGAAAGACTTTTCTTAGTCTCCAAGAAGGCTATATGGGCGGCCATCCTAAGGATAAGGAAGGGAAAATAATTGTTTTAAAGGCAAATATGCAAAGTCAAGGAGAATTTGACATCTCATGCTTCTAGGTTTGGTGACTAAGCACACTAGCCTTGCTTGTTTGACTAAGTGTTGTGCTTCAACAAGCATGTACCTCCACATGGCACCCTATGGCCGGCCACCTCATGCATCTATGAGCAAATATATTGCTCTTGAGGACCAAGGTGCAATTTTAGAAATGAAATTACCTTATTCTTTAAGCATGACAAATAAGAAAAATTGTGAAGATGATATGTTATGCTTGTAGGCTTGGTGAGTAAGCAACTAGCCTTACTTACTTAACTAAGTGTTGAGCATGAACAAGCAAGGCCTTCCACATGGCCCTATATGGCCGGCCACCACATTGGTTCTATGAGCAAGAATTTTGCTCTTAAGGATCAATATGCAATTTAGAAATAAAAGTTACTCTATTTTTGAGAGCTCGACACATCATGCTTCTAGCTTTAGTGAGTATGCACTTTAGCTTTGCCTAGTTGGCTAAGTGTTGAGCTCGAACAAGCAAGATCTTCCACATGACCCTATATGACCGGCCACCATATCGGGTCTATGAGCAAAAACTTTGCTCTTGAAGACTATTATGCAATTCTTGAAGAAAAATAGTTTCACCTATAAATAGGTGAAGGTGAGTTCATTTGTAAGCTTTTAGTGAAACTCAATATTGGCAACTTATTCTCTAGTTCTTTAGCCCCTTCGGAGCCAAGCCAAGAACGAAAGAAAAAAAGAAAGAAAGTGAGAGGTAGAGAGGACGGTTTTTGGTAAGGGTTGGAGGGAGAAGAAAAATTCCTCAACCAAGGGTAGATCCACTCTTTTGGATCTTGAGGTAAACCTCTCTACCCTCTAGTTTTTTAATTAAGTTTGATTCAAGGTTTAAGTGTATTTCAAGTTGGGTTATGTAAGAGCATAAGCTCACCCTTTATTTTCATGCAAAAGCTTAGAGTGCTTGATAGATGCTTGATTAGGGTTTGTTCGTCTTGAATTATATTTGATGCCTGTTTTTGATAATATGCTTAAGAGAAATTATGGTATATATGTATGCCTATTAGGTATTTGTTATATGTCCCCATATGTTCAAGAAGAAGTATGTTATGTTGGATGAATAAAAATGAGAAGGATGATGTATGTTGCAAGTAGAGTTCAAGAAAATCCTAAAAACCCTAATTTTGGTACAGATTACCATTTGGGTTTATATGAAGATTATATGGAGGAAATATGAATGCAAAGTGATGAAAACATTACGTAATGTACTGCATGCTTGATATAGGCTCACGGTTTTAACCGTTTGAGGTAATGTGTGCGTAATTTTACGTAAGGACCAACTTAAATGGAAACTGCCAGTTTCATGTCAAAATTGGACAATTTTCTGGAAACATGATTTTGAGACCCTTAGAGGCCAAATTTTGGAAAACTCAAAACTACAAAATTGTAGAGAATTGAAAATTCTAGGAGGCAACATGAACAAATTTTGAAAAATAAACTCCAAAGGCTTCCGTTTTTGTGAAAACCTGAGCCCTGGTCTGCCCAAACCCTATGCACGGCCAGCCATCTTCAACCAAGGATATGAACAAGTTAAAGGCAGAATTAGGTTTTGAGTATGAAGCAAAAGTTGTAGTGTTATTTGAGGTCTACAACTTTCATGAAGAAAGCTTTTTCAGATTCTTAACAAATTATTAAGATAAAAGTAGATCTTAAAAACTGTGCAGGAAACGGGAAATTCCCGCATGGGATTTTCAAAAAACAGTGCAAAAGCAAGAAATCCCTGCACATGACCGATACTGAAATTAAGAACTGTTTTCAACGATTGTTCTCAGAGTTTGACAATTTTTAACTGTTTTTGCTTAAAAGTTACGGTTTTATAAAGATACAGTTTTTATAAGGAAGAATGATCAAAAAGATGACCGATAGTAACCGGTTAGGATACCTAAGTTATTGGGTTGAGTCTTACCCTATGGTTACCAATGGTAACCTAATGGGATAGTGCTTTATAAGGAATTGAGCCCTAGGGTTACGGCAAGTAACCGAGCGAGTTATTGTAAGAGGATGTGGGGGACATATAACTAGGGTTACTCATGAATGTTGTTAGGATACCAACATTTAATGATTATGATTTATGATAAAGTAGGACGATCCTCACCTTACGTTTTTTTTGAAAACAGGAAGTTAACCTGTTGTTGCGACTAATAGGAACAACAAACTCAGGACGTAACATAACAGGTAAGTACAACTCCGTCTACAGCATGGACAAAACGTTTTTGTTGCATGACGTGTTTTTCAAGAAATCACGAATTGATTTACATGATTTACGGATGTTGTATGTTATGATGTTTTATGTTATGGTTGATGTTATGGTATGTTCTATGCTTTGATATAGTGACATCATAAGACATGTGCACTAATATTAAACCACATGATAAGAACATGTTTTAAGTCATGAGATAAGACAAGCTAATGTTATTGTGTTGTACCGACGTGCCACAAGGGCGAGTATAAACGGTATGGTCCATGGTTTGAGTTGGATTGGATTGACTGCCCCAACTGCTCCATATTAAACAGTGTGGTCCATGGTTGAGTTGGATTGGACTGGCCGCCCCAATCACTCCATGGTTGCATGCCACGGTACGTGCACCCATGTTATGTAAAGGGCCCAGAAATCAAATCAACATAAGGAAGCATAATTGGTTCATGCATTATTTTGATAAAATGTTTTGCGGATTGAATATTGTTCTTACTAGGCATAAACTCATTACTTACGTTCATGCTATAGGTAAGCAACCTACAGGCAATACTTGATGCAAGTTTGTGGAAGGCTGGCACTGCAACTGTGAAATGTGGGATGGGTACCGCCACGGGTTTTGAAAAATATGATTGTAAAATGTGTTTATGTTATGTTATAATAGAGTGATAGTATGGGTAAGGAAAAAGTTTTAAGTATGATGGCAACAAGTTGCCTCATGTCGTACCGACCCGCACTAGGTCGGGTTTGGTCCACGGTTTGAATATGATAGCTTTCAAATGAAGTGTGAAAGCTTGGTACTCGAATGAGTACATATATATGTATGAAGATAAGTTAAGTTTAAAAGAAAGTTAAAAGAAAAAAAAAATTTACTCTTGAATTTTCAGTTTTTAAGTTAAGTAAGTACGAGGTCACGGCCCTACGTAGCTTGAGGAGCACTACACCTAATACACATAAATAAGACCTAATACATAAAAATAAGGATATGGTAGTCTTATTTAGAAACCTTACCAGTAGAGTTCATTTTATAAACCGTTCCATGAATTCCAACAGTTGAGATATTATTTGTGTATAATGATTGTGATGCACTTTAACTCATAGTATTATAGCCTAAAAAAATTCAAAAACAAAAAAAGAAATTAAAAAAAAAAAACCCAACGTTTCATCACCCCCCCTCTTCCCCTGCTGGCCCCCAACCTCCGGTGAAACCCAACCAACCCCTAGCTCTAGATCCACACAGCCCAGGCCCCCTACCGCCACCCCTCTTGCTGTGCCCAGACCCGGTGACGGGATACCCTGATGCCATATTCGTGCGACCCAACCCCACCCCTTACCCCGCCCCCCAACCTGCCTAGACCTAGCGACGTGATGACTCACGTGCCAGATCTACATGAACCTCAACAAAACCCACCCCTCCAACTCCCTCGGCAACAGCCCCTTCGCCCCTCGACATGCACGAACCTCCGGCGAAATCCCAACGAAGAAGATGGAGAAGAGTTCAATTTTTTTTTTTTTTTTTTTTTTTTTTTACTTTTTGCAATCCTATAAATCAAGGGCTTATTTTAGTTATTATGCACCATTTATATCTTATCCATTCGATAAACTTTGAATGGTTTTAGATGAAGTCCTACTAATAAAGTATATAAAAAGGTATGTACCATAGATCCTCTCATAACAATAACGGATAAAAATAATGGATAAACTGACTCCAGTGAATTTTTCATTTAAGTATTATCTTCATTGTTACTTTACTAAAAGCTTGAAGCTTAACTCTCCATTTATATAACGTACTTGCGTAAGTTTAAAATTTGTCTTTTGTTCGTGACTTTTCATAACATATAATATCCTAATAGGTTAGTTACAATCAACTTGAGCATAAATTTTGTTTTACCATTATTCACCATTGAAAAAAAGAAACCCCCCCCCCCCCCCCCAATTTATATACCTATTTATAAAATCTGCCATTTACATGTTTAAATTTCAGGAGGAAAAAAAAAAACTATGTGCCTCTTTCTCCTGTGAGTGTGCATGTAGAGGCCTCCCTTAATTTAGAAAATTATATAAGGTGTTTTTTTTATAAATTTTGATAACTAACATTTTTACAATAAAAGAAATTTTCAATTAAATAATAAGATTTTAAAATATTTGAAGTAAACACCAAATTTAATAGGTAAATAGAGAATTTATTAAAGTAACATTATTTCCCATTGAAAAAAAAAACCCTATTTATATACCTATATATACCATATAACTAAAATATCTAAATCTGCTATGTATATGTTTAAATTTCTCCAACAAAAAAAAAAAAAAAGAAATAATTGGTCTAAATAGTCCTTAAACTCTTTCAAAGATGATCGTTTGGTTCCCGTTTTTTTTTTTTTTTTTTTTTTTTTTTTTACTGAGATGATCCTAAACTCTTTTTTATTTTTAGTTGTTATAGTCATTTTCGTCCAAATCCGTTAACTTGTGAGGGTATTTTAGTAATCTAACAATAATTAGTTTAACAAAAATAGAAAAAATCATAAATAAAAAAAAGTTTCCTCTCATTTCTCTCTGTCTCTCTCCCTTTCTTTCCCCCCTCAAAACCGAGTTCGGCGGTGACATCAAGGGGGGTGGGCAATCTGCGACAGAGAAAAAGGGGTGTGAGTTCAGTGACAACGGTGACGTGGGGGAGAGCCAACACTCAATCGCGAAAGGGAAAGGTGGCATCGGTGTCACGGTGGGGGAGGAACCCAAAAACCTAGATCATGAATTGGGAGGGGGGAAACTCATTTCACGAATTGGTAGCACAGGGGGGGGGGTGGGGCGAGCGAAGGCGAGATAAAGGACCTAGTCGCAAGGTGGCGGTGAACTGAGCAGGAGAGGGAGGGACCTAGTGTGAGGTAGGAGGCAAACGGTGGCAAGAGGTGGCGGCAAAACCGAGAGGGGGAGTAAAGAGGGGCAACCCATTCGGTGTTGGGGGGGTTGGGTAGACCGAGAGAGAGAGAGAGAAGAAAGAGAGAGAAGGGATGGGCAAAACAGAGAGGGCAGGGTATTTTAATCATTTTAGTATAAAAATTAATTATTTCAGTAAGATTTTGTTAAAATTTTGACGAATTTAGACGGAAAGGACTATAATGGCAAAAAAATAGAGTTTAGGGTCATCTTAACCTCAAAAAAAAAAAAAAAAAAAAGGACCAAACTCGTTACCTTTAAAAAAATTTATGAATTATTTAGGTCAATTATTCAAAAAAAAAAAAAAAGAAACTATATACCACTTTCTCCGGTGAGTGTGCATGTCGAAAGGCCTCCCTTAATTTTGAAAATTGTATAAGGTGTTTTTTTTTTAAATAATTTTATTAAGTAATATTTTTACAATAAAAGAAAATTTTGAATTAGATGACAAGATTTTAAAATATTTAAAGTAAACACCAAATTTACAAACAGAAAAAATGTTTGGCAAATAACTTACGGTGCACCTGATAAATTTATTATTTATTCCACTATTCGATCTAAATATTTGTAAAATATGTTATTTACTTCTTTCTTTCTTTTTTTTTTTTTAATGAAGAAAAGAGATAGAGCCTTTATTTTATACGACTGAAGACGGGCTTAACGACTCAAGGGGCCTTAAGAAAAGCGTTTCTCATATTTTATCAGTACAACAAAATAACCTTTTTTTATAAATAAATTACTAGATTAGTCTGTGAATTTTTAACTATACAATTTTGATCCCTGAATTTTTTTTTCGTAGTTGGATTGCCCTTAAACTATTTAAATATTACTATAATAGTCATTTACATTAATTTTTGGATGAAATCCGTTAGTTGACATACTTTTGATCAATTCACGGATTCTATTTAAAACTTAACAGAAATAACTATTATAGCAACATTTTAATAATTTACGAGTATTCCATATTCTTTTTTTCATAGTTGAAATGATTATAAAAAATATTACTATAGTAATTCTTTCATTTTTTTTTTTTGGACAGAATCCGTAGTTAACACCACTTTTGATCAAATTATTAACAAATTTCATCCAAAAATTAATGAAAAGGACTATTGTAGTAAATTTTAAAAATTTAAGGACATTCTGGATACAAAAAAAGTTTAGGAACCAAGTTGCATAAAGTTAAAAGTTTAAGGACTAAATGAGCAATTTATCTTTTTTTTTTTTTTAAAAGGCAATTAATCTATTTTCTTTCTGATACAACTAAAAAAATGTATAAAAGAACGATGGGAAAATAATTTCCTGATGCTAAAGTTGTATACCAATAGCATCACTACAAAAAACGTCGGTAAAATAAACTTCATGTGGCCAATGCGTCGTGGAAAGTTTGTAAAAAGTTCCGATGCCGCAAGGCATCGTGAAGCTCCTTGAAAATTTTGACTATTTTTTCAAAGTCAAGACCATCTTCATTGCATTTATTATGCTAATACTATATTTGTTATAGTAGAGTATGAAATTATATTACTTTTTATTCGAATATATAATGTTCTTTTTAAAGCTATTTTTACCTTTTATCATCTTTATTATATTTTGAAACTTGTAAAAGTAGACTTACATATTTAAGTATAATAGAAATAAAAATATGTTAATAATTTATTCAAAAAATCTAGGCAATCATCAACAAGAATCAAATGTTAAATTTGACATTGGTTATACCTTGTAATAAATTTTTTACAAAATTTAACATATTGTAAATTTGGTAGGGAAGATAGTACTCCAATGAAGGGAACTTTGTTCATCCAAATGCTAATATGTATCATTGACATAACAATTTTAATATTGCATTGTGGGTGCTCTATGTACACCTTGGTTATATAAATTAAAAAAGGGTTAATTTCAAAAATAGCACATGTAGGAAAAATATTGTTAAAACTGATATTACTTTTGTTTCCTTTCATTCCTACTGCCACGTCATCACCATCAATTAAGATGGATGTAAAAAGTCAAAAATACCCTCAGGCAAGCCTAAACCTTATTTTTTCTCACTTTCCTGCCCAGCCCCCCACCCATTTTGAAACCCAAATCTTCATCTAATACCCTAACTTGATTTAAAACTATTTTCACTATTTTTGTAACGACTCGACTTTTCAGACTGCTAACTAGTTTACTTATTCTTATTTAATTTAATTTTAACACTTACTTACGTTTAGTTCTGAAAATACAAATTTTTTCTTTTTACAAACTATATTCACACTATAAACTAAATTTACTAAAACTTTTAACTGAAGGAAATAGAAACTTCTAGATGATAAATATCCTATTCAAATTTGTAATTAGATAATATTTTAAAAACTATAATTTTATATAGATTACAATAAAATAGTCTAAAGTCTTTTTCCATAGAGTGCTCATACTGTTTAGTAGTACTAAAACATTAGAACATAGTTATAAATATGGGCGATACAAAATAATCTAAGAAGTCTAAATGCGGAAATTAAAATTCGTGGTGGTATCCCACTCCCTTCCTTCATCGTCTCGCACAGCTTCGCCGGTTCATGAAATATCTAAATAGTGGGCTGCTTACCTGCGTTACCTACAGCACGAACACACAGGTATGAGCTTTCACTCAGCAAGTACAAACAATATCTTACAAAACATTTTCACGAAATCATATCATCACACATAACATCAAGAATGTTCAAAAGTGCATGTGAATATGTGTGTTCATTTGTGTTTTATTATATACAAATTTTGTCTACTTAAAGGTCCATATGTCATACCCATATGCGCACAACCAATGGGGAATTAGGGGAACGACCTTCTAACAGCCTCAAGGTCATATTTATAACTTTCGTTCTTATCATATCCTCTCACTAATTGAAGGTTGGTAAGATACTTAATCCTATCTTTTATTTGCCTCATTCTCATTAATTGTGATAATGTGTAGATTTACATGTCACTATGCATCTATCATATGTATACATATGTGAGGCATGACATCATGTCGATGTAAGAGGAATTATACACATCAATTACTTAATCAAAGTAATACGTATAATTCATATGCTCATCACATCATCAATTAAGTCATAGTGAACGTAGAGCATCAATAAAGAAAACATTTTGTTCCATGCTGTAGGTGAGGTTTGTACTTACTTGTCTTATGTGCTTAAACTTCCGGAGTTGTATCTCCTACTGTGCAAATTTGAAAATTGTCCTGATTTCACAATACATCATTATTAGATAGAATCATAGTTATATACTTTATTCAATTATTCAATTATTTTATAAACTATAGTGAACTTAATTTACTTATATCATAATTAACCTTAACAATTAATTCTTGTTAATTATTAAGTGTTAAAATAATTTTCTATTATTATTTAATTAATTTAATTTATTAATTATTTTAATTAATTAATTAATCAATTGATTAATTAATTGATTAACTACTTAATTAAGTAATAGTTAATTATTACTTTATTTAATTGAGTAATTATAATTAAATTACATAATTTTAATTGACTTATTATCTTGTTAATAATTTAATTATGTTATTTAAATATTCTATCTCATGTACTAATTATTAATTATTAATTCTAATATTAATAATTAATAATTTAATTAATCTATTGATTAATATTTGATTAATCTCTAATTAATCATCCATAGTTATTTTGATGATTATATTAATATTAATGCTTAATGATTAATTAATCTCTAATTAATCACGTATTATAATTATGTAGTTATTCAACATAATAATCTTGATTATCACATACTAACTCTTATAATTAATTAATTAATTATCAATTAATCAATTAATTAATTTCTTTATTAATCACATTTGGTTATTATTAATTAATTAATTAATTAATTAATTAATTAATCAATCAATCAAGGTGATAAGGAGTCACCTAAGGTATACTTCTCTATTATCATTGGCTAGTCCACTCCCTTAATTATGTTCATTTAGTCGGGCTAAGGTAATCCCTTGGTATATGCCAAGTAACCCTCTAGTATACTCTATCTTAACCCATTAAAACTTGTGATTTAATTCTATGAAATTAGGATTTTTCACATTATTTGGTCATATACTTAAAATCAACTCATTTCATAACTAGATATATTCATATGTTATGACTTACCCTTATGTCACATTTTAATATTTAATCATTTTATCGGTGTAGGATTTTAACTTGTAAGATTTATTTAGATTTCAGTATAATTCCGTTTTAGACACTTGATGACTTGTTGGAAAGCTTAAAACATCTAGTTTCTGTCTTTATAATTTGTTTTCTAAGATTTCAAGCATTGAAAATATTAATGTGGACGTTTTCCTAAGTGTCTTATGGTAAAATCTCAGATTACCAAATTATAATACAATTTTAAGGGATTTATTAAAATTTATGTACATAACCGTTTTAAATACATGATATCTCATCTTGAAACTTAAGGTGTCTACTTTACAGTGGTAAAGTTATTTCCCTTAGTATTTAAGCATTTCACACCACAAACTTAGGTTTTGTCACTGTTGGTCCCACATTTGTACCACAAGTCTAGATTCATGGGTAAGATTAGAAAAATCATAACAATTTACTTACAAGTCCAAATAAGACAAAAGATATGTCATTGGAAAGCTTATAACGTCTATTTTATATGATGAAAATAGTTTTATAAAAAGTTATGATTTACTAACTCAAAATCTACAAAACCCGTGACTAGTATAGGTTTCCAGTAAGGATTTTCGGTTTGTAGTCCAAATTTTTAAAATTCACCAAAAATTGCACATTTATCCGTTCAAGGCATATGATACCTTGTTGGAAAGCTCAAAAAATATTGTTTTTAGTTCTCTAACTTATAATCCAAAATTTTGAGTCTAAAGGGTTCGAAGTACAATAAACCTGGACTATGCTGTGTCTCAGAGGTTCATTTTCTCTCTAGTTTTTGTCACAACTTCAAATGTACATAACTTTGGACATATAAAAGCAAAGTAAGTAATTCCAAAGCCTAAAATGAAGCTTATCCTCTGTAAAATCTTAATATATAATTTATTTTTTATACCAAAGGTTTTAATGCATGCTGTATTATCACAACAGCTGTAAACTTCAACAAGGTTCATAGATCTTACCCAAATGTTCCGAGGATCCTTTAAGATCTCGAACCTCCCAAGTTCTTCCCAAAACTTTTTCCTAGATAAGAAGAAGTCTAACATTAAGATCATAACTAAACATCATGCTTTAGTTCTCCAAAAGGACTACAACACGAAGAATACCACTACGTTACCTCTAGTAAAACGTCCTCTAACTCCGTTTCTCACTTCTTCGATTTTGGTGACAGGGTTTCTTAGACTTGAAAATGGTGGGAGGGGGTGCTTGAGGGGTGTTGGAGATGGAGAATAGAGTTGGTGATTCTTCTTTTGTTTTGAGCTTGGTGGTGGCTAGAAAGTTAGGGTTTATGAGCTTAACTTGTGTGAGAGCAAAATGAAGTGTTAGGGCTAATTTTCAACCAACTTTTACCTTAAGGGGAGCTGTCTTTTGGGGGGTAAAATTGAAATTTTTGGCTGAATCAACCTTGCATTGTTGCCACTTCAAGGAGGGTTTTTGGGGTGAAATTTGGTTCAACAAAGTGGAGACAAAGGGTCACTTTCACTTATCTTTTCCTTAAGTCAACTTGCCAAAATAAACCATGCATCTCTTACATGTGGTTGCATGCATGCACCACTTTCTTTTTTTCTCACTTGTTCACATTTCCCCTTGCTTTGAGACTCAAAAACCGATTCCCCCTTACTCTAGTCAATTTTATTTTGTTTTTCTTTCTTTTAATTTCCACCATTGATCCAAAGTTGTCATCTTTATTCTCATCCATTGGATCTTCCAAGGTTTGGCCATTGATTTACCTAGGATTCTCTAGCAATAAATCTACACCATTGATTTCAAATCAAGCACAATTCTTGATCAATCTTCCACCTTTGGATTTCCTAAGAGTAAATACTAATAATTCATCTTCTATCTATGTGACACATTAATTCCCAATCATGCTCTCAAAACTTAACTATTGGTATGATCAAAATAAATACGAAATCATTAAATCGACCTACAAATAAAAATTGGAGTTCTTCTCAAAATTTAACATTACCCCTCTAATACGACATAATAAATTTTTCGTATAAATTTATATGTCGTTAAACTCATCTTTTATGTATTTAAAATTTCTTATTTAAATAGAGAAATTCAATATTGTTAAATCATCGATATCATCACACCGATGATAATATACTATCATTCATGATCTCGAAATTTAATATTTATTAAAATAATTCATTAGAAGTATATTAATGAAGAAAATCTATAATGATAATGCATGAATGAAGCTTATGAATTTCTAGGGCATTACAATTTTAGAGAGAAACTTCCATCTAGAGAGAGAAACTCTCATCATCGGAAACCGCCCCAAAAATCGCTTGGAAACTATCGGAAACCACCATCAACACCCTCTATAAAGCTTTTTCAAACTCTGTAATAATTGGAGAATATTCTAAAACCACCCAAAACCACTTGAAATTTCTTAAGTCTCCCATATCCAAACCCAAGAAGTTGGCGGAGAAAAATATTACTCTCGAAAAGAGGAATGTTTTGCTAATGGCTTCGGTAGAGAAAAGGCTGTCGGCGGAGAAAAATCCTCAAAAACCGAAACCAGAGAAAAAAAGAAGGTCGCCCAAGAAATGGTCAAAGAAAAATAAGGGGGAAATCTGTATTGCTAGTTGATTTTCTGAAAAAAAAAAAAAAAAAAAAAAAATTTGCATAAAAATTATAATGTTTGTATTTTTATTTGATTTTGTGACATAAACTAAATGTTTGTTAGTTGGGTATTTGGATTTTGAGAGGAAAATTTAGTGTATTGGTTTATATAAATTTTTATACTATATTAAATATTATTACTGTTGGTGTCACTTACAGGGGTTGGTCATTTACATAATGACCGGGTGGTAATTTTTTTAATGACCTTATTTTTGTCTGTGTGAATGACCAAAAATGTTAGATTTTTTAAAAAAATTTTTTTTAGACATACGTCATAACTGTTATGTGGTCATAACAGAAATAACCTTTACTCAAAATGGCCAAAAATGTTAGATTTTTTTCTAAAATTTTTTTAGACATAGGTCATAACTGTTATAACCGGATGGTCATAACATGAGGTCATAATATGAATGACCTTTATTCAAAAATGGTCAAAAATATTAGATTTTTTAAAAATTTTTTAGACATAAGTCATAACTTTATGATCAGGTGGTCATAACAGGAATGACCTTTACTCAAAAATGACCAAAAATGTTAGATTTTTTTTTATTTTTTTTAGACATAGGTCATAACAGGAATGACTTTTACTCAAAATGGTCAAAAAAATTGATTTTTTTTAATTTTTTTTAAACATAAGTCATAACTGTTATGACCAAGTAGTCATAACAGGAATGACCTTTATTAAAAAATGGTCAAAAATGTTAGATTTTTTAAAAAATCTTTTTTAGACATAGGTTATAAGTGTTATGACCGGGTGATCATAACAGGAGTGACCTTTACTCAAAAATGGCCAAAAATGTTAGATTTTTTTAAAATTTTTTTTAAACATAGGTCATAACTGTTATGATCGGGTGGTCATAACAGGAATGACCTTTACTCAAAAATGACCAAAAATGTTAGATTTTGTTAAATTTTTTTTTTTTGGTTAAATCTCCAATTTGTAATGAAGTGTTATATCATCCATGTGTATTTTACAATAAATATATGTTGATTCTGAAAGAAATCATAATTTCTCTTGTATAAATGACCAACACTATATTCACACAGAGAAAAATAAGGTCATTAAAAAAATTACCACCCGGTCATTATGTAAATGACCAACCCTGTAAATGACACCAACAGTAATAATATTTAATATAGTATAAAAATTTATATAAACCAATACACTAACTTTTCCTCTCAAAATCCAAATACGCAACTAACAAACATTTAGTTTATGTCACAAAATCAAATAAAAATACAAACATTACAATTTTTATGCAAAAAAAAAAAAAAAATCCAGAAAATCAACTAGCAATACAGATTTCCCCTTATTTTTCTTCAACCATTTCTCGGGCGCCTTCTTTTTTTCTCTGGTTCCAGTTTTGGAGGATTTCTCTCCACCGATGGCCTTTTCTCTACCGAAGCCATTAGCCGAACATTCCTCTTTTCGGAGTAATATTTTTCTCCGCCAACTTCTTGGGTTTGAAATGGGAGACTCAAGAAATTTCAACTGGTTTTGGGTGGTTTTAGAATATTCTCCAGCTATTACAGAGTTTGAAAAAGCTTTATAGAGGGCGTCGATGGTGGTTTCCGACAATTTCCAAGTGGTTTTTGGAGCGGTTTCCGACGGTGAGAGTTTCTCTCTCTAGATGGAAGTTTCTCTCTCTAAAATAGTGAAAATAATTTTAAATCAAGTTAGGGTATTATATGAAGATTTGGGTTTCAAAATGGGTGGGGGGCTAGGCGGGAAAGTGAGAAAAAATAAGGTTTAGGCTTGCTTGAGGGCATTTTTGACTTTTTACATCCGCCTTAATTGATGGTGATGACATGACAGTGCTAGGAAATGAAAGGAAACAAAAGTAATATCAGTTTTAATAATACTTTTCCCATATGTGCTATTTTTGAAATTAACCCTTTAAAAAATGGTATCTTTTTTTTTTTTTTTGGTTTAACAACGACATCATATTTCACGTTATATTAAAATACAAAAATCAAAGTAACTATACCACGCTTATCTTTACACATCCATAGCATGAATATTTTATTTTATTTTTCTAACACATTTAAAAATGAGATTGACAGGAAATCTTATAATAATAAATAGAAACGCTTTCCTTTTAATGCGTGATTCCATCTTTTTTTTTTTCCTCCATTTTCTTTTTAATTCTCTTTTATTCTTTCCCTTGTCCTTTTATTTATTTATTTATTTATTTATTT
Source organism: Ficus microcarpa (assembly GCA_025413485.1). Taxonomy (NCBI): domain Eukaryota; kingdom Viridiplantae; phylum Streptophyta; class Magnoliopsida; order Rosales; family Moraceae; genus Ficus; species Ficus microcarpa. The sequence continues at coordinate 2,286,811 of CM046378.1, forward strand.
ATTTATTTATTTTAAGAGTGTGTCTGTAATAGAGTCCGTTGGAGGAGCACAATCATAGAGCCCTTCGAGGAGTATCACGGTAAATTTTCATTTTAGGACCACGCAGATCAAAACGAATGGGAAGGATTGAAGAGTTGTACAAAAAGTGGAATGCACATGACCCGTAGGTAATCAAATTTATCTACTAGTTTTGATGCCTGAAAAAACCAAAAAAAGCTGGTCCATGTTCTTCATCCAACCAGATCTGAATATATACCGTGTTCTTCATCCAACAACCCAGATAAAAAAAATATTCATCAACCACTACCAGTCAAGTCAAATAAGCTATTATGTCATTATTATTTTTAACATTTTTGGTCCAGGTTTTGCTTAATAAAAGAAAATTTTAACAACTATACTTTTTAGCACGAATCGTCAAACCACGTAGGGGACGAAGGAACTAGTCTTCCTTTTTCACACTGGAGCGGCTGTAGACGACGAAGGAGCAAGAGAAGCTTGGGCAGAAAGTCAGACCCCGTCTTTGCCGATCGAGGCAGAAAAACGGTTACTCCTCGCAGATCTGCCGGCGGCGAGGATGCAAAAGGTTGTCGCCGGGAGAGAGGAACACAAAGTAGGACAGTGGAAGGTGCCGGAGTGAAATGAACTTCGCCAACCTTCAAATAGGAAGGAAGAGGCTGCCGGCGGCGTGAGCATCTCTTGAATTTTTTTTTTTTTTTTTGTTTTTCTTTGTTGCAGAGTTATTGATTAGGTGTTTGGATAAACTTTAAACAACAATAAAAAAACAACGGAAAGAGGAAAGAGGAAAGAGTCAAAAGCTTGGAAAGAGAAAGACTGATTTTGTCATCGCCGGTTAAAGTCCTCACCTTTTGTTTCCTGGTGTGCAGAGCTCCTGGCAGGGGATGGAGCTTTTTTTTTTTTTTTTTTTTTTAGGAAACGGTATTGAAATATGAACAAAAAGAAAAGAAAATGTGAAAAAAAAATGAAGAAAATGAAGAAACATGCTCCCTTAATTGAGGTTTATCTTTCCTACTAAATTGTATGTAATAAAACAAAGCCAACAAATTATTAAAAAAAAAAAAAAAAGGAAGGAAGAAGAAGAAAAGAAAAATTCCCAATCTCACAGAAACCCACGAAACAAACACAAGGTGAGAGAGAGGGCCGAGGTGTAATGGGGCTTCAGGGCGAGTGCTCCTCTAAGGCCATGTGCACGTGGCTTTTTGTACATCTCCGCAATCATTCCACACACTTTGATCTAGTCTTAAAATTGGACACCCATACACTCTTTTTTTAATTGCTAAAATTATCTCTTCTTTATTCATTCAATATAGTCTCTCAACATACATTTTTTTTTATGATCACGTTAGATTCCCAACTACTATTTTTTCATAATATCTGACATGAATAAATTTTTCTTTATACGCTTTAAAATTATTCTTCATTTTCATCCACGCACTGGTCTTTTTGCTATATGCTTTCTTTCATTATTTTAAATTTTTATTTTTCATTCTTTTTTACCATAGTGAAATAAATCTTTTTTTTTTTTAATATATCCTTACTCAAATGTTATTTTCTCATAACACCACACAATTAACTTTCTACGTGACTCACTAACTTTCGTCAAATTTCTTACTACTCAAATATTTTCTCCTCAATGATCTTTGAACAATTATTTTCTCCTAATAACTCATAATTAATTTTTATTTAACAAATTGATTAAGCAAACACGTGTGTACAACTTGTAAAATAAAAAGAATAAACACATAAACAATATTAACCACAATCGTACAAAGATACTAAAAAGGCTTGTATCTCTACTGCACACCTTAAGATTGTTGTCTTGTAGCTTTGTTTTATTTTTTTATTTTTTGACCATGAATCAAAAGTCAACAATATATATCATGCTGAATTTATCTTCGACCCATCAAAAAGGTAATCTTGTAGATTATCACACATAATCTTCTAAATATCTCTAGAATTACTATGGGTCATCTACAGTCGCTTGCACAGGCTTCCGATCAATGGAGAGTATTCTGGTAGATTACTTTTATTAATATTATTTTTTATGTAAAATACAAAATGGTCAGCAATCTTGGGCCCCAGTAGTCTGAAGTAATATAGTAGATTACTTTTGATAATCTGCCATGTTATTTTTATTTTCAACACAAAATAATCGGCCGCTTTCGGCTCCGATTACTGGATAGAATTACGGTATATTACTTTACAAAATCTAATAGAATTTTTTCCACTGCAAACACCAAATGCTAGATGGTCTTGGGTTGCCGGTGATCGAAAAGTATTTTGATAGATTACTAAAGTAATCTGTCATAATTTTTTTTTTCAATAAAAAAAAAAGTCAGCCGTCTCAGGCTCTGGTCACTGGAGTGTAATCTAGTAGGTTACTTTCGCTAATCTACTTGATTACTTTTATAGTTTATTGGATTATTTTATTTTATTTTATTTTTCAAATTCCTAACTCAAGTGGAATTGGTATATTTTTCAAATGTTTTTAAAGTAGAAAATGTAAATTTAAAGTTTGTTCCAGAGGGTACAAAAATTTCCAACGCCACAGTAGGAAGATTAGTCAAAGGTGCCAAAAAAGGAGGGAATTAAAAAAGCTAGTACGAGTCTCTCTTATTCTGACCGAAACGATTACCAACACTACCTTGGCGTGGTAATGTTTTAAGTTAGCTTTCGGGAAATTAAGGTGCCATTCATATAGATGTTAATTTTCTTCTAGTGTGAATTACGAAATTCTGTCTACTATTTAACATTTAATTTTGGTGAATTAGCCCATGAATTTTATTATTATTATTATTATTATTATTATTTTGACAGTACGTGTTGGTCTCTGTCACTAAAATTGATGAAAATTTTCTAATCTTTAAGTGAGATAACACATCCCTATCATATAATAGTTGAAAAGTTTAAAAAGATTTTTATATTAAGTATTCAATTTTTTAGTTTTTTAGAATTTTGGAATTAAAGAGGACATTTCTACAGTTTGTGTAATTACTTCGTAAAATTTCTTGTGATCATAAAATTGGCACATGATTTTCTATATTAAATTAAAAAAAATTCATTAATTTTGTTGGTAATACTCCTAATTTTGAGTAGAAAATCATGTATCAATATCAAAAAAAAAAAAAAAAAGTGATAGGGTTTTTTTTTCCTTCCAAAATATATCTAATATTAAAATTAAAACTTTAAAACCCCTACCATTTTTTTTGGATGACGGTAGTAAATGTTGTCAACTCTTCTGATATCTAATGTATAATTTTCTTACGGTGAAGCTAGTGTTAATTCTTGACGATACACAATTTCAATACAGGGACTTCACATCTTCCTTTTCTAACAGGTCACAACTCGCAAGGTTTCTTTCTTATATAAAAATAGGCACTTCAAGTTCAAAAGGGAATAATTAAAAAAGAGACATGAGTTCAATGACACGGGATAAAAGTGACTGCACACATGGCCTAACATAAATTTCATGCTTGACTCCATCAAACGGTGAAGAGTTCATATTCTTCATCCCAAATTTCAAAAAAAAAAAAAAAAAAAGATAGAAACACACACAAAATATAAAACACTAATAATAATTTTTTATTATTATTATTATTATTATTATTATTAACGGTGAAGAGTTTTATGCTTTTGCTCAACATGGCATGGAGAGAAAAAAAAAAAAAAAAGGATACATTTGTTTTGAAATCAAGGAAGTAATTTGAACTCCAAACCGGAACCACCTAACTTTTCCTTCATAATTATGGACATTTTCTCCGCCGTTTTGGGTGACAAATAATTGACCCAATCTCCCACCTCTCCCTTTCTAAACAACGTCTTATTCTCAAAATTCTTAATAGATTTCCTATTTTTGTTGACCTCCAGGTCCTTCAAATTCTGAAAACTACACAGCTCTACTATCTTCTCCACCACTCCACTTGTCTCCTCCTCCATAGAAAAAGGACATCCCAAGAACTTGGCCAATCTCTTCAAGTGGAAAACAGTGTCTTCTTTGAGGCATTCATATCTTAAGAAGAAGAGATTTTCAGCATTCTCTTTGCTCTGCTTCCAATACCCCAACATGTGGTCCCAAAATGGACCGAAACCGATTACCCCTTTGCAACACATATCGAAAGCTTCCTCTAGTGTAAAAGGGGACATGGAGCCTATGAAATGCCATGACGAGATGAAGGTGTCCAAAGGGTTTCTACAAAGATACACAACACGGCAGTTGGACTTCTTAATGGAGTTCGCCAAAGAAGGAAACGGAATATGGGTGCCAAAAACCCTGGGTCGACCGGCGTTATACTTAGTGAGGTCGGGAATTTGGTTGTTGGCATAGAGTTTGTACTCAAAGAAAGGGACAAGGTCATGGGGGTTGGAGGAGAGCAAAGGATGCTTGTTTGAGACCGGGAAACGATCACGATTCACCACGGTGAAAGCCAATGCCTTGAGCCAAGTGGTACCTGATTTTGGCATGGTGGCCAAAATAATGTCATTTTCAGACGATTGGAAGTGCTTTTGGAAAGCGACAATGGACTGAATCTCAGCTGGTTGGCACCAAAAGCCTTGGTATTGGTAGAGATGGGAAGTTCGCCATCCGATCTCTTTGGGAAGAGAGGAAAGCAGTTGCTTGCACTCGTCGGTTATCTGTTCTTCCTTCGCCTCAACGCCGTCCTTTGAGTGGCTTTTGGCTAAGCCGTCCATGCCCATGATGTTGGAAATATGGAAATGAAATTTGTTTTGGAAAATGGAGAGATATGTTTGTAGAGTTTTTTGTTGGTGATGAGTTAAACTTGTTGAAGATGGCGAGGCCAATATATAGTGGCCGAAATCATGCACAATTTGTGTCTAGTTACATGAACATGTGAATATGTGCGTGACAACTGGGGACAAGAATGGTTTAGGTGGTGACATTTTTCTCATGTCTGTTGCATTTCATGAGTAGCCAGATAAATTGATCACGTTTCTTTCACTTTCCTATGTTGCCAACTGGGACCTGGCCATAGGTATTTCCCAACGCTGCACTGCTATTTTTTCCTTTTGGCATAAAAATTTGTTGAGAGATGTCTGAAAAAGTTATTCTACACAGGGACAACTTGAAAAAATGAAAAGTATTTTAAATGAGTCAATTATAAATATGTAAAACTTTTAGGGAGAAAAAATAAAATAAAAAAGGAGGTAAGCAACTCAACAAAAAAAGGAAATGAAAAAAGAAAAAAATGCACAAAAAGACAAAATGAAGAGACCAAATTTTTGAAAAGTGTAAAAAGGTAACTCTCCTTTATATTATAGTTATAGATTATAGATATACACACACTTCAATGGAGACAAAGGATCGTCTTACTCATACATAGATCGAGTAATACATAAAGAGTAAATATATAGAGTAATTTTACATCTAACTTCACCATAAGGTATAGAATTCGAATCCATTATCTTAAATTCAAAAAGAATTGGTAATAATAGAGTTCAACCGTCAGAATCTACATAAGATAAGTTCCACCTTTTAAACTTCCCTTATGAGAGTACATTTACATTACTAGCTAGTTGATCAGTAGATATAATGTGCTTCAATTGTTCTGTTATTTATATAATCGATGACATGCGCAGCACATGAATATTTCATGACACAATTTAGTTCTTATTGTTATGTTCGTTTTGGCCAAGAACATCTCTTGTTCCATGAGAGTTTTACGAAAGTCGTTCTGGACGACTTTGGGACGACTTTGGGCAAAGGTCAGGATTAGAGGATGCATGTCGTGCAGTGACTGGGTAAGGCACGCTGGTGCACAGACAGTCTGTGGGACACGGCGCATACAATCCGTCACAGGTCTGATCATTGGCAAGGATGTGGTCAAAGATATCCTCTGAGGCAAGCATGGAGCGAACTCATGCCTAGAGCAAATTTTGGGATTATCCGAATGCCCATATGCACATGTGGGAATGTGTGTTTATTTAGGCACATGGTGGGGCTTCTGGTCGAATTTTTCTTGAATTGATTTAACATTTTTAACCCCCATTAGAACTCCAAATTGTCATTTTTATCATTTTCACCTAATTTTACCTACAAAATTTCGGAAACATAATTATTTACAAGGAAATTTGAATAAAAATATCAAGAACATTGCAAAGTTAAAATTGACGAAATATTTATGAAGTTTAAAAGAGATAATTGCATTCTATCACATAATAACTAAAAGGTAAATTATTCGTTTAGTCCCTAAGTTTTTACGTTTGTGCAATTTTAGTCTAGTTCTTTATTTTCGTAGGTTTAATGACCCTAAACTATTAAAATCTTACTATAATAGTTTTTCCATTAATTTTTGGATGGAAGCTATAAGTAATTCGGTTAAAAATTGATGCTAACTTACAAAAAAAAAAAAAAAAAAAGAACTACTGTAGTAACTTTGTTAAGAGGTTAAGGTCACTCTAGATATGAAAAAAAAAAAAAAAAAAAAAAAAAAAAAAAAAGAAGAAAACCAAAGTTATACAAACTTAAAAGTTTGGAGACCAATCTAGTAATTTTCCCTAACTAAAAATTTTTAAAATGTTATTGCTTTAAGTGTAAATTTTTATTTTTTATTTCTAGGAAAGTGTTTTACTTTTTAAGGGTTTTTAATAGGAATAATTAAGGAGGATATTTTACATTTAGTATAATTATTTTTGACACATGATTATATATATTAAATTTCAAAAAATCTCTCATGAATTTTAATATAAGGGACTAAAACTGTCATAATTCAAAAGTTCAAGGACATTTTGTCAAATTAAAAGTTAAACAACCAAAGTGACAACAATTACGTTCAGGGAGCGAATAAAATACACTTATCCTATATATTTGTTCCCCTTATGTATTCATTTTAGTTTCTGAGTTTATTGTTTAACATGTTCACCTTTTTTAATTAGCTTTGTAATGATCCTAATTTTATTACAATTACAGTCTATTGATTGAAATGACTATGATGATTCGGTTTGGTATAATCATATCTTTACGGTCTTTTTGAGTTGTTGTTGTTGTTGTTTTTTCAATTCATGAAACATGAAATCCCTGTGGGTGATGTATTGTTTCTGAATTTTGGGTGTGATATGATTTACAAACCTTTATGAGATTTATAGCGATCTTTATTTTTATACTTTATCTTTATTAATAGTGATTTTGCTTTCCATCCATATGGAGATAAAATCACATGTTTGTAATAAAATAAAATTATGAATATTTTTAAAACTAAGGTCTAGTATTTAGACATCCACATATTAGTTTCATAATTAAAGGGGTATAAATTTTCTATCAAAATATGAAAAACGTTCAAAGTAAAAAAAAAAAAAAAATGTGGAATATGGATAGTGGAAGTGGAATGTCTTGTTGGATGTGAACAAAGCTTGCGTTCAGAAATGGTAGTCAAATAGAGTCAATGTCATCGGAATAGAAAAAATGTAGTTGGCATTTAGCGCCGACATATGCCGTGAAACACACAAAGATCCATGTACTTCAACTTATGTATTATGTATGTGTCAATATTGCTGCATTCTCCTTTATGTGCCGACAATTACAACATATTGTCACATATATATATAGGAAAAATTTTGTATTCGGTATCGGATATTGTCCGGCACTTATAACTTTTTATTTAGAAACTTATAATAACAGATTAATTTACATTTAACTTTTTATTTAAAACATTGTAATATAATAACATCGTATTTAAAAGCTTGTCCTATAGTAATAGTTGAAAAATATTTTATCAAAATTATTGGATTGGTTTGACGTACCAAAAAAAATAAAATTACAAATACCGTGATGAAGAGGATATCGAATCACAACCACACCTTATATATACATATTCACACATATAAATCCTTAATTTCACTTTCCACAATGAGAACAGTTACACTTGCATTCCCATGTGATCCTAACTTCTCACCTGTTATCTTTTTGTCCAATATTCCCTCAAATATATCCAAAGGCCAATTGTGGACTTCTCCCTATTTTGTGGGCCTCAAAAAAATTCTGTTGTCGACAGCAAACTTGTTCACGGTGAAAATTCGTCGAGTTGATTTTAATATCACCACGTTCGAATCTCTCACGATAAACAATAGAATAAATTGCAGAAAAGTAGAGAATATTATTAAAATTTTACAGACGTTCGCAATTGGTTCAATTACTACGTGTTTTTTCGGTGTTGGACGTTTTACTGTTTTCATAGAGAGTTACTGAGAAAGCTTTATGCTTCTAAATGCAGAAACTAACGTCGTAAAACTCCAAAGGGAAATCGAACTTTATTTATGGGCTCCCTTTTGTAATTACTAGTTTGTATACGTGCAACACACGTGTTATGTACATATTAAAATAATTAATATAGATTAATAAAAACTATCAAATGTCTTTAATTTAGTATATATGTACAGATCTAAAGTTGAAAAAAAATTAATATCTAATATTTTTTATAGTGAGTTTTTTGAAAACTAACAATTCTATACATATCATAATTTTGCCGCAGGATTCACCAAAAAAAAAAAAATGGTGCGGAAGAGCGAAACAACAGCTACCACATTTTTAATAAGAAAATATCAATTTTCTGCAATTCTTGATACACATACATGTTTTAAGGTCTTCTTCATACTTGTGTGCATGAGAGAATTATATCAAACAAAAATGTTTGCCTTGGTGTATTTTTGTCTTAGAGAGAGAAACAAGTGTTTATATATATAGAGAGAGTGAGAGATTAATGCGTACCGATTACTTAATTAAAAGATTACACGGAGAAGTCTAATTACTTATAAATATATGAATTTCACAAGCAAAAATATGATTCCCGATAGTTGTTCTAAATGACTAAAAACTAAACAAACATGAACACACTTATACGTGTTATTTAAATATTAAATAGTTGTCTTGAACAGTTGCAACCGATAAATAAATATATTGTATTCAATTAAAACCTTTCATAAAATAGAGTTGCCTTAAACAGTTGCAATAAAAAAATGAACAGATTATGAATGATTGAAATCTTTCATAAAGTACACTCATTTTAGTAAGAAGTTGTAATAATAAAAAATATTATGGTATATATAATGGAGCATTTAATTGAATACTTGCAACCATTTAAATTGTTTTTCTAAAAAAAAAAAAAAAAGAAGAAAAAACATTGCGGTGTTTGCAATATGTTGTTTTAAAGAAAGGAAAAAAAAAAAAAAAAAAAATTTGAACACGCACTTGCTCACAAGAAGATAATTTGACATTGTGCCTTACACCAGTCAACCACTTTGTCTAACAGTCTAGAAAGAAAGAATTAGACCGTGAAAAAAAAAAAAATCATTTTGAACGATTTAAGATGTGTAGTACATCTCACAATTCGCTCTTTTGTTATGATTAGGATGTGTAGATACATGCTTGGAGAGGGAAAAAAAAAAAAAAAAAAGAGAGAGAGGGGGGACATGATATTGGAAAATAGAAAAAGAGAGACCATTATTGACAAAAAAAAAAAAAAAAAAAAAAAAACTAAAAAGAGGAAAATTACACGAGCGGTGTTTGGAAGAGGCATATATAAGCCCCTTTAGGAATATATAACAATAATTTGCTGATACGTGCAGAGTGGAAAAAAAAAATGAAAAAGAGAGAGAAAAAACAAGACGTTGGAAGAGAGGAAAAGGAGAAATCAATATTAAAAAAAAAAAAAAAACTAAAAAGGGGGTTTTTAGAGGTAAATTTGCATCATGATCACTTAAACTCTCGAAAGTCTCAAAAAGGAGTTTTTTTTTTTTTTTTTTTTTTTTTTTTTTTTTTTTGGTAACAAACCTCGGAATGAAAAATAATATACACAAATTGCAAGGGAAATATAGATTAGAAAATGACAACATAGAGAATAGAAAGTTTAAATATGATAACAATATAAAACATTTTAGACGACCTAGAAATGAACAGTATAAGGTGAACTTGCTTTTTTAGTATTGTTAGGATATAGTAAGAAATCAATGTGTACCAATTACTTAAGAGAGAGATTGTCTAGTGAAAACTAATTGGTTACAAACATTATAATTTCATGAGGAAAAAATATGATTTTCCGCAATTGTTTTGAATTAAAAAGTGAACAACATACGAACATATTTATAAATGTTGTTTAAATATCAAGAGTTGCCTTGAACAATTGCAATTCAAATATGAATAGATTATAAATGATTAAAATCTTTCATAAAATAGACACCATTTTTAATGAGAAGTTGTAATAATAATACACGATATAGTACAATAGATCCTTTAATTGAATAGTTATTGTCATTTAAACTATTTTTTTCGTTTAAAAAAGAATAAGAAGAAGAAGAAGAAGAAGGTAGATGGTATGTACTGAATTAATTTTTACCTTTTTCAATTTTTTTCTCATGTTAATTTTGAAACTATTTGAAATGTTTTTTTTTTTTGGTTAGTTCATGTTGTTTGGTGTTTTTTTTAAATCAATTTTGACGTATTTTTAGTTAATATGTCGTTTAAAGGATTGCAATATAGGGAGGAAAAAAAAAACGAAAATTAAAAAATGAGAGAACTTGATTCAATACAATGTTTGAAAGGAGGGATAAAAAAAAAAAACCGATAAAGGGGGAAAAAAAAAAGGAAAAGAGGAGCAAAAAAAAATTAAAAATGAGCAGGCGAAAAAAAACAAACAAACAAACAAAAGAAAAAAAAATATCAGATCCTGCTGTCCCACCAAGCACCTCAGTTTTAGGCATGGACCTTATGAGAGACTACGTAGACCGTGCGGCTGCAATGGGAGGGTGGGACAATCTGATAAAATGAAGAAATCAGTGAACGATTAACGAAAACAAGCAACTTAAAAATTAAAAAAAAAAAAAAACATATGAAAGAAATTTGGGGAAGAGATCAACTTCCAATCTAAAGACCTAGACTTTAAGATTAGATAAAGAAATTTTAGAACAAGGCAGATTTTGAGATAAAAAAGGAACAAAGAAGAAGAGATTAGATTAAGAAATTTTAGAAGAAGAGGAAACTGGTGCGTGTTTGCAAACGTACTTTTTGAAAGAGCATGATGAGGTTTTGACCAACAAATCTGTCAAACGATAGTTGCAAGACTTAAAAAAAAAAAAAAAAAAGTAAGTGGTGCGTGTTTGCAAACATACTTTTTGAAAGAGTATGAAGAGGTTTTGACCAACAAATTTATCAAACGATAGTTGCAAGAGTAAAAAACAACATCTATTTGAAAGTTGTCAAACGGCACTTGCAACAGTGAAATACAAAAACTTTTATTTAAAAGAGCACGAAGAGGTGACCAACAAAATTTTCAAATGGCACATGCAAATGAGTAAAAAAACGACCACTTACTGATAATGTTTTGGATGACCTAAAAGATTAACACTACAATCCAAACTCACTCTTTTAGTATTGTTAGATTTTGAATAATTAAAACCTTTTGTAAATTAGAGTTGCCTAAAACAGTTGCAATCAAAAAATAAAAAAATTGTGAATGATTAACACCTTTCATAAAATAGAGTTATCTTTAATGGTTGCAACTGTAAGATGAAAATATTATGAATGATTAAAGCCTTTCATAAAATAAACACCTTTTAGTGAGAAGTTATAATAATAAAATATAATACGATACATATATCAAAGCATTTAATTTGCCTTAAACATACAATTACAAACCGAAAGATGAATAAATTGTAAGTTATTAAAACCTTTCATAAATAGAGTTGCCTTGAACTGTTATAACCGAAAGATGAATAGATTGTGATCTTTCATTAAATAGACTCCCTTTAATAAAAAGTTGCAATAATAAAACATAATACAATACATATAACAAAGTGTTCAATTGAACTTATGGGCACTTTTTTACGACTTAGAATGAGTAGGACATCTCACAACGCACTCTTTTAATATTGTTAGGGTATATTGATTGATAGAGATATTAGCTTTGCATGTACGTATATATAATATGATAATTAATATTGTAATTTGATAATTTTTACTAATATAACGAGATATTGCAATTTTATAATTAATGATGCTACTTTAATTTCAACATTTCCGAAAAAAAATTTTTGTGCAAGAAGAAAAAAGTTGAATATATAGGAACAATCTCGCAAAATTCAATGGAAATTATTTTAAATTTCATTATAGCTATTATTTTTAATTATTGAAAGTTGCATAAAAGAAAGTTTTAATACATATTTTATATATGAATTTAAGAAAAACACTTTTTTTTTTTAAGGAAAATGGGAAGTACAGTTATGAAGGAACGTATTGGGAAAAAAATCTGATGAATTTATGCAGAAATAGAAAAGTAGAAAATAAGAATTAAGAACACCAAAGGGGGGGGGGACCAAAAGAAGTAAAGAATTAAAGTTTTTTATTAAAAGAAAAATGAAAAACCAACGGAAAAAGGAAAACATAAAAAATAAATAAGTAAAAATAAAAGAAAGAAAGAAATAATTAAATAAATAAAAAAGCATAAGAGGTGGGTTTTGAATCCATATCCTTTCACAACAAGAGGGACCTAAATCAGACACTTGAGACCATCGAGCCATGGGCCCTGGACAACCAAAAAGAGAGAATTAAAAACGAGTCAATAATATTTTTAAGAAAATAATTAAAGTAAAAAGAGAAATCATAGTGAATCGTATTTCTAAGAAAATAATTAAAAGGGGTGTTTGGTGCCTTAACTCAAATCATTCAGCTTAAACTTTTTTTGTCTTTTTTCCAAAAAGTTTTTGTCTTTTTCCCAAAAAATTTTTTTTCTTTTTTGAAAATTCAAAAAAATTTACTCTTGAAACTTAAATTTCTCAACTTAAACTACTACACCAAACACCCTATTTATTAGGATTTTACTAATAAATATTTAAAGTATATAGTAGGATTTTAAAATATTTAAAGTATATAGTAAATTTCTTAGGTAAATAATAAATTTAATAGGTCATATTTACAGTACCTAAATAAATCATTTACCGGTAAAATTGTTATTTTTTACTATTTATTTTAAATGTTTCAAAAATAACTTGTTATTTATTTCAGTTATTTATGAAAACAATTATTTACTTCTCTCTCTCAAAAACAAAATGATTATATAAATATAAAAATCTATACATATATAAGAATTTTTTAATTTTTTTGGTCCTTCTATTTTCTTTTTTCTTTCTTTCAGCCCAATTTTTTTATTTTTTTATTTTTTCATTTTATTCATTTTTTTTATTGATATACTTTTTATATTTTAGTCATTTTATCTTTTTGGTCTTTTTTTCATGCCTCATTTTTTTTTCACGTACTTTGTTGATTTTTTTTTGGTGAAAAACTTTTTAATTTTTTTGGTCCTTCAGTTTTCCTCTTTTTTTTCTTTTGGCCCAATATTTTTATTTTTTCATTTTAATCCTTTTTTTTGTCTTGGTATATTTTTAACATTTTAATCCTTTTTTTTGGGTATTTTTTTTCATGCCTTTCTTTTTCTTTTTTTTTTTCTTTGAATTTTCAAGTACTTTGTTGATTTTTTTGTCTAATTTTACTTATATATTTTTTCTTATTTAAATAAATTTTCTTAAACATGTCCAGTGTTTCAAACTAGTGTATATATAAAAAAGCCTACGGGAGTTTTGAAGGCTTGGGCTTATGGGCATTTAGCTTTTTATGACTTCATCTCCTTCCCCTGCCCTGGCTCTTGGAACATCAAAGGCAATGAGTTCATACCGTGAACGTCCACGATAGTAGGGAAGGCCGAAAGGAAAAATATGAGAACCGTCGGCCGACCAAGCGGTGTTGGACGATTTGGTTCACCGACAGATGGCATTGGCAGCTGCCCTCCTACCGTTTCAATCAGTGCCGCTCGGTTATAATCAGTTCTCGGTTATTATCAACAACCTTAGTTGACATTATGATAACATCCTACTAGGCTGTTACAGGTATAAATGTTTCTTTTGTTTCAAGTTTTTCTATTCTTTGAGATATTTTCCTTTTTTTTTTTTTTTTATAGGGGTAGAGGATGGCATACCTAAATAAGCTTAAGGGGAAGAAAGTCCCCCGCCCGATAGGGACGACTTGAACCCAAAACCTGTAGTCGAGAGAATAAGCGTCTTACCATCCTGAATGATTATTACATTTCTTTATTAAATAAAGAGAGGAAAACTAATGTCAATAAAATCTGACAATTAATCTTAAAAGATATAATGTATTGTTTTCAAAATTTTTGTAACGGGAAGCTGGTTTTATAGATATAAATATATATATATATATGTATATATATTTGTAGGCATCATCACATATCACAAGTGGGCATCACAACAGCATTATTATATCCTCTTGTTCGGCATCTTTATTGAAATTCGCCAATGGCCCCTGTGCATGAAATCTACTCAAGCTCACACCATACAAAAGCTACAATGCCAGTGCATAATTTCACCAAGCCGATAACTCTTTCTTCACTATATAATATATATCTGTGTACATATATATATATATGAAAAGGTCATGTATCTGATACCGGATATCATCCGACACTTATAATTTTATGTTTTCGAAACTTTTATAACTAGTTGATTTACATATAACTTCCTATTTAAAACCTTATCGCATGGTTTAAGTTGAAAAATGTTACATTAGAATCACTTATATAAAAAAGTTACAAGTATCATATAAAGAGGAACTATTATCTAGCACCCTACATGTATAATATTTTTGTAACGTTATACATATTATTTGCGACACAGCTTTGCATATATAAATATATATATATTTATGTATATAGCAGCAATGCCCTGAAACATGATCATGATGAATCCCATTCAGTCCTCAGTAGCAGCAACGAGCAAGGACACTGAGTCTGATCAGCAACAAGTAATCGATCTTTCCCAACTACCCAAAACCAAAGGATTTTTAGGTTCTTCAGCCCTTTCTTTGTACCAAGGATTTTGGTATCCTTCCAGAATTGTTCCCAACGTGATCTCCTTCCAAACGCACTTCCGAGCCCGCGACGACGACATTATTCTAGCCTCCAAGCCTAAATCCGGCACCACTTGGCTCAAAGCACTTGTGTTTTCCATCGTCAACCGCACCCGTTACACACCCTCCAACACTCCTTTGCTAGCTTCCAATCCGCATCAACTCGTACCCTTCATTGAGTTCACACTCTTTGCCGATGTACTACAGAAAAATAGGTCATAGTTACGAAGAATTTTCTGAGTAATACTTTCAGCTAGTCATGGAGTTGTGTAGATTTTCATTACACAATTGCATTGACGACGCCTTTTTTTTTTTTTTTTTTTTATTTGGGTTTTCTTGCAGTGCTGTCAAGGTTCCTGATCTAAGCGGCATTCCATCTCCGCGGCTATTTTCCACCCACATTCCCTACTCATCCTTGCCCGTGTCGGTCAAGGACTCAAAATGTCGAATCATGTACATTTGTCGAAACCCTCTTGACGTGATCGTCTCCTCGTGGCATTTTGGGACTCAGGATCGTCCCGACCGTGCTCGCTCAGTGTGGGCAAACATGGAGGAATATGTCGACAAGTTTTGCAACGGAGAGGAGGGGTTCGGGCCCTTTTGGGACCATGTGTTGGCTTATTGGAAGGTGAGCTTGGAGAAGCCGGAAAAGGTGTTGTTTTTGAAATATGAAGACATGAAGGAGGAAACTATTTTTCAAGTGAAACGGATTGCTGAGTTCATAGGGTTTCCTTTTTCTGAGGACGATGAAATCCGAGGAGTTGTCAATGAAATATCTGATCTATGTAGTTTGAGCAGTTTGAAGAATTTAGAAGTGAACAAAAATGGTAAGTTCATGCCAAACTTTGAGAACAAAAGGTATTTTCGGAAAGGAGAAGTCGGCGATTGGGTTAATCATCTTAGCCTTTCCATGGTCGAACGTGTAAGCAAGGTAAGTGAGGAGAAATTAAAGGGTTCTGGTTTAACCTTCAAAATGTCTGGCTAGCTTTAGTTCCAGCTACCTTGAATGGCTGCAGGGATGAAAAGTCGGGGAGAAAAACACATCTGTTTGGAAGCGTTTTGAAAATGGTTTTGCTTTGAGTATGAATAAAAATGAGAATGAGAATGGGATTGAGATTTTTTTTTTTTTTTTTTTTTGAAATTGTGTTTCTAGAGAAATTGGTTTTGAATAATAATAATTAAATTAAAAATAAAATAAAATAAAATAAAAAAGTAAAGTTGTGGTTAGATATGTCTTAGAAAAATATTTATTGAGTATATAAACCTTAGAAAATGAAAACGAAAATAAGCGAATATTTTTATTTCAGTTACTAGTTTCATGATCAAATATGAAAACGATTTTTTCTTTTCATTTTTTTTTTTTTTACTTTGCGCAAAACAAATGATATTTAAGAACTAGTTCAAAAACATTTCTGTCATTTTGGTTGAGGACTGAGATTTATTTTCAGCATGTCCAAATCAATACCAAAAAAGGCCTACCATCCCACGTGGGTTTAGCAGTTGCTTCTCTTCTAAGCATCAGTAGATATGGTGCTTATGCTAACTAAAGTTATTGGTATATAGAAAGAGTGTACGAGGCATCAAATGACAATAAAAAAGTGAAATGAAAAGGAAAAGAACCGATGTTTGTCTATGATTTGTTGCACTTTTTCTTTGTATCGTGTAATGATGTGGGTTTGTGGTCTGTTATGTTTGATTTGTATTTTGAGCAATGTGTATCTCATGGAGTTTGATCCACATATTTAGTCATTGTTTAATATATGATTTGAGGAATAAACACTTGCTTATGCACTCTCTAGGGCACTCTAACCCTTAAAAAGTGACAAGTGTCTCACTTATTTTTCTTGGAAAAAACCACGTACAACTTTTATTGAAAAGGTTATTGTTTAAACTATTTATTATGAAGGGCCACTTAGAAACAACTAACTCTTAACATAATTTTATATTCCACTTTACAACTTTTTTTTTCCCTTGCTAAATCTCCATAATATATGTAAGTACAGTTAAGCATAATTTCACGGTTTCTCTATACTGAAGGGAGAGAGAGGGGAAAAAAAAAAAAAAAACACCCTACAAATGGAGGTGTTTTTTCTTTTGTAGAGATGTTCTATAAACATGTACTAATGTTCTAAAAAAATGTAATGAAAGAATAGTCCTTTTTAACTTAAATATGTTCGGTTAATTATCAAGATGGAAAAGTGACATAGTCTGATTTGGAAATTTTTCGTATCTTTTTTTTTTTTTTTTCTTTTAAGGAATAGCTTCGGATCTTTAATTATTGCAGGTTTTTGTTATTATTAATATTTTGGTTTGCTTTGTCAAATTGGGGAAGAAACCATAGTATTTTTTTTTAGCTAGTGTAAAAAAAAAAAAAAAAAAAAAGAAATGGAAGATTTGTAATAAGCATGTGAAAGGATGTGTGTTTTTTAACTACTCCTCCTTACTTTTTTCAAAGACAAAAAAAAGTGTGACACAAGGCACTCTTGGAATTAGAGGAAGTCTAAAAGAGTCGCAGTATGTAATAACTGCCTTAAATTTGATACACATGAAAACATCTGAAGACCTACATCTAGAAAAGGAAAAACACAGTACTGCCTTAAATTTGATATACATGAAAGCATATGAAGACCTACATCTAGAAAAGGAAAAACACAGTACCTTCCAGCTTTCAATTATTCCGCTTCAAGAATTCAATATTAGCTCCCACGCATTCTCCTTGCTTATTTTGATCACACCCCCAAGAGTTTCAGTAGCAAGGGTTCCATCTTTGGTCTTGATCTCCTGAAACACAAAGCCGATTAAAAACAGTTATTGATACAAAAACATCTGTAAAATTTATGGTTAACGTAAACATCGGTGTTGGTAATTGGGAACAGGAAGCTACATGAGAAGCAAGGTTTCCTTTAATAGGTAACTGGACTTGTGTAGATGAGACGACATGACCAGCTTCAACACAGAGTGTGGAATGCAAAAGCTTGGCAGTTATTGTTATGAAAATCTCCTCTGCTGACAATGAGGACAATAGAGTATACCATGGACATGACTTCCATTCGATACCGTAACTATTCTGGGGTTCAATCACAGGAACAGATAAAATTCCAGATCCAAGTTTAACTCCATCCCCGTGAGCAGCCCAACTGAACTCCAATCCGTTTGTTGTTTCATAAAACTGAGTGTTTGTTATCTGCAAAGTCAAATTAAGGAAACAATTATTCACAAACAACAAGCAAAAACTGAAAACACATGTTAGAAGTACCTTCAGGGCGTCTTCCAGGAATCAAATCTTGATCGGTTGATACAGATACTTGACTTCTGAAAACAATAAAGATACGAATTATATGACAGCTCATCAATTATGTAGTGCTTAATCTGCATAACAGCTTAAAAAACTACCATGCAGTGCAGGATGAGGAGTTCGGTCCGACCAAGTAAGGCCATTCAGACAGAAGTTCAAATCATTAGGAATATCTCCGAATTCTCCTCCATATGCCCAATGCTTCCCTTTTTCAGTATCCTTCAGTAGTGCCTATATTGAATGAAAGATTTTATACCATTACATTTCCTCAACAAAACATGGACATTTTGAAACAAGTATAAACGAAAACAATCATATACCAACCTAGTGTGGGTTTTGTTTATGACTTTTTGACTTATCTCAAACAAACAAACAAACGACCGTACTATTTTTAGTGAAAAACAGTATTAATATTATCTGAGTTAGTAAGAAAATGGACTACATATTTATATTAAGGGATTTTGGGAATTAAGTGGATAATTATGCATGAATTGGAAACCAAGTGGCTCCACCATAGCCGGCCACCTTCAGGGACTAAAGTGCAAATATTTTGTCTTTAAGGGCCAATACGTAATTTTAAGAAAAGTAAATAAGTATAGATTTTTAGAAAATTAAGAAAGTATTAAGAGGATGACTAAGCAAGAATTGGAAGCCAAGTGGCTCCACCATAGCCAGCCACCTTCAGGGACTAAAGTGTAAATATTTTATCCTTATGGGTCAAAGTGTAATTTTAAGAAAAGTAAGTAATGATGGTTAAGTATGTAATTTTTGAACCATGAGAATTAGGAACTTTCCTAACCAAGCCTCCAACTAGGCTAATGGTTGGTTACAAGCTTCGTTACATTACTTGCTAAGCAAGTAAGATAAGTTAGGGATAGGTTTGTATGGTTTCTTTGCTTCTCAAGCCAACAATAGCCGGTTGCCTTAGTGACTTGAGGAACAAGCAACTGGCTTCGTGAACAAGCAATTGGCTTAGTGAACAAGTAATTGGTCTTGGGGAACAAGTAGTTAAGTTAGAGATTAAGTTGAAAGATTTTTCTTAGTCTCCAAGAAGGCTATATGGGCGGCCATCCTAAGGATAAGGAAGGAAAAATAATTGTTTTAAAGGCAAATATGCAAAGTCAAGGAGAATTTGACATCTCATGCTTTTAGGTTTGGTGACTAAGCACACTAGTCTTGCTTGTTTGACTAAGTGTTGTGCTTCAACAAGCATGTACCTCCACATGGCACCCTATAGCCGGCCACCTCATGCATCTATGAGCAAATATGTTGCTCTTGAGGACCAAAGTGCAATTTGAGAAATGAAATTACCTTATTCTTTAAGCATGACAAATAAGAAAAATTGTGAAGATGACATGTCATGTTTGTAGGCTTGGTGAGTAAGCAACTAGCCTTACTTACTATAACTATTTAAACTATTTTTTTCGTTTAAAAAAAAAAAAAAAAAAAAGGAAAGAAGAAGAAGAAGGTAGATGGTATGTATTGAATTAATTTTTACCTGTTTCAATTTTTTTTCTCAAGTTAATTTTGAAACTATTTGAAATGTTTTTTTTTTTTTTTTTTTTGGTTAGTTCATGTTGTTTGGTGTTTTTTTTAAATCAATTTTGATGTATTTTTAGTTAATACGAGTTGAGTGCCCGTGCTATGCACCGGAATACAAGAGAAAAAATAAAAGTAAATAATTGAATATTATATAGTAAAAGTAGTTAGTTATGATAAATAATATAATTATGATAAGTATAATTTTTTTAGTATTAGTTAGGATCATATTATAATATTTACATTCATGTTTGTATCAAAATGTTGGATTTATATATACAGACAAACATATATAAATATATGTTCAAAAATAAAGTTGTTGCAAAAAGAACATTTTTCGTTGAAGATGTCATCAAGCTTGTCTTGCTTTTTTCCCTTTTTCCTCCAATCTGTCATGAAAAAAAGATTAATTATTTTATTTTTATAAATGAAATTAAAATTAGTATAATTATATTATATGTAATTATATATAAAAGATAATTATACCTTAATTCTTTTTGTTTTTTGGACAGTTCAACAGAAGATGTTTGAATTTTCGTTGAAGGAGGATATTGTTGAGGCCTGAAATAATAATGACTATAATTATACAATTGTATGTAATTTATTTATTTATATATATATTTGTAAAAAATAAAAATAAAAAAATTTTGAAACAAATTATAGAGAGTAATGTACCTTGATTGAATGTCTTTTGTTGTAGGTTCGCTTATAAAAAGTTGTATTTTCAGACCTTTTTTTGTTTCTGGCAATGGGGTTTCTGGATCTATGGATGTTAATGGTGGAGGGATATCTTTTAGAGATTCGGTTTGTGGTGCAGGCAATAACATTTGTGATTCATTGTCATCAAAAGTTTTCAAAGCTGTTGCATCAACAAATGCACCTCTTGGACGAAATTGAATTGAAAATACCTTTGACATGCCTTTTAGTTGATCAAGAAGAGGTGGAATGATGTTTGGATCAGTATATCCATCTTGAATTGTTAATATGGAGCAAACTTTGTTTACCAGTGATTGTACTGTCTTTCCTATCATAACAACATTCATGCTTCCAGTGCTGTCTTCGATTCGAGTATTAATTTTGTACCTGTTATAAAAAATTGAAATTTAGTAAATTTTTTGTTGTTTAAAAGTTATTTATTAATTTATTATAATAAAAGTAAAAAATATTACCAAGTGACTGGCATTGTTGTTAAATATGCATGAGTGTCGCACCACCATGAAGTTCCTGATTGTTTAACACGTCGATAGCAGCGTGGACATGCATTGTAAAACCAACCTTATCGTGCATCGATTTCGGTGATTGTTGCTTTTGTGGTAAATTTTTGATGCTGTTATTTGAAGAAGAAAAAGTTTATTAAATTATAAATTATACTATAATTAGAAAGTAATAAATAAATATTTACCTGATGTTGATACGGATCCAAGGCTCGAAGTTCTGCAACCATTAGTCTATTCATTATTTTTTGTTCTTCTAATGTTATTGGTTTTTGTGTTGATGGAACAATAAAGTCTATTCCTTGAATAGAATGACTAAACCTATAAACAATAAGACATTAAATAATGTTAATTTTTTTAGAGAATTGTAAAATGTATATATAAGTGTAATATTTTTGTAATAAATATTTATAATACCTTTTTTTGATTTTTTTTGATTCAGCGATATCTGGCTCAAAATAAAATGATGTTCCAGAAGTGCTTGCTATATAAAGCCCGCCTGTATATTTACAATTATTAAAATTCATGGTTAAAAATGTTTTATTATTGTGTGAGATAAATTTGTATTTATTAATATATATTATATTTAGACTTACCAAGATATTGTTTAGCTGCCATGGCTGTAAAGGCAACTATAACTGGTTCAGACATTTTTTGAGCTGCATTGTCATCAAAATTCTCACCAACTTCTCCCCAAAGAGTTATGTTTAGCGATTCCTCTCTGTAAAATATAATAAATTTAATTAAATTAATTATTAAGAAATAAATTTTCATGAAATGAAAATACATTTGTGATAATATATAATTTATAATTACTTGATATTTTGAATTGTCAGATTTCGCCTTTTCACTAATTTATTGCCTACATTGGATTCTTCAATACCTTTTATAGATATCAGACGACCAATAACATCTGGTATAAAATTATAAATAGAAAGTTATTAAATATTCATATTAATATTATATATTAATAATTTTTATTAATAAAAATAAAAATATTATATATTATTTACCTGAAAGAAGGTCATTGATATCAACTTTTGATGTTAGTTGGTCATATTCCACAAAATTAAATTTATGCTGAGGTATTTCTGGAAGATCTTCTTCGACTTGCTTGAAAATTGTGGATCGCGCAAATTGTAACATTGCTCTATGTGGAACAATTTTATATCTTTGTTTGTTGTTTGTGACAAAGAAGTTGCTGATTTCATATATATTGCCAATTTGTATTTTGTTTGTCATGAAATCAGCGTCTTTTGCACATACAAATCCATATATTGCTTCATCCTGAAAAAAGAAAAATAATAAGATTTATATGTATAATAATATTATGAAGTTTTTATTATTAATGGATATAATTTAATAAAAAGGAAATTTAATTACCTACTCATCTACTAATAAACAGTCGACGCTTATTAGACGTCTGTATTGTAATCTATGTTTCTCCATATGCGATAAACTCGAGCACGGATGTCGTCATATGTTTCTCCCACTTTTAGTATTCGTAGTGGACTAAACATTTTCTATAAATAATAAAAAGAGATAAATATTTGGTTATGAATTTTTGAATTGAATTTAATGAATAAAAATTATATTAAATATTTGATAATATAATTGTCGAGAAAAAATTAATATATGTTAAAAATTTATTTTATTTGATTGATTATTAATTTTTATTAATCTTATGTAATATTTCTTTGTAAACAATATTTTTAATATGATTTGAATATTTGTTAATTGAATCATGTATTAAAATATGTAAACCTTTTGGTGATGTTACTCTTGATAATGCTACATGTAATTGTCCATGACTAAAAATTTCATCTTCTAAATAAAGTCCAACTTTATTTAATGATTGACCTTGGCTCTTATTTATTGTCATAGCATAACATATTTTTAAAGAGAATTGTCGTCTTTTTAATATAAAAGGGTAATTAGATTCATTTACTGTCATTTCTATTCTTGGTATATAAACTTTTTCATTTGTATCATTCGAATTAATAATACGACCTTCAATAATTCTATTTGTTAATTGTGTTATAATAAGTCTTGTACCATTACATAATCCCATTGATTGGTTAAGATTTCTAATTAACATTACAGGAATTTCAATTTTTAATTCTAATTAATGTGGAGTTAATCCATTAAAATTAAGTGTATGTAAAAATTCAGTAGGATATAAAGGATTTAATTCATCGAGATTTCCAGATGATGGAAGAATAGTATCATAACTGTAATAAGTTTTGCTTCTGTTCGTACTAAGTTTAATAAATATTTATTTATTGCATTAGTTGTTGTATTTTTAGGTGTAACAATTGCTCGTTGTTTTAAGTAATTAATACTGTCAAAATTATTATTAAAATTTTCATATATTGTAATATTCAAATTTTTCCATGTACAATTTCCTTTTTAGGAATTTATTTTCATCTAACGAAAATATTTGTGAAAAAGCTCGGTTTAGGGCTTTTGAAAAGTTTTGTGAATTTTAATGGGTCGAAAAGACTTAAAAATGATTTCTAAGCTCGAAAACGGACCTTTCTAGTCGAAAGGGCCGAAACAGTGCAAAATTTTACGAAAGTCAACTTTGACCGAAAAAGTCAAAGTTTGACCGGAAAAAAGTCAAAGGGTTGACTTTTTGAGATTTTTCAAGTACAGCGCGGAAAGAGTTCCGAGAATGATGTTTTGTGAATTAGATAGCAAGAATAAGCCTTAAAAACGTCCTTAGAAAATCAAGCACACCAAGTTAAGATTTAAGGGCAAAAAGGGGTTCGGAAAAATTAAGGAAAATATTTTTTTCGATCCAAAATTCACACAGATAAATTTTGTACTTCGGCACGAAATAAAAATATTATTTTTTGGTGAATCAAAATATTAGAATTATCTGTGTAGCACAAAGACAAGAAAAATGA
>CM046378.1:2310805-2375214 GCA_025413485.1 Ficus microcarpa
TTTTTTTTTAACGAAAAAATAGTTTAAATGACAATAACTATTCAATTAAAAGATCTATTGTACTATATCATGTATTATTATTACAACTTCTCCTTAAAAATGGTGTCTATTTTATGAAAGATTTTAATCATTTACAACCTATTCATATTTAAATTGCAATTGTTCAAGACAACTCTTGATATTTAAACAACATTTATAAATGTGTTCGTGTGTTGTTCAGTTTTTAATTCAAAACAATTGCGGAAAATCATATTTTTTCCTCATGAAATTATAATGTTTGTAACCAATTAGTTTTCACCAGACAATCTCTCTCTTAAATAATTGGTACACATTGATTGCTTACTATATCCTAACAATACTAAAAAAGCAAGTTCACCTTATACTGTTCATTTCTAGGTCGTCTAAAATGTTTTATATTGTTATCATATTTAAACTTTCTATTCTCTATGTTGTCATTTTCTAATCTATATTTCCTTTGCAATTTGTGTATATTATTTTTCATTCCGAGGTTTGTTACCAAAAAAAAAAAAAAACTCCTTTTTGAGACTTTCGAGAGTTTAAGTGATCATGATGCAAATTTACCTCTAAAACCCCCTTTTTTTTTTTTTTTTTAATGATTTCTCCTTTTCCACTTTCCAACGTCTTGTTTTTATCTCTTCTTTTTCATTTTTTTTTTCCACTCTGCACGTATCAGCAAATTATTATTATATATTCCTAAAGGGGCTATATAAGCCTCTTCCAAACACCGCTCGTGTAATTTTCCTCTTTTAGTTTATTTTTTTTTTTTTTTTGTCAATAATGGTTCTCTTTTTCTATTTTCCAATATCATGTCCCCCCCCTCTCTGTTATTTTTTTCCTCTCCAAGCACGTATCTGCACATCCTAACCATACCAAAAAAAGAGCGAATTGTGGGATGTACTACTCATCCTAAATCGTCCAAAATGATTTTTTTTTCACGGTCTAATTATCCGTTTGAAACAATGGTTGGAGCTAGAGTTTTGTAGGTTGAAATTGAAACGTGTGTTGTTGAAGCGTGAATTGGAAATGAATCGTGACATTCGGAATAATGTAAAATTTTGAAATGTATTGGGAAAAAAATATACACAAGAATCATCATATTTGACTTGAAATAAGAAAGCTGTAGACTTTTGAAGTTGAAGTTCAAACTTAAGAGAGAGAAAGTGAGATGTAGATTTGGGAGTTTTGGAGTTGAATAGGCAAAATTTCGGTTGGAACTTCTGTTCCATACGGGCCCTAATTCTTTCTTTCTAGACTGTTAGACAAAGTGGTTGACTGGTCTAAGGCACAATTTCAAATTATCTTCTGTGAGCAAGTGTGTGTTCAAGATTTTTCTTTTTCTTTTTTTATTTTTTATTTTTTGTATTTTGTCTGTTGTCTTTTTTTCCTTTCTTTAAAACAACATATTGCAAACACCACAATGTTTTTTTCTTTTCTTTTTTTTTTTTTAGAAAAACAATTTAAATGGTTGCAAGTATTCAATTAAATGCTCCATTATATGTACAATAATATTTTTTATTATTACAACTTCTCACTAAAATGAGTGTATTTTATGAAAGATTTCAATCATTCATAATCTATTTATCTTTTTATTGCAACTGTTCAAGGTAACTCTATTTATGAAAGGTTTTAATGAATACAATATATTCATTTCTCGGTTGCAACTGTTCAAGACAACTATTTAATATTTAAATAACACGTATAAGTGTGTTCATGTTTGTTTAGTTTTCAGTCATTTAGAACAATTGTCAGGAATCATATTTTTGCTTGTGAAATTCATATGTTTATAAGTAATTAGACTTCTCCGTGTAATCCCTTAATTAAGTAATCGGTACGCATTAATCTCTCACTCTCTTTATATATATAAACACTTGTTTCTCTCTCTAAGACAAAAATACACCGAGGCAAACATTTTTGTTTGATATAATTCTCTCACGCACACAAGTATGAAGAAGACCTTAAAACATGTATGTATATCAAGAATTGGAGAAAATCGATATTTTCTTATTAAAAATGTGGTAGCTGTTGTTTCGCTCTTCCGCACCATTTTTTTTTTTTTTGGTGAATCCTGCGGCAAAATTATGATATGCATAGAACTGTTAGTTTTCAAAAAACTCACTATAAAAAATATTAGATATTAATTTTTTTAAAACTTTAGATCTGTACATATATACTAAATTAAAGACATTTGATAGTTTTTATTAATCTATATTAATTATCAAATCTGCAATATTAATTATTTTAATATGTACATAACACGTGTGTTGCACGTAAGCAAACTAGTAATTACAAAAGGTAGCCCAAAAATAAAGTTCGATTTCCCTTTGGAGTTTTACGACGTTAATTTCTGCATTTAGAAGCATAAAGCTTCTCAGTAACTCTCTATGAAAACAGTAAAACGTCCAACACCGAAAAAGACGTAGTCATTGAACCAATTGCGAACGTCTGTAAATTTTTAATAATATTCTCTACTTTTCTGCAATTTATTCTATTGTTTATCGTGAGAGATTCGAACGTAGTGATATTAAATCCAACTACGAATTTTCACCGTGAACAAGTTTGTTGTCGACAACATAATTTTTTTGAGGCCCACAAAATAGGGAGAAGTCCACAATTGGCCTTTGGATATATTTGGGGGCATATTGGACAAAAAGATAACAGGTGAGAAGTTAGGATCACATGGGAATGCAAGTGTAACTGTTCTCATTGTGGAAAGTGAAATTAAGGATTTATATGTGTGAATATGTATATATAAGGTGTGGTTGTTATTCGATATCCTCTTCATCACGGTATTTGTAATTTTATTTTTTTGGTACGTCAAACCAATCAAATAATTTTGATAAAATATTTGGATAAATTTCATTAATAGCACCTCTGGAGAAAAATAATATTAAAATCAGCACCACTTTTTGTTCCTTTCAGTTCTAGCACTGCCACGTCAGATATGTGGGCCCCAGTAGCATTTAATGTGTGCAAATTTCCCCGTTTACCCTCATCTCCCTCGCATGCTCCAAAAAAATTTCCAAACCAGCATCTACAGTGTTTTAGAGAGAGAAAATGAAACCTAGAAAGAGAAAGGGTCGCCACCGGCCGGAACCTCTCGGAAACCGCCCGAAACCACTACGAAATCCCTCCATAAACCGCTCCGACGCCTGTGAACGTCGGAAAATCTTCAAAAACCGTTAGATGTCGAAAAACACGAAACTGACCTGCGAAAAACAGCACTGTTATGACCGGACAGTCACAACGATTATGATCGTTAAGTTATTCACGATACCTCGTGACAAAAGGAACGATCATAACCGTTCTGACCGAGTAGTTATAACAGTTATGACCGCAACACTATACCCTGAGTACACAAGAGCAACGGTCATAACCGTTCTTACCGAGTGGTCATAACGGTGATGACCGCAGCAACACTATACGTGGGTCGTCAAGAGCAGCGGTCATAACCGTTCTGACCGAGTGGTCATAACGGTTATGACCGCAGCTCTATACCTCGTGTAGAAGAGTAACGGTCATAACCGTTTTGACCGTCCGGTCATAACTGTTATGACTTTGTCCCTATACCGCCACGTCAGCTTGTGGGGCCCACCAGCTTTTAGGGAATGCCAAAGGTCAGGGTTACCCTCGTCTCCCACCATCCTGTCATACGGTAATGACCCTTGCTATACGGAAAGAGGTCACAACTATTATGACCATCCGGTCATAACGGTAATGACCGTTACTCTAGCAAACGATGGGGAGGTAGAGAGGTCATAACTGTTATGACCACCATGTCATAACAGTTATGTAGTTAACTATTGGGCCAGAGTTCATGACTGTTATGACCTCTCAGGCATAACAGTTGTATTATTTAGGTCGGTCATATTTTAAGTCGAATAAATTGAATTTCATTTTATAGATTGATAATTGAGGAACCCAATAAGGTCATATATTAATCATGATCAATTTTTAATTTCATTATGACCTGATAATAATTTAATGACCGGTTATAGCAATCAAGGCATAAAAAATGTGCATAAATATTTATTTTATTTAATTGTATAATTTTATTATTTAATGTAATGTTATACCAATTAAGGCATATTTGGAACATGGACAGAAATTTTTTTTTTTAATAACTTGAGTATTTAATGACAAGTTATAGCAATTAAGTCATATTTTACGGCATTACACGTTTGGGTTTTTTTATTATTTGATTATTTAATTTAATCCTTGAACAACCCTTTATCGATGCAATATTTTAAGATGCATCAATTTTTCATGAATATTTATAATCTGATAATTTAATGACGTGTTATAGCAATGCTTTCATATTATATATATAAACCTTTCAAAGGAAGAAGTGTTTATTAAATCGACGAGTTTGACAAATGGAGAGAGATAATTACTGTTATGAAGGGAGAACGGTCATAAATGTTATGACCGGGTAGTCATAACAATTGTGACCAATACTATAGTCGTATTCACGCCAGGGATAGAGAAAGGTCATAACTGTTATGACCATACGGTCAAAACAGCGATGACCGTCACGATGGGAGAGTGGTCACAACTGTTACGACCAGATGGTCATAACGATAATGACCGTTACTCTAGTTAGCGACTGGGAGAGAGGTCAAAACTGTTATAACCACCAGGTCATAACAATTCTGACAGTTCGTTTAGGGAGATAGGTCATAACAGTTATGACTATCAGGTCGTAACAGTTATGACCGTTACTCTAGTTAACGATTGGGAGCTTTAAGCATAAACTCTTTCTCTCACCATCACCAGATGAGTTAATCCATTCTACTGTCGAGATTCACAGCAGCCTCTGACACCCGTTCTCTGGCAAAGGTAACTTCAACATCACAGCTTTACCCTTATTTCTCTTGTTTTGTCAATTGTCCTAGCCGAGCAAAGTTCAGATTCTTAATTGAAATGGTTTGAGTTTTATTAAAAGTTTCTATGTCTGGAGAGTTGTTGAGCCCTTCACAACTAGAAAAAGAATATCAAGATTGGGTTCTTCAGATGCATATGCAGTATGACGAAGAGGTTGTCGATGGCAAGGAGCAACCAGTTATTGTTGGCAGCCGTGTGAATACCAAAGATAATGGAATGTTCGGCTATTAAAATGTCAACATTCCATTAACTTTGGTATTCACACGGCTGCCAACAATAACTGGTTGCTCTTCGCCCACGACAACCTGTTCGTCATACTGCATGTGCATCTGACGAACCCAGTCTTGATATTCTTTTCTAGTTGCGAAGGGCTCAACAACTATCTGAACATAGAAACTTTTAATAGAACTCAAACCATTTCAATTAAGAATCTGAACTGTGCTCGGCTAGGACAGTTGACAAAACAAGAGAAATGAAAGTAAAACTGTGATGTTGAAGTTACCTTTGCCAGAGAACGGCTGTCAGAGGCTGCTGTGAATGATTCGACAGTAAAATGAATTAACTCATAAGCGACGGTGGGAGAGACAGATTCCGTTTAAAACTCCCTATCGTTATCTAGATCAAATTTCATAACCGCTATGACAGCGTGTGGTCATAACGGTTATGCACCCTCTCCCTATACTAACGGTCATCTCTGTTATGACGTGGTGGTCATAACAGTTATGACCTCTCCCTCCCAATCGTAGTGTAGTATCGGTCAAAACTATTATTACCGGTTGGTAATAACTGTTATGACCTCTCTTCCTATCGTGACCTAGAGTGTCGGAGTAACGGTCATAACTGTTATGACATGGTGGTCATAACAGTTATTACCTCTCTTCCTGTTATTGACCTCTCTCACTATCGGAGTAACGGTCATAACTGTTATGACATGGTGGTCATAACAGTTATGACCGCTCTCTCTGCATAGTTGAGAGACCTGGTCATAACCGTTATGACCTGTTGGTCATTATAAAAATGACCATCCGAAAATTTCAAAATGAGTCATTTTCATTATGACCAACAAGTCCGAATTCATGACCATCTGAAAATCATAAAAAAATGACTAACTCTATATATTTTGCAAATATTTTCCTACAGATCATTTAGAAAGGTGGATTCTCATAAAAAACACATATAAAAATGAAAACTTTTTTTTCCTACAGAGCATGGAAAGCTATTAAAAACGTAAACTTTATAAACATAAAAACACAAAAATCAACTTTTCCTTGGCCGATGGGCTTTTAGATGCCGAAGCCGATACTCGGACACACCTCCTTGTAGGATTTGTGTTTTTCTCTCACATTTTCGTCGCCTTCGACAAGGGGAGTTTTTTCTTTTCTTTTTTTTTTTTTTTTGAAGATTTCCGACGTTAACACACATGCAGGCAGTTTATCAACGGATCTTCGTGATGGTTTCGACCTATTTCCGAGCGGTACCTGCTGGTTGCAACTCTCTCTCTCTCTAGATTCGGGCTTTCTCTCCATATGTTTAGATTTCTCTCTCTAAAACCATGTTGAAGGGTTATATCATAGGAAAGCGTAAGGGACAGTAACCCTGACCTTTGGCATTCCCTAAAAGCTGGTGGGCCCCACAAGCTGACGTGGCGGTATAGGGACGAAGTCATAACAGTTATGACCGGACGGTCAAAACGGTTATGACTGTTACTCTTCTACACGAGGTATAGAGTTACGGTCATAACCGTTATGACCACTCGGTCAGAACGGTTATGACCGCTGCTCTTGACGACCCACGTATAGTAGAGCTGCGGTCATAACCATTCTGACCGAGTACCACTCGGTCAGAATGGTTATGACCGCTGCTCTTGACGACCCACGTATAGTGTTGCTGCGGTCATCACCGTTATGACCACTCGGTAAGAACGGTTATGACCGTTGCTCTTGTGTACTCAGGGTATAGTGTTGCGGTCATAACTGTTATGACTACTCGATCAGAACGGTTATGACCGTTCCTCTTGTCACGAGGTATCGTGAATAACTTAACGGTCATAATCGTTGTGACCGTCCGGTCATAACAGTGCTGTTTTTCGCAGGTCAGTTTCGTGTTTTTCGACATCTAACGGTTTTTGAAGATTTTCCGACGTTCACAGGCGTCGGAGCGGTTTATGGAGGGATTTCGTGGTGGTTTCGGGCGGTTTCCAAGAGGTTCCGGCCGGCGGCGACCCTTTCTCTTTCTAGGTTTCATTTTCTCTCTCTAAAACACTGTAGATGCTGATTTGGAAATTTTTTTTGAAGCATGCGAGGGAGATGAGGGTAAACGGGGAAATTTGCACACATTAAATGCTACTGGGGCCCACATATCTGACGTGGCAGTGCTAGAACTGAAAGGAACAAAAAGTGGTGCTGATTTTAATATTATTTTCTCTAGAGGCGCTATTAATGAAATTTACCCTAAAATATTTTTCAACTAATACTATGGGACAAGATTTTAAATAAGATGTTATTATATGATAATGTTTTAAATAAAAAGTTAAATGTAAATTAATCAGTTATTATAAGTTTCTAAATAGAAAGTTATAAGTGCCGGACAATATCCGATACTGAATACAAAATTTTTCCTATATATATATATATATATATATATATGTGACAATATGTTGTAATTGTCGGCACAAAAAGGAGAATGCAGCAATATTGACACACACATCATACATAAGTTGAAGTATATGGATCTTTGTGTGTTTCACGGCATATGTCGACGCTAAATGCCAACTACATTTTTCTATTCCGATGACATTGACTCTATTTGACTACCATTTCTGAACGCAAGCTTTGTTCACATCCAACAAGACATTCCACTTCCACTATCCATTTTCCACATTTTTTTTTTTTTACTTTGAACGTTTTTCATATTTTGATAGAAAATTTATACCCCTTTAATTATGAAACTAATATGTGGATGTCTAAATACTAGACCTTAGTTTTAAAAATATTCATAATTTTATTTTATTACAAACATGTGATTTTATCTCCATATGGATGGAAAGCAAAATTACTATTAATAAAGATAAATTATAAAAATAAAGATCGCTATAAATCTCACAAAGGTTTGTAAATCATATCACACCCAAAATTCAGAAACAATATCACCCACAAGGATTTCATGTTTCATGAATTGAAAAAACAACAACAACAACAACAACAACTCACAGAGACCGTAAAGATATGATTATACCAAACCGAATAATCATAGTCATTTTAATCAATAGACTGTAATTGTAATAAAATTAGGATCATTATAAAGCTAATTAAAAAAGGTGAACATGTTAAACAATAAACTCAGAAACTAAAATGAATACATAAGGGGAACAAATAAATAGGATAAGTGTATTTTATTCGCTCCCTAAACGTAATTGTTGTCCCTTTGGTTGTTTAACTTTTAATTTGACAAAATGTCCTTGAACTTTTGAATTATGACAGTTTTAGTCCCTTATATTAAAATTCATGAAAGATTTTTTGAAATTTAATATATATAGTCATGTGTCAAAAATAATTATACTAAATGTAAAATATCCTCCTTATTCTTGTTAAAAACCCTTAAAAAGTAAAACACTTTTCTAAAAATAAAAATTTACACTTAAAGCAATAACATTTTAAAAATTTTAGTCAGGAAAATTACTAGATTAGTCTCTAAACTTTTAAGTTTGTATAACTTTGATCCTGTTCTTTGTTTTATTTATTTATTATTATTTTTTTTCCATATCTAGAGTGACCTTAACCTCTTAACAATGTTACTACAGTAGTTCTTTTTTATTCTTATTTTTATTTTTTGTACATTAGCATCAATTTTTAATCAAATTACTTATAGCTTCCATCCAAAAATTAATGAAAAAACTATTATAGCAAGATTTTAATAGTTTAGGGTCATTCAACCTACGAAAATAAAGAACTAGACTAAAATTGCACAAACGTAAAAACTTAGTGACTAAACGAATAATTTACCTTTTAGTTATTATGTGATAGAATGCAATTATCTATTTTAAACTTCATAAATATTTCGTCAATTTTAACTATGCAATGTTCTTGATATTTTTATTCAAATTTCCTCGTAAATAATTATTTTTCCTAAATTTTGTAGGTAAAATTAGGTGAAAATGATAAAAATGACAATTTGGAGTTCTAATGGAGGTTAAAAGTGTTAAATCAATTCAAGAAAAATTCGACCAGAAGCCCACCATGTGCACAAATAAACACACATTCCCACGTGTGCATATGGGCATTCGGATAATCCCAAAATTTGCTCTAGGCATGAGTTCGCTCCACGCTTGCCTCAGAGGACGTCTTTGACCACATCCTTGCCAATGATCAGACCTGTGATGGATTGTATGCGCCGCGTCCCACAGACTGTCTGTGCACCAGCGTGCCTTACCCAGCCATTGCACGACACGCATCCTCTAATCCTGACCTTTGCCCAAAGTCGTCCCAAAGTCGTCCAGAACGACTTTCTTAAAACTCTCATGGAACAAGAGACATGTTCTTGGCCAAAACGAACATAACAATAAGAACTAAATTGTGTAACGAAATATTCATGTGTTGCACATGTCATCGATTATATAAATAACAGAACAATTGAAGCACATTATATCTACTGATCAACTAGCTAGTAATGTAAATGTACTCTCATAAGGGAAGTTTAAAAGGTAGCACTTATCTTATGTAGATTCTGACTATTGAACTCTATTATTACTAATTCTTTTTGAATTTCGAACAATGAATTCGAACTCTATTCCTTATGGTGAAGTTAGATGTAAAATTACTCTATATATTTACTCTTTATGTATTACTCGATCTATGTATGAGTAAGACGATCATTTGTCTCCATTGCAGTGTGTGTATATCTATAATCTATAACTATAATATAAAGGAGAGCTATCTTTTTACACTTTTCAAAAATTTGGTCTCTTCATTTTGTCTTTTTGTGCATTTTTTTCTTTTTTCATTTCCTTTTTTTGTTGAGTTGCTTACCTCCTTTTTTATTTTATTTTTTCTCCCTGAAAGTTTTACATATTTATAATTGACTCATTCAAAATACTTTTCCTTTTTTCAAGTTGTCCCTGTGTAGAATAACTTTTTCAGACATCTCTCAACAAATTTTTATGCCAAAAGGAAAAAATAGCAGTGCAGCGTTGGGAAATACCTATGGCCACGTCCCAGTTGGCAATATAGGAAAGTGAAAGAAACGTGATCAATTTATCTGGCTACTCATGAAATGCAACAGACATGACAAAAATGTCACCACCTAAAACATTCTTGTCCCCATGTTGTCACGCACATATTCACATGTTCATGTAACTAGACACAAATTGTGCATGATTTCGGCCACTATATATTGGCCTGGCCATCTTCAACAAGTTTAACTCATCACCAACAAAAAACTCTACAAACATATCTCTCCATTTTCCAAAACAAATTTCATTTCCATATTTCCAACATCATGGGCATGGACAGCTTAGCCAGAAGCCACTCAAAGGACGGCGTTGAGGCGAAGGAAGAACAGATCACCGACGAGTGCAAGCAACTGCTTTCCTCTCTTCCCAAAGAGATCGGATGGCGAACTTCCCATCTCTACCAATACCAAGGCTTTTGGTGCCAACCAGCTGAGATTCAGTCCATTGTCACTTTCCAAAAGCACTTCCAATCGTCTGAAAATGACATTATTTTGGCCACCATGCCAAAATCAGGTACTACTTGGCTCAAGGCATTGGCTTTCACCGTGGTGAATCGCGATCGTTTCCCGGTCTCAAACAAGCATCCTTTGCTCTACTCCAACCCCCATGACCTTGTCCCTTTCTTTGAGTACAAACTCTATGCCAACAACCAAATTCCCGACCTCACTAAGTATAACGCCGGTCGACCTAGGGTTTTTGGCACCCATATTCCGTTTCCTGCTTTGGAGAACTCCATTAAGAAGTCCAACTGCCGTGTCGTGTATCTTTGTAGAAACCCTTTGGACACCTTCATCTCGTCATGGCATTTCATAGGCTCCATGTCCCCTTTTACACTAGAGGAAGCTTTCGATATGTGTTGCAAAGGGGTAATCGGTTTCGGTCCATTTTGGGACCACATGTTGGGGTATTGGAAGCAGAGCAAAGAGAATGCTGAAAATCTCTTCTTCTTAACATACGAATGCCTCAAAGAAGACACTGTTTTCCACTTGAAGAGATTGGCCAAGTTCTTGGGATGTCCTTTTTCTATGGAGGAGGAGACAAGTGGAGTGGTGGAGAAGATAGTAGAGCTGTGTAGTTTTCAGAATTTGAAGGACCTGGAGGTCAACAAAAATGGGAAATCTATTAAGAATTTTGAGAATAAGACGTTGTTTAGAAAGGGAGAGGTGGGAGATTGGGTCAATTATTTGTCACCTAAAATGGCGGAGAAAATGTCCACAATTATGAAGGAAAAGTTAGGTGGTTCCGGTTTGGAGTTCAAATTACTTCCTTGATTTCAAAACAAATGTATCTTTTTTTTTTTTTTTTTTTTCCCCCTCCATGCCATGTTGAGCAAAAGCATAAAACTCTTCACCGTTAATAATAATAATAATAATAAAACTCTTCACCGTTAATAATAATAATAAATTATTATTAGTGTTTTATATTTTGTGTGTGTTTCTATCTTTTTTTTTTTTTTTTTTTTTTGAAATTTGGGATGAGGAATTTAAACTCTTCACCATTTGATGGAATCAAGCATGAAATTATGTTAGGTTATGTGTGCAGTCACTTTTTTCCCGTGTCATTGAACTCATGTCTCTTTTTTAATTATTCCCTTTTGAACTTGAAGTGCCTATTTTTATATAAGAAAGAAACCTTGCGAGTTGTGACCTGTTAGAAAAGGAAAATGTGAAGTCCCTGTATTGAAATTGTGCATCGTCAAGAATTAACACTAGCTTCACTGCAAGAAAATTATACATTAGATATCAGAAGAGTTGACAACATTTACCGTCATCCAAAAAAAATGGTAGCGGTTTTAAGGTTTTAATTTTAATATTAGATATTATATTTTGGAAGGCAAAAAAAACCCTATCACTTTTTTTTTTTTTTTTTGGATATTGATACATGATTTTCTACTCAAAATTAGGAGTATTACCAACAAAATTAACGATTTTTTTTTTTAAATTTAATATAGAAAATCATGCGCTAATTTTATGATCACAAGAAATTTTACGGAGTAATTACACAAACTGTAGAAATGTCCTCTTTAATTCTAAAAAACTAAAAAATTGAATACTTAACATAAAAATCTTTTTAAACTTTTCAACTATTATATGATAGGGATGTGTTATCTCACTTAAAGAATAGAGAATTTTCATCAATTTTAGTGATAGAGACCAACACTGCCAAAAATATTAATAATAATAATAATAATAATAATAATAAAATTCATGGGCTAATTCACCAAAATTAAATGTTAAGTAGTAGACAGAATTTCGTAATTCACACTAGAAGAAAATTAACATCTATATGAATGACACCTTAATTTCCCGAAAGCTAACTTAAAACATTACCACGCCAAGGTAGTGTTGGTAATCGTTTCGGTCGGAATAAGAGAGACTCGTACTAGCTTTTTTAATTCCCTCCTTTTTTGGCACCTTTGACTAATCTTCCTAACGTTCTGTGGCGTTGGAAATTTCTGTACCCTCTGGAACAAACTTTAAAATTTACATTTTTCGCTTTAAAAACATTTCAAAAATATACCAATGCCACTTGAGTCAGGAATTTGAAAAATAAAATAAAATAAAATAAAATAAATAATCCGATAAATTATAAAAGTAATCAAGTAGATTATCGAAAGTAACCTACTAGATTACACTCCAGTGATCAGAGCCTGAGACGGTTGACTTTTTTTTTTATTGAAAAAAAAATATTATGACATATTACTTTAGTAATCTACCAAAATACTTTTTGATGACCAGCAACCCAAGACCATCTAGCATTTGGTGTTTGCAGTGGAAAAAATTCTATTAGATTTTGTAAAGTAATATACCGTAATTCTATCCAGTAATCGGAGTCGAAGGCGACTGATTATTTTGTGTTGAAAATAAAAATAACATGGCAGATTATCAAAAGTAATCTACTATATTACTTCAGACCACTGGGGCCCAAGATTGCTGACCATTTTGTATTGGACATAAAAAATAATAATAAAAGTAATCTACCAGAATACTCTCCATTGATCGGAAGCCTATGCAAGCGACTGTCGATGACCCATAGTAATTCTAAAGATATTTAGAAGATTATGTGTGATAATCTACAAGATTACCTTTTTGATGGGTCGAAGATAAATTCAGCATGATATATATTGTTGACTTTTGATTCATGGTCAAAAAATAAAAAAAACAAAACAAGGCTACAAGACAACAATCTTAAGGTGTGCAGTTGAGATACAAGCCTTTTTAGTATCTTTGTACGATTGTGGTTGATATTGTTTATGTGTTTATTCTTTTTATTTTACAAGTTGTACACACGTGTTTGCTTAATCAATTTGTTAAATAAAAATTAATTATGAGTTATTAGGAGAAAATAATTGTTCAAAGATCATTGAGGAGAAAATATTTGAGTAGTAAGAAATTTGACGAAAGTTAGTGAGTCACGTAGAAAGTTAATTGGGTGGTGTTATGAGAAAATAACATTTGAGTAAGGATATATTAAAAAAAAAAAAGATTTATTTCAGTATGGTAGAAAAGAATGAAAAATAAAAATTTAAAATAATGAAAGAAAACATACAGCAAAAAGACCAGTGCGTGGATGAAAATAAAGAATAATGTTAAAGCATATAAAGAAAAATTTATTTATGTAAGATATTATAAAAAAAATAGTAGTTGGGAATCTAACATGATCATAAAAAAAAATGTATGTTGAGAGACTATATTGAATGAATAAAGAAGAGAAAATTTTAGCAATTAAAAAAAGAGTGTATGTGGTAGAGTCCTTTTAAGAGGCACGTGTCCAATTTTAAGACCAGATCAAAGGGTGTGGGAATAATTCCGGAGATGTACAAAAGGCCACGTGCACATGGCCTTAGAGGAGCACTCGCCCTGAAGCCCCATTACACCTCGGCCCTCTCTCTCAGCTTGTGTTTGTTTTGTGGGTTTATGTGAGATTGAATTTTTCTTTTCTTTTCTTTTCTCTCTCTCTCTCTCTCTCTCTTTAAATTTGTTGGCTTTGTTTTATTACATATAATTTAGTAGGAAAGATAAACCACAATTAAGGGAGCATGTTTCTTCATTTTCTTCATTTTTTTTCACATTTTCTTTGCTTTTTGTTTATATTTCAATACCGTTTCCTAAAAAAAAAAAAAAAAAAAAAGCCTCCATCCCCTGCCAGGAGCTCTGCACACCAGGAAACAAAAAGGGTGGACTTTAACCGGCGATGACAAAATCAGTCTTTCTCTTTCCAAGCTTTTCACTCTTTCCTCTTTCCTCTTTCCGTAGTTTTTTATTCTTGTTTAAAGTTTATCCAAACACCTAATCAATAACTCTGCAACAAAGGAAAAAAAAAAAAAAAAAATCAAGAGATGCTCACGCCGCCGGCAGCCTCTCCCTTCCGATTTGAAGGTTGGCGAAGTTCATTTCACTCCGGCACCTTCCACTGTCGTACTTTGTGTTCCTCTCTCTCGGCGATAACCTTTTGCATCCTCGCCGCCGGCAGATCTGCGAGGAGTAACCGTTTTTCTGCCTCGATCGGCAAAGACGGGGTCTGACTTTCTGCCCAAGCTTCTCTTGCTCCTTCGTCGTCTACAGCCGCTCCAGTGTGAAAAAGGAAGACTAGTTCCTTCGTCCCCTACGTGGTTTGACGATTCGTGCTAAAAAGTATTGTTGTTAAAATTTTCTTTTATTAAGCAAAACCTGGACCAAAAATGTTAAAAATATTAATGACATATATAATACTTATTTGACTTGACTGGTGGTGGTTGATGAATATATATGTATTTTTTTATCTGGGTTGTTGGATGAAGAACACGGTACATATTCAGATCTGGTTGGATGAAGAACATGGACCAGCTTTTTTTGGTTTTTTCAGACAGCAAAACTAGTAGATAAATTTGATTACCTACGGGTCATGTGCATTTGATTTTTCTACAACTCTTCAATCCTTCCCATTCGTTTTGATCTGCGTGGTCCTAAAATGAAATTTTACCCTAATACTCCTCGAAGGCCTCTATGATTGTGCTCCTCCAACGGACTCTATTACAGACACACTCTTAAAAAAACATAAAAATAAAAATAAAAGGACAAGGAAAGAATAAAAGAGAATTAAGCCCATGTTGCCTCATCATCTCATTTCAACTCAAACTGTACTTTTTTTGTCTTTTTCCCAAAAAGTTTTTTGTCTTTTCTAAAAATTTAAAAAATTTTACTATTACAACTAAAATATTTCAACTCAAACTAACCAACCAAACAAACCCTAAAAAGAAAAGGGGGGAAAAAAAAAAAGATGGAATCACGCATTAAAAGGAAGGCGTTTCTATTTATTATTATACGATTTCTTGTCAATCTCATTTTTTAATGTGTTAAAAAAAAAAAAAAGAAGGAATACGAAACCT
Organism: Ficus microcarpa; assembly: GCA_025413485.1. Classification (NCBI taxonomy): domain Eukaryota; kingdom Viridiplantae; phylum Streptophyta; class Magnoliopsida; order Rosales; family Moraceae; genus Ficus; species Ficus microcarpa. The sequence goes on from CM046378.1 coordinate 2,326,303, forward strand.
TCATTGTGTTTGATATATTCATGCTATGGATGTGTAAAGATAAGCGTGGTATAGTTACTTTGATTTTTTTATTTTTATATAATGTGAAATATGATGTTGTTATTAAACCAAAAAAAAAAAAAAAAAAAAAAGATACCATTTTTTAAAGGGTTAATTTCAAAAATAACACATGTGGAAAAAGTATTATTAAAACTGACATCACTTTTGTTTCCTTTCATTCCTAGCACTGTCATGTCATCACCATCAATTAAGGTGGATGTAAAAAGTCAAAAATGCCCTTAGGCAAGCCTAAACCTTATTTTTTCTCACTTTCCCGCCTAGCCCCCCACCAATTTTGAAACCCAAATCTTCATCTAATACCCTAACTTGATTTAAAATTATTTTCACTATTTTAGAGAGAGAAACTTCCATCTAAAGAGAGAAACTCTCACCGTCGGAAACCGCTCCAAAAACCGCTTGGAAACAGTCGGAAACCACCATCGACGCCCTCTATAAAGCTTTTTCGAACTCTGTAATAGCTGGAGAATATTCTAAAACCACCCAAAACCAGTTGAAATTTCTTGAGTCTCCCATATTCAAACCCAAGAAGTTGGCGGAGAAAAATATTACTCCCGAAAAGAGGAATGTTCGGCTAATGGCTTCGATAGAGAAAAGGCCATCGGTGGAGAGAAATCCTCAAAAACCGGAACCAGAGAAAAAAAGAAGGGCGCCCGAGAAATGGTCAAAGAAAAATAAGGGGGAAATTTGTATTGCTACTTGATTTTCTGGAAAATATTTTTTTTTTTGCATAAAAATTGTAATGTTTGTATTTTTATTTGATTTTGTGATATAAACTAAATGTTTGTTAGTTGGATATTTGGATTTTGAGAGGAAAAGTTAGTGTATTGGTTTATATAAATTTTTATACTATATTAAATATTATTATTGCTGGTGTCATTTACAGGGTTGGTCATTTACATAATGACCGAGTGGTAATTTTTTTAATGACCTTATTTTTGTCTGTGTGAATACAGTGTTGGTCATTTATACAAGAGAAATTATGATTTCTTTCAGGATCAACATATATTTATTGTAAAATATACACGGATGATATAACACGTCATTACAAATTGGAGATTTAACCAAAAAAATTTTTTTTTAACAAAATCTAACATTTTTGGCCATTTTTGAGTAAAGGTCATTCCTGTTATGACCACCCGATCATAACAGTTCTGACCTATGTCTAAAAACAATTTTAAAAAAATCTATCATTTTTTGGTATTTTTGAGTAAAGGTCACTCCTGTTATGATCACCCGGTCATAACACTTATAACCTATGTCTAAAAAAGATTTTTAAAAAAATCTAACATTTTTGGCCATTTTTGAGTAAAGGTCATTCCTGTTATGACCACCCGGTCATAACAGTTATGACTTATGTCTAAAAAAAATTAAAAAAAATCTAACTTTTTTTACCATTTTGAGTAAAGGTCATTCCTGTTATGACCACCCGATCATAACAGTTCTGACCTATGTCTAAAAACAATTTTAAAAAAATCTATCATTTTTTGGTATTTTTGAGTAAAGGTCACTCCTGTTATGATCACCCGGTCATAACACTTATAACCTATGTCTAAAAAAGATTTTTAAAAAAATCTAACATTTTTGGTCATTTTTGAGTAAAGGTCATTCCTGTTATGACCACCCGGTCATAACAGTTATGACTTATGTCTAAAAAAAAATTAAAAAAAATCTAACTTTTTGACCATTTTGAGTAAAGGTCATTCCTGTTATGACCACCCGATCATAACAGTTCTGACCTATGTCTAAAAACAATTTAAAAAAATCTATCATTTTTTGGTATTTTTGAGTAAAGGTCACTCCTGTTATGATCACCCGGTCATAACACTTATAACCTATATCTAAAAAAGATTTTTAAAAAAATCTAACATTTTTGGTCATTTTTGAGTAAAGGTCATTCCTGTTATGACCACCCGGTCATAACAGTTATGACTTATGTCTAAAAAAAATAAAAAAAAATCTAACTTTTTTGACCATTTTGAGTAAAGGTCATTCCTATTATGACCACCCGGTTATAACAGTTATGACCTATGTCTAAAAAAATTTTAAAAAAAATCTAACATTTTTGGTCATTTTTGAGTAAAGGTCATTCCTGTTATGATCACTTGGTCATAATAGTTATGACTTATGTCTAAAAAAATTTTAAAAAAATCTAATATTTTTGACCATTTTTGAATAAAGGTCATTCATGTTATGACTACCCGGTTATAACAGTTATGACTTATGTCTAAAAAAAATTTTAGAAAAAAATCTAACATTTTTGGCCATTTTGAGTAAAGGTCATTTCTGTTATGACCACCTGATCATACCAGTTATGACTTATGTCTAAAAAAAATTTAAAAAAAGAAAATCTAACATTTTTGGTCATTCACACAGACAAAAATAAGGTCATTAAAAAAATTACCAAACGGTCATTATGTAAATGACCAACCCCTGTAATAATATTTAATATAGCATAAAAATTTATATAAACCAATACACTAAATTTTCCTCTCAAAATCCAAATACCCAACTAACAAACATTTAGTTTATGTCACAAAATGAAATAAAAATACAAACATTATAATTTTTATGCAATTTTTTTTTTTTTTTTTTTTTTTTTGCAGAAAATCAACTAGCAATACAGATTTCCCCCTTATTTTTCTTTGACCATTTCTTGGGCGCCTTTCTTTTTTTCTCTGGTTCTGGTTTTTGAGGATTTTTCTCCGCCGATGGCCTTTTCTCTACCGAAGCCATTAGCCAAACATTCCTATTTTCGAGAGTAATATTTTTCTCCGCCAACTTCTTGGGTTTGGATATGGGAGACTTAAGAAATTTCAATTGGTTTTGGGTGGTTTTAGAATATTCTCTAGCTATTACAGAGTTCGAAAAAGCTTTATAGAGGGTGTTGATGGTGGTTTCCGATAGTTTCCAAGCGATTTTTGGAGCGGTTTCTGACGATGAGAGATTCTCTCTCTAGATGGAAGTTTCTCTCTAAAATTGTGATGCCCTAAAAATTCATAAGCTTGATTCATGCATTATCATTATGGATTTTCTTCATTAATATATTTCTAATGAATTATTTTAATAAATATTAAATTTTCAGATCATAAATGATAGTATATGTATCATCGGTGTGATGATATCGATGATTTAACAATATTGAATTTCTCTATTTAAATAAGAAATTTTAAATACATAAAAGATGAGTTGAACGACATATAAATTTATACGAAAAATTTATTATGTCGTATTAGAGGGGTAATGTTAAATTTTGAGAAGAACTCCGATTTTTATTAATAGGTCGATTTAATGATCTTTGTATTTATTTTGATCATACCAATAGTTAAGTTTTAAGAGCATGATTGGGAATTAATGTGTCACATAGATAGAAGATGAATTATTAGTATTTACTCTTATAAAATCCAAAGGTGGAAGATTGATCAAGAATTGTGCTTGATTTGAAATCAATGGTGTAGATTTATTGCTAGAGAATCCTAGGCAAATCAATGGCCAAACCTTGGATAATAAATGACCAATGAGAACTTAGGATAAGGATAGGAGTGATGGAAGATCCAATGGATGAGAATAAAGATGACAACTTTAGATCAATAGTGGAAATTAAAAGAAAGAAAAACAAAATAAAATTGACTAGAACAAGGGGGGAATCGGTTTTTGAGTCTCAAAGTAAGGGGAAATGTGAACAAGTGAGAAAAGAAGAAAGTGGTGCATGTATGCAACCACATGTAAGAGATGGCATGGTTTATTTTGGCAAGGTGACTTAAGGAAAAGATAAGCGAAAGTGACCCTTTGTCTCCACTTTGTTGAACCAAATTTCACCCCAAAAACCCTCCTTGAAGTGGCAACAATGCAAGAGTTGATTCAGCCAAAAATTTCCAATTTTACCCCCCAAAAGACAGCTCCCCTTTAGGTAAAAGTTGGTTGAAAATTAGCTCATAACACTTCATTTTGCTCTCACACAAGTTAAGCTCATAAACCTTAACTCTCTAGCCACCACCAAGCTCAAAACAAAAAGAAGAATCATCAACTCTATTCTCCATCTCCAACACCCCTCAAGCACCCCCTCCCACCATTTTCAAGCTCTAAGAAACCCCGTCACCAAAATCGAAGAAGTGAGAAACGGAGTTAGAGGACGTTTTACTAGAGGTTACGTAGTGGTATTCTTTGTGTTTTAGTCTTTTTGGAGAACTAAAGCATGATGTTTAGTTATGATCTTAATGTTAGACTTCTTCTTATCTAGGAAAAAGTTTTGAGAAGAACTTGGGAGGTTCGAGATCTTAAAGGATCCTCGGAATATTTCGGTAAGATCTATGAACCTTGTTGAAGTTTATAGCTGTTGTGATAATATAGCATGCATTAAAAACTTTAGCATGAAAAATAAATTATATATTAAGATTCTACAGAGGATAAGCTTCATTTTAGGCTTAAGAATCACTTGATTTGCTTTTATATGTCCAAAGTTATGTACATTTGAGGTTGTGACACAAAACTAGAGAGAAAATGAACCTCTGAGACATAGCATAGCCACAGGTTTATTGTACTTCAAACGCTTTAGACTCAAAATTTTGGATTATAAGTTAGAGAACTAAAAACAATATTTTTTGATCTTTCCAACAAGGTATCATATGCCTTAAACGGATAAATGTGAAATTTTTGGTGAATTTTAAAAGTTTGGACTACAAACCGAAAATCCTTGCTAGAAACCTGTACTAACCACGGGTTTTGTAGATTTTTAGTTAGTAAACCATAACTTTTTAAAAAACTGTTTTTATCATATAAAATAGACATTATAAGCTTTCCAATGACATATCTTTTGTCTTATTTGGACTTGTAAGTAAATTGTTATGATTTTTCTAATCTTACCAATGAATATGGACTTGTGGTACAAATGTGGGACCAACAGTGACAAAACCTAAGTTTGTGATGTGAAATGCTCAAATACTAAAGGAAATAACTTTACCACTGCAAAGTAGACACCTTAAGTTTCAAGAAGAGATATCATGTGTTTAAAATGGTTATGTACATAAATTTTAATAAATCCCTTAAGATTGTATTGTAATTTGGTAATATGAGATTTTACCATAAGACACTTAGAAAAACATCCACATTAATATTTTCAATGCTTGAAATCTTAGAAAACAAATTATAAAGACAGAAACTAGATGTTTCAAGCTTTCCAACAAGTCATCAAGTGTCCAAAACGGAATTATACTCAAATCTAAATAAATCTTACAAGTTAAAATCCTATACCGATAAAACGATTAAACATTAAAATGTGATATAAGGGTAAGTCATAACATATGAATATATCTAGTTATGAAATGAGTTGATTTTAAGTGTATGACCAAATAATGTAAAAAACCCTAATTTCATAGAATTAAATCACAAGTTTTAATGGGCTAAGATAGAGTATACCAGAGGGTTACATGGCATATACCAAGGAATTACCTTAGCCCGACTAAATGAACATAATTAAAGGGATTGGACTAGCCCAATGATAATAGAGAAGTATACCCTTAGGTGGCTCCTTATCACCTTGATTGATTTATTAATTAATTACTTAATTAATTAATTAATTGATTAGTTAATAATAACCAAATGTGATTAATAAAGAAATTAATTAATTAATTGATTGATAATTAATTAATTAATTATAAGAGTTGGTATGTGATAATCAAGATTATTATGTTGAATTATAATACGTGATTAATTAGAGATTAATTAATCATTAAGCATTAATATTAATATAATCATTAAAATAACTATGGATGATTAATTAGAGATTAATCAAATATTAATCATTAGATTAATTAAATTATTAATTATTAATATTAGAATTAATAATTAATAATTAATACATGAGATAGAATATTTAAATAATATAATTAAATTATTAACAGATAATAAGTCAATTAAAATTATGTAATTTAATTATAATTACTCAATTAAATAAAGTAATAATTAACTATTACTTAATTAAGTAGTTAATCAATTGATTAATTAATTAATCAAAATAATTAATTAATTAAATTAATTAAATAATAATAGAAAATTATTTTAACACTTAATAATTAATAAGAATTAATTGTTAAGGTTAATTATGATATAAGTAAATTAAGTTCACTATAATTTATAAAATAATTAAATAATTGAATAAAGTAATATAACTATGATTCTATCTAATAATGAGATATTGTTAAATCAGGACAATTTCTCAAATTTGCACAGTAGGAGATATAACTCCGGAAGTTTAAGCACATAAGACAAGTAAGTACAAATCTCACCTATAGCATGGAACAAAATGTTTTCTTTATTAATACTCTACGTTCGCTATGACTTGACTTGATGATGTGATGAGCATATGAATTATACATATTACTTTGATTAAGTAATTGATATGCATAATTCCTCTTGCATCGACATGATGGCATGCCTCACAGATATATATACCATAATGATAGATGTATAGTGACATGTAAATCTGCACATTGTCACAATTAATGAGAATGAGGCAAATAAAAGATAGGATTAAGTATTGTACCAACCTCCAATTAGTGAGAGGATATGATAAGAACGAAAGTTATAAGATATGACATTGGAGGCTGTTAGAGTGTCGTTCCCCTAATTCCCCATTGGTTGTGCACATATGGGTATGACATAGGGGCCCTTAAGTAGACAAAATTTGTATATAATGAAGCACAAATGAACACACATATTCACATGCACTTTTGAACATTCTTGATGTTAGTGTGATGATATGATTTCATGAAAATGTTTTGTAAGATATTGTTTGTACTTGCTGAGCGGAAGCTCATACCTGTGTGTTTGTGCTTTAGGTAACGCGGATAAGCAGCCCACTACTTAGATATTTCATGAACTGACGAAGTTGTTCGGAGACGATGAAGGAAGGGAGTGGGATACCATTACGAATTTTAATTTCCGTATTTAGACTTCTTAGATTATTTTGTATCGCCCATATTTATAACTATATTCTAATGTTTTAGTACTACTAAACAGTATGAGCACTCTATGGAAAAAGACTTTAGACTCTTTTATTTTAATCTATATGAAATTATAGTTTTTAAAATATTATCTAATTATAAATTTGAATAGGATATTTATCATCTAGAAGTTTCTATTTTCTTCAGTTAAAAGTTTTAGTAAATTTAGTTTATAGTGTGAATATAGTTTGTAAAAAAAAAATTTATATTTTCAGAACTAAACGTAAGTAAATGTTAAAATGAAATTAAATAAGAATAAGTAAACTAGTTAGCAGTCTGAAAAGTCGAGTCGTTACAAAAATAGTGAAAATAGTTTTAAATCAAGTTAGGGTATTAGATGAAGATTTGGGTTTCAAAATGGGTGGGGTGCTGGGCAGGAAAGTGAGAAAAAATAAGGTTTAGGCTTGCCTGAGGGTATTTTTGACTTTTTTACATCCATCTTAATTGATGGTGATGATGTGGCAGTAGGAATGAAAGGAAATAAAAGTGATATCAGTTTTAACAATATTTTTTCTACATGTGCTATTTTTGAAATTAACCCTTTTTTAAATTTATATAACCAAGGTGTACATAGAGCACCCACAATGCAATATTAAAATTGTTATGTCAATGATACATATTAGCATTTGGATGAACAAAGTTCCCCTTATTGGAGTACTATCTTCCCTACCAAATTTACAATATGTTAAATTTTGTAAAAAATTTATCACAAGGTATAACCAATATCAAATTTAACATTCGATTCTTGTTGATGATTGCCTAGATTTTTTGAATAAATTATTAACATATTTTTATTTCTATTATACTTAAATATGTAAGTCTACTTTTACAAGTTTCAAAATATAATAAAGATGATAAAAGGTAAAAATAGCTTTAAAAAGAACATTATATATTAGAATAAAAAGTAACATAATTTCATACTCTACTATAACAAATATAGTATTAGCATAACAAATGCAATGAAGATGGTCTTGACTTTGTAAAAATATGTCAAAATTTTCAAGGAGCTTCACGATGCTTTGCGGCATCGAAACTTTTTACAAACTTTCCGCGACGCATTGGCCACATGAAGTTTATTTTACTAACGTTTTTTGTAGTGATGCTATTGGTATACAACTTTAGCATTGGGAAATTATTTTCCCCTCGTTCTTTTATACATTTTTTTAGTTGTATCAGAGAGAAAACAGATTAATTGCCTTTTTTAACAAAAAAAAAAAAAAAAAAAAAGAGATAAATTGCTCATTTAATCCTTAAACTTTTAACTTTATGCAACTTGGTTCCTAAACTTTTTTTTGTATCCAGAATGTCCTTAAATTTTTAAAATTTACTACGATAGTCCTTTTCATTAATTTTTGGATGAAATTTATTAATAATTTGATCAAAAGTGGTGTTAACTACGGATCCTGTCAAAAAAAAATAATAATAATAACGGAAAGAATTACTATAGTAATATTTTTTATAATCATTTCAACTATGAAAAAAAGAACACGGAATACTCGTAAATTATTAAAATATTGCTATAATAGTTATTTCTATTAAGTTTTAAATAGAATCCGTGAATTGATCAAAAAGTGATATCAACTAACGGATTTCATCCAAAAATTAATGTAAATGACTATTATAGTAATATTTAAATAGTTTAAGGGCAATCCAACTACGAAAAAAAATTCAGAGATCAAAATTGTATAGTTAAAAATTCACAGACTAATCTAGTAATTTATTTATAAAAAAAAAAGGTTATTTCTGTTGTACTGATAAAATATGAGAAACGCTTTTCTTAAGGCCCCTTGAGTCGTTAAGCCCGTCTTCAGTGGTGTGATATAAAGGCCCTATCTCTTTTCTACATTACCAAAAAAAAAAAAGAAAAAAAAAAGAAAAAAAAAGAAAGAAAGAAGTAAATAACATATTTTACAAATATTTAGAATGAATAGTGGAATAAACAATAAATTTATCAGGTACACCGTAAGTTATTTGCCTAGCATTTTTTCTGTTTGTAAATTTGGTGTTTACTTTAAATATTTTAAAATCTTGTCATCTAATTCAAAATTTTCTTTTATTATAAAAATATTACTTAATAAAATTAAAAAAAACACCTTATATAATTTTCAAAATTAAGGGAGGCCTTTCGACAGGCACACTCACCGGAGAAAGTGGTATATAGTTTATTATTATTATTTTTTTTGAATAATTGACCTAAATAGTTCATAAATTTTTTTAAACGTAACGAGTTTGGTCCTTTTTTTTTTTTTAAGGTTAAGATGACCCTAAACTCTTTTTTTTTTTTTTTTTTTTTTTTTTTGTCATTATAGTCCTTTCCGTCTAAATTCGTCAAAATTTTAACAAAATCTTACTGAAATAATTAATTTTAATACTAAAATGATTAAAATACCCTGCCCTCTCTGTTTTGCCCATCCCCTCTCTCTCTTTCTTCTCTCTCTCTCTCTCGGTCTGCCCAACCCCCCCAACCCCGATTGGGTTGCCCCTATTTACTCCCCCTTTCGGTTTTGCCGCCACCTCTTGCCACCGTTTGCCCCCACCTCACACTGGGTCCCTCCCCCTCCTGCTCAGTTCACCCCCCACCCTGCGACTAGGTCCCTTTATCCCGCCTTCGCTCGCCCCACCCACCCCCCCCCCGCGCTACCAATTCGTGAAATGAGTTTCCCCCCTCCCAATTCATGATCTAGGTTTTTGGGTCCCTCCCCCACTGTGATACCGATGCCGCCTTTCCCTTTCGCGATTGAGTGTTGGTTCTCCCCCACGTCATCGTTGTCACTGAACTCACACCCCCTTTTCTCTGTCGCAGATTGCCCACCCCCCTCGATGTCACCGCCGAACCGGGTTTTGAGGGGGGAAAAGAAAGGGAGAGAGACAGAGAGAAATGAGAGGAAACTTTTTTTTTTTAATGATTTTTTCTATTTTTGTTAAACTAATTATTGTTAGATTACTAAAATACCCTCACAAGTTAACGGATTTGGACGAAAATGACTATAACGACTAAAAAAAAAAAAGAGTTTAGGGTCATCTCAGCTAAAAAAAAAAAGAACGGGAACCAAACGATCATATTTGAAAGAGTTTAAGGACTATTTAGACCAATTATTTCTTTTTTTTTTTTTTGGTTGGAGAAATTTAAACATATACATAGTAGATTTAGATATTTTAGTTATATGGTATATATAGGTATATAAATAGGGGGTTTTTTTTTTTCAATGGGAAATAATGTTACTTTAATAAATTCTCTATTTACCTATTAAATTGGGTGTTTACTTCAAATATTTTAAAATCTTATTATTTAATTCAAAATTTCTTTTATTGTAAAAATGTTACTTATCAAAATTTAGAAAAAAAAACACCTTATATAATTTTCTAAATTAAGGGAGGCCTCTACATGCACACTCACAGGAGAAAGAGGCACATAGTTTTTTTTTTTTTTTTTTCCTCCTGAAAGTTAAACATGTAAATGGCAGATTTTATAAATAGGTATATAAATTGGGGGGTTTTTTTTTTCTTTTTTTCAATGGTAAACAATGGTAAAACAAAATTTATGCTCAAGTTGATTGTAACTAATCTATCAGGATATTATATGTTATGAAAAGTCATGAACAAAAGATAAATTTTAAACTTAAGCAAGTACGTTATATAAATAGAGAGTTAAGCTTCAAGCTTTTAGTAAAGTAACAATGAAGATAATACTTAAATGAAAAATTCACTGGAGTCAGTTTATCCATTATTTTATCCATTATTGTTATGAGAGGATCTATGGTACATACCTTTTTATATACTTTATTAGTAGAACTCCATCTAAAACCATTCAAAGTTTATCAAATGGATAAGATATAAATGGTGCATAATAACTAAAATAACCCCTTGATTTATTGGATTGCAAAAAAAAATAAAAATAAAAAATAAAAAAAATTGAACTCTTCTTCATCTTCTTCGTTGGGATTTCGCCGGAGGTTCGTGCATGTCGAGGGGCGAAGGGGTTGTTGCCGAGGGAGTTGGAGGGGTGGGTTTTGTTGAGGTTCATGTAGATCTGGCATGTGAGTCGTCACGTCGCTAGGTCTAGGCAGGTTGGGGGGGCGGCGTAAGGGGTGGGGTTGGGTCGCATGGATATGGCATCGGGGTATCCCGTCATCGGGTCTGGGCACAGCAAGAGGGGTGGCGGTAGGGAGCCTGGGCCGCGCGGATCTAGAGCTAGGGGTTGGTTGGGTTTCGCCGGAGGTCAGGAGTGGGGGGTGGTTTCATAGGTTGGGGGCCAGCAGGGGAAGAGGGGGGTGATGAAACGTTGGGTTTTTTTTTTTAATTTCTTTTTTGGTTTTTGAATTTTTTTAGGCTATAATACTATGACTTAAAGTGCATCACAATCATCGTACACAAATAATAACTCAATTGTTGAAATTCATGGAACGGTTTATAAAATGAACTCTACTGGTAAGGTTTCTAAATAAGACTACCATATCCTTATTTTTATGTATTAGGTCTTATTTATGTGTATTAGGTGTCGCACCCCCCAAGCTACGTAGGGCCGTGACCTCGTACTTACTTAACTTAAAAATTGAAAATTTCAGAGTAAATTTTTTTTTCTTTTAACTTTCTTTTAAACTTAACTTATCTTCATACATATATATGTACTCATTCGAAAACCAAGCTTTCACATTTCATTTGAAAGCTATCATATTCAAACCGTGGACCAAACCCGACCTAGTGTGGGCCGGTACGACATGAGGCAACTTGTTGCCATCATACTTAAAACTTTTTCCTTACTTATACTATCACTTTATTATAACATAACATAAACACATTTTACAACCATATTTTTCAAAACCCGTGGCGGTGCCCATCCTACATTTCACAGTTGCAGTGCCAGCCTTCCACAAACTTGCATCAAGTATTGCCTGTAGGTTGCTTACCTACAGCATGAACGTCAGTAATGAGTTTATGCCCAGTAAGTACAATATTCAATCCGCAAAATATTTTATCAAAATAATGCATGAACCAATTATACTTCTTTATGTTGATTTGATTTTTGGGCCCTTTAAATAACATGGGTACACGTACCGTGGCATGTAACCATGGAGTGATCCATGGAGTGATTGGGGCGGCCAGTCCAATCCAACTCAACCATAGACCACACTGTTTAACATGGAGCAGTTGGGACAGCCAATCCAATTCAACTCAAACCATGGACCATACCGTTTATACTCGCCCTCGTGGCACGTCGGTACGATACAATAACATTAGCTTGTCTTATCTCATGACTTAAAACATGTTCTTATCATGTGGTTTAATATTAGTGCACATGCCTCATGATGTCACTATATCAAAGCATATAACATACCATAACATCAAGCATAACATAAAATATCATAACATACAACATTCGTAAATCATGTAAATCAATTCATGATTTCTTGAAAAACATGTCATGTAACAAAAATGTTTTGTCCATACTGTAGGCGGAGTTGTACTTACCTGTTATGTTACGTCCTGAGTTTATTGCTCCTATTAGTCGCAACAATAGGTTAACTTCCTGTTTTCAAAAAGAACGTAAGGTAAGGATCATCCTACTTTATCATAAATCATAATCATTAAATGTTGGTATCCTAACTAACATTTATGAGTAACCCTAGTTATATGTCCCCCACATCCTCTTATAATAACTCGCTCGGTTACTTGCCGTAACCCTAGGGCTCAATTACTTATAAAGCACTACCCCATTAGGTTACCATTGGTAACCATAGGGTAGGGCTCAACCCAATAACTTAGGTATCCTAACGGGTTACTATCGATCATCTTTTTGATCATTATTCCTTATAAAAACCGTATTTTTATAAAACCGTAACTTTTAAGTAAAAAAAGTAAAAAATTGTCAAACTCTGAGAACAATCGTTGAAAACAGTTCTTAATTTCATTATCGGTCATGTGCAAGGATTTCCTACTTTTGCACTATTTTCTGAAAATCCTATGCGGGAATTTCCCGTTTCCTACACAGTTTTTAAGATCTACTTTTATCTTAATAATTTGTTAAGAATCTGAAAAAGCTTTCTTCATGAAAGTTGTAGACCTCAAATAACACTACAACTTTTGCTTCCTACTCAAAACCTAATTCTACCTTTAACTTGTTCATATCCCTGGTTGAAGATGGCTGATCGTGCATAGGGTTTGGGCAGACCAGGGCTCAGGTTTTCACAAAAACGGAAGCTTTTGGAGCTTATTTTTCAAAATCTGTCCATGTTGCCTCCTAGAATTTTCAATTCTCTACAATTTTGTAGTTTTGAGTTTTCCAAAATTCGGCCTCTAAGGGTCTCAAAATCATGTTTCCAGAAAATTGTCCAATTTTGACCTGAAACTGGTAGTTTCCATTTAAGTTGGTCCTTACGTAAAATTACGCACACACTACCTCAAACGGTTAAAACCGTGAGCCTATATCAAGCATGCAGTATGTTACGTAATGTTTTCATCACCTTGCATTCATATTTCCTCCATATAATCTTCATATAAACCCAAATGGTAATCTATACCAAAATTAGGGTTTTTGGGATTTTCTTGAACCCTACTTGCAACATACATCATCCTTCTCATTTTTATTCATCCAACATAACATACTTCTTCTTGAACATATGGGGAAATATAACAAACACCTAATAGGTATACATACATACCATAATTTCTCTTAAGCATATTATCAAAAACAGGCATCAAATAATAATTCAAGACCAATAAACCCTAACAAGCACCTATCAAGCACTCTAAGCTTTTGCATGAAAATAAAGGGTGAGCTTATGCTCTTACATAACCCAACTTGAAATATACTTAAACCTTGAATCAAACTTAATTAAAGAACTAGAGGGTAGAGAGGTTTACCTCAAGATCCAAAAGAGTGGATCTACCCTTGGTTGAGGAATTTTTCTTCTCCCTCCAACCCTTACCAAAAACCGTCCTCTCTACCTCTCACTTTTCTTTCTTTCTTTCTTCCGTTCTTGGCTTGGCTCCGAAGGGGCTAAAGAACTAGAGAATAAGCTGCCAATATTGAGTTTCACTAAAAGCTTATAAATGAACTCACCTTCACCTATTTATAGGTGAAACTATTTTTCTTCAAGAATTGCATGATGGTCTTCAAGAGCAAAGTTTTTGCTCATAGACCCCATGTGGTGGCCGGCCATATAGGGCCATGTGGAAGATCTTGCTTGTTCAAGCTCAACACTTAGCCGCGTAGGCAAAGCTAAAGTGCATACTCACTAAAGCTAGAAGCATGATGTGTCGAGCTCTCAAAAATAGAGTAACTTTTATTTCTAAATTGCATATTGATCTTTAAGAGCAAAATTCTTGCTCATAGAACCAATGTGGTGGCCGGCCATATAGGGCCATGTGGAAGGCCTTGCTTGTTCATGCTCAACACTTAGCCAAGTAAATAAGGCTAGTTGCTTACTCACCAAGCCTACAAGCATGACATGTCATCTTCACAATTTTTCTTATTTGTCATGCTTAAAAAATAAGGTAATTTCATTTCTAAAATTGCACCTTGGTCCTCAAGAGCAACATATTTGCTTATAGATACATGAGGTGGCCGGCCATACGGTGCCATGTGGAGGTACATACTTGTTGAAGCAGAACACTTAGTCAAACAAGCAAGGCTAGTGTGCTTAGTCACCAAACCTAGAAGCATGAGACGTCAAATTCTTCTTGACTTTGCATATTTACCTTTAAAACAATTATTTTCCCTTCCTTATCCTTAGGATGGCCGCCCATATAGCCTTCTTGGAGACTAAGAAAAGTCTTTCAACTTAATCTCTAACTTAACTACTTGTTCCCAAAGAGCAATTACTTGTTCACTAAGCCAATTGCTTGTTCACGAAGCCAATTGCTTGTTCCTCAAGTCACTAAGGCAACCGGCCATTGTTGGCTTGAGATGCAAAGAAACCATAAAAACCTATTCTTAACTTATCTTCCTTGCTTAGTAAGTAATGTAACCAAGCTTGTAACCAACCATTAGCCTTGTTGGAGGCTTGGTTAGGAACGTTCCTAATTCCCATGGTTCAAAAATTACATACTTAACTATCATTACTTACTTTTCGTAAAATTACACTCTGACCCCTAAGGACAAAATATTTACACTTTAGTCCCTGAATGTGGCCGGCTATGGTGGAGCCACTTGGCTTCCAATTCTTGCTTAGTCATCCTCTTAATACTTTCTTAATTTTCTAAAAATCTATACTCATTTACTTTTCTTAAAATTACGTATTGGCCCCTAAAGATAAAATATTTGCACTTTAGTCCCTGAAGGTGGCCGGTTATGGTGGAGCCACTTGGTTTCCAATTCATGCATAATTATCCACTTAATTCCCAAAATCCCTTAATATAAATTTGTAGTCCATTTTCTTACTAACTCAGATAATATTAATACTGTTTTTCACTAAAAATAGTATGGTAAGATATTATTGTATGTTTGTTTGTTTGTTTGAGATAAATCAAAAAGTCATAAACAAAACTCACACTAGGTTGGTATATGATTATTTTCGTTTATCCTTGTTTCAAAATGTCCATGTTTTGTTGAGGAAATGTAATGGTATAAAATCTTTCATTCAATATAGGCACTACTGAAGGATACTGAAAAAGGGAAGCATTGGGCATATGGAGGAGAATTCGGAGATATTCCTAATGATTTGAACTTCTGTCTGAACGGCCTTACTTGGCCGGACCGAACTCCTCATCTTGTACTGCATGGTAGTTTTTTAAGCTGTTATGCAGATTAAGCACTACATAATTGATGAGCTGTCATATAATTCGTCTCTTTATTGTTTTCAGAAGTCAAGTATCTGTATCAACCAATCAAGATTTCATTCCTGGAAGACGCCCTGAAGGTACTTCTAACATGTGTTTTCAGTTTTTGCTTGCTGTTTGTGAATAATTGTTTCCTTAATTTGACTTTGCAGATAACAAACACTCAGTTTTATGAAACAACAAACGGATTGGAGTTCAGTTGGGCTGCTCACGGGGATGGAGTTAAACTTGGATCTGGAATTTTATTTGTTCCTGTGATTGAACCCCAGAATAGTTACGGTATCGAATGGAAGCCATGTCCATGGTATACTCTATTGTCCTCATTGTCAGCAGAGGAGATTTTCATAACAATAACTGCCAAGCTTTTGCATTCCACACTCTGGGTTGAAGCTGGTCATGTCGTCTCATCTACACAAGTCCAGTTACCTATTAAAGGAAACCTTGCTCCTCATGTAGCTTCCTGTTCCCAATTACCAACACCGATGTTTACGTTAACCATAAATTTTACAGATGTTTTTGTATCAATAACTGTTTTTAATCAGCTTTGTGTTTCAGGAGATCAAGACCAAGGATGGCACCCTTGCTACTGAAACTCTTGGGGATGTGATCAAAATAAGCAAGGAGAATGCGTGGGAGCTAATATTGAATTCTCGAAGCGGAATAATTGAAAGCTGGAAGGCACTGTGTTTTTCCTTTTCTAGATGTAGGTCTTCATATGCTTTCATGTATATCAAATTTAAGGCAGTACTGTGTTTTTCCTTTCCTAGATGTAGGTCTTCGGATGTTTTCATGTGTATCAAATTTAAGGCAGTTATTACATACTGTGACAGGTAGTCTCACATATATCAACTTTGATTGAAAAATTAAAAATCTCCGAAAAGTCATTTCTCCCCTTTTTGCAGAATCATTGAGTTGTGGGGCAAATCTTTCATTATATTTGTCAAATACCTGGCATGCATCAATGCATTCATGCGTGTTGCTTTCTTTTAACGGATTCATCTTCTGTGTGCCCTTATTATGTCCCGTTGATGTCCTCCAATTATATCATGACACGTCAATGAAAAATCTCTTTTTACCTACACTGTTGTACCACGTTAATTAAAAGATCTTATTACTTAGATACGTGTCATAATATTATTAGAGGGACATTGAAGGAAACATATGAGGTGAATCCTCTGTTAACATGGAATATGCTTGGAGTTACACATCAAGATATTTAATATTGGCTAGAATTTTATTTTTATTATTTATTTATAAATTTTTATTTCTTGTTTCAGTAATGGCTTACTGTTTATGGGCTTTCCTAGGGTTGAGCTATACTGTAAAAGTAATTTCCTCTTCACGGGGTCTATATTTGAATCTTGCGTTTTTTTATTTTTTATTTTTTATTTTTAAAGAAAATTTCCTTCCATTGATAGATTACTCAATTACAGAGGAACGGAGAAAACAACAAAAGACAAAGAACACCGGAATATTCTATTATTAAAATCAACCATTAAAAGTAGAGAACTTTGTAATGATGATTTATCATGTAAATTGAGAGTACTTAATTGCTCATTATAGTTATTGATATCATCTCTGTTCAGTCTGTTTTTCTAGTGTACTTATCGAGTATATTTGTTGAACTCGAGACTGTATAATATAACAAAAATGGTGATTCTCAAGACATGTTAAAAAATGATTAGGTTGAAGGAGTTCTTGTGATGAACAAAGGTATATTTCCATGCTTTTGGCGAGCACCGACGGATAATGACAAAGGAGGTGCAAACAGTTACCTCTCATTGTGGAAGGCTTCTGAACTCGATAGCCTTCATTACATCACCGAAAGCTGTTCTATTCAGAACGTGACTGACCATCTTGTGTAGATAGTCATTGTTTTCCTTGGTGTTTCAAAGGGTGGGGAGGGCGAAAAAGTTTTAGTCAAAGTGGAGGTGGTTCAAACAATAAACAACTCCGGGGATGTCATTGTGAGTTGCAATGTAACACCACAACTGGATCTTCCACCTTTGCCTCGAGTGGGCGTTGTGTTCCATTTGGAAAATTCAGTTGACCAGATAAAATGGTATGGAAGAGGGCCATTTGAATGCTATCCAGACAGAAAAGCTGCCGCCCATGTCGACATCTATGAGAAGAACATCGATGACATGCATGTTCCCTATATTGTTCCCAGCGAATGTTCTGGGAGAGCCGATGTTAGATGGGTGACCTTTCAAAACAAAAATGGTTTTGGAATCTATGCTTCAATCTATGGCAGCTCTCCGCCTATGCTTCAACTCCTATTCTGTTAGTGAGCATGACGTCCAAAGTCGAGATAACCTTGCCTTAAAAACATAGTAGGAGCTTTTTACCGGAGGAACCATTCGTACATTCATGTGTGCGTATGTATATATATTATATTTCTTTTTCAAAACATAATAGGAGTTTTTCACTGTAGTGTATCTCTATATATATATATATATTTTTGTGTGTTGTGGGGGAGGAAATAGTGTATCTCTATTGATCATGTCTTAAAAAATATAAATAAAAATGATGATTCAAATCAAAGTTTGTCAATGGGGTATTTATTACATTTCTTGTCGTATTACGAAGAAGGAAAATACTCTTTGAAGGGAATACCACTAAATGGTTGGGTTTTTGGGTAGAAAAATGGCTTAGATTTTAATTGAGATTCCCAAAATAACCCCACCTTATTCTCATCTCAGCAGATCTTTGTTATCTCTTTGTTCGGCACATGGTTTTGAATCTAAATAAGATTCTAATTCAACTTAAATTTTTTACTATTTCAGAATCCAAACCTTTCATTCATTTTTTTTTTTCCTATCCTCCAGACACCAATCCAAAGAGATTAACATTTTAAAATCCAATGTTTTTGAAAATCAGCATTTCAAAACTAATTGAGGAGTCCTAGCTGCACTCACTTATGCGACTCTATCTTTTAGACTCCCTCTAATTCCAAGAGTGCCTTGTGTCACACTTTTTTTTGTCTCTGGAAAAAGTAAGGAGGAAAAGTTAAAAAACACACATCCTTTCACATGCTTATTACAAATCTTCCATTTCTTTTTTTTTTTTTTTTAAACTAGCTAAAAAAAATACTATGGTTTCTTCTCCAATTTGACAAAGCAAACCAAAAAATTAATAATAACAAAAACCTGCAATAATAAAAGATCCGAAGCTATTCCTTAAAAGAAAAAAAAAAGGGTACGAAAAATTTCCTAATCAGACTATGTCACTTTTCCATCTTGATAATTAACCGAACATATTAAGTTAAAAAGTGCTATTCTTTCATTACATTTTTTTAGAACATTAGCACATGTTTATAGAACATCTCTACAAAAGAAAAAACACATCCGTTTGTCGGGTCTTTTTTTTTTTTTTTTCCCCTTCTTTTTCCTCTCTCTCCCTTCAGTATAGAGAAACCGTGAAATTATGCTTAACTGTACTTATATATATTATGGAGATTTAGCAAGGGAAAAAAAAAAGTTGTAAAGTGGAATATAAAATTATGTTAAAGAGTTAGTTGTTTCTAAGTGGCCCTTCATAATAAATAGTTTAAACAATAACCTTCACAATAAAAGTTGTACATGGTTTTTTCCGAGAAAAGTACGTAAGTGGGACACTAGTCACTTTTTAAAGGTTAGAGTGCCCTAAAGAGTGCATTAGCAAGCGTTTCTAGTATTCCTCAAATTATATATTAAACAATGACTAAATATGTGGATCAAACTCTATGAGATACACATTGCTCAAAATACAAATCAAACATAACAGACCATAAACCCACATCAGTACACCATACAAAGAAAAAGTGCATCAAATCATAGACAAGGATTGGTTCTTTTCCTTTTCATTTCACTTTTTTATTGTCTTTTGATGCCTCGTACACTCTTTCTGTAATACCCGGAATTTTCATGGACTTAAGATTTCTCTTTTTGTTAGAAATTAGAAGTCCGCATGATGTGTTTTTATGATATTTCATGGAAAATTATGAATGGTCATGTGAAATTCGTAATTTTATTAGCCAAAGTTAGAATTTTCTTTTAACCGACTATGAGACTCGGAAGAGGATGCAGAGGTTGATAAACGGCATTTTGAGTCAAAAAGAACGAAAAGGAAAGAAAAAGGATGAAATTTTAAGAAAGGTAAAGGTTTGACTGAAAAAGTCAACCTTGACCGAAAAAGTCAAAGTTTGACCAAGGACGGGTAAAAAATGTTGACCTCGGAAAATGATGAAATGCAGTATAAAAAGAGACTGCAAAGACTTTTTATGGTCAAGAAAGTAAGAATAAGCCGTAAAAACCACCCTAGAAATCAAGCACACCGAATCAAAATTTAAGGGCAAAAAGGTCTCCGAAAAATTGGAGAAAGAAAGTTTTCGGTTCAATTTTTCACGAAAGAATTTTGGACCAAAATATGGAGCACAGTATTTTTAATATCTGTGTGACATAAAGGAAAGGAAAAATGAATTAATTATGGAGAAGAAAAATGACAACAAGACCCATGAATTAAGGGCCAACTCATCAAGAAAGCATCCAAAGCCCCTTTGACCAACCACATGCCTTCCCCTTGGCCCCAAAAGTTCGGCCACAAGGCAGCCAAGACAGCCCCTCTCCCCCTCAATTTATTCGGCTGCACCAAAGGGAAAAGAGAAGGCATGGAATAAAGCCTTAAATTGAGGAATGATGTCCCCTTTGAAATCTAACTAGATGGGAACCAAATTGGTAAGGTGTGGTGTCCTCTCCATCACCTATTTAAGTGCCACTTGGCTCTCCAAAAATGCAGCCAACAGCCCCCATCCTCCCCCTTGATGGTCGGCAATCATAAGGAAAGAAAGCAAAAGCAAAAGCCTAAAATCAAGGAGTCAAAGCAAGGACAAGCCTTGATTCAAGGAAAAAAAAAAAAAAGGAAGGTGATTGGACCTACATCACCTTTAGCCAACTACTCCCTCTTTTCTTCAATAAAAATTCGACCAACCTTTCCCATTCTCCCCTTAAGATTCGGCAGCTCAAGGACAAGGAAAAGGAGAGCCACAAAGCATGTGATAAAACCTTTTTTTTAAGGGAAAAAGTTGGTCAACCAAAACCACAAATGCAAGCTAACTTCTTCCCCTTTTTCCTCCACAAAATCTGGCTGCCTTGTCCCCCATTCTCCTTCAGTTTTCGGCAGCAAGCAGCCCCATTCTCCCCCTTGATTTCGGCTGCACCTAGAAGAAAAGAAAAGGGATGGGAAAGACATGACATAAAGCCATTTTTTGAGGAGGAAAGCAAGACAACTAAGGTCTCCTCTTGTCCCCCAAGAAACCCTCTCATTCTCATTTGTGAACCAAGAAGAACTCTTGCTCCTTTTTCTCTTCTAGGGTCGGCAGCAAGAGGAGAGGAGAAAGAGAGAGTGAGCCAAAGAGATTTCTTGGGATTTTCATCCCATTGGAGCTCGGTTTTGCAAGGGAGTGAGCAAGAGAAAAAGTGAGAAAATTTCCATGGGATTTAGGGCTTAGTGGCCGTGGGTTTGGAGAGGAAAAGAGAAGAAGAAAATCTGGAAAAGTTTTTGAGTAAGATCATGTATGAAGTTCGGCTTGGTGTGATGAGCCAAGAGGAAAGATTTTTGGTGCCATGGAGACCCATTTTGAGCACCAAATCCGTGGGCTTTGGGAGAAGGAAAAGGTAAGAGAAAATTTGGTTTTTCATCTTGTAAAGTTTGGTTTTGGTAGAGCAAGATTGAACTAACAAAAAGTTATTGGATTCCATTTTTCATGGTAAATCCGTGGGTGAGCAACCAAGGAGGAAAAGAAGGATTTTCAAACCCTAACTTGGGTTAAGGTAATTTCTTGAACCAAGCTTAAAGTTAAGCTCAAGATTAAGCATTTTTCTTATGATTCAAGATGGATTTGTAAGGACATAAGTCCAAGTTTATTTTCAGCCCTTGATTTGGTGTATGTGCTTGATTAGGATTAGGGTTTGGTTGGCTTATTTGTGATGATTTGCTTGCATGATTTTATGCTTGAAAAATGGTTAGGATGCATGCTAGATGTGTTGGTAAAGTCCCCTAAATTTTGGTCACAAATCAGCCATAAGGCAGTGGCTGATTTGGTTGAAGGAAAAAGATGAATGTGATGCTAGTTTAAAGGATTCAAGAGCTAGAACCATGCAACCCATAGGACTAGGGTTTTCGGCTTGTGTGGGCTGCATGGGTGTGATGGATGGGCAAGAATGAATATATGGGACATTAAAAATGTTGCTTGATTTATGTTTAAGCTCCCGATGTGATCGGTCGAGTTAGAATCCGCGAACTAAGACGTAAACCGGATTAAGCAATCGAAACTGTCATCTTGGATTCAAATCTGGGCAGTTTCGGGAAAGTGAAAATATAAGACCCTTAGAGGCCGAACAGGGTAAAAGTTAAAACACAAAAGTTTCTCGGAACAACTTTTACTAGAGAGCAACGTGGACAGAATCTCGGAATAAGGCTCCAAAGGCCTTCATTTTTATGAAAACCCGTGGCTGACCCCTGGGGCCAGTTTTCACTCCGTTTTTCAAGGTCAGCCGGTTTCAAACGAAAACTGGTACTAATCCAAGTAGATCTGGATTTTTCACAAAACATGAAAGTTTTAGCATTTTTCAATAGCTACAACTTTCGTGAAGACAAGTTTTTCAAATTATGAACGTATTTTTAAACTGGGTTGGTTTTACGAAGGGTGCTCAGGGAATCCGAAAATGTCCTTCACCAAAGTTTTACAAAATGTGTTCAAAAAAATTGTAGAATGTTCTAAACCGTTATTCTAACTACGAAAACCATTCTAAAGGCGGTTTCTAGCCTTAAATGATTTTATGAAGTTCCGTTTTAAGAAAATGAAATTTTAAGAGTTTTGGGATTTTTCACCCAAAGTGTTCAAGTTGAAGAAAAGTGGCATTTTCCAAGTTAAAAGGGAAATAAGATTTTTCAAGAGTTATGAAGTAAGAGTTTTTATAAGCAAATTTAAGGATTTTGGAAGATAATTATATAATGTTTTCCAAAAATCAAGAAATGGAGTTTTAAGGTAAAAATTGGTAATCAAGCCGATTACAAACGGTAACCGGAATTATATCCGAGTTACTGGGCTAGCCCAAAGCCCAACGTTAGACCCAAAGGGGGTTGACCTAGGTTGACCACATGTTGACTTGGGTTGACCAAAAGTTGACTTTAGGGTTACCCAATATAACCCTAAAGGATACCAAGACTTATGAATTGGGCTAAGACCTAGGGGTATTGAAGAGATGATAACCCAATGGATTACTAATCAAGTAAAAGTAAAACATAAGCCCAAGAAGAAGGAAGTGACCAATCAGGCTTACAAGAGATATTAGAGGGGACATACAACACATACATCTAGGATTGCTCATGGATGTTGGTTAGGATACCAACATCATAAATCACGATTTATGGTAAGATAAGTTAACCTTATCTTACACCTCCATTGAAACAGGAATAGGAACCTGTTGATAGATCACGAAGAATGTTTCACCAAGAGCATAGGACTTAAGGTAAGTACAAATCTCACCTGTGGTATGGAAAAATAGTAATGTATGTTTAATTATGAAATGCTATGTTTAAATGCTATGCTTTTAACAATGTATGTTTTAAAGCTATTATGTTTTAATAAGGCCATGATTTTAAGTTTTAAAGAATGCCATATTTTAACGATGCCATGTTTTAAAGCGGCCATGTTATGTTAAAATATGTCATGTGCATTATAAGTTATGATTTTGTGACATCATAAGGTATGTTCACTAAAGTTAAGCCACTTGGTAAAAATATACAAGTAGAGTGTCGTACCAACCTCCCCCAAGGTGGAGGATTTTTATGTTCAAATTATGGATTCACCCTCTCGTTGATGTGGGAGAGTGTAATCACTGATGTTTTTTCTAGTGCGGTTAGGGACCTTGCAAACCCTAACTGTATCTAGAGGCGCGCTTTATGTTAAGGGTACGTACACTATGGGGCCCATATGAAAGATATGTACAAGTAAAAGGAAATGCATAAATGAACATAAATGGTTTATGCATATGTTTTATGATGAAGTATGTTTTAAGATGTTTAAATGAAATTATTTTGTGAGATCGCGTTTGTACTTGCTGGGCGAAAGCTCATCAGATATATTCCATACTGCAGGTTGAGATAAAAAGCTTGTAGCTTTACTTGGTGGGCTTGGAGACGATGCAGCGAGTGAAGGGCGGTGTGGGATATCACTACGCAATATTTTCCGCATATTGTTTAAGGATGAAGTTTTTCATGTATGTTTAATGTCAAGTTAAAGTTATGTATGAAATGTTTCAAAGTACGATGCACAATTTTTATGTATGGGCTTCAAGTCAAGATTTTAAAATGAAGCCCCAGTTCTAAAGTTAAAAGGAAGTTTCAAAACGATGTTAAAAAAAAAAAAAAAAAAAATTTATCCCGAAATTTTCTTCGAGGTATTCCAAAATTTTAAAGTTAAGTTAAGTAAGGTAAGGCGACGACGCCCCCGGCGTGGTAAGGTCGGGGCGTCACACTTTCTATATACCAATAACTTTAGTTAGCATAACCACCATATCTACTGATGCTTAGAAGAGAAGCAACTGCTAAACCCACGTGGGATGGTAGGCCTTGTTTGGTATTGATTTGGACATGCTGAAAATAAATCTCAGTCCTCAACCAAAATGACAAAAATGTTTTTGAAATAGTTCTTAAATATCATTTGTTTTGCGCAAAGTAAAAAAAAAAAAAATGAAAAGAAAAAATCGTTTTCATACTTGATCATGAAACAAGTAAATGAAATAAAATTATTTGCTTATTTTCGTTTTCATTTTCTAAGGTTTATATACTCAATAAATATTTTTCTAAAACATATCTAACCACAACTTCACTTTTTTATTTTATTTTATTTTATTTTTAATTTAATTATTATTATTCAAAACCAATTTCTCTAGAAACACAATTTCAAAAAAAATATCTCAATCCCATTCTCATTCTCATTCTCATTTTTATTCGTACTCAAAGCAAAACCATTTTCAAAACGCTTCCAAACAGATGTGTTTTTCCCCCCGACTTTTCATCCCTGCAGCCATTCAAGGTAGCTGGAACTAAAGCAAGCCAGACATTTTGAAGGTTAAACCAGAACCCTTTAATTTCTCCTCACTTACCTTGCTTACACGTTCGGCCATGGAAAGGCTAAGATGATTAACCCAATCGCCGACTTCTCCTTTCCGAAAATAACTTCTGTTCTCAAAGTTTGGCATGAACTTACCATTTTTGTTCACTTCTAAATTCTTCAAACTGCTCAAACTACATAGATCAGATATTTCATTGACAACTCCTCGGATTTCTTCGTCCTCAGAAAAAGGAAACCCTATGAACTCAGCAATCCGTTTCACTTGAAAAATAGTTTCCTCCTTCATGTCTTCATATTTCAAAAACAACACCTTTTCCGGCTTCTCCAAGCTCACCTTCCAATAAGCCAACACATGGTCCCAAAAGGGCCCGAACCCCTCCTCTCCGTTGCAAAACTTGTCGACATATTCCTCCATGTTTGTCCACACTGAGCGAGCACGGTCGGGACGATCCTGAGTCCCAAAATGCCACGAGGAGACGATCACGTCAAGAGGGTTTCGACAAAGGTACATGATTCGACATTTTGAGTCCTTGACCGACTCGGGCAAGGATGAGTAGGGAATGTGGGTGGAAAATAGCCGCGGAGATGGAATGCCGCTTAGATCAGGAACCTTGACAGCACTGCAAGAAAACCCAAAGAAAAAAAAAAAAAAGGCGTCTTCAATGCAATTGTGTAATGAAAATCTACATAACTCCATGACTAGCTGAAAGTAATACTCAGAAAATTCTTCGTAACTATGACCTATTTTTCTGTAGTATATCGGCAAAGAGTGTGAACTCGATGAAGGGTACGAGTTGATGCGGATTGGAAGCGAGCAAAGGAGTGTTGGAGGGTGTGTAACGGGTGCGGTTGACGATGGAAAACACAAGTGCTTTGAGCCAAGTGGTGCCGGATTTAGGCTTGGAGGCTAGAATGATGTCGTCGTCGCGGGCTCGGAAGTGCGTTTGGAAGGAGATCACGTTGGGAACAATTCTGGAAGGATACCAAAATCCTTGGTACAAAGAAAGGGCTGAAGAACCTAAAAATCCTTTGGTTTGGGTAGTTGGGAAAGATCGATTATTTGTTGCTGATCAGACTCAGTGTCCTTGCTCGTTGCCGCTACTGAGGACTGAATGGGATTCATCATGATCATGTTTCAGGGCAGTGCTGCTATATACATAAATATATATATATATATATATGCAAAGATGTGTCGCAAATAATAATAAAAATATTATACATGTAGGGTGCTAGATAATAGTTCCTCTTTATATGATACTTGTGATTTTTTTATAATACGTTATACCAATTAAGTGATTCTAATGTAACATTTTTCAACTTAAATCATGTGTTTTAAATAGGAAGTTATATGTAAATCAACTAGTTATAAAAGTTTCGAAAACAGAAAATTATAAGTGTCGGATGATATCCGGTACCAGATACATGACCTTTTCATTTATATATGTACACATATATATTATATAGTGAAGAAAGTGTTATCCGCTAGGTGAAATTATGCACTGGCATTGTAGCTTTTGTATGGTGTGAGCTTGAGTAGATTTCATGCACACGGGCCATTGGCGAATTTCAATAAAGATGCCGAACCAGAGGATATAATAATGCTGTTGTGATGCCCACTTGTGATATGTGATGATGCCTACAAATATATTTACATATATATATATATATATATATATATTTATATCTATAAAACCAGCTTCCGGTTACAAAAGTTTTGAAAACAATACATTATATCTTTTAAGATTAATTGTCAGATTTTATTGACATTAGTTTTCCTCTCTTTATTTAATAAAGAAATATAATAATCAACCAGGATGCTTATTCTTTCTACTTCAGGTTTTGGGTTCAAGTCGTCCCTATCGGGCGGGGGACTTTCTTCCCCTTAAACTTATTTAGGTATACCATCCGTTACCCCTAAAAAAAAAAAAAAAAAAAAAGGAAAATATCTCAAAGAATAGAAAAACTTAAAACAAAAGAAACATTTATACCTGTAACAGCCTAGTAGGATGTTATCATTATGTCAACTAAGGTTGTTGATAATAACCGAGAACTGATTATAACCGAGCGGCACTGACTGAAACGGTAGGAGGACAGCTGCCAATGCCATCTGTCGGTGAACCAAATCGTCCAACACCGCTTGGTCAGCTGACGGTTCTCATATTTTTCCTTTCGGCCTTCCCTACTATCGTGGATGTTCATGGTATGAACTCATTGCCTTTGATGTTCCAAGAGCCAGGGGAAGGAGATGAAGTCATAAAAAGCTGAATGCCCATAGGCCCAAGCCTTCAAAAACCCCGTAGGCTTTTTTATATGAGAAGGGTTATGGTAGAGACCCTTTGAGGGTCACTATCGGTAGAGTCTTTTTTTGGACCGTTAAAATTCAATCGAACGGTTGAAAAGTTATTGGTATATTATAGTTACCATACACCTTACCTCATACAAACTTTCCCACCCCTATTTTCTCCGTTGCCGGCAACCGTCTCACCGCCGGCGAAAGACGCCAGCAACCCACCTCCGGCCGGCCGCCGGCGACTTTCTCTCTCTCTTCCCCTTTCTCTCTCTTCTCTTCTCCCTCTCTTCTCTCTCTCTCTCCGGCCGACCCCCCTGCCCCCACCCCCGGCCGCCTCCACCGCCGCCCCAACTCCGGCCACCCCTCCCCTGCTGGCAGCCCCTCTCTCTCTTCCCTTTCTCTTCTCCTCTCTCTCTTCCCTTTCTCTCTCTTCTCCTCTCTCTCTCTCTTCCCCCGCCGGCGCCCCCCCACCCGGCCTCCCCCCACCCCCCCGCCCCCCCCACCGCCGGCCCCAGCCCCGGCTACCCCACCCCGCCGGCACCCCCTCTCTCTCTTCCCCTCTCCCCTTTCTCTCTCTTCTCCTCTCTCTCTCTTCCCCACCCGCGACTACCCCTCTCTTTTTCTCTCTCTTCTCACGTCGGGGGTAGGGTGGGGGGCCTGGGCTAAGTCGCGGTGGGGGTGGGATGGGGGGGCGCCGGGCAGCCAGGGGTGGGGGGGCCTAGGGCCGGGAAGAGAGAGGAAAAGAGAGAGAAAGGGGAGAGGGGAAGAGAGAGAGAGGGTGCTGGCGGGGAGGGGGTGGCTGGGGCTGGGGCCGGCGGTGGGGGGGCGAGGGGGTGGGGGAGGCCGGGTGGGGGGCGCCGGCGGGGGAAGAGAGAGAGAGAGGAGAAGAGAGAGAAAGGGAAGAGAGAGAGAAGAAGAGAAAGGGAAGAGAGAGAGAGGGGAAGAGAGGGAGGGGCTGCTGGCGAGGGAGGGGTGGCCGGAGCTGGGGCTGCGGTGGAGGCGGCCGGGGGTGGGGGCAGGGGGGTCGGCCGGAGAGAGAGAGAGAGAGAAGAGAGGGAGAAGAGAAGAGAGAGAAAGGGGAAGAGAGAGAAAAAGTCATCGGCAGCCGGCCAGAGGTGGGTCGCCGGCGTCCGTCACCAGCGGTGGGATGGTCGCCAGCGACGGAGAAAATAAGGGTGGGAAAGTTTGTATGAGGTAAGGTGTATGGTAACTATGATACACCAATAACTTTTCAACCGTTCGATTGAATCTTAACGGTCCAAAAAAAGACTCTACCGGTAGTGATTCTCAAAGGGTCTCTACCAGAACCCTACCCTTTTTATATATACACTAGTTTGAAACACGTGAATTGGACATGTTTTAAGAAAATTTATTTAAATAAGAAAAAATATATAAGTAAAATTAGATAAAAAAAAAAAATCAGCAAAGTACTTGAAAATTCAATTAAAAAGAAAAAGAAAAAGAAAGGCATGAAAAAAATACAAAAAAAAAAGGGATTAAATGTTAAAAAATATACCGATGCAAAAAAAGGATTAAAACGAAAAAATAAAAAAAAATTGGGCCAAAAGAAAAAAAAAAGGAAAACTGAAGGACCACAAAAATAAAAACGTTTTTCACCAGAAAAAAAAAATCAACAAAGTACCTGAAAAAAAAATGAGGCATGAAAAAAAGACCAAAAAGATAAAATGACTAAAATATAAAAAGTATATCAATAAAAAAATGATTAAAATGAAAAAATAAAAAAAATTAAAAAATTGGGCTGAAAGAAAGAAAAAAGAAAATAGAAGGACCCAAAAAAATAAAAAATTCTTATATATGTATAGATTTTTATATTTATATAATCATTTTGTTTTTGAGAGAGAGAAGTAAATAATTGTTTTCATAAATAACTGAAATAAATAACAAGTTATTTTTGAAACATTTAAAATAAATAGTAAAAAATAGCAATTTTACCTGTAAATGATTTATTTAGGTACTGTAAATATGACCTATAAAATTTATTATTTACCTAATAAATTTACTATATACTTTAAATATTTTAAAATCCTACTATATACTTTAATTATTTTCTTAAAAATACTATTCACTATGATTTCTCCTTTTTACTTTAATTATTTTCTTAAAAATACTATTCACTCGTTTTTAATTCTCTCTTTTTGGTTGTCCAGGGCCCCATGGCTCGATGGTCTCAAGTGTCTGATTTAGGTCCCTCTTGTTGTGAAAGGATATGGATTCAAAACCCACCTCTTATGCTTCTTTATTTATTTATTTATTTATTTCTTTTTTACTTATTTATTTTTAATGTTTTCCTTTTTCCGTTGGTTTTTCATTTTTCTTTTAATAAAAAACTTCTTTAATTCTTTACTTCTTTTGGTCCCCACCCCCCCGCCCTCCTTTTGGTGTTCTTGATTCTTATTTTCTACTTTTCTATTTCTGCATAAATTCATCAGATTTTTTTCCTAATATGTTCCTTCATAACTGTATTTCCCATTTTCCTTAAAAAAAAAAAAGTGTTTTCCTTAAATTCATATATAAAATATGTATTTGAAAAACTTTCTTTTATGCAACTTTCAATAATTAAAAATAATAACTATAATGAAATTTAAAATAATTTCCATTGAATTTTGCGAGATTGTTCCTATATATTCAACTTTTTTCTTCTTGCACAAAAATTTTTTTTCGGAAATGTTGAAATTAAAGTAGCATCATTAATTATAAAATTGCAATATCTCGTTATATTAGTAAAAATTATCAAATTACAATATTAATTATCATATTATATATACATACATGCAAAGCTAATATCTCTATCAATCAATGTACCCTAACAATATTAAAAGAGTGCGTTGTGAGATGGTCCTACTCATTCGAAGTCGTAAAAAAGTGCCCATAAGTTTAATTGAACACTTTATTATATGTATTGTATTATGTTTTATTATTGTAACTTTTCATTAAAGGGAGTCTATTTAATGAAAGATCACAATCTATTCATCTTTCGGTTGTAACTGTTTAAGGCAACTCTACTTATGAAAGGTTTTAATAACTTACAATCTATTCATCTTTCAGTTTATAATTGTATGTTTAAGGCAAATTAAATACTCTGATATATGTATCATATCATATTTTATTATTATAACTTCTCACTAAAAGGTGTTTACTTTATGAAAGGTTTTAATCATTCATAATATATTCATCTTACAGTTGCAACCATGAAAGATAACTCTATTTTATGAAAGGTGTTAATCATTCACAATTTTTTTATTTTTCGGTTGCAACTGTTCAAGACAATTCTAATTTACGAAAGGTTTTAATCATTCAAAATCTAACAATACTAAAAGAGTGAGTTTGGGTTGTAGCGTTAATCTTTTAGGTCATCTAAAACATTATCAGTAAGTGGTCGTTTTTTACTCATTTGCATGTGCCATTTGAAAATTTTGTCGGTCACCTCTTCGTGCTCTTTTAAATAAAAGTTTTTGTTTTTCACTCTTGCAAGTGCCGTTTTACAACTTTCAAATAGATGTAGTTTTTTACTATTGCAACTATCGTTTGATAAATTTGTTGGTCAAAACCTCTTCATACTCTTTCAAAAAGTATGTTTGCAAACACGCGCCAGTTACTTTTTCTTTCTTTTTTTTTTTTTTTTTTTAAACTCTTGCAACTATCGTTTGACAGATTTGTTGGTCAAAACCTCATCATGCTCTTTCAAAAAGTATGTTTGCAAACACGCACCAGTTTCCTCTTCTTCTAAAATTTCTTAATCTAATCTCTTCTTCTTTCTTCCTTTTTAATCTCAAAATCTGCCTTGTTCTAAAATTTCTTTATCTAATCTCAAAATCTAGGTCTTTAGATTGGAAGTTAATCTCTTCCCCAAATTTCCTTCATATGTTTATTTATTTATTTTATTTTAAAGTTGCTTGTTTTCGTTAATCGTTCACTGATTTCTTCATTTCATCAGATTGTCCCACCCTCCCATTGCAGCCGCACGGTCTACGTAGTCTCTCATAAGGTCCATGCCTACAACTGAGGTGCTTGGTGGGACAGCCGGATTTGGTATTTTTCTTTTGTTTGTTTGTTTGTTTTTTTTTTTTTTTTTTTTTCGCCTGTTTATTTTTAATTTTTTTTGCTGCTCTTTTCCTTTTTTTTTTTTTTTTTTTTTTCCTTCATCGGTTTTTTTTTTTTTATCCCTCCTTTCAAACATTGTATTGAATCAAGTTCTCTCATTTTTTAATTTTCGTTTTTTTTTCCTCCCTATATTGCAATCCTTTAAACGACATATTAACTAAAAATACATCAAAATTGATTTTAAAAAAAACACCAAACAACATGAACTAACCAAAAAAAAAAAAAACATTTCAAATAGTTTCAAAATTAACATGAGAAAAAAAATTGAAACAGGTAAAAATTAATTCAGTACGTACCATCTACCTTTTCTTCTTCTTCTTCTTCTTCTTCTTTTTTTTTTTTTAACGAAAAAATAGTTTAAATGACAATAACTATTCAATTAAAAGATCTATTGTACTATATCATGTATTATTATTACAACTTCTCCTTAAAAATGGTGTCTATTTTATGAAAGATTTTAATCATTTACAACCTATTCATATTTAAATTGCAATTGTTCAAGACAACTCTTGATATTTAAACAACATTTATAAATGTGTTCGTGTGTTGTTCAGTTTTTAATTCAAAACAATTGCGGAAAATCATATTTTTTCCTCATGAAATTATAATGTTTGTAACCAATTAGTTTTCACCAGACAATCTCTCTCTTAAATAATTGGTACACATTGATTGCTTACTATATCCTAACAATACTAAAAAAGCAAGTTCACCTTATACTGTTCATTTCTAGGTCGTCTAAAATGTTTTATATTGTTATCATATTTAAACTTTCTATTCTCTATGTTGTCATTTTCTAATCTATATTTCCTTTGCAATTTGTGTATATTATTTTTCATTCCGAGGTTTGTTACCAAAAAAAAAAAAAAAAACTCCTTTTTGAGACTTTCGAGAGTTTAAGTGATCATGATGCAAATTTACCTCTAAAACCCCCTTTTTAGTTTTTTTTTTTTTTTTTTAATAATGATTTCTCCTTTTCCACTCTTCCAACGTCTTGTTTTTATCTCTCTCTCTTTTTCATTTTTTTTTTTCCACTCTGCACGTATCAGCAAATTATTATTATATATTCCTAAAGGGGCTCATATAAGCCTCTTCCAAACACCGCTCGTGTAATTTTCCTCTTTTTAGTTTAGTTTTTTTTTTTTTTTTTTGTCAATAATGGTTTCTCTTTTTCTATTTTCCAATATCATGTCCCCCCCCCTCTCTGTTATTTTTTTCCTCTCCAAGCACGTATCTGCACATCCTAACCATACCAAAAAGAGCGAATTGTGGGATGTACTACTCATCCTAAATCGTCCAAAATGATTTTTTTTTCACGGTCTAATTATCCGTTTGAAACAATGGTTGGAGCTAGAGTTTTGTAGGTTGAAATTGAAACGTGTGTTGTTGAAGCGTGAATTGGAAATGAATCGTGACATTGGGAATAATGTAAAATTTTGAAATGTATTGGGAAAAAAATATACACAAGAATCATCATATTTTGACTTGAAATAAGAAAGCTGTAGACTTTTGAAGTTTGAAGTTCAAACTTAAGAGAGAGAAAGTGAGATGTAGATTTGGGAGTTTTGGAGTTATATAGGCAAAATTTCGGTTGGAACTTCTGTTCCATACGGGCCCTAATTCTTTCTTTCTAGACTGTTAGACAAAGTGGTTGACTGGTCTAAGGCACAATTTCAAATTATCTTCTTGTGAGCAAGTGTGTGTTCAAGATTTTTCTTTTTCTTTTTTTATTTTTTATTTTTTGTATTTTGTCTGTTGTCTTTTTTTCCTTTCTTTAAAACAACATATTGCAAACACCACAATGTTTTTTCTTTTCTTTTTTTTTTTTTTAGAAAAACAATTTAAATGGTTGCAAGTATTCAATTAAATGCTCCATTATATGTACAATAATATTTTTTATTATTACAACTTCTCACTAAAATGAGTGTATTTTATGAAAGATTTCAATCATTCATAATCTATTTATCTTTTTATTGCAACTGTTCAAGGTAACTCTATTTTATGAAAGGTTTTAATTGAATACAATATATTCATTTCTCGGTTGCAACTGTTCAAGACAACTATTTAATATTTAAATAACACGTATAAGTGTGTTCATGTTTGTTTAGTTTTCAGTCATTTAGAACAATTGTCGGGAATCATATTTTTGCTTGTGAAATTCATATGTTTATAAGTAATTAGACTTCTCCGTGTAATCCCTTAATTAAGTAATCGGTACGCATTAATCTCTCACTCTCTTTATATATATAAACACTTGTTTCTCTCTCTAAGACAAAAATACACCGAGGCAAACATTTTTGTTTGATATAATTCTCTCATGCACACAAGTATGAAGAAGACCTTAAAACATGTATGTATATCAAGAATTGGAGAAAATCGATATTTTCTTATTAAAAATGTGGTAGCTGTTGTTTCGCTCTTCCGCACCATTTTTTTTTTTTTTGGTGAATCCTGCGGCAAAATTATGATATGCATAGAACTGTTAGTTTTCAAAAAACTCACTATAAAAAATATTAGATATTAATTTTTTTAAAACTTTAGATCTGTACATATATACTAAATTAAAGACATTTGATAGTTTTTATTAATCTATATTAATTATCAAATCTGCAATATTAATTATTTTAATATGTACATAACACGTGTGTTGCACGTAAACAAACTAGTAATTACAAAAGGTAGCCCAAAAATAAAGTTCGATTTCCCTTTGGAGTTTTACGACGTTAATTTCTGCATTTAGAAGCATAAAGCTTTCTCAGTAACTCTCTATGAAAACAGTAAAACGTCCAACACCGAAAAAGACGTAGTCATTGAACCAATTGCGAACGTCTGTAAATTTTTAATAATATTCTCTACTTTTCTGCAATTTATTCTATTGTTTATCGTGAGAGATTCGAACGTAGTGATATTAAATCCAACTACGAATTTTCACCGTGAACAAGTTTGTTGTCGACAACATAATTTTTTTGAGGCCCACAAAATAGGGAGAAGTCCACAATTGGCCTTTGGATATATTTGGGGGCATATTGGACAAAAAGATAACAGGTGAGAAGTTAGGATCACATGGGAATGCAAGTGTAACTGTTCTCATTGTGGAAAGTGAAATTAAGGATTTATATGTGTGAATATGTATATATAAGGTGTGGTTGTTATTCGATATCCTCTTCATCACGGTATTTGTAATTTTATTTTTTTGGTACGTCAAACCAATCAAATAATTTTGATAAAATATTTGGATAAATTTCATTAATAGCACCTCTGGAGAAAATAATATTAAAATCAGCACCACTTTTTGTTCCTTTCAGTTCTAGCACTGCCACGTCAGATATGTGAGCCCCAGTAGTATTTAATGTGTGCAAATTTCCCCGTTTACCCTCATCTCCCTCGCATGCTCCAAAAAAATTTCCAAACCAGCATCTACAGTGTTTTAGAGAGAGAAAATGAAACCTAGAAAGAGAAAGGGTCGCCACCAGCCGGAACCTCTCGGAAACCGCCCGAAACCACTACGAAATCCCTCCATAAACCGCTCCGACGCCTGTGAACGTCGGAAAATCTTCAAAAACCGTTAGATGTCGAAAAACACGAAACTGACCTGCGAAAAACAGCACTGTTATGACCGGACGGTCACAACGATTATGATCGTTAAGTTATTCACGATATCTCGTGACAAAAGGAACGGTCATAACCGTTCTGACCGAGTAGTCATAACAGTTATGACCGCAACACTATACCCTGAGTACACAAGAGCAACGGTCATAACCGTTCTTACCGAGTGGTCATAACGGTGATGACCGCAGCAACACTATACGTGGGTCGTCAAGAGCAGCGGTCATAACCGTTCTGACCGAGTGGTCATAACGGTTATGACCGCAGCTCTATACCTCGTGTAGAAGAGTAACGGTCATAACCGTTTTGACCGTCCGGTCATAACTGTTATGATTTCGTCCCTATACCGCCACGTCAGCTTGTGGGGCCCACCAGCTTTTAGGGAATGCCAAAGGTCAGGGCTACCCTCGTCTCCCACCATCCTGTCATACGGTAATGACCCTTGCTATACGGAAAGAGGTCACAACTATTATGACCATCCGGTCATAATGGTAATGACCGTTACTCTAACAAACGATGGGGAGGTAGAGAGGTCATAACTGTTATGACCACCATGTCATAACAGTTATGTAGTTAACTATTGGGCCAGAGTTCATGACTGTTATGACATTTCGGGCATAACAGTTGTATTATTTAGGTCGGTCATATTTTAAGTCGAATAAATTGAATTTCATTTTATAGATTGATAATTGAGGAACCCAATAAGGTCATATATTAATCATGATCAATTTTTAATTTCATTATGACCTGATAATAATTTAATGACCGGTTATAGCAATCAAGGCATAAAAAATGTGCATAAATATTTATTTTATTTAATTGTATAATATTATTATTTAATGTAATGTTATACCAATTAAGGCATATTTGGAACATGGACAGAAAATTTTTTTTTTTAATAACTTGAGTATTTAATGACAAGTTATAGCAATTAAGTCATATTTTACGGCATTACACGTTTGGGTTTTTTTATTATTTGATTATTTAATTTAATCATTGAACAACCCTTTATCGATACAATATTTTAAGATGCATCAATTTTTCATGAATATTTATAATCTGATAATTTAATGACGTGTTATAGCAATGCTTTCATATTATATATATAAACCTTTCAAAGGAAGAAGTGTTCATTAAATCGACGAGTTTGACAAATGGAGAGAGATAATTACTGTTATGAAGGGAGAACGGTCATAAATGTTATGACCGGGTAGTCATAACAATTGTGACCAATACTATAGTCGTATTCACGCCAGGGATAGAGAAAGGTCATAACTGTTATGACCATACGGTCAAAACAGCGATGACCGTCACGATGGGAGAGTGGTCACAACTGTTACGACCGGATGGTCATAACGATAATGACCGTTACTCTAGTTAGCGACTGGGAGAGAGGTCAAAACTGTTATAACCACCACGTCATAACAATTCTGACAGTTCGTTTAGGGAGATAGGTCATAACAGTTATGACCATCAGGTCGTAATAGTTATGACCGTTACTCTAGTTAACGATTGGGAGCTTTAAGCAGAAACTCTTTCTCTCACCATCACCAGATGAGTTAATCCATTCTACTGTCGAGATTCACAGCAGCCTCTGATACCCGTTCTCTGGCAAAGGTAACTTCAACATCACAGCTTTACCCTTATTTCTCTTGTTTTGTCAATTGTCCTAGCCGAGCAAAGTTCAGATTCTTAATTGAAATGGTTTGAGTTTTATTAAAAGTTTCTATGTCTGGAGAGTTGTTGAGCCCTTCACAACTAGAAAAAGAATATCAAGATTGGGTTCTTCAGATGCATATGCAGTATGACGAAGAGGTTGTCGATGGCGAGGAGCAACCAGTTATTGTTGGCAGCCGTGTGAATACCAAAGATAATGGAATGTTCGGCTATTAAAATGTCAACATTCCATTAACTTTGGTATTCACACGGCTGCCAACAATAACTGGTTGCTCTTCGCCCACGACAACCTGTTCGTCATACTGCATGTGCATCTGACGAACCCAGTCTTGATATTCTTTTCTAGTTGCGAAGGGCTCAACAACTATTTGGACATAGAAACTTTTAATAGAACTCAAACCATTTCAATTAAGAATCTGAACTTTGCTCGGCTAGGACAGTTGACAAAACAAGAGAAATGAAAGTAAAACTGTGATATTGAAGTTACCTTTGCCAGAGAACGGCTGTCAGAGGCTGCTGTGAATGATTCGACAGTAAAATGAATTAACTCATAAGCGACGGTGGGAGAGACAGATTCCGTTTAAAACTCCCTATCGTTATCTAGATCAAATTTCATAACCGCTATGACAGCGTGTGGTCATAACGGTTATGCACCCTCTCCCTATACTAACGGTCATCTCTGTTATGACGTGGTGGTCATAACAGTTATGATCTCTCCCTCCCAATCGTAGTGTAGTATCGGTCAAAACTATTATTACCGGTTGGTAATAACTGTTATGACCTATCTTCCTATCGTGACCTAGAGTGTCGGAGTAACGGTCATAACTGTTATGACATGGTGGTCATAACAGTTATTACTTCTCTTCCTGTTATTGACCTCTCTCACTATCGGAGTAACGGTCATAACTGTTATGACATGGTGGTCATAACAGTTATGACCTCTCTCCCTATCTATATACAGTAACGATCATTACTGTCAGGACTGGATGGTCATAACTGTTATGACCGCTCTCTCTGCATAGTTGAGAGACCCGGTCATAACCGTTATGACCTGTTGGTCATTATAAAAATGACCATCCGAAAATTTCAAAATGAGTCATTTTCATTATGACCAACAAGTCCGAATTCATGACCATCTGAAAATCATAAAAAAATGACTAACTCTATGTATTTTGCAAATATTTTCCTACAGATCATTTAGAAAGGTGGATTCTCATAAAAAACACATATAAAAATGAAAACTTTTTTTTCCTACAGAGCATGGAAAGCTATTAAAAACGTAAACTTTATAAACATAAAAACACAAAAATCAACTTTTCCTTGGCCGATGGGCTTTTAGATGCCGAAGCCGATACTCGGACACACCTCCTTGCAGGATTTGTGTTTTTCTCTCACATTTTCGTCGCCTTCGACAAGGGGAGTTTTTTCTTTTCTTTTTTTTTTTTTTTTTTTTGAAGATTTCCGACGTTAACACACATGCAGGCAGTTTATCAACGGATCTTCGTGGTGGTTTCGACCTGTTTCCGAGCGGTACCTGCTGGTTGCAACTGTCTCTCTCTCTAGATTCGGGCTTTCTCTCCATATGTTTAGATTTCTCTCTCTAAAACCATGTTGAAGGGTTATATCATAGGAAAGCGTAAGGGACAGTAACCCTGACCTTTGGCATTCCCTAAAAGCTGGTGGGCCCCACAAGCTGACGTGGCGGTATAGGGACGAAGTCATAACAGTTATGACCGGACGGTCAAAACGGTTATGACTGTTACTCTTCTACACGAGGTATAGAGCTACGGTCATAACCGTTATGACCACTCGGTCAGAACGGTTATGACCGCTGCTCTTGACGACCCACGTATAGTAGAGCTGCGGTCATAACCATTATGACCACTCGGTCAGAATGGTTATGACCGCTGCTCTTGACGACCCACGTATAGTGTTGCTGCGGTCATCACCTTTATGACCACTCGGTAAGAACGGTTATGACCGTTGCTCTTGTGTACTCAGGGTATAGTGTTGCGGTCATAACTGTTATGACTACTCGATCAGAACGGTTTTGACCGTTCCTCTTGTCACGAGGTATCGTGAATAACTTAACGGTCATAATCGTTGTGACCGTCCAGTCATAACAGTGCTGTTTTTCGCAGGTCAGTTTCGTGTTTTTCGACATCTAACGGTTTTTGAAGATTTTCCGACGTTTACAGGCGTCGGAGCGGTTTATGGAGGGATTTCGTGGTGGTTTCGGGCAGTTTCCGAGAGGTTCCGGCCGGCGGCGACCCTTTCTCTTTCTAGGTTTCATTTTCTCTCTCTAAAACACTGTAGATGCTGATTTGGAAATTTTTTTGGAGCATGCGAGGGAGATGAGGGTAAACGGGGAAATTTGCACACATTAAATGCTACTGGGGCCCACATATCTGACGTGGCAGTGCTAGAACTGAAAGGAACAAAAAGTGGTGCTGATTTTAATATTATTTTCTCCAGAGGCGCTATTAATGAAATTTACCCTAAAATATTTTTCAACTAATACTATGGGACAAGATTTTAAATAAGATGTTATTATATGATAATGTTTTAAATAAAAAGTTAAATGTAAATTAATCAGTTATTATAAGTTTCTAAATAGAAAGTTATAAGTGCCGGACAATATCCGATACTGAATACAAAATTTTTCCTATATATATATATATATATGTGACAATATGTTGTAATTGTCGGCACAAAAAGGAGAATGCAGCAATATTGACACACACATCATACATAAGTTGAAGTATATGGATCTTTGTGTGTTTCACGGCATATGTCGACGCTAAATGCCAACTACATTTTTCTATTCCGATGACATTGACTCTATTTGACTACCATTTCTGAACGCAAGCTTTGTTCACATCCAACAAGACATTCCACTTCCACTATCCATTTTCCACATTTTTTTTTTTTTTTACTTTGAACGTTTTTCATATTTTGATAGAAAATTTATACCCCTTTAATTATGAAACTAATATGTGGATGTCTAAATACTAGACCTTAGTTTTAAAAATATTCATAATTTTATTTTATTACAAACATGTGATTTTATCTCCATATGGATGGAAAGCAAAATTACTATTAATAAAGATAAATTATAAAAATAAAGATCGCTATAAATCTCACAAAGGTTTGTAAATCATATCACACCCAAAATTCAGAAACAATATCACCCACAAGGATTTCATGTTTCATGAATTGAAAAAACAACAACAACAACAACTCACAGAGACCGTAAAGATATGATTATACCAAACCGAATAATCATAGTCATTTTAATCAATAGACTGTAATTGTAATAAAATTAGGATCATTATAAAGCTAATTAAAAAAGGTGAACATGTTAAACAATAAACTCAGAAACTAAAATGAATACATAAGGGGAACAAATAAATAGGATAAGTGTATTTTATTCGCTCCCTAAACGTAATTGTTGTCCCTTTGGTTGTTTAACTTTTAATTTGACAAAATGTCCTTGAACTTTTGAATTATGACAGTTTTAGTCCCTTATATTAAAATTCATGAAAGATTTTTTGAAATTTAATATATATAGTCATGTGTCAAAAATAATTATACTAAATGTAAAATATCCTCCTTATTCCTGTTAAAAACCCTTAAAAAGTAAAACACTTTTCTAAAAATAAAAATTTACACTTAAAGCAATAACATTTTAAAAATTTTAGTCAGGGAAAATTACTAGATTAGTCTCTAAACTTTTAAGTTTGTATAACTTTGATCCTGTTCTTTGTTTTATTTATTTATTATTATTTTTTTTCCATATCTAGAGTGACCTTAACCTCTTAACAATGTTACTACAGTAGTTCTTTTTTATTCTTATTTTTATTTTTTGTACATTAGCATCAATTTTTAATCAAATTACTTATAGCTTCCATCCAAAAATTAATGAAAAAACTATTATAGCAAGATTTTAATAGTTTAGGGTCATTCAACCTACGAAAATAAAGAACTAGACTAAAATTGCACAAACGTAAAAACTTAGTGACTAAACGAATAATTTACCTTTTAGTTATTATGTGATAGAATGCAATTATCTATTTTAAACTTCATAAATATTTCGTCAATTTTAACTATGCAATGTTCTTGATATTTTTATTCAAATTTCCTCGTAAATAATTATTTTTCCTAAATTTTGTAGGTAAAATTAGGTGAAAATGATAAAAATGACAATTTGGAGTTCTAATGCAGGTTAAAAGTGTTAAATCAATTCAAGAAAAATTCGACCAGAAGCCCACCATGTGCACAAATAAACACACATTCCCACGTGTGCATATGGGCATTCGGATAATCCCAAAATTTGCTCTAGGCATGAGTTCGCTCCACGCTTGCCTCAGAGGACGTCTTTGACCACATCCTTGCCAATGATCAGACCTGTGACGGATTGTATGCGCTGCGTCCCACAGACTGTCTGTGCACCAGCGTGCCTTACCCAGCCATTGCACGACACGCATCCTCTAATCCTGACCTTTGCCCAAAGTCGTCCCAAAGTCGTCCAGAACGACTTTCTTAAAACTCTCATGGAACAAGAGACATGTTCTTGGCCAAAACGAACATAACAATAAGAACTAAATTGTGTCACGAAATATTCATGTGTTGCACATGTCATCGATTATATAAATAACAGAACAATTGAAGCACATTATATCTACTGATCAACTAGCTAGTAATGTAAATGTACTCTCATAAGGGAAGTTTAAAAGGTAGCACTTATCTTATGTAGATTCTGACTATTGAACTCTATTATTACTAATTCTTTTTGAATTTCGAACAATGAATTCGAACTCTATTCCTTATGGTGAAGTTAGATGTAAAATTACTCTATATATTTACTCTTTATGTATTACTCGATCTATGTATGAGTAAGACGATCATTTGTCTCCATTGCAGTGTGTGTATATCTATAATCTATAACTATAATATAAAGGAGAGCTACCTTTTTACACTTTTTCAAAAATTTGGTCTCTTCATTTTGTCTTTTTGTGCATTTTTTTCTTTTTTCATTTCCTTTTTTTGTTGAGTTGCTTACCTCCTTTTTTATTTTATTTTTTCTCCCTGAAAGTTTTACATATTTATAATTGACTCATTCAAAATACTTTTCCTTTTTTCAAGTTGTCCCTGTGTAGAATAACCTTTTCAGACATCTCTCAACAAATTTTTATGCCAAAAGGAAAAAATAGCAGTGCAGCGTTGGGAAATACCTATGGCCACGTCCCAGTTGGCAATATAGGAAAGTGAAAGAAACGTGATCAATTTATCTGGCTACTCATGAAATGCAACAGACATGACAAAAATGTCACCACCTAAAACATTCTTGTCCCCATGTTGTCACGCACATATTCACATGTTCATGTAACTAGACACAAATTGTGCATGATTTCGGCCACTATATATTGGCCTGGCCATCTTCAACAAGTTTAACTCATCACCAACAAAAAACTCTACAAACATATCTCTCCATTTTCCAAAACAAATTTCATTTCCATATTTCCAACATCATGGGCATGGACAGCTTAGCCAGAAGCCACTCAAAGGACGGCGTTGAGGCGAAGGAAGAACAGATCACCGACGAGTGCAAGCAACTGCTTTCCTCTCTTCCCAAAGAGATCGGATGGCGAACTTCCCATCTCTACCAATACCAAGGCTTTTGGTGCCAACCAGCTGAGATTCAGTCCATTGTCACTTTCCAAAAGCACTTCCAATCGTCTGAAAATGACATTATTTTGGCCACCATGCCAAAATCAGGTACTACTTGGCTCAAGGCATTGGCTTTCACCGTGGTGAATCGCGATCGTTTCCCGGTCTCAAACAAGCATCCTTTGCTCTACTCCAACCCCCATGACCTTGTCCCTTTCTTTGAGTACAAACTCTATGCCAACAACCAAATTCCCGACCTCACTAAGTATAACGCCGGTCGACCTAGGGTTTTTGGCACCCATATTCCGTTTCCTGCTTTGGAGAACTCCATTAAGAAGTCCAACTGCCGTGTCGTGTATCTTTGTAGAAACCCTTTGGACACCTTCATCTCGTCATGGCATTTCATAGGCTCCATGTCCCCTTTTACACTAGAGGAAGCTTTCGATATGTGTTGCAAAGGGGTAATCGGTTTCGGTCCATTTTGGGACCACATGTTGGGGTATTGGAAGCAGAGCAAAGAGAATGCTGAAAATCTCTTCTTCTTAACATACGAATGCCTCAAAGAAGACACTGTTTTCCACTTGAAGAGATTGGCCAAGTTCTTGGGATGTCCTTTTTCTATGGAGGAGGAGACAAGTGGAGTGGTGGAGAAGATAGTAGAGCTGTGTAGTTTTCAGAATTTGAAGGACCTGGAGGTCAACAAAAATGGGAAATCTATTAAGAATTTTGAGAATAAGACGTTGTTTAGAAAGGCAGAGGTGGGAGATTGGGTCAATTATTTGTCACCTAAAATGGCGGAGAAAATGTCCACAATTATGAAGGAAAAGTTAGGTGGTTCCGGTTTGGAGTTCAAATTACTTCCTTGATTTCAAAACAAATGTATCTTTTTTTTTTTTTTTTTTTTTTTTTTCCTCCATGCCATGTTGAGCAAAAGCATAAAACTCTTCACCGTTAATAATAATAATAATAATAAAACTCTTCACCGTTAATAATAATAATAAATTATTATTAGTGTTTTATATTTTGTGTGTGTTTCTATTTTTTTTTTTTTTTTTGAAATTTGGGATGAGGAATTTAAACTCTTCACCATTTGATGGAATCAAGCATGAAATTATGTTAGGTTATGTGTGCAGTCACTTTTTTCCCGTGTCATTGAACTCATGTCTCTTTTTTAATTATTCCCTTTTGAACTTGAAGTGCCTATTTTTATATAAGAAAGAAACCTTGCGAGTTGTGACCTGTTAGAAAAGGA
Organism: Ficus microcarpa; assembly: GCA_025413485.1. Lineage (NCBI taxonomy): Eukaryota > Viridiplantae > Streptophyta > Magnoliopsida > Rosales > Moraceae > Ficus > Ficus microcarpa. The sequence continues at coordinate 2,369,871 of CM046378.1, forward strand.
AAATGTGAAGTCCCTGTATTGAAATTGTGCATCGTCAAGAATTAACACTAGCTTCACTGCAAGAAAATTATACATTAGATATCAGAAGAGTTGACAACATTTACCGTCATCCAAAAAAAATGGTAGCGGTTTTAAGGTTTTAATTTTAATATTAGATATTATATTTTGGAAGGCAAAAAAAACCCTATCACTTTTTTTTTTTTTTTTGGATATTGATACATGATTTTCTACTCAAAATTAGGAGTATTACCAACAAAATTAACGAATTTTTTTTTAAAATTTAATATAGAAAATCATGCGCTAATTTTATGATCACAAGAAATTTTACGAAGTAATTACACAAACTGTAGAACTGTCCTCTTTAATTCTAAAAAACTAAAAAATTGAATACTTAACATAAAAATCTTTTTAAACTTTTCAACTATATATGATAGGGATGTGTTATCTCACTTAAAGAATAGAGAATTTTCATCAATTTTAGTGATAGAGACCAACACTGCCAATAATAATAATAATAATAATAATAATAATAATAAAATTCATGGGCTAATTCACCAAAATTAAATGTTAAGTAGTAGACAGAATTTCGTAATTCACACTAGAAGAAAATTAACATCTATATGAATGACACCTTAATTTCCCGAAAGCTAACTTAAAACATTACCACGCCAAGGTAGTGTTGGTAATCGTTTCGGTCTAATTCCCTCCTTTTTTGGCACCTTTGACTAATCTTCCTAACGTTCTGTGGCGTTGGAAATTTCTGTACCCTCTGGAACAAACTTTAAAATTTACATTTTTCGCTTTAAAAACATTTCAAAAATATACCAATGCCACTTGAGTCAGGAGTTTGAAAAATAAAATAAAATAAAATAAATAAATAATCCGATAAATTATAAAAGTAATCAAGTAGATTATCGAAAGTAACCTACTAGATTACACTCCAGTGACCAGAGCCTGAGACGGCTGACTTTTTTTTTATTGAAAAAAAAATATTATGACATATTACTTTAGTAATCTACCAAAATACTTTTTGATGACCAGCAACCCAAGACCATCTAGCATTTGGTGTTTGCAGTGGAAAAAATTCTATTAGATTTTGTAAAGTAATATACCGTAATTCTATCCAGTAATCGGAGTCGAAGGCGACTGATTATTTTGTGTTGAAAATAAAAATAACATGGCAGATTATCAAAAGTAATCTACTATATTACTTCAGACCACTGGGGCCCAAGATTGCTGACCATTTTGTATTGGACATAAAAAAATAATAATAAAAGTAATCTACCAGAATACTCTCCATTGATCGGAAGCCTATGCAAGCGACTGTCGATGACCCATAGTAATTCTAAAGATATTTAGAAGATTATGTGTGATAATCTACAAGATTACCTTTTTGATGGGTCGAAGATAAATTCAGCATGATATATATTGTTGACTTTTGATTCATGGTCAAAAAATAAAAAAAACAAAACAAGGCTACAAGACAACAATCTTAAGGTGTGCAGTTGAGATACAAGCCTTTTTAGTATCTTTGTACGATTGTGGTTGATATTGTTTATGTGTTTATTCTTTTTATTTTACAAGTTGTACACACGTGTTTGCTTAATCAATTTGTTAAATAAAAATTAATTATGAGTTATTAGGAGAAAATAATTGTTCAAAGATCATTGAGGAGAAAATATTTGAGTAGTAAGAAATTTGACGAAAGTTAGTGAGTCACGTAGAAAGTTAATTGGGTGGTGTTATGAGAAAATAACATTTGAGTAAGGATATATTAAAAAAAAAAAAGATTTATTTCAGTATGGTAGAAAAGAATGAAAAATAAAAATTTAAAATAATGAAAGAAAACATACAGCAAAAAGACCAGTGCGTGGATGAAAATAAAGAATAATGTTAAAGCATATAAAGAAAAATTTATTTATGTAAGATATTATAAAAAATAGTAGTTGGGAATCTAACATGATCATAAAAAAAAATGTATGTTGAGAGACTATATTGAATGAATAAAGAAGAGAAAATTTAGCAATTAAAAAAAGAGTGTATGTGGTAGAGTCCTTTTAAGAGGCACGTGTCCAATTTAAGACCAGATCAAAGGGTGTGGGAATAATTCCGGAGATGTACAAAAGGCCACGTGCACATGGCCTAGAGGAGCACTCGCCCTGAAGCCCCATTACACCTCGGCCCTCTCTCTCAGCTTGTGTTTGTTTTGTGGGTTTATGTGAGATTGAATTTTCTTTTCTTTTTCTTCTTCTCTCTCTCTCTCTCCCCTCTCTCTCTTCTCTTCTAAATTTGTTGGCTTTGTTTTATTACATATAATTTAGTAGGAAAGATAAACCTCAATTAAGGGAGCATGTTTCTTCATTTTCTTCATTTTTTTTCACATTTTCTTTGCTTTTGTTTTATATTTCAATACCGTTTCCTAAAAAAAAAAAAAAAACCTCCATCCCCTGCCAGGAGCTCTGCACACCAGGAAACAAAAAGGGTGGACTTTAACCGGCGATGACAAAATCAGTCTTTCCTTTCCAAGCTTTTCACTCTTTCCTCTTTCCTCTTTCCGTTGCTTTTTTATTCTGTTTAAAGTTTATCCAAACACCTAATCAATACTCTGCAACAAAGGAAAAAAAAAAAAAAAATCAAGAGATGCTCACGCCGCCGGCAGCCTCTCCCTTCCGATTTGAAGGTTGGCGAAGTTCATTTCACTCCGGCACCTTCCACTGTCGTACTTTGTGTTCCTCTCTCTCGGCGATAACCTTTTGCATCCTCGCCGCCGGCAGATCTGCGAGGAGTAACCGTTTTTTCTGCCTCGATCGGCAAAGACGGGGTCTGACTTTCTGCCCAAGCTTCTCTTGCTCCTTCGTCGTCTACAGCCGCTCCAGTGTGAAAAAGGAAGACTAGTTCCTTCGTCCCCTACGTGGTTTGACGATTCGTGCTAAAAAGTATTGTTGTTAAAATTTTCTTTTATTAAGCAAAACCTGGACCAAAAATGTTAAAAATATTAATGACATATATAATAACTTATTTGACTTGACTGGTGGTGGTTGATGAATATATATGTATTTTTTTATCTGGGTTGTTGGATGAAGAACACGGTATATATTCAGATCTGGTTGGATGAAGAACATGGACCAGCTTTTTTTGGTTTTTTCAGACAGCAAAACTAGTAGATAAATTTGATTACCTACGGGTCATGTGCATTCGACTTTTTGTACAACTCTTCAATCCTTCCCATTCGTTTTGATCTGCGTGGGCCTAAAATGAAATTTTACCGTGATACTCCTCGAAGGGCTCTATGATTGTGCTCCTCCGACGGACTCTATTACAGACACACTCTTAAAAATAATAATAATAATAAATAAATAAATAAAAGGACAAGGGAAAGAATAAAAGAGAATTAAAAAGAAAATGGAGGAAAAAAAAAAAAGATGGAATCACGCATTAAAAGGAAAGCGTTTCTATTTATTATTATAAGATTTATTGTCAATCTCATTTTTTAATGTGTTAGAAAAATAAAATAAAATATTCATGCTATGGATGTGTAAAGATAAGCGTGGTATAGTTACTTTGATTTTTGTATTTTTATATAACGTGAAATATGATGTTGTTATTAAACCAAAAAAAAAGGGTAAATTTCATAAATAGCATCTCTGGATAAAATAATATTAAAATCAGCACCACTTTCGTTTACTTCAGTTCTAGCACTGCCACGTAAGAAATGTGGGGCCCAGTAGCATTTAATGCGTGCAAATTTCCCCGTTTACCCTCATCTCCCTCGCATGCCCCAAATAAATTTCCAAACCAGCATCTACAGTGTTTTAGAGAGAGAAACTGAAATGCAGAGAGAGAAAGAGGTGCTACCGCCGGGAAACGATCGGAAAACGCCCGAAACCACACGAAATCCCTCCATAAACCGCTCCGACGCCTGTGAACGTCGGAGAATCTTAAAAAACCCGTTAATCGTCGAAAGACACGAAACTGACCTCGTGACAAGAGCAGCGGTCATTCCCGTTCTGACCGAGTGGTCATAACGGTTATGACCGCAGCAACACTATACCTCAGTCGTCAAGTGAAGCGGTCATAACCTTTCGGACCGAGTGGTCATAACGGTTATGACCGCATCAACACTATATTGCGTGGTCAAGAGCAGCGGTCATAACCGTCCTGACCGAGTGGTCATAAATGTTATGACCGCTGCTCTTCTAAACGATATATACTCGGGTCATAACCATTATGACCAGCAGATCACAACGGTTATGACCCAAGTGCTTCTACACGATATAGACTCGGGTCATAACCGTTTTGACCACCCGGTCACGACGGTTATGACCCAAGTGCTTCTACACGATATAGACTCGGGTCATAACCGTTTTGACCCACCCGTCATAACGGTTATGACGCAAGTGCTTGTACACGATATAGACTCGGGTCATAACCGTTTTACCCACCCGGTCATAACGGTTATGACCCAAGTCCTTCTACACGATATAGACTCGGGTCATAACCGTTTTGACCCACACGTCATAACGGTTATGACGCAAGTGCTTCTACACGATATAGACTCGGGTCATAACCGTTTTACCCACCCGGTCATAACGGTTATGACCCAAGTCCTTCTACACGATATAGACTCGGGTCATAACCGTTATGACCACCAGGTAATTACGGTTATGACCCGCTGCTCTTCTAAACGATATAGACTCGGGTCATAACCGTTTTGACCACCCAGTCATGACGGTTATGACCCAAGTGCTTCTACACGACATAGACTCGGGTCATAACCGTTATGACCACCCGGTAATTACGGTTATGACCCAAGTGCTTCTAAACGATATATTTATATATATTTAAAAAATATTATTTCATTGAGATAACAGGTCATGAAATTATCAAGTCATAACAATTATATGCATCTTAAATGAATGTAATGGCCATTTTAGAGACCTGGTCATAACTGTTATGACCACCTGGTCATAACAGTTATGACTCGATCCCTATGATTATTCTGTCAACTTTAACAGTTTACAACAAACACCAAAAAAATACAACCAAATAACTTTCTATACAATGAATAAAAAATGTGCCTATTTAGAGTCTTAAATGGAAATACAATGATACAAAATTGGTGTGGCTAGATGCTTTCAGTCCACATCAGGCTCATCATCGCTGTTATAATCTCCGACAAGCTTCCGCTTCGCATGAGCCCAGAAGTAACATGCTAGGCACTCACGAAAGAGTTGCATCCTTTCATGAAGTACCCAATAGCTGACATCCCTCCCTTCTATCAAGCATTCAGCATTTTTTATTGTAAACACGCCACAGTCACCCCTGGTGCACGAATAAAGGAAAA
>CM046378.1:2375314-2529786 GCA_025413485.1 Ficus microcarpa
CTGGAGTTAGTTTATCCATTATTTTTATCCATTATTGTTATGAGAGGATCTATGGTACATACCTTTTTATATACTTTATTAGTAGGACTCCATCTAAAACCATTCAAAGTTTATCGGATGGATAAGATATAAATGGTGCACAATAACTAAAATAAGCCTTTGATTTATAGGATTGCAAAAAGTAAAAAAATAAAAAAATAAAAAAATTGAACTCTTCTCCATCTTTTTCGTTGGGATTTCGCCGGAGGTTCGTGCATGTCGAGGGGCGAAGGGGCTGTTGCCGAGGGAGTTGGAGGGGTGGGTTTTGTTGAGGTTCATGTAGATCTGGCACGTGAGTCGTCACGTCGCTGGGTCTAGGCAGGTTGGGGTGGCGGGGTAAGGGGTGGGGTTGGGTTGCACGGATATGGCATCGGGGTATCCCGTCACCGGGTCTGGGCACAGCAAGAGGGGTGGCGGTAGGGGGCCTGGGCTGCGTGGATCTAGAGCTAGAGGTTGGTTGGGTTTCGCCGGAGGTCAGGAGTGGGGGGTGGTTTCATAGGTTGGGGGCCAGCGGGGGAAGAGGGGGGGTGATGAAAAGTTGGGTTTTTTTTTTAATTTCTTTTTTTGTTTTTGAATTTTTTTAGGTTATAATACTATGAGTTAAAGTGCATCACAATCATTATACACAAATAATATCTCAACTGTTGGAATTCATGAAACGGTTTATAAAATGAACTCTACTGGTAAGGTTTCTAAATAAGACTACCATATCCTTATTTTTATGTATTAGGTCTTATTTATGTGTATTAGGTGTAGCGCCCCTCAAGCTACGTAGGGCCGTGACCTCGTACTTACTTAACTTAAAAACTGAAAATTCCAGAGTAAATTTTTTTTTCTTTTAACTTTCTTTTAAACTTAACTTATCTTCATACATATATATGTACTCATTCGAGTACCAAGCTTTCACACTTCCTTTAAAAGCTATTATATTCAAACCGTGGACCAAACCCGACCTAGTGCGGGTTGGTACGACATGAGGCAACTTGTTGCCATCATACAAAGTTTTTCCTTACCCATACTATCACTCTATTATAACATAACATAAACACATTTTACAACCATATTTTTCAAAACCCGTGGCGGTGCAAATCCCACATTTCATAGTTGCAGTGCCAGCCTTCTACAAACTTGCATCAAGTATTGCTTGTAGATTGCTTACCTACAGCATGAACGTAAGTAATGAGTTTATGCACAGTAAAAACAATATTCAATCCGCAAAACATTTTATTAAAATAATGCATGAACCAATTATGCTTCCTTATGTTGATTTGATTTCTGGGCCCTTTACATAACATGGGTGCACGTACCGTGGCATGCAACCATGGAGTGATTGGGGCGACCAGTCCAATCCAACTCAACCATAGACCACACTGTTTAATATGGAGCAGTTGGGACAGTCAATCCAATCCAATTCAAACCATGGACCATACCGTTTATACTCGCCCTCGTGGCACGTCGGTACGACACAATAACATTAGCTTGTCTTATCTCATGACTTAAAACATGTTCTTATCATGTGGTTTAATATTAGTGCACATGTCTCATGATGTCAATATATCAAAGCATATAACATACCATAACATCAACCATAACATAAAACATTATAACATATAACATCCGTAAATCATGTAAATCAATTCGTGATTTCTTGAAAAACATGTCATGCAACAAAAACGTTTTGTCCATGCTGTAGGCAGAGTTGTACTTACCTGTTATGTTACGTTCTGAGTTTGTTGCTCCTATTAGTCGCAACAACAGGTTAACTTCCTGTTTTCAAAAAGAACGTAAAGTGAGGATCGTCCTACTTTATCATAAATCATAATCATTAAATGTTGGTATCCTAACAACATTCATGAGTAACCCTAGTTATATGTCCCGCACATCCTCTTACAATAACTCGCTCGGTTACTTGCCGTAACCCTAGGGCTCAATTCCTTATAAAGCACTATCCCATTAGGTTACCATTGGTAACCATAGGATAAGGCTCAACCCAATAACTTAGGTATCCTAACCGTTTACTATCGGTCATCTTTTTGATCATTCTTCCTTATAAAAACTGTATCTTTATAAAACCGTAACTTTTAAGCAAAAACAGTTAAAAATTGTCAAACTCTGAGAACAATCGTTGAAAACAGTTCTTAATTTCAGTATCGGTCATGTGTAGGGATTTCTTACTTTTGCACTATTTTCTGAAAATCCTATGCGGGAATTTCCCGTTTCCTGCACAGTTTTTAATATCTACTTTTATCTTAATAATTTGTTAAGAATCTGAAAAAGCTTTCTTCATGAAAGTCGTAGACCTTAAATAACACTACAACTTTTGCTTTCTACTCAAAACCTAATTCTGCCTTTAACTTGTTCATATCCCTGGTTGAAGATGGCTGGCCGTGCATAGGGTTTGGGCAGACCAGGGCTCAGGTTTTCACAAAAACGGAAGCCTTTGGAGCTTATTTTTCAAAATCTGTCCATGTTGCCTCCTATAATTTTCAATTCTCTACAACTTTGTAGTTTTGAGTTTTCCAAAATTTGGCCTCTAAGGATCTCAAAATCATGTTTCCAGAAAATTGTCCAATTTTGACATAAAACTGGCAGTTTCCATTTAAGTTGGTCCTTACGTAAAATTACGCACACATTACCTCAAACGGTTAAAACCGTGAGCCTATATCAAGCATGCAGCACGTTACGTAATGTTTTCATCACTTTGCATTCATATTTCCTCCATATAATCTTCATATAAACCCAGATGGTAATCTGTACTAAAATTAGGGTTTTTTGGATTTTCTTGAACCCTACTTGCAACATACCTCATCCTTCTCATTTTCATTCATCCAACATGACATACTTCTTCTTGAACATATGGGGACATATAACAAACACCTAATAGGCATACATACATACCATAATTTCTCTTAAGCATATTATCAAAAACAGGCATCAAATATAATTCAAGACCAATAAACCCTAATCAAGCACACTACAACAAACAGTAGATTACACGACGGGGATTACACGACGGTTTCAAAAACCCGTCGTGTAAAACCCTTATTACACGACGGTCATCGTTGACCGTCGTTGAAGCCTGAAGATTCAACGACGGTCAACGATGACCGTCGTTGAAGCCTGAGGATTCAACGACGGTCATATTGACCGTCGTTTAAGTCCCCATTGAGTGGGCCTTAAAAGACGGTCAAATGATCGTCGTTGAAGCCTCAGCTTCAACGACGGTCAAATGACCGTCGTTGAATCCAAGATTCAACGACGGTCACCTGACGAAATGGGGCCTTAAACGACGGTCAATATGACCGTCGTTGAAACTGCCAGGCTTCAACGACGGTCATAGTGACCGTCCGTGAAGCCTCCGCAAAGTGGGAGACTTCAACGACGGTCATGCTGACCGTCGTTTAAGGCCCCATTTAGGGGCCTTAAACGACTGTCACTCTGACCGTCGTTGAAACCTCCTATTTTGGGAGGTATTACACGACGGTCATTGACTTGACTGTCGTGTAAGGTTAGGATTACACGACGGTCACCACAAACCGTCGTGTAATCTTCCTGCTTTTTAAACCCTCATTTCTCGTGTCTCTTCTTTTTCATCTGACAGAACCGAAGTGCAGCCGCGAAAAAAATTACAGATCCCGCCACTGCGAAAAATTGCAGAACTGAAAGCCTGCGAATCCAGATCTTTTCAACTATATATCAAGGTCCAGAAATAGTACTACATCTATTATATTAATTATTTACTTCCGCTTTTGACTTATTATTTAAATTTATTTTGATAAAATATGGTCGATATATATATATCTAAATTAATGATAAATTATTGTTTTTTTCTTTTATTTTTTACAGTTTGATTTGTTAAATTATTTGGAAAGCTTAATTAATATGTTGTATGTTATTTAAGTGGAGAAATCTTTATTATTGAATAAATTGTATGATCTTCAATTTCGATTTAGGTCGGGTTCTTGGAAATTGATCGAAAATGGATGTGGGCAAATAGATTGACTAGAAAATATCGAGATGGTGTTGAAGAATTTTTGTCCTTTGCCAAAACTGACATGAAGAATGATAAGATTCGATGTCCGTGTGTGGATTGTGGAAATCATAGATCTCATTCAGTTGATGGAGTTAGAAGACATTTGTTTGCCCGTGGGATTATTTGTTCGTACCAAACATGGTATTTACATGGTGAGGATTGTTTGAATATTAAAACTACAAATAAGAAAGGAAAAGAACCTCTTGTTGATGAAGAAGTAGGAGATAATTTGTTTGATATGGTTAATGATTTGGAAGAACAATTTGTTCATCGGCCGGAGTTATTTGATGCAATGATGAATGATGCCGAGTTGCCCTTGTACGACGGGTGTAGTAAATATACGAAATTGTCCGCATTAGTCAAACTATGGAACATGAAGGCTTCGGGAGGGTGGACAAATTCTAGTTTCACGGCGCTTTTAGAATTTCTAAGAGAGGTTCTACCGGTTGATAATAAAATACTGGCTAGTATGTACGAAGCTAAGAAGATGTTGAGCACTCTAGGAATGGAATATGAAAAAATTCATGCTTATCCAAATGATTGCGCCCTTTACCGAAAAGAGTATGAGGATTTGGATGAATGCCCAGTTTGTAAGGAGTCAAGATGGAAAAAGGGCAAGAAGCCAACGAATGATAGCAAAGGAGTGCCGGCAAAGGTCTTATGATACATTCCTCCAGCGCCGCGTTTGTGCCGTTTATTCCGTAATGCCGATCATGCTAAGAATTTGACTTGACACCATGATAAACGTGTTGAAGATGGCATGCTTAGACATCCAGTCGATGCACCACAATGGAAGACCTTCGATGTCGACCATCATGACTTTAGTGCTGAACCACGGAATCTACGGCTTGGTTTGTCAGCGGACGGAATGAACCCACACGGTAATATGAGTAGTAGGCATAGTACTTGGCCCGTCATACTTGTCAACTACAATCTCCCACCAAAGTTGAGCATGAAGCGGAAGTTCTTGATGTTGACTTTATTGATATCGGGTCCTCAACAACTAGGGAATGACATTGATGTGTACTTAGCACCGCTGATCGATGATCTAAAGATCTTATGGGAAAAGGGGTTCGAAGTTAGAGATGCTTACCGTTAACAGACATTCACACTCCGTGCAATGTTGATGTGGATAATTAATGACTTTCTCGCTTATGGAAACCTATCTGGTTATTCAGTAAAGAATTCTATCGGTTGTCCCGTTTGTATGAAAGAAACTTCTTCCATCCGCTTGAAGCATGGTAAGAAAACCGTTTTCCTCGGTCATAGGAGATTCTTACCAAAAAATCATCGATACCGCAAGCAAAAAAAGGCTTTCGATGGTAAAACGGATGAAAGAATCCCTCCCCGGATTTTGACGGGCGAAGACGTTTTTGAGATGGTTAAGGATTTGAAAGTGGTGCTTGGGAAACGAAAACTGAGTTACAAGGATCCGGCGGTTGATGGACCTTGGAAAAAACGGTCAATCTTCTACGAACTTGCATATTGGAGGCGCTTTATGTTTGTCATTACTTGGATGCGATGCATATTGAGAAAAATGTTTGTGAATCACTAGTGAGCACGTTGCTTGACATTCCTAATAAGAGTAAAGATGGTAAAAAGGCACGGATGGATCTCCAGGATTTGAAGATTAGACTTAACTTGATCCCTACGAAAAGAGGGAATGCCACTTACTTACCACCGGTAAAGTACACATTGTCACGACAAGAAAAAAGAAAGTTTTGTGAGTGAATCGCTGCTGTAAAAGTGCCGAACGGGTATTCTTCCAACTTCAAAAGGCTGGTGTCGATGAAGGATCTGAGGTTGGTTGGAACGAAAACACATGATTGTCATATCTTGATGCAACAGTTTTTACCTCTTGCCTTGCGAGGAGTGTTAACGAGGGATGTTAGATTCGCAATTACCAAGATATGCTCATTTTTCAATTCGATTTGCTCCAAGGTTATTGATCCATTGACACTAGATTTGCTACAATCAGAGTTAGTCAAGACATTGTGCTTGCTTGAGAAGTACTTTCCTCCCTCATTTTTTGACATAATGATTCATCTAATGGTGCACTTAGTCCGGGAAGTTAAGTTATGTGGACCGGTGTACTTGAGATGGATGTATCCTTTTGAAAGGTACATGAAGGTTTTGAAGGGTTATGTCAAGAACCGAAACAGCGCGGAAGGATGTATAGTAGAAAGCTACATAGCGGAGGAATCGGTAGAGTTTTGCTCCGAGTATTTGTCCACCGCGGAAGCGATTGGGTTGCCAAAGACTACACACATTGAATCTAAAGGACTATCTGTCGGCATTCCATCTTCGGTAAATCGAGGTGAATGGGAGAAAGCTTGTCTCTATACCTTACATAATAGGGTTGAAGTGGAGCCATTTATTGAGGTTCACCTGCAAGAATTAAGAGATAGAAATCCAAGAAGAGGCAGAAATGAAAAGTTGTTACAAGATGAACACAATCGGTCGTTTCGTACGTGGATTCGACAACATGTCTTTGAGAAGGACGGCTTTTCGCAAGATTTAATGAACCTCGCTATAGGACTGTCAACCGTCGTTATACGGTATACATCATATTTTGTCAACGGTTATACATTCTACACTCGCGAAAGAGATGAAAAGCATCCTGTTCAAAATAGTGGTGTTAGTATCCGCGCTAAGTCCATGCATATTTCATCTGCAAAGGACAAGAATCCAGTCTATGCAGCCATGAATTACTATGGTTTCATTGAAGATATCTGGGAATTTGATTACTGTGGTTTTTATGTAGCACTCTTTAAGTGCAAGTGTGCTGACAATAATTTTGTAAGGATTGACAGAGACGGAATCACAGTGGTGGACTTTCGACGTTTGGGTTACAAAAATGATCCATTCATTATGGCATCACAAGCAATCCAGGTATTTTACACATCGGATCCTAGCAATGAAGAGTTGTCCTTAGTTGTGCCGATGAAGCCAAAATTTTTCCGTGATGGGCACGAAGATGATGAGGAAGATTGCTCCGACATTCCAGCATTCACACAGGGATTGCCACCGGTTAAGGAGATTGACGATTTCGATGACGATGTTTCACACTTGCTTCGCCCAGATATAGAATGGACACGTGTTGAGAGAGCAAAGAAGAAGAAGCAAAAAACTTGAACATGATGTCATTCATTTATTTTGTACAACATTACTTACTATGTATTTTAACAAAACATGAAGCATGCGTTATGTATACATCGTTTTATTCTAAAATCAAACGGTCAAAAATTTATATAGGAAATTTGTGACAAAATAAATTTCCACAGAAGTTTACAATTGTTTTGGAGATTTTTACCGTAGATTTTCTAGCGTGGTGATAAGGAAAGGAAAAAATTTTTTTTTTCCTGCACCATAGATTACACGACGGGCACCTGCCCGTCGTTTAATCCAGGAATGCCCTGGATTAAACGATGGGCAATTGCCCGTCGTGTAATCCTGGATTACACGACGGGCACCTGCCCATCGTTTAATCCAGGGTACGCCTCTGGATTAAACGACGGGCATGAAATGCCCGTCGTGTAATCCGTTGATTACACGACGGGCACCTGCCCGTCGTTTAATCCAGGGCATTTCCTGGATTAAACGACGGGCATGTGCCCGTCGTGTAATCCGTTGATTACATGACGGGCATCTGCCCGTCATTTAATCCAGGAATGCCTGGATTAAACGATGGGCAAAATGCCCGTCGTGTAATGCCCCGAAATTTTGAATTTTTAGGCAATATTTTTGTTTAGAATTTCAAATTTCGTCTTCAAAATCCGCGTGAAAACCCATTATTTATAAACAAACTCTCCATTCCCCACACAAAAACCGACCCCTTATTGTCTCCAACATCTCCAAAACTTTCCAAACTTTGGCCACCCTCCTCCAAGTCCTCTTGCCGCCGTCGCCGTTACCACAGTGGTGGCCGAAACCTCATCTTTCCTCAAAGCTCAACATCACATTTATCATCTTAAACAAATCCAAGGTGACATTTTATGTTTGCTTGAACTTTGGCCCAACTCCATTTGTATTCTTGTTTGCTTTGTGAATGAGATTTTATGTTTTCAATGAGATTGATGACAACAATCACACATTTTTGTATATGTTGTTTTGTGAATGGGATTGATTACCAAATTTACCCACATTTATGAACCCGGATTTTGTCCACCCACCACATGCTGGATCAAATGCCTAAATGAGTATTTTTTTTTTTAAAAATCATACATAACTTGCTCAAGGTCCGTGGGGGCGTCTGGGGCCGTGGGTAGGCATCAGGCGCCCCTGTGTTGGGCGCCATTGGCGCACCTTGCTGGTGCCCGTGGGCGCCCACGGGCTGGCGCTCATGGGGGCGCCAGGCGCCACGGGCTGGCGCCCGTGGGGGCGCCAGGAGCCGAGGGGCGCCACGGCCAGGCGACGAGTGGCGCCCCTTGCTGGCACCCGTGGGGGGCCAGCTAGCAAGGTGGCGCCCCCACCCTAGATTAAAATTTTTTTTTTTTTTTTTTTACAAAAATTACAAGGAAGTTTTGTTAGACTTTGTTTGATTTTTTTGTGTAAATTTTTCGTTACTCTACATAATTTAATAAAATGTGTGCTTTGTAGTGAAAGAAAATTTTTTTGTTCGTGTTGCAATAAATAGGTGATTTTTTCGAATAAAATACAATGGAAAAATCAAAAAAGGGACGAGCACGAAGGGCAAACCCGTTTGATCCAACGGGCGATGGAAAGCGAAGGGCAACTCTAATGAAACGTGTTCATGTAGCAAGGAAGAAGGGCGAACGAATTGAAGTCACATTTGACGAGAAAGGACAACCGGAAGGGAAGCACGGGGATGAATTGATGAGCTGGATTGGTGTGCTCGCTCGAGAGCATGTTCCAATATGGATACAAGATTGGAGATCCCGCGATTTAGACAGATTTAAAGATATAATTTGGAAAGAAACTGTTACTTCTTTCACTGTGGATGAAAGCTTTCGTACGGCTTATTTAAAATCATGCGGTGAAGCTGCAAGGAATTTTCGATATAATCTATACAAGACGTTTGTGGAGGAACATGTATCCGAGGAGAGTGTGTGGAAACGGCCTCAAAAAGTTATTGAGAACTACCCGAGTATAGAAGAAGAGGATTGGGCGAAGTTCGTTCAGTATAGAACATCCGCACAATTCCAACAACTTTCGGATCGTGGCAGCGAAATAAGAGCGAACCAGGAATACTCATCGAGAGGAGGCCGAGACGGATATAGAAAGCTCGACCAGGAAAAGGTATGTCAATAAGTTTTGTTTCTTCTAAATCGTATGCCGATTCTAGAATATTATATTCTCATGTATAGTTACGATGTTGTATTACAGCATAAGAAGACTGGGCAATGGGAAAGAAGAGATGCTTTGTGGTTGGAGCAACAGACAGGCATAGATGGAGAGTTGAAAGATCCAGCATGTAAAAATATAAGCGACTTGATCGTAAGTTTACTAACTAACATTGACTTATTTAGCACTACTATACTTACAACGTACCCTTAAGCTGGAATGAATTATGTTAATTATCTTGTAGATGGAGTACAACACACAGGAGAGCCAAGGAACTTTCAAATCAGTTGGCACTAATGATATATTGTCGCACGCATTATCTAGACCCGAACACAGAGGACGTGTTCGTGGCCAATCAAAGTTCGTGAAGGCTTCTCAGTACTTCAACGTGGGTCGAAGTTCGAGCAAAGATAATGAAGTACAATCAATGAGACGTGGAATTGAAGAACTAAAGGCGTTGGTTCGTGGTCTATGTGCGAGCAAAAATGCGGGGCCGGCGTTTGATGCCAACAATAATGTGCCAACGGTGGACCAACACAACAGCTTTAAGGCTAGTTGCTCTGTCCAAGAAAAACAACATGGAGTAACTGATCCGACAACCGTGCCGGTCGACAGTCAAGAGTGTAAGCTATATATCTTTGATGAAGTTCAGGGTGGACAGTTGCTTGTTGCGTTTGGAAGATCATGGCTAGGGAGCCTTCCAACTGATGCAGTGCATGGGATTCCGTTGGGGGAAGGGAACGTGCGAGTGTCAATCGTTGTGCCAAAATTAAAAAAAAGCAGCATTACCTATACCGACGGTCGAGGCAGCCACTGTGGAGGATGCTGTTAATGGGTTTGTTGCTTGGCCTATAACATTGGTCGAGATCGACACAAGTATGAACAAGGCAAGTCGAGGGCCTAGTCACGTTCCTGACCTAGCAGCTGCGAGGAAAAAACGCCAAAAACAAGTTGGAAAGAGAACGATCGACTCTCGAACTGAGGTACAACAGGATGTGCAACAACAACAAACTTTGTTCGAATTTACTAAAATGAACAGGGCGATGAAGCCTTTGGCTTATTATGCACATAATTTCATGCGTCAAGGTAATCAGATAGAGGTCCCAATACCGTATACGATCATGGGTTTTCAGATGCCTGTCTATTTGAACTTCGACGATATTTATGAGTTCATTAATTTACACGAAATCAGTGCGAATTGTATATTAGTCTACATGAGGTACGACATTCTATCTCTAAATTTATTATTTCTGGACATTCTTCCATTTGTTATTAGGTATAATAATAAATTTGTCACACTTATGCAGTTATTTGGAGGAACTATGTAGGAAGAACGGGCAAGCAGAGAAGTTTGTTTTTGTGTCTCCAACCTTGATCTTACCGGTGCGTGTAGATACCAAAGATGCTGGCATGAGAGAGCGAGCCGATAATCTTCTAACCTTTTTGCAGGACGCACCAAAAGGACGGCTTTTTCTTGTGCCTCATAACAGAGGCAGACATTGGGTTTTGGGAGTCATTGACCCGTGGGAGGACCTCGTCCTTTATTTTGATCCTCTTCGAGAGAAGAAACGAGACGACTTTACTGAACTCATTTACATGTAAGTCAAGTTTAGTATGTTAATTTTTTTTTTTTGTTAATCTTAAATATATGCATTTTAATTAGTTTGAACTTTACTACTTTGCTAGGGCCCTAACGGATTGGAAGATTACGGTCGGCGAATGAATTAAAAAGAGACGAGATTGTAAAACGAAAATCTCGAACCGGCCTTGTCCTCTGCAAGAGGGAAGTGTTGAATGTGGTTATTTCATTTTAGATTTTATGAGGGAAATAGTGTTTAATGGAATTAACGCACTTGAAAGTAAAGAATTTTTCACTTCTGATGATTTGGATTTGATTAGGAGTGAATGGTGTCGTCATGTAATGGAATTCGTTGATTATGACATTCCATCTTTGTAATTTATAATAATTGGTATGTTACAAAACCTTAATCAATGTTGTTAATATCTTGAATTGTCTCTTGATTTTTGCCATTTCACGATAGACTCCGAAACTTTATACCACGGTCTTCTATATGTCCGTCGTGTAAAGTGGACTTTACACCACGGTCTTTTATATGTCCGTCGTGTAAAGTGGACTTTACACCACGGTCTTCTATATGTCCGTTGTGTAAAGTCAGCTTTACACGACGGTCTTTTATATGTCCGTCGTGTAAAATCAGCTTTACACCACGGTCTTCGATATGTCCGTCGTGTAAAGTCCGTTTTACACCACGGTCTTTTATATGTCCGTCGTTTAAAGTCCGCTTTACACCACGGTCTTCGATATGTCCGTTGTGTAAAGTCCTCTTTATACCACGGTCTTATATGTCCGTCATGTAAAGTCCGCTTTACACCACGGTCTTCGATATGTCCGTCGTGTAAAGTCCGCTTTACACGACGGTCTTCGATATGTCCGTCGTGACTTTACACGACGGTCTTCGATATGTCCGTCGTGTAAAGTCCGCTTTACACGACGGTCTTCATATGTCCGTCGTGTAAAGAGGACTTTACACGACGGTCTTCATATGTCCGTCGTGTAAAGTCCGCTTTACACGACGGTCCTCGATATGTCCGTCGTGTAAAGTCCGCTTTACACCACGATTTTTCTACTTAAATACGGGATTACACGACGGGTGTTAACCGTCGTGTAAAATTGAGATACCACAACGGTTCATATAACCGTCGTGGTATCTTCCACGACGGTGGATTACACGACGGTTCCGTAACCGTCGTGAAAACTTTGCACGACGGTCAAAAACCGTCGTGTAATCTCCTCTTTTTAGTAGTGGCACCTATCAAGCACTCTAAGCTTTTGCATGAAAATAAAGGGTGAGCTTATGCTCTTACATAACCCAACTTGAAATACACTTAAACCTTGAATCAAACTTAATTAAAAAACTAGAGGGTAGAGAGGTTTACCTCAAGATCCAAAAGAGTGGATCTACCCTTGGTTGAGGAATTTTTTTTCTCCCTCCAACCCTTACCAAAAACCGTCCTCTCTACCTCTCACTTTTCTTTCTTTCTTTCTTTCGTTCTTGGCTTGGCTCCGAAGGGGCTAAAGAACTAGAGAATAAGCTGCCAATATTGAGTTTCACTAAAAGCTTACAAATGAACTCACCTTTACCTATTTATAGGTGAAACTATTTTTCTTCAAGAATTGCATAATAGTCTTCAAGAGCAAAGTTTTTGCTCATAGACCCCATGTGGTGGCCGGTCATATAAAGTCATGTGGAAGATCTTGCTTGTTCGAGCTCAACACTTAGGCAACTAGGCAAATCTAAAGTGCATACTCACTAAAGCTAGAAGCATGATGTGTCGAGCTCTCAAAAATAGAGTAACTTTTATTTCTAAATTGCATATTGATCCTTAAGAGTAAAATTTTTGCTCATAGAACCAATGTGGTGGCCGGCCATATAGGGCCATGTGGAAGGCCTTGCTTGTTCATGCTCAACACTTAGCTAAGTAAGTAAGGCTAGTTGCTTACTCACCAAGCCTACAAGCATGACATGTCATCTTCACAATTTTTCTTATTTGTCATGCTTAAAGAATAAGGTAATTTCATTTCTAAAATTGCACTTTGGTCCTCAAGAACAACATATTTGCTCATAGATGCATGAGGTGGCCGGCCATAGGGTGCCATGTGGAGGTACATGCTTGTTGAAGCACAACACTTAGTCAAACAAGCAAGGCTAGTATGCTTAGTCACCAAACCTAGAAGCATGAGATGTCAAATTCTCCTTGACTTTGCATATTTGCCTTTAAAACAATTATTTTCCGTTCCTTATCCTTAGGATGGCTGCCCATATAGCCTTCTTGGAGACTAAGAAAAGTCTTTCAACTTAATCTCTAACATAACTACTTGTTCCCCAAGAGCAATTACTTGTTCACTAAGCCAATTGCTTGTTCACGAAGCCAGTTGCTTGTTCCTCAAGTTACTAAGGCAACCGGCCATTGTTGGCTTGAGAAGCAAAGAAACCATACAAACCTATCCCTAACTTATCTTACTTGCTTAGCAAGTAATGTAACGAAGCTTGTAACCAACCATTAGCCTAGTTGGAGGCTTGGTTAGGAAAGTTCCTAATTCCCATGGTTCAAAAATTACATACTTAACCATCATTACTTACTTTTCTTAAAATTACACTTTGACCTCTAAGGACAAAATATTTACACTTTAGTCCCTGAAGGTGGCCAGCTATGGTGGAGCCACTTGGCTTCCAATTCTTGCTTAGTCATCCTCTTAATACTTTCTTAATTTTCTAAAAAGCTATACTTATTTACTTTTCTTAAAATTATGTATTGGTCCCTAAAGACAAAATATTTCCACTTTAGTCCCTAAAGGTGGCCGGCTATGGTGGAGCCACTTGGTTTCCAATTCATGCATAATTATTCACTTAATTCCCAAAATCCCTTAATATAAATATGTAGTCCATTTTCTTACTGACTCAGATAATATTAATACTGTTTTTCACTAAAAATAGTACGGTCAGATATTATTATACGTTTGTTTGTTTGTTTGAGATAAATCAAAAAGTCATAAACAAAACCCACACTAGGTTGGTATATGATTGTTTTCGTTTATCCTTGTTTCAAAATGTCCATGTTTTGTTGAGGAAATGTAATGGTATAAAATCTTTCATTCAATATAGGCACTACTAGAGGATACTGAAAAAGGGAAGCATTGGGCATATGGAGGAGAATTCGGAGATATTCCTAATGATTTGAACTTCTGTCTGAACGGCCTTACTTGGCCGGACCGAACTCCTCATCTTGCACTACATGGTAGTTTTTTAAGATGTTATGCAGATTGAGCACTACATAATTGATGAGCTGTCATATAATTCGTCTCTTTATTGTTTTCAGAAGTCAAGTATTTGTATCAACCGATCAAGATTTCATTCCTGGAAGACGCCCTGAAGGTACTTCTAACATGTGTTTTCAGTTTTTGCTTGTTGTTTGTGAATAATTGTTTCCTTAATTTGACTTTGCAGATAACAAACACTCAGTTTTATGAAACAACAAATGGATTGGAGTTCAGTTGGGCTGCTCATGGGGATGGAGTTAAACTTGGATCTGGAATTTTATCTGTTCCTGTGATTGAACCCCCGAATAGTTACGGTATCGAATAGAAGTCATGTCCATGGTATACTCTACTGTCCTCATTGTCAGCAGAGGAGATTTTCATAACAATAACTGCCAAGCTTTTGCATTCCACACTCTGGGTTGAAGCTGGCCATGTCGTCTCATCTACACAAGTCCAGTTACCTATTAAAGGAAACCTTGCTCCTCATGTAGCTTCCTGTTCCCAATTACCAACACCGATGTTTACGTTAACCATAAATTTTACAGATGTTTTTGTATCAATAACTGTTTTTAATCGACTTTGTGTTTCAGGAGATCAAGACCAAAGATGGAACCCTTGCTACTGAAACTCTTGGGGATGTGATCAAAATAAGCAAGGAGAATGCGTGGGAGCTAATATTGAATTCTCGAAGCGGTATAATTGAAAGCTGGAAGGTACTGTGTTTTTCCTTTTCTAGATGTAGGTCTTCATATGCTTTCATGTGTATCAAATTTAAGGCAGTTTTTACATACTGCGACTCTTTTAGACTTCCTCTAATTCCAAGAGTGCCTTGTGTCACACTTTTTTTTTTGTCTTTGAAAAAAGTAAGGAGGAGTAGTTAAAAAACACACATCCTTTCACATGCTTATTACAAATCTTCCATTTCTTTTTTTTTTTTTTTTACACTAGCTAAAAAAAAATACTATGGTTTCTTCCCAAATTTGACAAAGCAAACCAAAATATTAATAATAACAAAAACCTGCAATAATTAAAGATCCGAAGCTATTCCTTAAAAGAAAAAAAAAAAAAAGGGTACGAAAAATTTCCTAATCAGACTATGTCACTTTTCCATCTTGATAATTAACCGAACATATTTAAGTTAAAAAGGACTATTCTTTCATTACATTTTTTTTAGAACATTAGTACATGTTTATAGAACATCTCTACAAAAGAAAAAACACCTCCATTTGTAGGGTGTTTTTTTTTCCCCCTCTCTCTCCCTTCAGTATAGAGAAACCGTGAAATTATGCTTAACTGTACTTATATATATTATGGAGATTTAGCAAGGGGAAAAAAAAAGTTGTAAAGTGGAATATAAAATTATGTTAAGAGTTAGTTGTTTCTAAGTGGCCCTTCATAATAAATAGTTTAAACAATAACCTTTTCAATAAAAGTTGTACGTGGTTTTTTCCAAGAAAAATAAGTGGGACACTTGTCACTTTTTAAGGGTTAGAGTGCCCTAGCTAGAGAGTGCATAAGCAAGTGTTTCTAGCTATAGGGTTAGCATTTCCATGTGAAATATTAAACTATATGTTTTTCTCTTCTCTTATAATAAAAAATTATTTAGCTTGGAGCATTAAACGCGCATAGGGTTTCATGCCAGGGTTTCTTTTAAGTCAACCAGAAAATTAGGTCCTTGCTTTTCATGACATCATTATAACAAGGTCAATTTTCTCTTACTTTTCACTTTTTTTTTTTGGTAATTTTTTTTTAAAGTTTTATCATAAGGTAGTGAAGGATGTTAATTAGAGACAGAATTTTATAGGTTGATTTGGAAATGTATTTTTTAAGGAGGTGTGTTGAATTGAAAATAGATTATGATTATGAAAAATAATGTAAAAATTTAATATGAATTCGAAAAAATATACAATCTGAATCATATTTTATTAATATTTTTTTTTGTGTGATTAAAAAAAATTTTTATTTTGATTCAAAATAAAAAAGTTCTAAATTTATTGAATTTGAGTTGTTTTTTTTTTTTTTTTTTTTTTTTTTTTTTTAAGGAAAAGAGATAGAAAATAAAATAGACTGTAAATTTGAAAATTTTAAAATTGAGCGGTGAAAATTTTGTTTCAACACATTTATGTTTGTTTTAGTACCAAAAAAGAAATGGATAGTAATAATAACAATAAAGTTTAGCCGTGTAGGGATTATGGGGTTGACACTTCAATTTTGGCTAATGATCTGTAATATCATTATTTTTAAAGTAAAAATCTCTAATATTTTTTAATCTAACAATCTTGGTAGATTTATTTAGTTACTCCTTTTTGAAATATCACCTCTGCCACCATTTATTTCTGCCTTACAAGCCATTAATCACTCTCTCTCTCTCTCTCCTCCCCTCTCTCTCTCTCTCTCTCTCCTCTCTATCTCAATTTGACCTGCAGGTTCCCATAAAATTGAGAACAAGAATTTCATAACAAGAATTTACATAGCAAGTGTTTCTATATAAATTAAACAATGACTAAATATGTGGATCAAACTCTATGAGATACACATTGCTCAAAATACAAATCAAACATAACAGACCACAAACCCACATCATTACACGATACAAAGAAAAAGTGCATCAAATCATAGACAAGCATTGGTTCTTTTCCTTTTCATTTCACTTTTTTATTGTCTTTTGATGCCTTGTACACTCTTTCTATATACCAATAACTTTAGTTAGCATAAGCACCATATCTACTGATGCTTAGAAGAGAAGCAACTGCTAAACCCACGTGGGATGGTAGGCCTTGTTTGGTATTGATTTGGACAAGCTGAAAATAAATCTCAGTCCTCAACCAAAATGACAAAAATGTTTTTTAAATAGTTCTTAAATATCATTTGTTTTGCGCAAAGTAAAAAAAAAAAAAAAATGAAAAGAAAAAATCGTTTTCATATTTGATCATGAAACAAGTAAATGAAATAAAATTATTTGCTTATTTTCGTTTTCATTTTCTAAGGTTTATATACTCAATAAATATTTTTCTAAAACATATCTAACCACAACTTTACTTTTTTATTTTATTTTTAATTTAATTATTATTATTCAAAACCAATTTCTCTAGAAACACAATTTCAAAAAAAAAAAAAAAAAAAAAAAAATCTCAATCCCATTCTCATTCTCATTTTTATTCATACTCAAAGCAAAACCATTTTCAAAACGCTTCCAAACAGATGTGTTTTTCTCCCCGACTTTTCATCCCTGCAGCCATTCAAGGTAGCTGGAACTAAAGCTAGCCAGACATTTTGAAGGTTAAACCAGAACCCTTTAATTTCTCCTCACTTACCTTGCTTGCACGTTCGACCATGGAAAGGCTAAGATGATTAACCCAATCGCCGACTTCTCCTTTCCGAAAATAACTTTTGTTCTCAAAGTTTGGCATGAACTTGCCATTTTTGTTCACTTCTAAATTCTTCAAACTGCTCAAACTACATAGATCAGATATTTCATTGACAACTCCTCGGATTTCTTCGTCCTCAGAAAAAGGAAACCCTATGAACTCAGCAATCCGTTTCACTTGAAAAATAGTTTCCTCCTTCATGTCTTCATATTTCAAAAACAACACCTTTTCCGGCTTCTCCAAGCTCACCTTCCAATAAGCCAACACATGGTCCCAAAAGGACCCGAATCCCTCCTCTCCGTTGCAAAACTTGTCGACATATTCCTCCATGTTTGTCCACACTGAGCGAGCACGGTCGGGACGATCCTGAGTCCCAAAATGCCACGAGGAGACGACAACGTCAAGAGGGTTTCGACAAATGTACATGATTCGACATTTTGAGTCCTTGACCGACTCGGGCAAGGATGAGTAGGGAATGTGGGTGGAAAATAGCCGCGGAGATGGAATGCCGCTTAGATCAGGAACCTTGACAGCACTGCAAGAAAACCCAAAGAAAAAAAAAAAAAAAAGCGTCGTCAATGCAATTGTGTAATGAAAATCTACATAACTCCATGACTAGCTGAAAGTATTACTCAGAAAATTCTTCGTAACATCGGCAAAGAGTGTGAACTCGATGAAGGGTACGAGTTGATGCGGATTGGAAGCTAGCAAAGGAGTGTTGGAGGGTGTGTAACGGGTGCGGTTGACGATGGAAAACACAAGTGCTTTGAGCCAAGTGGTGCCGGATTTAGGCTTGGAGGCTACAATGATGTCGTCGTCGCGGGCTCGGAAGTGCGTTTGGAAGGAGATCACGTTGGGAACAATTCTGGAAGGATACCAAAATCCTTGGTACAAAGAAAGGGCTGAAGAACCTAAAAATCCTTTGGTTTTGGGTAGTTGGGAAAGATCGATTACTTGTTGCTGATCAGACTCAGTGTCCTTGCTCGTTGCTGCTACTGAGGACTGAATGGGATTCATCATGATCATGTTTCAGGGCATTGCGGCTATATACATAAATATATATATATATATATATATATATATGCAAAGCTGTGTCGCAAATAATATATATAACGTTACAAAAATATTATACATGTAGGGTGCTAGATTATAGTTCCTCTTTATATGATACTTGTAATTTTTTTATAATACGTTATACCGATTAAGTAATTCTAATATAACATTTTTCAACTTAAACCATGCGACAAGGTTTTAAATAGGAAGTTATATGTAAATCAACTAATTATAAAAGTTTCCAAAACATAAAATTATAAGTATCGGATGATATCCGGTATCAGATACATGACGTTTTCATATATATATATATATACACAGATATATATTATATAGTGAAGAAAGACTTATCGGCTTGGTGAAATTATGCACTGGCATTGTAGCTTTTGTATGGTGTGAGCTTTGAGTAGATTTAATGCACAGGGGCCATTGGCGAATTTCAATAAAGATGCCGAACAAGAGGATATAATAATGCTGTTGTGATGCCCACTTGTGATATGTGATGCCCACTTGTGATATGTGATGATGCCTACAAATATGTATATATATATATATATTTATATCTATAAAACCAGCTTCCCGTTACAAAAATTTTGAAAACAATACATTATATCTTTTAAGATTAATTGTCAGATTTTATTGACATTAGTTTTCCTCTCTTTATTTAATAAAGAAATGTAATAATCAACCAGGATGGTAAGACGCTTATTCTCTCGACTACAGGTTTTGGGTTCAAGTCGTCCCTATCGGGCGGGGGATTTTCTTCCCCTTAAGCTTATTTAGATATGCCATCCTCTACCCCTATTAAAAAAAAAAAAAAAGGAAAATATCTCAAAGAATAGAAAAACTTAAAACAAAAGAAACATTTATACCTGTAACAGCCTAGTAGGATGTTATCATTATGTCAACTAAGGTTGTTGATAATAACCGAGAACTGATTATAACCGAGCGGCACTGACTGAAACAGTAGGAGGGCAGCTGCCAATGCCATCTGTCGGTGAACCAAATCGTCCAACACCGCTAGGTCAGCCGACGGTTCTCATATTTTTCCTTTCGGCCTTCCCTACTATCGTGGACGTTCACGGTATGAACTCATTGCCTTTGATGTTCCAAGAGCCAGGGCAGGGGAAGGAGATGAAGTCATAAAAAGCTAAATGCCCATAAGCCCAGGCCTTCAAAAATTCCGTAGGCTTTTTTATATATACACTAGTTTGAAACACTGGACATGTTTAAGAAAATTTATTTAAATAAGAAAAAATATATAAGTAAAATTAGACAAAAAAATCAACAAAGTACTTGAAAATTGAAAGAAAAAAAAAAAGAAAAAGAAAGGCATGAAAAAATACCCAAAAAAAAAAGGATTAAAATGTTAAAAATATACCAATACAAAAAAAAGGATTAAAATGAAAAAAACAAAAATATTGGGCCAAAAGAAAAAAAAGAGGAAAACTGAAGGACCAAAAAAATTAAAAAGTTTTTCACCAAAAAAAATCAACAAAGTACGTGAAAAAAAAAATGAGGCATGAAAAAAAGACCAAAAAGATAAAATGAATAAAATATAAAAAGTATATCAATAAAAAAAATGAATAAAATGAAAAAATAAAAAAATAAAAAAATTGGGCTGAAAGAAAGAAAAAAGAAAATAGAAGGACCAAAAAAATTAAAAAATTCTTATATATGAATAGATTTTTATATTTATATAATCATTTTGTTTTTGAGAGAGAGAAGTAAATAATTGTTTTCATAAATAACTGAAATAAATAACAAGTTATTTTTGAAACATTTAAAATAAATAGTAAAAAATAACAATTTTACCTGTAAATGATTTATTTAGGTACTGTAAATATGACCTATTAAATTTATTATTTACCTAATAAATTTACTATATACTTTAAATATTTTAAAATCCTACTATATACTTTAATTATTTTCTTAAAAATACTATTCACTATGATTTCTCCTTTTTACTTTAATTATTTTTATTCACTCGTTTTTAATTCTCTCTTTTTGGTTGTCCAGGGCCCCATGGCTCGATGGCTCAAGTGTCTGATTTAGGTCCCTCTTTTTGTGAAAGGATATGGATTCAAAACAAACCTCTTATGCTTCTATATTTATTTATTTATTTATTTATTTCTTTTACTTTTACTTATTTATTTTTTATGTTTTCCTTTTTCTGTTGGTTTTTCATTTTTCTTTTAATAAAAAACTTCTTTAATTCTTTACTTCTTTTGGTCCCCACCCCCCCCCCCCCTCCCCCCTTTTTGGTGTTCTTAATTCTTATTTTCTACTTTTCTATTTCTGCATAAATTCATCAGATTTTTTTCCCAATACGTTCCTTCATAACTGTATTTCCCATTTTCCTTTAAAAAAAAAAAGTGTTTTCCTTAAATTCATATATAAAATATGTATTTGAAAAAATTTCTTTTAGGCAACTTTCAATAATTAAAAATAATAACTATAATTAAATTTAAAATAATTTCCATTGAATTTTGCGAGATTGTTCCTATATATTCAACTTTTTTCTTCTTGCGCAAAAATTTTTTTTTCGGAAATGTTGAAATTAAAGTAGCATCATTAATTATAAAATTGCAATATCTCGTTATATTAGTAAACATTATCAAATTGCAATATTAATTATCATATTATATATACATACATGCAAAGCTAATATCTCTATCAATCAATGTACCCTAACAATATTAAAAGAGTGCATTGTGAGATGTCCTACTCATTCGAAGTCGTAAAAAAGTGCCCATAAGTTTAATTGAACACTTTATTATATGTATTGTATTATGTTTTATTATTGCAACTTTTCATTAAAGGGAGTCTATTTAATGAAAGATCACAATCTATTCATCTTTCGGTTGTAACTGTTTAAGGCAACCCTATCTATGAAAGGTTTTAATAACTTACAATCTATTCATCTTTCGGTTTATAATTGTATGTTTAAGACAAATTAAATACTCTGATATATGTATCGTATCATATTTTATTATTATAACTTCTCACTGAAAGGTGTTTACTTTATGAAAGGTTTTAATTATTCATAATATATTTATCTTACAGTTGCAACCATTAAAGATAACTCTATTTTATGAAAGGTGTTAATCATTCACAATTTTTTTATTTTTCGGTTGCAACTGTTCAAGACAATTCTAATTTACGAAAGGTTTTAATCATTCAAAATCTAACAATACTAAAAGAGTGAGTTTGGGTTGTAGTGTTAATCTTTTAGGTCATCCAAAACATTATCAGTAAGTGGTTGTTTTTTACTCATTTGCATGTGCCATTTGAAAATTTTGTTGGTCACCTCTTCGTGCTCTTTTAAATAAAAGTTTTTGTTTTCACTCTTGCAAGTGCCGTTTGACAAGTTTCAAATAGATGTTGTTTTTTACTCTTGCAACCATCGTTTGATAAATTTGTTGGTCAGAAACTCTTCATACTCTTTCAAAAAGTATTTTTGCAAACACGCACCAGTTACTTTTTTCATTTTTTTTTTTTAACTCTTGCAACTATCGTTTGACAGATTTGTTGGTCAAAACCTCATCATGATCTTTCAAAAAGTATGTTTGCAAACACGCACCAGTTTCCTCTTCTTCTAAAATTTCTTAATCTAATCTCTTCTTCTTTCTTCCTTTTTAATCTCAAAATCTGCCTTCTTCTAAACTTTCTTTATCTAATCTCAAAATCTAGGTCTTTAGATTGGAAGTTAATCTCTTCCCCAAATTTCTTTCATATGTTTTTTTTTTTTTTTTTTTTTTTTTTTTTTTTAATTTTTAAGTTGCTTGTTTTCGTTAATCGTTCACTGATTTCTTCATTTCATCAGATTGTCCCACCCTCCCATTGCAGCTGCACGGTCTACGTAGTCTCTCATAAGGTCAATGCCTACAACTGAGGTGCTTGGTGGGACAGCCGGATTTGGTATTTTTCTTTTGTTTGTTTGTTTGTTTGTTTTTTTTTTTTTGGCCTGTTTATTTTTAATTTTTTGTGCTCCTCTTTTCCTCCTTTTTTTTTTTTTTTCCTTTATCGGTTTTTTTTTTATCCCTCCTTTCAAACATTGTATTGAATCAAGTTCTCTCATTTTTTAATTTTCGTTTTTTTTCCTCCATATATTGCAATCCTTTAAACGACATATTAACTAAAAATACATCAAAATTGATCTAAAAAAACACCAAACAACATGAACTAACAAAAAAAAAAAAACATTTCAAATAGTTTTAAAATTAACATGAGAAAAAAAATTGAACCAGGTAAAATTAATTCAGTACGTACCATCTACCTTCTTCTTCTTCTTCTTTTTTTTTTTTTTAAAACGAAAAAATAGTTTAAATGACAATAACTATTCAATTAAAAGATCTGTTGTACTCTATCATGTATTATTATTACAACTTCTCATTAAAAATGGCGTCTATTTTATGAAAGATTTTAATCATTTACAACCTATTCATATTTGAATTGCAATTGCTCAAGACAACTCTTGATATCTAAACAATATTTATAAATGTGTTCGTATATTATTCAGTTTTTAATTCAAAACAATTGCGGAAAATCATATTTTTTCCTCATGAAATTATAATGTTTGTAACGAATTAGTTTTCACTAGACAATCTCTCTCTTAAGTAATTGGTACACATTGATTTCTTACTATATCCTAACAATACAAAAAAAGCAAGTTCACCTTATACTGTTCATTTCTAGGTCGTCTAAAATGTTTTATATTGTTATCATATTTAAACTTTCTATTCTCTATGTTGTCATTTTCTAATCTATATTTCCTTTGCAATTTGTGTATATTATTTTTCATTCCAAGGTTTGTTACCAAAAAAAAAAAAAAAAAAAACTCCTTTTTGAGACTTTCGAGAGTTTAAGTGATCATGATGCAAATTTACCTCTAAAAACCCCCTTTTTAGTTTTTTTTTTTTTTTTTTTAAATAATGATTTCTCCTTTTCCTCTCTTCCAACGTC
Organism: Ficus microcarpa; assembly: GCA_025413485.1. Classification (NCBI taxonomy): domain Eukaryota; kingdom Viridiplantae; phylum Streptophyta; class Magnoliopsida; order Rosales; family Moraceae; genus Ficus; species Ficus microcarpa. The sequence goes on from CM046378.1 coordinate 2,398,917, forward strand.
TTGTTTTTTCTCTCTCTCTTTTTCATTTTTTTTTCCACCCTGCACGTATCAGCAAATTATTATTATATATTCCTAAAGGGGCTTATATAAGCCTCTTCCAAACACCGCTCGTGTAATTTTCCTCTTTTTAGTTTTTTTTTTTTTTTTTTTTTTTTTGTCAATAATGGTTTCTCTTTTTCTATTTTCCAATATCATGTCCCACTCCTCTCTGTTATTTTTTTCCTCTCCAAGCACGTATCTGCACATCCTAACCATACCAAAAAGAGCGAATTGTGAGATGTACTACTCATCTTAAATCGTCCAAAATAATTTTTTTTCACGGTCTAATTCTTTCTTTCTAGACTGTTAGACAAAGTGGTTGACTGGTGTATGGCACAATGTCAAATTATCTTCTTGTGAGCAAGTGCGTGTTCAAGATTTTCCTTTTTTTTTTTTTTTTTTTTTTTGGTCTTTTGTCTTTTGTCTTTTTTTCCTTTCTTTAAAACAACATATTGCAAACACGACAATGTTTTTTCTTTTTTTTTTTTTTTTAGAAAAACAATTTGAATGGTTGCAAGTATTCAATTAAATGCTCCATTATATGCAGCATAATAATTTTTTTTATTATTATAACTTCTCACTAAAATGAGTGTATTTTATGAAAGATTTCAATCATTCATAATCTATTTATCTTTTTATTGAAACTATTTAAGGTAACTCTATTTTATAAAAGGTTTTAATTGAATACAATATATTCATTTCTCGGTTACAACTGTTTGAGACAACTATTTAATATTTAAATAACACGTATAAGTGTGTTCATGTTTGTTTAGTTTTCAGTCATTAGGAACAACTGTCGGGAATTATATTTTTACTTGTGAAATTCATATGTTTATAAGTAATTAGACTTCTCCGTGTAATCTCTTAATCAAGTAATCGGTACGCATTAATCTTTCACTCTCTATATGTATATAAACACTTGTTTCTCTCTCTAAAACAAAAATACACCGAGGCAAACATTTTTGTTTGATATAATTCTCTCATGCACACAAGTATAAAGAAGACCTTAAAACATGTATGTGTATCAAGAATTGGAGAAAATTGATTATTTCTTATTAAAAATGTGGTAGCTGTTGTTTCGCTCTTCTGCACCATTTTTTTTTTTTTTTGGTGAATCCTGCGGCAAAATTATGATATGCATAGAACTGTTAGTTTTCAAAAAATTCACTATAAAAAATATTAGATATTAATTTTTTTTAAAACTTTAGATCTGTACATATATATTAAATTAAAGACATTTGATAGTTTTTATTAATCTATATTAATTATCAAATCTGCAATATTAATTATTTTAATATGTACATAAAACGTGTGTTGCACGTATACAAACTAGTAATTACAAAAGGGAGCCCATAAATAAAGTTCGATTTCCCTTTGGAGTTTTACGACGTTAGTTTCTGCATTTAGAAGCATAAAGCTTTCTCAGTAACTCTCTATGAAAACAGTAAAACGTCCAACACCGAAAAAACACGTAGTCATTGAACCAATTGCGAACGTCTGTAAAATTTTAATAATATTCTCTACTTTTCTGCAATTTATTCTATTGTTTATCGTGAGAGATTCGAACGTGGTGATATTAAAATCAACTCGACGAATTTTCACCGTGAACAAGTTTGCTGTCGACAACAGAATTTTTTTGAGGCCCACAAAATAGGGAGAAGTCCACAATTGGCCTTTGGATATATTTGAGGGAATATTGGACAAAAAGATATCAGGTGAGAAGTTAGGATCACATGGGAATGCAAGTGTAACTGTTCTCATTGTGGAAAGTGAAATTAAGGATTTATATGTGTGAATATGTATATATAAGGTGTGGTTGTTATTCGATATCCTCTTCATCACGGTATTTGTAATTTTTATTTTTTTTGGTACGTCAAACCAATCCAATAATTTTGATAAAATATTTTTCAACTAATACTATAGGACAAGGTTTTAAATAGGATGTTATTATATTACAATGTTTTAAATAAAAAGTTAAATGTAAATTAATCCGTTATTATAAGTTTCTAAATAGAAAGTTATAAGTACCGGACAATATCCGATACCGAATACAAAATTTTTCCTATATATATGTGACAATATGTTGTAATTGTCGGCACATAAAGGAGAATGCAGCAATATTGACACATACATAATACATAAGTTGAAGTACATGGATCTTTGTGTGTTTCACGGCATATGTCGACGCTAAATGCCAACTACATTTTTTCTATTCCGATGACATTGACTCTATTTGACTACCATTACTGAACGCAAGCTTTGTTCACATCCAACAAGACATTCCACTTCCACTATCCATATTCCACATTTTTTTTTTTTTCACTTTGAACGTTTTTCATATTTTGATATATTTTGATAGAAAGTTTATCCCCCTTTAATTATGAAACTAATATGTGGATGTCTAAATACTAGACCTTAGTTTTCAAAATATTCATAATTTTATTTTATTACAAAATTGTGATTTTATCTCCATATGGATGGAAAGCAAAATTACTATTAATAAAGATAAAGTATAAAAATAAAGATCGCTATAAATCTCATAAAGGTTTGTAAATCATATCACACCCAAAATTCAGAAACAATATCACCCACAAGAATTTCATGTTTCATGAATTGAAAAAACAACAACAACAACAACTCAAAAAGACCGTAAAGATATGATTATACCAAACCGAATAATCATAGTCATTTTAATCAATAGACTGTATTTGTAATAAAATTAGGATCATTATAAAGCTAATTAAAAAAGGTGAACATGTTAAACAATAAACTCAGAAACTAAAATGAATACATAAACACACCATGTGCCCCACCATGTGCCCAAATAAACACACATTCCCACGTGTGCATATGGGCATTCGGATAATCCCAAAATTTGCTCTAGGCATGAGTTCGCTCCATGCTTGCCTCAAAGGATATCTTTGACCACATCCTTGCCAATAATCAGACCTGTGACGGATTGTATGCGCCGTGTCCCACAGACTGTCTTTGCACCAGCGTGACTTACCCAGCCACTGCACGACACGCATCCTCTAATCCTAACCTTTGCCCAAAGTCGTCCCAAAGTCGTCCAGAACGACTTTCTTAAAACTCTCATGGAACAAGAGACATGTTCTTGGCCAAAACGAACATAACAATAAGAACTAAATTGTGTCACGAAATATTCATGTGCTGCGCATGTCATCAATTATATAAATAACAGAACAATTGAAGCACATTATATCTACTGATCAACTAGCTAGTAATGTAAATGTACTCTCATAAGGGAAGCTTAAAAGGTAGCACTTATCTTATGTAGATTCTGACGGTCGAACTCTATTATTACCAATTCTTTTTGAATTTAAGATAATGGATTCGAACTCTATACCTTATGATGAAATTAGATGTAAAATTACTCTATATATTTACTCTTTATGCATTACTCGATCTATGTATGAGTAAGACGATCCTTTGTCTCCACTGCAGTGTGTGTATATCTATAATCTATAACTATAATATAAAGGAGAGTTACCTTTTTACACTTTTCAAAAATTTGGTCTCTTCATTTTGTCTTTTTGTGCATTTTTTTCTTTTTTCATTTCCTTTTTTTGTTGGGTTGCTTACCTCCTTTTTTATTTTATTTTTTCTCCCTAAAAGTTTTACATATTTATAATTGACTCATTTAAAATACTTTTCATTTTTTCAAGTTGTCCCTGTGTAGAATAACTTTTTCAGACATCTCTCAACAAATTTTTATGCCAAAAGGAAAAAATAGCAGTGCAGCGTTGGGAAATACCTATGGCCAGGTCCCAGTTGGCAATATAGGAAAGTGAAAGAAACGTGATCAGTTTATCTGGCTACTCATGAAATGCAACAGGCATGACAAAAATGTCACCACCTAAACCATTCTTGTCCCCAGTTGTCACGAACATATTCACATGTTCATGTAACTAGACAAATTGTGCATGATTTCGGCCACTATATATTGGCCTGGCCATCTTCAACAAGTTTAACTCATCACCAACAAAAAAACTCTACAAACAAAATTTCATTTCCATATTTCCAACATCATGGGCATGGACTGCTTAGCCAAAAGCCACTCAAAGGACGGCGTTGAGGCGAAGGAAGAACAGATCACCGACGAGTGCAAGCAACTGCTTTCCTCTCTTCCCAAAGAGATCGGATGGCGAACTTCCCATCTCTACCAATACCAAGGCTTTTGGTGCCAACCAGCTGAGATTCAGTCCATTGTCGATTTCCAAAAGCACTTCCAATCGTCTGAAAATGACATTATTTTGGCCACCATGCCAAAATCAGGTACCACTTGGCTCAAGGCATTGACTTTCACCGTGGTGAATCGCAATCGTTTCCCGGTCTCAAACAAGCATCCTTTGCTCTCCTCCAACCCCCATGACCTTGTCCCTTTCTTTGAGTACAAACTCTATGCCAACAACCAAATTCCCGACCTCACTAAGTATAACGCCGGTCGACCCAGGGTTTTTGGCACCCATATTCCGTTTCCTTCTTTGGCGAACTCCATTAAGAAGTCCAACTGCCGTGTTGTGTATCTTTGTAGAAACCCTTTGGACACCTTCATCTCGTCATGGCATTTCATAGGTTCCATGTCCCCTTTTACACTAGAGGAAGCTTTCGATATGTGTTGCAAAGGGGTAATCGGTTTCGGTCCATTTTGGGACCACATGTTGGGGTATTGGAAGCAGAGCAAAGAGAATGCTGAAAATCTCTTCTTCTTAAGATATGAATGCCTCAAAGAAGACACTGTTTTCCACTTGAAGAGATTGGCCAAGTTCTTGGGATGTCCTTTTTCTATGGAGGAGGAGACAAGTGGAGTGGTGGAGAAGATAGTAGAGCTGTGTAGTTTTCAGAATTTGAAGGACCTGGAGGTCAACAAAAATGGGAAATCTATTAAGAATTTTGAGAGTAAGACGTTGTTTAGAAAGGGAGAGGTGGGAGATTGGGTCAATTATTTGTCACCTAAAACGGCGGAGAAAATGTCCATAATTACGAAGGAAAAGTTAGGTGGTTCCGGTTTGGAGTTCAAATTACTTCCTTGATTTGAAAACAAATGTATTTTTTTTTTTTTTTTTCTCTCCATGCCATGTTGAGCAAAAGCATAAAACTCTTCACCGTTAATAATAATAATAATAATAATAATAATAAATTATTATTAGTGTTTTATATTTTGTGTGTGTTTCTATCTTTTTTTTTTTTTTTTTTTTTTGAAATTTGGGATGAAGAATATGAACTCTTCACCGTTTGATGGAGTCAAGCATGAAATTTATGTTAGGCCATGTATGCAGTCACTTTTATCCCGTGTCATTGAACTCATGTCTCTTTTTTAATTATTCCCTTTTGAACTTGAAGTGCCTATTTTTATATAAGAAAGAAACCTTGCGAGTTGTGACCTGTTAGAAAAGGAAGATGTGAAGTCCCTGTATTGAAATTGTGCATCGTCAAGAATTAACACTAGCTTCACCGCAAGAAAATTATACATTAGATATCAGAAAAGTTGGCAACATTTACTACCGTCATCCAAAAAAAAATGGTAGGGGTTTTAAAGTTTTAATTTTAATATTACATATATTTTGGAAGGAAAAAAAAACCCTATCACCTTTTTTTTTTTTTTTTTTTTTGATATTGATACATGATTTTCTACTCAAAATTAGGAGTATTACCAACAAAATTAATGATTTTTTTAAAATTTAATATAGAAAATCATGTGCCAATTTTATGATCACAAGAAATTTTACGAAGTAATTACACAAACTGTAGAAATGTCCTCTTTAATTCCAAAATTCTAAAAAACTAAAAAATTGAATACTTAATATAAAAATCTTTTTAAACTTTTCAACTATTATATGATAGGGATGTGTTATCTCACTTAAAGATTAGAAAATTTTCATCAATTTTAGTGACAGAGACCAACACGTGCTGTCAAAATAATAATAATAATAATAATAATAATAAAATTCATGGGCTAATTCACCAAAATTAAATGTTAAATAGTAGACAGAATTTCGTAATTCACACTAGAAGAAAATTAACATCTATATGAATGGCACCTTAATTTCCCGAAAGCTAACTTAAAACATTACCACGCCAAGGTAGTGTTGGTAATCGTTTCGGTCAGAATAAGAGAGACTCGTACTAGCTTTTTTAATTCCCTCCTTTTTTGGCACCTTTGACTAATCTTCCTAACGGCATCCTCGCCTCCGGCAGATCTGCGAGGAGTAACCGTTTCTCTGCCTCGATCGGCAAAGACGGGGTCTGACTTTCTGCCCAAGCTTCTCTTGCTCCTTCGTCGTCTACAGCCGCTCCAGTGTGAAAAAGGAAGACTAGTTCCTTCGTCCCCCACGTGGTTTGACGATTCGTGCTAAAAAGTATTGTTGTTAAAATTTTCTTTTATTAAGCAAAACCTGGACCAAAAATGTTTAAAATATTAATGACATAATAGCTTATTTGACTTGACTGGTAGTGGTTGATGAATATTTTTTTTTTTATCTGGGTTGTTGGATGAAGAACACGGTATATATTCAGATCTGGTTGGATGAAGAACATGGACCAGCTTTTTTTGGTTTTTTCAGACATCAAAACTAGTAGATAAATTTGATTACCTACGGGTCATGTGCATTCGACTTTTTGTACAACTCTTCAATCCTTCCCATTCGTTTTGATCTGCGTGGGCCTAAAATGAAATTTTACCGTGATACTCCTCGAAGGGCTCTATGATTGTGCTCCTCCAACGGACACTATTACAGACACACTCTTAAAAAAAATAATAATAATAAATAAATAAATAAATAAAAGGACAAGGGAAAGAATAAAAGAGAATTAAAAAGAAAAGGGAGGGAAAAAAAAAAAAAAGATGGAATCACGCATTTAAAGGAAGGCGTTTCTATTTATTATTATAAGATTTCTTGTCAATCTCATTTTTTAATGTGTTAAAAAAAAAAAAAAAAAGAAGGAATACGAAAGCTTCATTGTGTTTGATATATTCATGCTATGGATGTGTAAAGATAAGCGTGGTATAGTTACTTTGATTTTTGTATTTTTATATAATGTGAAATATGATGTTGTTATTAAACCAAAAAGAAAAAAAAGATACCATTTTTTGAAGGGTTGATTTCAAAAATAACACCCGTGGAAAAAGTATTATTAAAACTAACATCATTTTTATTTCCTGTCATTCCTAGCACTGTCATGTTATCACCATTAATTAAGGTTATGTAAAAAGTCAAAAATGCCCTCAGGTAAGCCTAAACCTTATTTTTTCTCACTTTCCCGCCTAGCCCCCCCACCCATTTTGAAACCCAAATCTTCATCTAATACCCTAACTTGATTTAATACTATTTTCACTATTTTAGAGAGAGAAACTCTCACCGTCGGAAACCGCTCCAAAAACCGCTTGGAAATTGTCGGAAACCACCATCAATGCCCTTTATAAAGCTTTTTCGAACTTTGTAATAGCTAGAGAATATTCTAAAACCACCCAAAACTAGTTGAAATTTCTCGAGTCTCTCATATCCAAACCCAAGAAGTTGACAGAGAAAAATATTACTCCCAAAAAGAGGTATGTTCGGCTAATGACTTCGGTAGAGAAAAGGCCATCAGTGGAGAAAAAACCTCAAAAACCGGAACCAGAGAAAAAAAGAAGGGCGCCCGAGAAATGGTCGAAGAAAAATAAGGGGGAAATTTGTATTGCTAGTTGATTTTCTGGAAATTTTTTTTTTTTTTTTTTGCATAAAAATTATAATGTTTGTATTTTTATTTGATTTTGTGACATAAACTAAATGTTTGTTAGTTGGATATTTGGATTTTGAGAGGAAAAGTTAGTGTATTGGTTTATATAAATTTTTATACTATATTAAATATTATTACTGTTGGTGTCATTTACAGGTGTTGGTCATTTACATAGTGACCGGGTGGTAATTTTTTTAATAACCTTATTTTTGTCTGTGTGAATACAGTGTTGGTCATTTATATAAGAGAAATTATGATTTCTTTCAGGATCAACATATATTTATTGTAAAATACACACGGATGATAAAACACGTCATTACAAATTGGAGATTTAACCAAAAAAAAAAAAACAAACAAACAAACAAACAAAATCTAACATTTTTGGCCATTTTTGAGTAAATGTCATTCCGGTTATGACCACCCAGTCATAACAGTTATGACCTATGTCCAAAAAAAATTTAAAAAAAGTCTAACATTTTTGGCCATTTTTTAGTAAAGTTCATTCCTGTTATGATCACCCGGTCATAATAGTTATGACTTATGTCTAAAAAAAATTTAAAAAAAGAAATCTAACATTTTTGACCATTCACACAAACAAAAATAAGGTCATTAAAAAAATTACCACCCGGTTATTATGTAAATGACACCAACAGTAATAATATTTAATATAGTATAAAAATTTATATAAACCAATACACTAAATTTTCCTCTCAAAATCCAAATACCCAACTAACAAAAATTATAATTTTTATGCAAATTTTTATTTATTTTTTTATTTTTTTATTTTTTTTCAGAAAATCAACTAGCAATACAGATTTCCCACTTATTTTTCTTCGACCATTTCTTGGGCGCCCTTCTTTTTTTCTCTGGTTCTAGTTTTTGAGGATTTTTCTATGCCAATGACCTTTTTTCTACCGAAGCCATTAGCCAAACATTCCTCGTTTCGGGAGTAATATTTTTCTCCGCCAACTTCTTAGGTTTGGATATGGGAGACTCAAGAAATTTCAATTGGTTTTGGGTGGATTTAGAATATTCTCCAGCTATTACAGAGTTTGAAAAAGCTTTATAGAGGGCGTTGATGGTGGTTTCCGATAGTTTCCAAGCGAGTTTTGGGCCAGTTTCCGACGATGAGAGTTTCTCTCTCTAGATGAAAGTTTCTCTCTAAAATTGTGATGCCCTAGAAATTCATAAGTTTGATTCATGCATTATCATTATGGATTTTCTTCATTAATATACTTCTAATGAATTATTTTAATGAATATTAAATTTTGAGATCATGAATAATAGTATACGTATTATCGGTGTAATGATATCGATGATTTAACAATATTGAATTTCTTTATTTAAATGCGAAATTTTAAATACATAAAAGATAAGTTGAACAACATATAAATTTATACAAAAAATGTATTATGTCGTATTAGACGGGTAATGTTAAATTTTGAGAATAACCCCAATTTTTATTAGTAGGTCAATTTAATGATCTTCATATTTATTTTGATCATACCAATAGTTAAGCTATGAGAGTATGATTGGGAATTAATGTGTCATATAGATAGAAGATGAATTATTAGTATTTACTCTTAGGAAATCCAAAGGTGAAAGATTGATCAAGAATTGTGCTTAAGAATCCTAGGCAAATCAATGGCCAAACCTTGGATAATAAATGACCAATGAGAACTTAGGCTAAGGATACGTGTGATGGAAGATCCAATGGATGAGAATAAAGATGACAACTTTGGATCAATGGTGAAAATTGAAAGAAAGAAAAACAAAATAAAATTGACTAGAGTAAGGTGGAATCGGTTTTTGAGTCTCAAAGCAAGGGGAAATGTGAACAAATGAGAAAAGAAGAAAGTGGTGCATACATGCAACCACATGTAAGAGATGGCATGGTTTATTTTGGCAAGTTGACCTAAGGAAAAGACAAGTGAAAGTGACCCTTTGTCTCCACTTTGTTGAACCAAATTTCACCCTAAAACCCCTCTTTGAAGTGGTAGCAATGCAAGGGTTGATTCAGCCAAAAATTTTCAATTTTACCCCCCAAAAGACAGCTCTCCTTAAGGTAAATGTTGGCTGAAAATTAGCCCTTAACACTTCATTTTGCTCTCACACAAGTTAAGCTCGCAAACCCTAACTCTCGAGCCACCACCAAGCTCAAAACAAAAAGAAGAATCACCAACTCTATTCTCCATCTCCAACACCCCTCAAGCACCCCCTCCCACCATTTTCAAGCTCTAAGAAACCCCGTCACCAAGATCGAAAAAGTGAGAAACGGAGTTAGAGGACATTTTACTAGAGGTAACCTAGTGGCATTCTTCGTGTTTTAGTCTTTTTGGAGAACTAAAGCATGATATTTAGTAATGATCTTAATGTTAGACTTATTCTTATCTAGCAAAAAGTTTTGGGAAGAACTTGGGAGGTTCGAGATCTTAAAGGATCCTTGGAACATTTCGGTAAAATCTATGAACCTTATTGAAGTTTACAGCTGTTGTGGCGATATAGCATGCATTCAAAACTTTGGTATGAAAAATAAATTATATATTAAGATTCTACAAAGGATAAGCTTCATTTTAGGCTTTAGAATCACTTGATTTGCTTTTATATGTCTAAAGTTATGTGCATTTGAAGTTGTGAAACAAAACTAGAGAGAAAATGAACCTCTGAGACACAGTATAGCCACAGGTTTATTGTACTCCGAACCCTTTAGACTCAAAATTTTGGATTGTAAGTTAGAGAACTAAAAACTATATTCTTTGAGCTTTCCAACAAGGTATCATACGCCTTGAACGGATAAATATGCAATTTTTGGTGAATTTTAAAATTTTGGACTACAAACTGAAAATCCTTGCTGGAAACCTATACTAGTCATGGGTTTTGTAGATTTTGAGTTAGTAAACCATAACTTTTTATAAAACTATTTTTATCATACAAAATGGACGTTATAAGCTTTCTAATGACAAATCTTTTGTCTCATTTGGACTTGTAAGTAAATTGTTATGATTTTTCTAATTTTATCCATGAATCTGGACTTGTGGTACAAATGTGGGACCAATAGTGACAAAACCTAAGTTTGTGATGTAAAATGCTCAAATACTAAAGGAAATAACTTTACCACTATAAAGTAGACACATTAAGCTTCAAGATGAGATATCATGTGTTTAAAACGGATATGTACATAAATTTTAATAAATCTCTTAAGATTGTATTATAATTTGGTAATCTGAGATTTTATCATAAGACACTTAGGAAAACGCCCACATTAATATTTTCAATGCTTGAAATCTTAGAAAACAAATTATAATGACAGAAACTAAATGTTTGAAGCTTTCCAACAAGTCATCAAGTGTCCAAAACGAAATTATACTCAAATCTAAATAAATCTTACAAGTTAAAATCATACACCGATAAAACAATTAAACATTAAAATGTGACATAAGGGTAAGTCATAACATATGAATATATCTAGTTCTTAAATGAGTTGATTTTAAGTGTATGACTAAATAATGTGAAAAACCCTAATTTCATAGAATTAAATCACAAGTTTTAATGGGCTAAGATAGAGTATACTAGAGGGTTACTTGACATATATTAAGGGATTACCTTAGCCCAACTAAATGAACATAATTAAGGGGATTGGACTAGCCCAATAATAAAAGAGAAGTATACCCTTATGTGACTCCTTGTCACCTTGATTGATTGATTAATTAATTAATTAATTAATTAATTAATAATAACTAAATGTGATTAATAAAGAAGTTAATTAATTGATTGATTGATAATTAATTAATTAATTATAAGAGTTAGTATGTGAAAATTAAGATTATTATGTTAAATAACTACATAATTATAATACGTTATTAATTAGAGATTAATAATCATTAAGCATTAATATTAATATAATCATCAAAATAACTATGGATGATTAATTAGATATTAATAAAATATTAATCATTAGATTAATTAAATTATTAATTATTAATATTAGAATTAATAATAAATAATTAGTACATGAGATAGAATATTTAAATAACATAATTAAATTATTAACAAGATAATAAGTCAATTAAAATTATATAATTTAATTATAATTACTCAATTCAATAAAGTAATAATTAACTATTACTTAATTAAATATTTAATCAAATTAATTTATTAATTAAATTAATTAAATTATAATAGAAAATTATTTTAACACTTAATAATTAATAAGAATTAATTATTAAGGTTAATTATGATATAAGTAAATTAAGTTCACTATAGTTTATAAAATAATTGAATAATTGAACAAAGTAATATTATTATGATTCTATCTAATAATGAGATATTGTTAAATCAGGACAATTTCTCAAATTTACACAGTATGAGATACAACTCCGAAAGTTTAAGTATATATGACAAGTAAGTACAAACCTCACCTACAGCATGGAACAAAATATTTTATTTATTGATGCTCTACGTTCGCTATAACTTGACTTGATAATGTGATGAGCATATGAATTATACATATTAACTACAAGAAATTGCACTTTTAGTGACTAACTTTCAGTGACTAACTAGTCATAGTCACTAAATATTCTATTCTACGACTAAAATTTGGTCACAAAAATGTTTGGTCCAAAAATATACGGTTTTTGGCACCAAGTCAATTGGCGACTAATTATTTCGTCATAAAAAGATAGATTAAGTGACTAAACGCACATTTAGTCACAAAAAGTTTTGGCGCCAATTGTTAAAAATGGAGGGAATACCAACTTTTTACAACTAAAATAATTTAGTCGTTGAAAGTAACATTTTACGACCAAAACTTAGTCGGTAAAGATTACCGACTTTTGGCGACTAAAAAATTAGTCACAAAATATTATAAAATATTATACCTTGAATGATCACACTCTTTTTCTTGATAAATCTACTTTGTTGTTACTAAACTTTAGTTACAAAAACATTTTACTAAAAACTTTTCAGTGGTTAAAGAAAATGTGATTAAAGTCTAGTTATTGAATCTACTGTTTGCTTAAATTGTAAAAAAAAGTTTCCTTTCAACCTAGAATTATTTTCAAAATATTTGAAAAATTAGAATAGTTTCGATATGAATTAGAAATATTAATATCAGGATCTATTTTTTTTTTATATCTTTTAATTTACACTCATTATTATGAGACATTAAATAAATTAGTAAATAATTCCGTCAACAAAAAATATCTATATATATATATAAATAAAAGATATTAACATTAAAATTTGAAAATAAAAGATAAAGCATAACCAAAATAGAAATGATCTGTTGATATATTTTTATTTTATTTTATTTTTTACAAAAAGGAGTTTAAAGTTTAAAAAAAAAAATTTTTAAAAAAAACGATTCTGTTAGGTAGGAAAAAAAATTTTCAGTAGATAACAAATAATTGATTCCTTTTTCTAAAATGAGTAATTAAAATATATTTATATATATTTTCGAAAAAGGAGTTTAAGGTTTAAAAAAATAAAAAAAAAAACTAAAATTTTATTAGGCAGGAAATAAAACGAAGATTCAGTGGATAACAAATTATTAGTTTATTTTTCTAAAATGTGTAATTAATTTTCTAAAAAAGCTTGTTTAGGAAACCAATATAGCTTGAAAATAATTCAAAAAAATTAAAAAACTATTTTGTAGTTTCCTCAAGAAAAAAAAAAAAAAAAAGAAACAAAGAAACAAAGAAAAACTATTGTAGTTTTCTCCAAATTATTTTCGGATTATAAATTTTAAAAATATCTAAAGAAAACGTAGAAAAAACTAAAATAAAGATCTGTTTTATTCTCCCTCCAAATTTTTTTGGGAGTGTACCTCCAAAATATTAAAAGCCATTTAAAACAAAAAAAGAAATTTAAAGTTAAATAAAACCTCCCACTAAAAATGAAGTTTTTTAATTTTTTTCGGAGTGTCCCACTTCCTCCAATATATTGAAAACCATTTTAAAAAAAAGAAATTAAACGTTAATGTAAAACCTCCCAGTAAAAAAACTAAAAATAAAAATAAAAAGTTTTATTCTCCCTCCAAATTATTTAGGAGTATCCCTCCAAGATATTGAAAAGCCATTTACAAATAAAAAAAAAAAAAGGAAATTAAAAGTTAAATATAAAATCTCTTAGTTACAGTTATTTCTCCACTCCCCACTCCCCACGTTCCCATGTTTTTAATTCAATACTTTCCACCTTTCTCTCTAAACTATTTCTTTGCCCCTCTCTTATCTCAAAACCGTTTCTTTTCATCTGTCATTTTCTCCTCATTTTTTCCTCAACACTTTCTCCCTTTCTCTCTCAAGTAATTCTTCACCTCTATTTCATCTCACAACCGTACCTCTCTATCTCTCATTTTCTCTCATGTCAAAGCTTGTAGATCTAACCGGAATGCTCTTCAGAATTCATTCTTTTCAAGCCACGAGGAGGAGATCCGATAAGAACTCCTGCGCACATGAGGAAATCCGTCACATCGTGGCTCTAAGCGGGAGATCTCTGCCATTGCGACCGTGAGGAGGAGATCGCGTGGAAAAACTTGCCGGGACAAAGGTAGGTTTGGAGAGTGGCTTGGGCCAGCGGCAAGAAAGAAGCCCGTAGAGTTGGAGGAGAGAGAAGCTAGTGGAGGGGTGAGGAGAGAGACAGAGAGAGAGAACAGGGTAGAGGAAGATAAAGAAAGGGAGAGAGAATAGAGCGAGAAAGAGGGAAAAAAAAAAAGGATATTTGAATATTTTTAACTTCAATTAATATAAGTATGATGTTAATTATCATTATGGCAATTCTTGCAAAAAATTTTTAGTAGTGGCAATTTTCAAGGACTGATAGCCTAATCTGCCCCACTTTTCATTTTTTATTTTCGTTTTCAAATGCATATAGATAAGCAGTACTTTTGAATTCAATCTGAGGATCGAATTCAAATAATTCAATGTTCAAAATAATTCAATCTTCAGTATCTTCCAAATAATTCAATCTGAAGATTGAATCTTCAGAATTCAATCTAAGACCAGAATTCTATCTCTGTTAATTTCACAATCGGATTTTTAATTTATTTTTTGGTAAAAATAATTTAAAATATATATAATTTGAAATTTAAAAGAAAATATTTATTAATTTTATAATTTAAGAAAAATAAAATACATTCAATGACTAAATAATTAGTCAATATATGAATTTTGATATTATATTAAGAGATTAAATTGTAATGTTTCAGTGACTTTCTAAAGATCCTTTACCGACTAATATTTAGTCGTTAAAACCCCACTTTTTAGTGACTAAAATTTTTTAGTTACTAAAGACTTTCTATGACCCTCTTTCAGTGACCAGGCCACGACTAAATTTTTTTAGTCACAAAAATTTTTCCGTGACTAAATTTACACTTTCAGCAACTAATATTTTAGTTGTTACTTTGATTAAGTAATTGATGTGCATAATTCCTCTTGCATCGACATGATGGCATGCCTCACAGATATGTATACCATAATGATAGATGCATAGTGACATGTAAATCTACACATTATCACAATTAATGAGAATGAGACAAATAAAAGATAGGATTAAGTGTCGTACCAACCTCCAATTAGTGAGAGGATATGATAAGAACGAAAGTTATAAGATATGACCTTAGAGGTTGTTAGAGGGTTGTCCCCTAACTCCCCATTGGTTGCGCGTATATGGGTACGACATATGGGCCCTTAAGTAGACAAGATATGTATATAATAAGGCATAAAGGAACACATATATTCACATGCACTTTTGAACATTCTTGATATTACGTGTGATGATATGATTTCATGAAAATGTTTTGTGAGATATTGTTTGTACTTGCTGAACGAAAGGTCATACTTGTGTGTTCGTGCTGTAGGTAATGCGGGTAAGCAGCCCACTACTTAGATATTTCATGGACCGGTGAAGCTGTGTAGAGACGATGAAGGAAGGGAGTGGGATACCACCATGAATTTTAATTTCCGCATTTAGACTTCTTAGATTATTTTATATCGTCCATATTTAAAACTATGTTTTAATGTTTTAGTACTACTAAACCAGTATGGGCACTCTACAGAAAAAGACTTTAGACTCTTTTATTTTAATTTATATGAAATTATAGTTTTTAAATATTATCTAATTACAAATTTGAATAGGATATTTATCATCTAAAAGTTTCTATTTCTTTCAGTTAAAAGTTTTAATAAATTTAGTTTATAGTGCGAATATAGTTTGTAAATTTTTTTTTTTTTTTTTTTTGTATTTTCAGAACCAAACGTAAGTAAGTGTTAAGATTAAATTAAATAAGAATAAGTAAGCTAGTTAACGATCTGAAAAGTTGAGTCGTTATGAAAATAGTGAAAATAGTTTTAAATCAAGTTAGGGTATTAGATGAAGATTTGGGTTTCAAAATGGGTGGGGGGCTAGGCATGAAAGTTAGAAAAAATAAGGTTTAGGCTTGCCTGAGGGTATTTTTGACTTTTTACATCCATCTTAATTGATGGTGATGACGTATCAGTGCTAGGAATGAAAAGAAACAAAAGTGATATCAGTTTTAATAATATTTTTCCTACATGTGCTATATTTGAAATTAACCTTTTTTTAAATTTATATAACCAAGGTGTACATAGAGCACCACAATGCAATATTAAAATTGTTATGTCAATGATACATATTAGCATTTGGATGAGCAAAGTTCCCCTCATTGGAGTGTTATCTTCCCTACCCAATTTACAATACATTAAATTTTGTAAAAAATTTACCATAAGATATAATCAATGTCAAATTTAACATTTGATTATTGTTGATGATTGCCTAGATTTTTTGAATAAATTATTAACATATTTTTATTTCTATTATACTTAAATATGTAAGTCTAGTTTTACAAGTTTCAAAATATAATACCGATGATAAAAGGTAAAAATAGCTTTAAAAAGAACATTATATATTAGAATAAAAAGTAATATAATTTCATACTCTACTATAACAGATATAGCATTAGCATAACAAATGTAGTAAAGATGGTCTTGACTTTGAAAAAATATGTCAAAATTTTCAAGGAGCTTGATAAATGCACAAAAACACATTTTCGTTCATTTAATTTATTAGATAATTTACAATTTAAATAAGTATTTTTATAATATTAATTCATAATATTTTACTTTGTAAATATTTATAATTTTATGTTGATTTATTTATTTATTAATTTTCCTTTCTTTCCTTCTTTTCTTTTTCCTTTCTTTCCTTGTCTTTCTGCTTTTCTCCGCAACCAACGTGTGCGAAACCAGCCCAGGCCAGTCAGGTCCGAAGTCCAGCCGAAGTCAGCGCCTCCTTCAGCTAGCCCAGCGCGAGTTTCGGCCCACGTAAAATCAACCTCATCTACTCCTTCCAGCAACAGTCCAGCACCAAGCCTAGCGCCAATTGCGGGCCTAAACTCCAGCAACTCCAGCCCGGTCGCGTGGAAGCAGCCCATGATTCCAGCTGCAAAATCCAGCTCAGGCCTGCGAATTTCGAGCCTAAACTCCAGCTGCCGACCAAGCCCAGCTGCTATCTCCTCAGCTCCAGTCAGACCCGCACGAATTTCGGGCCGAAAATCAGCAGCCCAGCCCGCATGACTTCAGGGCCAAATTTCCAGCTGATCCCAGCTCTCCTTTAGCTCAAGCTCGCGCGAATCTCCACTCGGATTACCAAATTTTGGGCCGAATTTCTCTCCATCACAACTGCACATTAAGGCCTGTAAAAGCAAGCCTTTGTAGCAAGCTTGGACGTCTTTTTGGGGAACAAATTTTTGGTTGAGTTTAGAGCCAACTTCTCTTATTTTCTTAAGGATTTTTGTGAGCATGTTAGGCTAATTTCTTTGGTGAGGCTAGAGATGATCTTATATGTGTAGTGGATTTATTTAGATTTTGATTCTCCAATGGTTTGTAAGCTTTATACATTTGAGTAAATAATTATCTTTCATTTTATTTATTCCTCATATCAATATATTTTATTGTCAACTTTTATATAAATTTAATCAAGCTCTTTTTATGTGATTGTTGCATGATAGGATATATTGGTGGCATTATTTTATAAGTAGTCTTTTACTGCAATATTGCTTATGGTATATTGTCGCTTTTAGACTTCTTATAAGATAATTTTTACTAGCTCTTCACGTAAGAATTTTATTTACTCTAATAAATTTTTAATTCACAAGTTATTCAAATCGTTATTTTCCGATTGATTGTTTGGGACGTGAAACTTTCAGTTGAGTTATTTTTGTAAATCAAAATCCAAATAGGTAAACGAAACATATAGGGGATTCTCGATGTCTTACCATTTTTTTTATTATTGAATTTTTCTCCATTTTAAATTACGTTGTTTTTAAATTTATAAAAAAAAAATCACAAAAATACTTTCTCTTCTCATCTCTTTGATTACTTATTTCTCTAACGCTTTTGTTCCGCTAATCTTTTCTTGTTTGTTTTTATCACCTCCTCGTGGAATCGACTGTCCTAATTGTACTGCAATCGACCGCTTGTTTTTGTATACATTTGGGCGTAATCAAATTTTGGCGCCGTTGCCGGGGAGGTGTCACGAAGCAAGATTGATCAGTAGATATTAAGCCAAAGAGTTAAGTACATTTTTATTTTTATTATTTTTCCATAGTTTGTCATTTGTTTTTGTTTACAGACTGATTAGTCAAGTTGTAATTTGCATATTGTGTCTTTGTTTTCTTTGGGCTTTTGTCTTTGAGTGGTCAGTTTCTTTTTTTTTTTTTTTTTTAGTTTTTCTTTTACTTAATTTGCCTTTTGTTTTCTTTACCTAGTATTCATATATATTATTTACCGTAAGTTATTTATATATATTTTATTTTTTTTCTTCTTTTCTATTTATTTTATTATTATTATTTATTTTATTTGTTTATTTTTTTTCTTCCTTCTTTCTTTCTTTCTTTTCTTTTCCGCATTTAAAAAAAATTTACTGTTCATATTACGTTTATATATATATATATATATTTTTTCTTCTTTTCTTTTCCTCCGGTTAGGTAAAAAAAAAAAAAGAAAAAAAAAGTTAGAGTTTTATTAGTTTAATTTTTTTTACGTTTTTAAAATATAAAAAAATTTATTTTTTTTTTCGTTATGACTGTTCCTTGTTTTTGTTGTTTCCGTTCACATTATATTAAAAAAAAAATTTTAATTTACTGTCACATTATATATATTTTGTTTGTTTTTGTTTTTGTTAATTTTCATTTAATTTTCATTTTATAGCTTGTTTTAATTCCTTGTATTATATTTAGGTTTTAACTTTTTAGGTTCAATTTAGTGTTAATAAATTAGGACTCATAATTTGTGTAACCTTAGGTTTTAGTGTAATATTAACTTAGGATACTAATTATGCTAACATCTAACATTTCATATAACACGCCATATTATATTATATTATATTATATTATATTATATATTTTGCAAGCAATTGTGTGGAAACGTTGAAAAGTACAAACAAAGGGAGTTCTGTCTAGGAGATTGGTTTCTGTTAGCGTTTTACGCCACCAATCTTTCCTGGGAACGTTGTTCTGTCTAGGAGGTTGGTTTTTAAGGAGGCCTCGCCCCACCAACCTTTTCTGGGAGCACTATTAGGGGTTGCGATTCCAGATCTACATAATTGTTCTTTTTGTAAAATAATTTTCTTTCAAAAAAAAAAAATTCAAAAAAAAAAAGGATATCGCTCGAGGTAAATGAATCGTTATAGAAACGAACTAGGGAGATTTGCACGAAGACCTGAAAACCCTAGTGAAGTTTCTTTTTCTACGTCTAGCCTTCCTCCATCTCCAAACGTTTTAGCAATTCCAAATCCTTTTGCGATGGCTCAAATCGAGGAGGTCCAGCACAAAACATTGAACGACTACCTTCACCCTACGCGTACGGCCACACCATCATGCATAACGTTTCCACCTAATCTGCCGAATTTGGATTTCAAGCCGAGTATGATTCAATTTTTGCCGACCTTTCATGGGTTAGAAAGCGAAAATCCATACGTGCATATTCGGGAGTTTGAAGAGGTGGTGGCCACTTTCCACAACCGAACTAATGTTGCAGATTCTGCACGATTTAAGTTTTTCCCTTTCTTTCTAAAGGACAAGGCCAAAAGCTGGTTGTATTCTTTGCGACCTAGGTCTATTGGAACATGGAAAGAGATGACAACTGCGTTTTTCAACAAGTATTTCCCACACCATAAGACCAATGGTCTTAAACGACAGATCTCAACCTTTATTCAGAAGGACAATGAAACTCTCTATCAAGTCTGGGAGCGGTTTAAAGATTTGTTGAATCAATGTCTCCACCATAGTTACGAGAGTTGACGCCTCGTCAGTTATTTCTACGAAGGACTCACAATCCGAGAGCGTCAATTTGTGGAGATGATGTGCAATGGTGAGTTTCTCCAGAAGGATCCCGGAGAAGCTTTCGAGTATCTCAACGAGCTAGCTGAGAAAGCCCACACATGGACTGGACCAAGTGCTACTGATAGCGCCAGTCGAACCCGACCTGCTGAAGTCTACCAACTAAGGGAAGAGGACAACCTCAAGGCCCAAATCGAGTCTTTGACATGACAAATTGAGGCCCTCAAAACCAAGGAAAGTAGAGGAATCCACATAGTCGCAAGGGCAGAATCACAAGAGCCGTGCTTCGTTTGTGGAGGAATGGAACATCTGGCTAAGGATTGCCCTGCTTATAATGAAATGAGAGGGGGTTACGAGGAACAATGTAGTGCCTTAGGGGCATACAATGAGCCTTTCTCTAACACGTACAATCTTGGCTGGAGGAACCATCCAAACTTCAGTTGGAGAGATTCTAATCAAACACAACCATTAAGTGGACAATGGAGAACGGAGGAACAGCCACAACCACCAAAGACGAATTATACACCTCAATATCATGCACAACCGCCGAGGAGTTCTCTCGAGAATACCTTGCAATCTTTCATGGAGGCGCAGACTAGGATGAACCAAAAGTTCGAATCACTTTTCACGCAATTGGTGGAAGAAAGTAAAGAGATGAAGAGTCAGATCACAAAGCTGACTAGTGCCTTGGCTGTTCAAGAAAAAGGCAAGTTTCCTTCCCAAGCTCAATCCAACCTCACGGGACAACACATGGCACAAACCTCCAACTCTGAAGGGCGAAACATCAAGGAGGTTAACGCCATCACCACTCGTAGTGGCAAGATTTTGGATGAACCATCAAGAACTACTGCCACTTCAAGTAGTCGAGAAGTCACCCCCAAAGAAGATGAGCCAACTGAACTTCCAGTAAAGGTGCCTTTTCCCCGAGCTCTGCGATCTACTGGGAAAGTGCTGGATAGTCAAGGTGAGATCCTCGAGCATTTGACTCAAGTGAAGATTAATCTTCCTTTGCTTCATGTGATTAAGCAAGTGCCGGCTTATGCCAAAGTCATCAAGGATCTGTGCACCGTCAAAAAGAAGCACCACGTTAAGAAGACCGCCTTCTTAACGGAACAAGTGAGTGCGGTGATCGAGCAGAAGGCACCGCCCAAGTACAAGGATCCTGGTTGTCCCACCATCTTGTGCCAAATTGGGAGTCAAGAATTCGGCCAAGCTTTGCTCGACCTTTGAGCGAGTGTTAATCTCATGCCTTACTCTATCTACTCGCAACTTAGTCTAGGAGAGATTAAGCCCACATCTGTGGTTTTGCAATTGGCCGATCGTTCGATCAAGAAGCCTCGGGGTATAGCTAAGGATGTTCTGGTTCAAGTTGAGAAGTTTTATTACCCCATTGATTTTCTCGTCCTAGATACCCAATCTGTGGTGAGCATGTAATCCAAGATTCCCATCATCCTCGGTAGACCTTTCCTTGCTACAGCCAATGCTTTGATCAACTGTAGGAATGGCCTCATGAAGATATTTTTCGGGAACATGACCTTGGAGGTAAATGTTTTCCACATTGCGAGGCAGCCACATGATGATGACGAGTGTCACCAAACATTCCTGATTGACACACTCGTCTCGGAGGAGGTTCAACTACAAAGCAATTCCGATAATCTTGATGATCTCCTCCAAAATTCTGACTCTGAGAGTTCCGGTCCTTGTGAGTTGGCTAACAATGCTACCATCTATAAAGACTCACAAGGCAAAGGAACCAAGTTTTGGCAACCACGTTTCGAAGAGCTCCCACGAGAGAAAGAAAAGCCAAAACCATCCACTGAAGAGATCCCAACACTTAAGCTGGCGCAACTGCCTGAGGGTCTGAAACATATCTTCCTGGAAGCTGGTGATACCTTTCTTGTTATCATTTCATCTAAACTTGATGCATCACAAGAGCACCGGTTAGTCGACATGCTGCGAGAGCACAAAGCTGCGTTAGGTTGGACAATTGCTGACATTACGGGTATTAGCCCCTTAATTTGCTCCCATCACATCAAATTGGAAGACAGGGCTATTCCACGAAAGGATCCCCAAAAGAGACTGAACCCAACGATGAAAGAAGTTGTGAAGAATGAGGGCTTTAAGCTTGTGGATGCAGGTATCATCTATCCAATCGCTGATAGCAAATGGGTCAGTCCAACTGAGGTAGTGCCCAAGAAATCGGGGGCGACAGTAGTGGAGAACAAAAAAGGGGCTCTTGTCCCCACAAGAACTGTTACGGGTTGGCGCATGTGTATCGACTACCGAAAGCTGAACGCCGCCACTCGTAAGGATCACTTTCCGCTTCCGTTCATCAACCAAATCCTAGAACGCGTGGCTGGTCATCCTTTCTACTGCTTTCTTGATGGCTACTCAGGCTATTATCAGATCGAGATTGCATTGGAGGATCAAGAGAAGACTACGTTTACCTATCCTTTTGGTACTTATGCCTTCCGGCACATGCCATTTGGACTGTGTAATGCGTCGGCCACCTTTCAGAGGTG
This sequence comes from Ficus microcarpa, assembly GCA_025413485.1. Taxonomy (NCBI): domain Eukaryota; kingdom Viridiplantae; phylum Streptophyta; class Magnoliopsida; order Rosales; family Moraceae; genus Ficus; species Ficus microcarpa. The sequence goes on from CM046378.1 coordinate 2,421,573, forward strand.
CATGATGAGCATTTTCAGTGACATGGTCGAGAAATATATGGAAGTGTTCATGGATGACTTGACCGTCTTCGGCGATTCCTTTGACTCGTGCCTTCTCAACTTGGAAGCTGTTCTGACAAGATGTGAACAGAAAGGTCTCGTGCTCAACTGGGAGAAGTGCCATTTCATGGTACCATCTGGCATAGTCTTGGGGTATGTTGTTTCTGAGAAAGGGATTGAGGTCGATCAATCTAAGATTGAACTTCTCTCTAATTTGCCCACCCCCAAGTCAGTGAAAGAAGTTTGGTCATTTCTCGGGTATGCAAGTTTCTATAGGAGGTTCATACAGAACTTTTCCGTGATTTCTCGTCCGTTATGTAATCTCCTAGCCAAAGATGTCGTTTTTTAGTGGACGCAAGAGTGTGAGGATGCCTTCCGAACGCTTGTGGTAAAGTTGACTTCTACCCCCATCATTCAGTCACCGGATTGGAGCTTACCATTTGAGATCATGTGTGACGCAAGTGACCATGCTGTTGGGGCGGTCCTTGGTCAAAAAAGAGAAGGGAAATCCTTTGTAGTGTATTACGCAAGCCGTACTCTGAATAGTGCTCAATTGAACTACTCAATCACTGAGAAAGAGTTGCTCGCTGTTGTGTTTGCACTTGACAAGTTCCGTGCATATCTGATTGGTTCACCCATCACCATCTTCACAGATCATGCAGCCCTTAAGTATCTCCTTTCCAAAAAGGATGCCAAGGCGCGATTGATTAGGTGGATCCTCTTGTTGCAGGAATTTGACATCACGATCAACGACAAGAAAGGAGTTGAAAACGTTGTTGCGGACCACCTCTCTCGACTCGAATTTAGTGACCCCGCTGACGGTCCTGCTATCCGAGATGATTTCCCCGATGAACATCTGTTCGCTGTCGCTAAGTTGCCTTGGTACGCTCACATCATCAACTACTTGGTAACCGGCGACCTTCCTGCTGATTGGAGTGCTCCAGATAAGCGCAAATTTTTGGTCGAGGTGCGTAATTTCTACTGGAATGATCCGTACCTTTACAAATACTGCCCCGATCAGATCATGAGGCGATGCATTCCTAACGATGAAATTCATAGTGTTCTAAACTTTTGCCATAACGATGCATATGTTGGTCATTTTTCCATGAAGAAGACTGCCGCAAAAATATTTCAGTGTGGTCTTTATTGGCCCACTTTGTTTAAGGACACTAATGAATTTTGTCGTTCTTGTCTGAGGTGCCAAAAGTTAGGTACTTTGTCCCGTCGCCATATGATGCCCTTGAACCCAATTATTATGATAAAGATATTCGATTGTTGGGGGATAGATTTTATGGGACCATTTCCATCTTCTTTTGGTTATCTTTACATTCTTCTTGCTGTGGATTACGTTTCTAAATGGGTAGAAGCCATGCCGTGTCGAACCAATAATAATGCAACAGTTGTGAAGTTCTTGAAAGAAAATGTATTATCTAGGTTTGGTACTCCGCGTGCCATCATCAGCGATCAAGAACTCATTTCTGCAACCGTTCTTTTGAGTCTCTCATGTGCAAATACGGTGTGATTCACAAAGTTTCAACCACTTATCACCCACAAATGAACGGCCAAGCTGAGCTAGCAAACCGAGAGATCAAGCAAATATTGGAGAAGACGGTAAACCCCGACCGCAAAGATTGGTCTTTGCGCCTTTCTGATGCACTTTGGGCATACCGTACTGCATACAAGTCCACTCTTGGAATGTCTCCTTACAGGCTTGTCTTTGGAAAAGCCTGTCATTTACTTGTAGAGCTTGAACATAAAGCTTATTGGGCTATCAAAGCCCTTAACTTTGATCTCAGTGATGCAGGTATACATCGCAAGCTTCAGCTGTCGGAAATTGAGGAGTTGAGAAATGATGCATATAATAACTCCAAGATTTACAAGGCTAGAATGAAAATGGCTCACGACAAGCAGATTTTGAGGAAGAACTTCGAGCCAAATCAGATGGTGCATCTTTATGACTCCCGTCTGCATCTCCACCAAGGTAAGTTAAGGTCGCGGTGGACTGGTCCATTTGTGGTGAAACAAGTATTTCCCAACGGTGCTGTCGAGATCGAGGATCCAAGCGATGGGAGAATTTTCAGAGTCAATGGTCAAAGACTGAAGCATTACATTGAACGAGTGAGTCAGGCTGAAGAAAGCATTCTTGAGGCCCCGGTTTATGAGTAGTTTGCTTCCAACCCTTTTTTGTATCATATTTCTATCTCTTTTATTTTTATGTGTTTTGTGTGCTTTATTTTCGGTTTATTTTGTGTGCTTTTATATTTGTTTGTGTGTTTTGGAGCATCAGATCAGGTAGCTCATCTACGTTCCCACCGTTATCATCAGGTGCTTTATTTGTTTGTTTTTTACAATATATTAAATTTTGTAAAAAATTTAACATAAGATATAATCAATGTCAAATTTAACATTCGATTATTGTTGATGATTGCCTAGATTTTTTGAATAAATTATTAACATATTTTTATTTCTATTATACTTAAATATGTAAGTCTAGTTTTACAAGTTTCAAAATATAATACCAATGATAAAAGGTAAAAATAGCTTTAAAAAGAACATTATATATTAGAATAAAAAGTAATATAATTTCATACTCTACTATAACAGATATAGCATTAGCATAACAAATGCAGTAAAGATGGTCTTGACTTTGAAAAAATATGTCAAAATTTTCAAGGAGCTTGATAAATGCACAAAAACACATTTTCGTTCATTTAATTTATTAGATAATTTACAATTTAAATCAGTATTTTTATAATATTAATTCATAATATTTTACTTTGTAAATATTTATAATTTAATGTTGATTTATTTATTTATTAATTTTCCTTTCTTTCCTTGTCTTTCTGCTTTTCTCCGCAACCAACGTGTGCGAAACCAGCCCAGGCCAGCCAGGCCCGAAGTCTAGCCGAAGTCAGCGCCTCCTCCAGCTGGCCCAGTGCGAGTTTTGGCCCACGTAAAATCAACCTTATCTACTTCCTCCAGCTGCAGTCCAGCACCAAGCCCAGCGCCAATTGCGGGCCTAAACTCTAGCAACTCCAGCCCGTTCGCGTGGAAGCATCCCATGATTCCAGCTGCAAAATCCAGCTCAGGCCCGCGAATTTCGGGCCTAAACTCCAGCTGCCGACCAAGCCCAGCTGCTATCTCCTCAGCTCCAGTCAGGCCCGCGTGAATTTCGGGCCGAAAATCAGCAGCCCAGCCCGCATGACTTCAGGGCCAAATTTCCAGCTGATCCCAGCTGCTCCTTCAGCTCAAGCCCGTGCGAATCTCCACTCGGATTATCGAATTTTGGGCCGAATTTCTCTCCATCACAACTGCACATTGAGGCCTATAAAAGCAAGCCTTTGTAACAAGCTTGGACGTCTTTTTGGGGAACAAATTTTTGGTTGAGTTTAGAGCCAACTTCTCTTATTTTATTGAGGATTTTTGTGAGCATGTTAGGCTAATTTCTTTGGTGAGGTTAGAGATGATCTTATATGTGTAGTGAATTTATTTGGGTTTTGATTCTCCAATGGTTTGTAAGCTTTATACATTTGAGTAAATAATTATCTTTCATCTTATTTATTTTTTATATCAATATATTTTATTGTCAACTTTTATATAAATTTAGTCAAGCTCTTTTTATATGATTGTTGCATGAAAGGATATATTGGTGGCATTATTTTATAAGTAGTCTTTTACTGCAATATTGCTTATAGTATATTGTCGCTTTTAGACTTCTTATAAGATAATTTTTACTAGCTCTTCACGTGAGAATTTTATTTACTCTAGTAAATTTTTAATTCACAAGTTCTTCAAATCTTAATTTTCCGATTGATTGTTTGGGACGTGAAACTTTCAGTTGAGTTATTTTTGTAAATCAAAATCCAAATAGGTAAATGAAACATATAGGGGATTCTCGATGTCTTACCATTTTCTTTATTATTGAATTTTTCTCCATTTTAAATTACGTTGTTTTTAAATTTATAAAAAAAAATCACAAAAATACTTTCTCTTCTCATCTCTTTGATTACTTATTTCTCTAACGCTTTTGTTCTGCTAATCTTTTCTTGTTTGTTTTTATCACCTCCTCGTGGAATCGACCGTACTAATTGTACTGTAATCGACCGCTTGTTTTTGTACACATTTGGGCGTAATCAGAGCTTCACAATGCCTTGCGGCATCGGAACTTTTTACAAACTTTCCGCGACGCATTGGCTACATGAAGTTTATTTTACCGACTTTTTTTGTAGTGATGCTATTGGTATACAACTTTAGCATCGGGAAATTATTTTCCCATCATTCTTTTATACATTTTTTTAGTTGTGTCAGAGAGAAAACAGATTAATTGCCTTTTTTAACCCAAAAAAAAAAAAAGTTAAATTGCTCATTTAATTTTTAAACTTTTAATTTTATGCAACTTGGTTTATAAACTTTTTTTTTTTGTATCCAGAATGTCCTTAAATTTTTAAAATTTACTACAATAGTCCTTTTCATTAATTTTTGGATGAAATTTGTTAATAATTTGGTCAAAAGTGGTGTTAACTACGGATTTTGTCAAAAAAAAAAAAAACGGAAAGAATTACTATAATAACATTTTTTTATAATCATTTCAACTATGAAAAAAAGAACTCTTAAATTATTAAAATGTTGCTATAATAATTATTTCTGTTGAGTTTTAAATAGAATCCGTGAATTGATCAAAAAGTAATGTCAATAACGGATTTCATCCAAAAATTAATGTAAATGACTATTATAGTAATATTTAAATAGTTTAAGGGCAATCCAACTACGAAAAAAAATTCAGGGATCAAAATTATATAGTTGCAAATTCACGGACTAATCTAGTAATTTATTTATTAAAAAAAAGAGGTTATTTCCGTTGTACTGATAAAATATGAGAAACGCTTTTCTTAAGGCCCCTTGAGTCGTTAATTCCGTCTTCAGTCGTATAATATAAAGGCCCTATCTCTTTTCTTCATTAAAAAAAAAAAAAAGAAAGAAAGAAGTAAATAACATATTTTACAAATATTTAGAACGAATAGTGGAATAAACAATAAATTTATCAGGTACACCGTAAGTTATTTGCCTAGCATTTTTTCTGTTTGTAAATTTGGTGTTTACTTTAAATATTTTAAAATCTTGTCATCTAATTCAAATTTTCTTTTGTTGTAAAAATATTACTTAATAAAATTAAAAAAAAAAAAAAAAACACCTTATACAATTTTCAAAATTAAGGGAGGCATCTCGACATGCACACTCACCGGAAAAAGTGGTATATAGTTTCTTTTTTTTTTTTTTTTGAATAATTGATCTAAATAGTTCATGAATTTTTTTTTAAAGGTAACGAGTTTGGTTGTTTTTTTTTTTAAGGTTAAGATGACCCTAAACTCTATTTTTTTTTTTTGCCATTATAGTCCTTTCCACCTAAATTCATCAAAATTTTAACAAAATCTTACTGAAATAATTAATTTTTATACTAAAATGATTAAAATACCCTGCCCTTTCCGTTTTGCCCATCCCATCTCTCTCTTTCTTCTCTCTCTCTCTCTCTCTCCGTCTGCCCAACCCCCCAACCTCGATTGGGTTGCCCCTCCTTACTCCCTTTCTCAGTTTTGCTGCCACCTCTTGCCACCTTTTGCCCCCTACCTCACACTGGGTCCCTCCCCCTCCTGCCTCAGTTCACCCCCCACCCGGAGACTAGGTCCCCTTATCTCGCCTTCGCTCGCCCCCACCCCCCCCCCCCCCGCTACCAATTTGTGAAATGAGTTTCCCCCCTCCCAATTCATGATCTAGGTTTTTGGGTCCCTCCCCCACCGTGACACCGATGCCGCCTTCCCCTTTCGCGATTTGAGTGTTGGCTCTCCCCCACGTCACTGCTATCACTGAACTCATACCCCCTTTTCTCCGTCGCAGATTGCCCACCCCCCTCTATGTCACCGCCGAACTGGGTTTTGAGGGGGGAAAAGAGGGAGAGAGACAGAGAGAAAGGAGAGGAAACTTTTTTTATTTATTTATGATTTTTTCTATTTTTGTTAAACTAACTATTGTTATATTACTAAAATACCCTCATAAGTTAACGGATTTGGACGAAAATGACCATAAAGACTAAAAAAAAAAAAAGCGTTTAGGGTCATCTCAACCAAAAAAAAAAAAAAAGAACGGGAACCAAACGATCATCTTTGAAAGAGTTTAAAGACTATTTAGGCCAATTATTCCTTTCTTTTTTTTTTTTTGTTAGAGAAATTTAAACATATACATAGCAGATTTAGATATTTTAGTTATATGGGATATATATAGGTATATAAATAGGGTTTTTTTTTTTTCAATGGGAAATAATGTTACTTTAATAAATTCTCTATTTACCTATTAAATTTGGTGTTTACTTCAAATATTTTAAAATCTTATTATTTAATTCAAAATTTCTTTTATTGTAAAAATGTTACTTATTAAAATTAAAAAAAAAAAAAAAACACCTTATACAATTTTCTAAATTAAAGGAGGCCTCTACATGCACACTCACGGGAGAAAGAGGCACATAGGTTTTTTTTTTCCCCTCCTGAAATTTAAACATGTAAATGGCAGATTTTATAAATAGGTATATAAATTGGGGGGTTTTTTTTTTCTTTTTTTCAATGGTAAATAATGGTAAAACAAAATTTATGCTCAAGTTGATTGTAACTAACCTATCAGGATATTATATGTTATGAAAAGTTACGAACAAAAGACAAATTTTAAACTTACGCAAGTACGTTATATAAATGGAGAGTTAAGCTTCAAGCATTTAGTAAAGTAACAATGAAGATAATACTTAAATGAAAAATTCACTGGAGTCAGTTTATCCATTATTGTTATGAGAGGATCTATGATACATACCTTTTTATATACTTTATTAGTAGGACTCCATCTAAAACCATTCAAAGTTTATCGAATGGATAAGATATAAATGGTGCATAATAACTAAAATAAGCCCTTGATTTATAGGATCGCAAAAAATAAAAAAATTGAACTCTTCTTCATCTTCTTCGTTGGGATTTCGCTGGAGGTTTGTGGCAAAAGGGGCTGTTGCCGAGGGAGTTGGAAGGGTGGGTTTTGTTGAGGTTCATGTAGATCTGGCACGTGAGTCATCACGTCGCTGGGTCTAGGCAGGTTGGGGGGCGGGGTAAAGGGTGGGGTTGTGTCGCACGGATATGGCATTGGGTTATCCCGTCACTGGGTTTGGGCACAGCAAAAGGGGTGGCAGTAGGGGGCCTGGGCCGCGCGGATCTAGAGCTAGGGGTTGGTTGGGTTTCGCCATTTAAACCCGCCCTCGTGGCAAGTCGGTACCACACAATAACATTAGCTTGTCTCATCTTATGACTTAAAACATATTCTTATCATGTGGTTTAATATTACTGTACATGCCTCATAATGTCATTATATCAAAGCATATAACATACCATAACATCAACCATAACATAAAACATCATAACATACAACATCTGTAAATCATGTAAATCAATTCATGATTTCTTGAAAAACATGTCATGCAACAAAAACGTTTTGTCCATACTACAGGCGGAGTTGTACTTACCTGTTACGTTACGTTACGTCGTGAGTTTGTTGCTCCTATCAGTCGCAACAACAAGTTAACTTCCTGTTTTCAAAAAGAACATAAGGTAAGGATCGTCCTACCTTATCATAAATCATAATCATTAAATGTTGGTATCCTGACCAATATTCATGAGTAACCCTAATTATATGTCCCCTACATCCTCTTATAATAACTCGCTCGGTTACTTGTCGTAACCCTAGGGCTCAATTACTTATAAAGCACTACCCCATTGGGTTACCATTGGTAACCATAGGGTAAGGCTCAACCCAATAACTTAGGTATCTTAACCGGTCACTATCGATCATCTTTTTGGTCATTCTTCCATATAAAAACCATATTTTTATAAAACCGTAACTTTTAAGCAAAAAAAGTTAAAAATTGTCAAACTCTAAGAACAATATTTGAAAACAGTTCTTAATTTTAGTATCGGTCATGTCCAGGAATTTCCTGCTTTTGCACTGTTTTCTGAAAATCCTACTCGGGAATTTCCCGTTTCCTGCATAGTTTTTAAGATATACTTTTATCTTAATAATCTGCTAAGAATCTGAAAAAGCTTTCTTCATAAAAGTTGTAGACCTTGAATAACACTACAATTTTTGCTTCCTACTCAAAACTTAATTCTGCCTTTAACTTGTTCATGTCCCTGGTTGAAGCTGCCTGACCGTGCATAGCGTTTGGGCAGAGCAGGGCTCGGGTTTTCACAAAAACGGAAGCCTTTGGAGCTTATAAAACATTGCCTCTTAGGATTTTCAATTCTCTACAACTTTGTAGTTTTGAGTTTTCCCAAATTCGGCCTCTAAGGATCTCAAAATCATATTTCCAGAAAGCTACCCAGTTTTGACCCGAAACTGGCAGTTTCCATTTAAGTTGGTCCTTATGTAAAATTACGCACACACTACCTCAAACGGTTAAAACCGTGAGCCTATATCAAGCATGTAGTGCGTTATGTAATGTTTTCATCACCTTGCATTCATATTTCCTCCATATAATCTTCATATAAACCTAAATGGTTGTCTATATCAAAATTACGGTTTTTAGGGTTTTCTTGAACCCTACTTGCAACATACATCATCCTTCTCATTTTCACTCATCCAAAATAACATACTTCTTCTTGAACATATAGGGACATATAACAAACACCGAATAGGCACACATACATACCATAATTTCTCTTAAGCATATTATCAAAAAACAGGCATCAAACCATAATTCAACACCAATAAACCCTAATCAAGCGCCTATCAAGCACTCTAAGCTTTTGCATGAAAATAAAGGGTGAGCTTATGCTCTTATATAACTCAACTTGAAATACACTTAAACCTTGAATCAAACTTAATTAAATAACTAGAAGGTAGAGAGGTTTACCTTAAGATCCAAAAGAGTGGATCTACCCTTAGTTGAGAAAATTTTATTTTCCCTCCAACCCTTACCAAAAACCGTCCTCTCTATCTCTCACTTTTCTTTCTTTCTTTCTTGGCTTGGCTCCTAAGGGGCTAAAGAACTAGAGAATGAGCTGCCAATGTTGAGTTTCACTAAAAGCTTACAAATGAACTCACCTTCACCTATTTATAGGTGAAACTATTTTTCTTCAAGAATTGCATGATGGTCTTTAAAAGCAAAATTTTTGCTCATAGACCCCATGTGGTGGCCGGCCATATAAGGTCATGTGGAAGATCTTGCTTGTTCAAGCTCAACACTTAGTCAAGTAGGCAAAACTAAAGTGCATACTCATCAAAGCTAGAAGCATGATATGTTGAGCTCTCAAAAATAGGGTAACTTTTATTTCTAAATTGCATATTGATCCTTAAGAGTAAAATTCTTGCTCATAGAACCAATGTGGTGGCCGGCCATATAGGGCCATGTAGAAGGTCTTGCTTGTTCATGCTCAACACTTAGCCAAGTAAGCAAGGCTAGTTGCTTACTCACCAAGCCTACAAGCATGACATGTCATCTTCACAATTTTTCTTATTTGTCATGCTTAAAGAATAAGGTAATTTCATTTCTAAAATTGCAACTTGGTCCTCAAGAGCAACATATTTGCTCATAAATGCATGAGGTGGCCGGCCATAGGGTGCCATGTGGAGGTACATGTTTGTCGAAGCACAACATTTAGTCAAACAAGCAAGGCTAGTGTGCTTAGTCACCAAACCTAGAAGCATGAGATGTCAAATTCTCCTTGACTTTGCATATTTGCCTTTAAAACAATTATTTTCCCTTCCTTATCCTTAGGATGGCCGCCCATATAGCCTTTTTGGAGACTAAGAAAAATCTTTCAACTTAATCTCTAACTTAACTACTTGTTCCCCAAGCCAATTGCTTGTTCACCAAGTCACTAAGGCAACCAACCATGTGTTGGCTTGAGATGCAAAGAAACCATACAAACCTGTCCCTAGCTTATCTTCCTTGCTATGTAACTAAGTTTGTAAGCAACCATTAGCCTAGTTGGAAGTTTGGTTAGGAAAATCCCTAATTCCCATGGTTTAAAAATTACATACTTAATCATCATTACTTACTTTTCTTAAAATTACACTTTGACTCCAACGACAAAATATTTGCACTTTAGTCCCTGAAGGTGGCCGGCTATGGTAGAGTCACTTGGCTTCCAATTCTTGCTTAGTCATCCTCTTAATACTTTTTTAATTTTCTAAAAATCCATACTTATTTACTTTTCTTAAAATTGCATATTGACCCCTGAAGATAAAATATTTACACTTTAGTCCCTGAAGGTGGCCAGCTATGGTGGAGCCACTTGGCTTCCAATTCATGCATAATTATCCACTTAATTCCCAAAATCCCTTAATATAAATATGTAGTCCATTTTATTACTAACTCAGATAATATTAATACTGTTTTTCACTAAAAACAGTACTGTCATACTGGACTGCAGTCCATAATTCATCTGAATAAAATTGGACTGCGTATAGGATTTTTCTTAGGACTTGAAGCTACTTAGTCCTTATTGTCCTAAATAATGTGCTTGATTTTTCTAGAGTGGTCTTGAACCTTATTCTTACTTATTCATACGTGATGATGGTTTATCGCAGTATAATTTCCATACTACTAATTACACTGCAAACCTGTCTCAGTCAAACCTTCGGTCAACCTGGTCAAATATTGACCGGTATAAAATCATAAATTTTCATTCTGCTCTTTTTCATCCAAAAGGCCTCATGCTTGACCCAGCAAACTATTATTGTGTCTTATAGCTAATTAACCGAGAACTCAGCATATACTAATATTTAACTCAGATCATGAGCTTGACATCGCCATACCTGATTCAGTTATAGATTTTACTTGTCTCTAAGGAAATCATAAGTTCATCACAATTTCGAGTTATTCCGTTAGGTTCCTTTGCTAGCTTACATTGTTCCGGGTGAGTGCCAAAGGGCACCAATTCCAATGACTAGCTCCTTTGAAACTTGAAGAACCTATAGAAATTCTAGTGACTAATCTTTCTTCTTCATTTTCAAAAACAAAGTGGGAAGTCATAGGAAAATTGGCATTGCAATAGATTACTAAAGTTTAAGGGGTAATATGCCTAAAGTTTTTAAAAGTAGCTAATTTGCTAAAGGCATTATAGTTTAAGGGTATTAGGGAAAGAGTTCTAGAGAGACAAAGAAAGCGATAGAGAGAGAAAGAGTATATCTGAGAATGAAAGATAATTTCTCATTAACTCAAGAGTTGGTTACAGCCAAGAATAAATAGATTACACAAACCAATTACAAGACTCGACATGTACAATCTATAACAACCTATAACAAACTTAAAAACTGCCTAAGTATTATTCCTAACACCCCCCCTCAAACTAAGAGTAGATAATTGTTCAACTCTTAGTTTGAATCTCATGTCAGCAAACCGAGAACTAGAAATAGCGTTAGTAAAAACATCAGCTGTTTGACCTTGAAAGGGAACATGTTTGATTTCCATCTTCTTTTGTAGAACCTTTTCTCTGACAAAGTAAAGATCCAGTTCAATATGCTTTGTTCTAGCACGAAGAACTGGATTTCTTGCTAACATCACTGTGCTAACATTATCATACCAAATAATTGGATTCTTGACTTAAGGCACCTGAAGTTCCCTTAGTAAAGACTGTAACCATGTAATTTCTGCTAATAGATTAGATAAGGCTCGAAACTCAGCTTCTGTTGAGGATCTTGAGACTGTGTGTTGCTTTTTTGAAGACCAAGAGACAAGATTAGACCCCAAATAAACATAATAGCATGAAGTAGACCTCTTGTCATCTAGATCGGATTCCCAGTCAGCATCACAAAATCCAACAACATTCAAGCCTTGGTTTGGACCTTGAGAATCAGATTTTCATAGATGAAGACCAAAATCCAAAGTTCCAGCTAAGTACCTCATAATCCTTTTCACAGTTTTCCAGTGAGCTTCCAAGGGATTATGCATGATTTGGCATACCCTGTTAACACTATAGGCTATTTCTGGCTGTGTGATGGTGACATACTGCAAAGCACCAACAATACTTCTATAAAGTTGAGGACTTTGCACTGGATCACTCCCATAAGCTGTCAATCTCAACCCATGTGTCATAGGAACAGAGACTGGTTTGGCAAATTGCATCTTGGCTCTGACAAGAAGGTCTGTAATGTACTTTGTCTGTGACAAATGTAAACCAGACTCATTATGTTTAACTTGAATCCCAAGAAAATAGTTTACCTCTCCAAGGTCCTTGAGTGCAAACATTCCATTCAACCTAGTCACGAGTTCCTGTATTGCATGAATATCACTCCCAGTCAACAGAATATCATCTACATAGACCAACACAAACAAAAATGTCTGAGGAGTGATCTTAAGATACAAGGACTGGTCAGACTTGGCTGAGACAAAGCCAAAAGAAATTAGTGCATAATAGAGCTTTTCAAACCATGCACGAGGGACTTGTTTAAGGCCATAGAGAGACTTGTGGAGGCGACACACCTTGTGAGGATTGCTAGGATCTTGAAAGCCAGATGGTTGCTCCATATACACTTCTTCCATTAGACTCCCATTAAGAAATGCATTATTGACATCAAGTTGTCTAATTGTACATCTTCTTGAGAGAGCAACAGTAAGTACAACTCGAATTGTTGTAGGCTTGATAACTGGGCTAAACGTTTCATTAAAATCAAAACCAGCCACCTTATGAAAGCCCTTTGCAACTAAACGAGCTTTATACTTGTTCACTGCACCATCAGGATTCTCTTTTACTTTAAAGACCCACTTACAGCCAATAGCCTTCCTGCCTAATGGTAGATCAACTAGTGACCAGGCGCCATTTCTTAACAAGGCCAAATACTCATCTTCCATTACCTGTTTCTATTTCAGATCCTATAAAACATCTGTAACTGTTGCAGGTTCTTTGCTAGCCATGAAAACTTTTGGGTCTCCGAGTACCATCCTTACTCCTAGTAACCATGGGATGAGAATTACCAGCACTTGTACTACCAACATCTGTTCTTCTTGATTGAGCAGCAACCTGTGATACATCAGACACAATAGAAATAGGTGCAGATCTAACAACTGTTGTATCATCCAAGACTCCATGATTAGAACTTGACTCAGTTTCAAGAGATAGACTAGAAAGATTGGGAGAAGAAATAAAACAAGGCTGAGGCAGTGAGGAAATAGGAGATAAGGAAATAGGTGAGTGAGATTCTTTGGTAGCTTTTTGAGCAAAAGGAAATGTGTATTCATCAAATAGGACATCTCTAGAAATGACAATCTTCCCAGAAGAATCTAGACACTTATAACCTTTCTGATTCAAGCTATACCCCAAAAAGGTACATTGAGAGGACTGAAAATTGAACTTATGATGACTGCAAGGCGTAAGATTTGGAAAACACAAGCAACCAAAAACTCTTAGTTGAGAGTAAACAGGGTGAGTATGAAAGAGTTTTTCTAATGATGACAAAGCTCCAAGAACAAGAGTAGGAAGTCTGTTAGACACAAAAACTGAGACCCTAAAAGCTTCATCCCAAAACTTTAAAGGCAGAGACGCTTTTGCAAGCAAAGTAAGGCCATGTTCAACAATAGTTCTATGTTTTCTTTCTGCCAGATCATTTTGTTCATGAGTATGAGGACAAATATGTCCATGAATAATGCCAAAAGACTGTAAAAAAGTAGTAAATGGCCTATATTCACCTCTTCAATCAATTTGGATAGCAAAGATTTTTGAATCAAGTTGTAATTCCACAAGCTTTTTAAAATTTTCAAAAGTTTGAAGAGCATCTGACTTTTGTCTAAGCTTGTATATACAAGTAAACCTGGTGGCAGCATCTATAAAGTGAACATAATAACGATAACCATTGGCAGAAATTGTAGGTGAAGGACCCCATAAGTAAGAGTGAATTAATTGCAATGGCTTTTTATATTCTGTGTTATAACTAGGAAAAGGTAGCTTGTGCAATTTACCTAAACAACATGCTTGACACAATAAAGGAACAACTTTATTAGAATAAGAAATGTTACATTTTGCAAGAACAACTTTTACAACCTTATTTGAGAGATGGCCAAGTCTATTATGCCATAGATCAAAAGTTGTACAAGTTGTATGGGATACATCAGAAGACACAGAACTAGGTAAACTAGTAGAAGAAGTGAAAACAGTATGTTTGTGTTCCTGTGAGATTGATGACGACTGAGGTATGAAGGTAGGACCATGTTGGAGATGAATTTGACTGTTATCAAACACATAAAGTCCATCTTAAAGCTTCCGCATTAGCAAAATAGTATGAGTAGCCTAGTCCTTAACAAAACAAACAGTGGAATGAAACTCAAAATATACGTTGTTATCATGAACAAACTTAGAGACACTAAGAAGATTTTTTGTGATTTTAGAAACATGAAGTAATTGTTTTAGAACAAGACATTTAGAGGGCTCTAAAGAAGAATGAAACATGGAATGACGAACATGAGTTATAGTTAGATCCTTACCATCACCAACATAAAGTTGTTCTGGTCTATTGTATTGGCTTTTAACATCAGATTGGAAGTCTCAGAAGTAACATGATTGGTAGCACCTGAATCAGGGTACCAACTGTGGGCATACATAGTTTCAGCAGTTGCCAGCATAGCAGTAATTTGAGGATCCTCTGAGCTGTGAGATGATTCACCAAGCAAAGCAACATTGCCCTAAACTCGACCAGAAAACTATCCTAGTCCATTGTAAGAAGGATCAAATCTATAGTAGCACTGTAGAACCTCATGACCCATTTGTTACACAATTGACACACAACTTTTTTAACACCAGAACTAGCATGATTCCAGTTACCACCTGAGTTCCAATTAGCACCGCCACGACCACCTGCAAATTTGCCACCATTAACAAGACGTCCTTTGCCATTAGCAGGACCCCCACGATTATTAGAGAAAGAACCACCACTGTAAGGAGGGTGTGAACCAGATGGAAATTTGGCCTTAGGAAAACTACGATCAGATTGAGTAGGAAAGAATTGTCACTTGCTTTGTGCATAATTTGCAGTAGCTACATTAGCCAAACTTGAGTCAAGCGATTTAGCATTCTTATCAAGTTTGACTTCATAGGCAAGAAGAAGAGCTTCAACATCCTCCGCAGAGTAATTATCTGTTCTTGAACTAATAGCTAGTTCAACACAATCATATTCTGATGGTAAACCCTCAAAGATTGCATCAATTTGATCATTTACAGCATACTATGACCTACTAGAGCTAAAAGATCGATAAACCCCCTAATCTTGAGTAGATACTCATTGATTGTCAAAGACTCCTTTTTGGTGGACTAAAGTTGAGTTTTGAATTGTGTTACCTTAGCTCTTATTTGGCTAGCAAAATATAATTCAATCATCCTCTAAATTTGTGCAGAGGACTCACAATTCACCATTCGAGAAACAATCCCTTCAGTCATGGAAGACATAAGCCAGGACATGATTAATTGATCCTATTGATCCCAATCCAAGAACTCTAAAGTAACTCGTCCAAGAATCTCATCTTTAGCAGAAAGAAACTTAACTGAAGGAGTAGAATCAAATAAGAAATTCTGAAGACGATAACCTTTGATCAAAGAAAGAACCTATTTTCGCCAAATCAGAAAATTATTCTGATTTAGCTTGTCCCAATCGGATGAGAAAAAGAAATAGGAAGAAATCTCTGTAAATTCGCCTTTGTTGCCATTGTTGTCAACCTTGAAGGACCTTCAGCTTGAACTCCGTTCTCTGTCGCCGGAAAAGATTGCATCGTCGGAGTCGGAGTTGGCTCTAATACCATATTAGGGAAAGAGTTTTAGAGAGAGAAAGAAAGAGATAGAGAGAGAGAGTATATCTGAGAATGAAAGATCATTTCTCATTAACTCAAGAGTTGGTTACAGCTAAGAATAAATAGATTACACAAACCAATTACAAGTCTCCACGTGTACAATCTATAACAACCTATAACAAACTTAAAAACTGCCTAACTTTTATTCCTAACAAAGGGTGTTTATCAACCTAACTAGGAAAAAAGATTAAAATCAAATAAACAAAACGAACTGAGATTCAAGACTGATTGAAGAAAGAAGCTGTTCTTCAACGCTATCATTGAAATTGCTTAGAGTCAAAAATAGATACAAATCAACCAAATGAAAATCCGAATGTACCAAGAACTAAACAAATTTGACTAACTAAATCTAATATACAAAAAATCTCACAAAGGTTACAATCTATGCCAACAATTTGTCATTGCTGATCAACATTTTCACCAACACGAGTCTCGGCACCTGCACATTTCGCCTCCTCATGAAGACGCATTCGTTTGTTGCTTTCTTTCGTTTCAAAATCACTACCATTTTCTCCAGCTTTTAGCTTCACCGGTAGAGACGATAATGAAGATTCAGTTTTAGACTCCGCTACCAAAGGTTGTT
The DNA here is from genome assembly GCA_025413485.1 of Ficus microcarpa. Lineage (NCBI taxonomy): Eukaryota > Viridiplantae > Streptophyta > Magnoliopsida > Rosales > Moraceae > Ficus > Ficus microcarpa. Next base: position 2,438,054 of record CM046378.1, read on the forward strand.
GCTCTGAATCATGGCAGCCGGGACTAGTCACAGATGATAGGGCTTGGGAATTAGAAACTGAGGCACTTCCAGCTTTCTGTTGTTCCTCTAGGATCTTTTGCAAGTACCTTGCATGCTCCTCAATGCGGAGTTGAAGCGCTCTTTGGACCTGTGTTGAGGGATAGTTAACATTCTTATTATTAAAATTTCCCCTACATGGAGTAATTGCAAAAATAGTCAAAATTTCAGATCTCTAATTGCTTTTCTTTTTTAATGCCCTTGAGAGAAATATAATTTCTTTACATACATATATATGATTTATTTCCGCCTTTTAGTAAATCACTAATTCTGTTCTTTACAATCAAGTAAATCATCGGATTACCCTAACAAACCGGACATGAAACTAAAGGAAAAAATTAACGGACATTTTTAGATAAGCACGAAAAATGGACATTCATTGCAATTTCTCTCATTTTGTTCACCTTTGTTGACGATATGCGGTCAAATTCAAGCATCAAATTGTCGTTGACATGTAGATTGTTAAGGGTAAAAAGAAACTCAAGTCCCATATTGTAAGAATAAAACAACAACAACGTGTATATATAGTTATTGGGTTATTCTACTTAACAGGTTGACCTTTTAAGATGGAAGTCCAACCGTTTAGAAGTCGAAAATTTCACACAGATAACCATATTTTAAAACAAAATGTGACTCATACCTCAAGCTGCTCATGCAGTTGTTTCTGAACTTCCATTTGCATTCTAAGAGCCTCAGTGATTTGGATGCTTCTACAACAACAAATACAAAGAAATGATAATATCAAACTTACTCTGTTCTGATAATAATTGGATTGGAAAGCTTTATTTTACAAAAATGCTAAACAACCGGACTCGGGAAGTCAGGTTGTACCGGAAGGGCGTGGGCCTCATGGACATGTGAGGCGTAACCGTCATCTCACAACCCTACTCACTTGTTCGGAAGTACTCTTTATTTTTAGCTTGGCATGCTTTATCTTACCTTTCTTTTTTCCTTTTTAGGACTTTTTTCCCTTTTTCTCTGCATTATCATCTCCAACATGATGTTTGTTTCTTATCCAAGAAGAACAAAGATATAGAAAAAGAAAGAAAATACCGACCCTTTTTTACGACCATCGCCTTCATTGCTGCTTGAAACTGTTTTCTTTTCTTCAGGGCTACAAGGCTTCTTTTCTGCAGAGTGGCAAGGCAGCGTATAATAAGTAACAATTCTAGAAATTAATCCAACCAAAGACGAACCAAATTATTTTTTATTTGAGGAGATGTGCTGAGAAGGAAAACAACTCCTTAACTCCTATCTTAGAAGTGAAAAAAATCAATGACAAAGAAAGCAAATTTTGTAGAACAAATTGTAAGATCTGTTTTAGCTATTTTACCGATTTTAGCAAATTTTGTAAACTATGAAAGCAAAAATCGCACATGCAATATTACAACGGTTTCAGTAAAAACCTAAACTACGGGGCATGCCCAGCTATTGAACAATCAACTAAGTAATAAAGATTACAGAATACAGACACCAGTCAGACTTAAAAAAAAAAAAAAAGAAGAAGAAAAAAGGAAAAAAGAAGACTCCTTTTTAATTTTAGCATGTAGACATCACAATTAGAGCAAACCATTCTCTCATCATAATTATTTATTTTTTTTCTTACCTTCCTTTTTCTCTGGCATATACTTGGCAAGTCGGTATTTCTAGAGAAGGACATGAAAAGAGAGGAAAAAGAATTAAAAGATTAGATGCTTACCCAACAACCGTACTTAAATCGCTTGTAGAAAATTATAGACAAATACCTGTAAGTGGCTTTTCACATGGTAAATGGTTAGACCGTCGACATTCATACGCTTTAGTACGCCCTTCGGAGTGGCCTCTACATTTAGTGGTAAGGTAATAAGGCAGGGTGTAAAACTGAAAACAGGACTAGAAACAGTTTATGGCCAAATAGAAGAACTAGCTACTTACTTTCAGCTCCATCAAGCTGGTTGACAGCCTCTACAAATAGCTCGTGGAGCTCGGGCGTCCATCGCATTCGTGGTTTATTTGCAGTGGCAGCCCCAGGAGATGGAAGAGCATCGATCGATGGTGGTGGTGGTGGTGGTGCTGCTGCTGCTGCTGCTGTGGACCAATAACTTGGGTTGCACATCAACTCTATGGAAGGTTCTAATGAAACTTGAGGTGTCTCATATATTTCCTGAATGAAGAAAGGAGAAGGAAAAAAAATAATAATAAGGATTTCTCTGTCAATAAATACTTTTTGTCTACCAAAAGAAAAGGGATATTAACAATAATTCTATGAATCATAGCTACAATACACTTACATCGACTCCGGGAATTTCTCCATGGTCTGTGATGGCGATATCAAGTTCATCTGATAAATAATGCAGCTCGAGTTGCTCGGTGAGTGCTAGACTGTCACTTGTACAAGTGAGACCATGAAAGCTGTTATGAGATGTATCCCCTGGTAAGTTAAGAAAGTCCTTCAGTAGAGCCTCCGATTGATCCTCGTTGTATTGGTTATTGCTGATATCCCCACTAAAAATCGGAGGAGATTTTGTAGAACCAACTGCAGAACTAGACTGGTTGCAGGTTGGAGGCGGTAGGAATGGCAAATTTCCAAGCTGCAGATTGGTTTCCGAGCTTGATGAAGATGACTGGTATAAACTGGTACAGAATACAGAAGAGCGTGAAAATGCATTGTTGGCGTGATGTAGATGGGAAACGGGAGATACAGCACTGCTCGACTCGGACTTGAAGTTGTACTTAGAAGGATTGACATAAGATGCACCCATGAAAGTCGGAGAACTGAGAGACTCTTTATGTATGAAAGGTGAGGGGCGTGGAGATGAACATTCAGCAACCAACAAACTCCTCCCTTCTGATCCACTACTCAAAAAATCATGCACTGGAGTGCAATATGGCTGCGGAACTCCTTTGGAAGGCTCGCCTTGTGTTGCAGATATGATACCGTGGTGGTTCATCATGGTTGATGGAAATCTAACGTTCATAAACTGATCAAAGAGTGAAAGAATTAATGCAGTCTTCAACTAGGAAATGACGAGCAATTCCTACTTGTGAGTCGGTGTTCTCTGATATTTCCTCTAATGCATTTTTTTTTTTTTTAACTCGTATAAGAAACAAGGAATCACATTTGCACAACACAAATTTGCTTATTTCGTTAACAGTTTACCCCCAACCTGTTCTTCTTATTTTAGTGGGAGGAAAAAAACTAGACATCTGATTTCTGATTCGAGATTAGAAGAACTCTGCTAATCCCATCGACTAGAGGATATCTCGCTACATATAACTTAGTCCTTTCAGGTACATTTCCTGCAAACCAGATAAACACTAGGATAATCAGTGTAGTCGCACCCGTTGAAAAGAAAATTCAGTTTCCTATAGCGAGGTAAAAATGATAGTGAATTCATAACAGAAAAAAATCGAGTAGGACGAAAAAAATCTACAGTCTGTTGATCAAAACTTGTATAAAATGATGAGTTCAATACTCAAGTGAAACCTTTTTGCACAACAACAAGTGTTATTAGCAATAAACAAGTGATAACACTTGAATTTGCAACTGTTTAGATAGTAAAAAAAAAAAATTAGCACTTTTTAGATTTCTATATCTTTCACATATGTTTTTTATGAGCAAGCCTTGAAGCCTGTCATATCAAAATAGTCGCCTACAAATAAATACTAACAACTATCTTCTTATGGGTCCTTTTTTTTCCCCTGACAATACCACAGGAAAAGGAAAAAAAAAAAAAATGCAGCGACTACAGATGCAGTAATTTTCCGGGGGAAGGTGTATTCACTAAATGGTTTTGTAATCACAAAGAGCGTCCAACAAGGTTTAATTAAATAATAATAATAATAAGTTTCCAAAACAAAATGAAATTCTCTAAACTTGGAATCAAGAGAAACAAGCTTAAAAGTTAAAAGAGCTACAAAGATGACATTCTGTCCAAATCACTGTTTCTCAAATATTTTTCCAAGACGGGAAAGACTTTACTCTGTCATCTTCTTTCTTTTTTTTATCCTTTCTAACTAAAAGTAAAAAGACACACAAAAAAACCAAGTTAAAACCTAAAACACCCAACTTCAGAAGTTTCCGGAAATCCACAATTCTACACCACATAACACTCAAAAAAAAAAAAAAATGAAAAAAGAGAAAAATTATGGAAAAAAAAAAAAAAATCTCACCTATTGAAGGAGCGAGAGAAATAGAGAAGACTATGGCTGGTGGCTGTTCTTCTTAGCTACGTTGGAACAGAAATAGGATTTGGTTTTTGGAGTTTGGAGTTTTGGCTGCGCTAAATGATTGACATTAGTTTACCTGGGAAAAATGGCCAATGAGAGATAACAAGTGGATTCAACTCATCTTCTCTTCTAATTATTAAGAAGGGGAAAAAAAAAATGGAAACCAATATTCAGTAAAGATGACGATTGCATTTACAAAAACGGTCAAGTTCATGCCCCCACGCGCCTCCCCCAGCGAGTGTAGTCCACGCTCCCATGGCCTGCTATTCTTGGGAATTAGCTAGCCTATCATTTCTCATTTGGCAGATACGTCGTACTAAAAACTAGGAAGAGAATTTTCATTTGCCAAATTGTGTTCCGTCTTAACTAAAACTCTTCTTCACCAATTCATTTTCACCACGCAATTGCACGTTTCGATCCAATCGTAAAATGCTTTTGAATGTTTCTTTCGAATCGCGAGTCTGTTAGAACAATGACTGGAGTATGACTTTTATCGGTTATAATTGAAATATCTGTTTGATAGAAATGTTCACAAAAAAATGGAAAATGGTTCATATTATAAAACTTTAATTGCAGTAAAAAAAAAATATGCACAAAATAATTATTCCAATTTTATAGAGTTTACATAATTTGGATACTTGATAATTCATGATATTTATGATAAACCTTTTTATTATATGTATTATTTTAAAACATGCTCAGAAAAAAAAAAATGATCTTATTTCACTTCTCTCGTCATTAAGTTTGAGTTTTTTGAAAATAAAAGAGAAAGAAAATGAGATAAAGATGAATGTGTTTGAAGTTTGGAGTTGAGTTGAAAATTTTCAATTGAAACTGATACTCTAAACGCCTCTTAAATAAGTATGTGTTTGGATAGTTTTTGTTAAATATAATATTTAAATAAAAATATATAAAAAATGAATGTGGTATAAATTATTAAGAATTAAAAATTTTAAATTTAGATTTAAGTTGAATTATTATAAAACAATAAAACATAAAAATAATTTCACTCAATCCTTGATCCAACTAAATACCTATTATATTTGAGTACAACGACAACCATTTCAAACCTCATCCAAAGGGGCCATCAATTTTTGCTTTTCTACGTTTCTATTTATTTCATTTTGACAATGATTGTAAACTCAATAATTTGTAAACTCAACGGTGTGTTATTTAATACGAATAATATAGGTCGAGGGGGTGGGGTCCGTTTTTCTTTCATCCTCATGATCTATATTGGCGTCTTGGTAGTGCTTTATATAAAGTCCGTTTACTGCTAGGGCGAATATGAACGACAAATACCCATGACAACACAGAGCCACAAAATCCAAGATACATACAAATGTGTGTGTGTGTGTGTGTATAATTTTATAATTACATAGCATGTTTTGAGTAATCCCGTTACCCCAAATATTCAATGTTAATTTAAGCAATTTAAATTAAATAAATTTTTTTTTTAAGAAAAAAGAATTTAAAAGTGGTACTATTATTTTCAGGTTTGCAGTTCTACAGACAGGAAAACTTTCTCTAGGTATGGCAGAGACATGTCATTTATACTAATTTTTCTTAATCGTCCACCTGAGGCCTACCTTGTCTTCACTAAACCATACTTAACAGCCGAAGCTAGAGCTGGACTTAAGAAAAGGCAGTGAGAATCGAACCTAGATGATCAAAGAGGAGATGCCTGGCAAAAGCTTCGCACTTCTTTGTCATCCCATCCACCCATATGGGTGTTTAAATTAAAGAATGTTAATTAAAAAGTTAGTAACGGGTATGTGGATCTGGGTCCAGATCTACGGTTCTCTTTTTCTATCTAAATAATTATCCCTCCAATATTGTTTTGACAACTTATCAATGTGTTTAAGTATTTTTAATATTTAACATTTTATATTTGATTAAATTTTAAAATTCAGATGATATAATGTAACATTATATTGAGTGACAATTAATAAGATAGAAAATTTAGAATATCATATCCCATAGTAATTTAATGATAATTTCAAACTTGATTTTGTACTCTAAATTAAAGAAGAAAAAGGAAGAGAACAACAAAAAGAAAGTAGAGGGATTTTTTTATTTTCATTGCTCCATCAACCAATTGTCTATATATATATATATATATATATATATATATATATTATTTTATTTTATTATTTTCATTGCTCCATCAACTAATAAATGTATATATAAAAATATTTGATATCGAAATTGTGTAGTTCATTTCAGCAGAAAAATTGGCTTGTTGTGAAGTACACCATTATAAAGATGCTAGAACTTTCCTTTCCATTTCTTAAAATAGAGTCACTCTTTTGCTTAAGTTACTATAAACTAAAGAAATACTGATCTTACTCAAGTCCTTGTATTTACATCATTAAAGCAGAAAAAAAACTTTAGGTATTTCGCCAATATGAGATCTTTGTGAACTCAACAAAGAAGATCCTAGCACAAGTTTTAGCACAAATTTTTAGTTCAAATTTTTTATTTAATTGACGTCTCCTAAATAAAAGATCATCTGACTCAGTTATTACTTAGCCTTAATTTAACACTCTAATAATGGGTGGTGTCTTGAACTTCACAAAGTTTTCCTGGACAAGTATTTTTCTTAAGTTTTAGATTAGAGTAATGACAATAAGTATTTTTATTACGAAAAAAATTTTTGACTTAAAATGGTCGTTAATTATTATTCCTTAGTTTTTGAAAGGAACCTCATATTTATGTATTCAGTTCTATAATAAATTGTCTCCCTCCAACTTGTGTTTTTTGATGAGTGCAAAAGGTCATTTACTATTACAACATAAAAAAAGAATGATAAAGCCGAACCAAAAGGCAAAAAATAAATAAATAAATAATAATAATATGAAATTATCGTACTTGTTCAAGTTTTAAGCAAATATGATCTGGAAATTATCGGAGGAAATCCAAGTAAATATGATTGTGTTCCAAACTTCCAACTAGAAATTACAATAGTTATGTGTAATTAAAATACTTTTGGCTGCTGGGCAATGTTTTTTCCTTTTTTCCATTTTCCATTTTTTCCCCCTTCTAGTGTTTCAACTTGTTTCTCTAATTTTTCTATCTTTTAAGGAAGCTTTGTCATGTCTATTTTAGAACATTAATTTTTGGACTTTCAAATTGTCCAATGACACAATTTGTTCTCTTTCTGTTGTTTTTATATTTATTTATTTTTACTTTTTGTTTTCTCTTAACTGTAATTTTACACTTAACTCTACCATTATAAGTGTAAAGTTCAAATCTCCAACGGTCACCCCAATTCAAAATAATAATAATAATAATAATAATAATAATAATAACAAATAAATAAATCCCTTAGTTTGCAACTTGCAATTAATTAAATAAAGGAAAATTTCCCAATTGTTTCTCCGTCTAACCTTTGATCCTCCATTAATAAATAGGTCCCACATTGTTGAAGACTAACCACAAATTTGGCAATTAAAAAATTAAAACGTGAAAGCGCACCTATAATAATAATTAGACGTAAGAAGTGGGCCTCTAATATTTATAATTTTATTTAGGATTATTATAAAAGATGATCCATTATCATCAATCATATACAAAAGCAACCATATGCATTTGTGCAAAAATGACCTTGGTTTCTTCATCATCCTTTATTAATTGAATCGTTCTGTAGAAGAATTGTTTATGAACATAATTTTTATCATTAAAAAAAAGTTTTGAACTGGAAATATATATATATATATATATATATAGAAACTCTTTTAATTTATTGATTTAAGTATATCATGGTACATAAACACTTACTATTAATCTGGATAACACACACGATCCATAAGTGCTGAACGTTTGGAATAGTTTTAGAAATGCTTTAATTGAAAATGAATGAATGTTTGGAGTTATACGTTTGGTTGAAAATGAATTGTGATGTTTAAAAAATGTAAAAACTTAAAATGTATTCAGAGAAAAAAAAAATATCAATAATAATCTTCTTTTCTTCCTCTCATTATTTTGAATAATTTTTTTTAATTATCTTATTTTGATTTAAAATAAGAATGTAATAGACTTTTAAAGTTAAAGTATTTTTAAAAATTACAATTAGTGAAATGGATATTTAAATACTGGTTTATTTTTTGAGATTAAAAAAAATGTTTGGAAAACTCCAAGGGAGTGTTTGCTCCAAGGTTACTAATTTTTTTTTTTTTTCTGTTTTTTGACTAAATTCAATTTGTTCACATCATGTTGTCCATTGTTTGGCATATTTTCTTTGAAAATTATATTAATTTATTATAATAATTTAGTTTAGTTTTTTTCATTTCCATTTACATTTCTTGGTAATGGCACCCTGCAAATTCCAGCTGTAAATTGCTCATAATTTATGGGTGAACCATATAATTAATTGCCTAATTGACAAAAAATCTACATCATATTCTATTTACTCAACTTACTTTAGTACTGTACTCTTTATAGTTTATAGGAGCAAGGAATCTCTAAGACCACAAAAGAGAGAGAGAGAGAGAGAGAGAGAGAGAGAGAGAGAAGGTTTATTCAGGGTCAGGCCCAATCATATTGAACAATAATGACAAAACAAGTTGGAATCTCTTCCACCCGATCAAGATGCTGTGTTTTGCTAATAAATTAGTTAACTTGCCCTTCCATCTACCAATACCTTGGGCAACCCCATGGATTATTATTATTAATTTTTATTAAGCGATAATTTCACCTCTAATTTCATTATATAATAAAGATTTCGAATTTTCCTATCTTAATCTAGGGGAAAAAAAGACGAAGTAAAAATATTTTTTATAATAAAAATGTCAAAATATTTTTACAATAAAAATGTCAAACTTACATACAATATAAGGGATTCTAAAATTCATTTATGCTTTCTTGAGAGTGAAGCTGTCCACTAATTATTCGTGACGAATGATTAAAGTAAAATTATCAAAAAATTATTCTTGGGTTAGGCAAAGCGTAAGTTGGTGTCATTTAAAGCTAGCTAGATTAATTGTTTTAGACACTATCTCATTGGAAATTGCTCTAAAATTTCTTTAATACTAAATTCTTTTTTCTTTTTTCTTTTTTTTCCTTTTTTCCTCTCTCCCTCTGCGATCTCTCCACTGAGTTATAAAAACTTTAGGTATACTCTTATATCTTACAGCTTTATAAAACAATGTTTGTATTTTTGTAATAATAACTAATTGATTTAAATATATTATTTTTTTAATGGTATTTATAATTTACACTAATAATTTCAAATAATATCATGTTAAATGATTCTAAATAAAATTAATTGTTATAACATTCTAAATAGAATACACACAACTATCAAAGTTATTCAGATATCAAACTTGAGATATTTTCTAAAATTTTAATTTAATAACATATATATATATGTATGTATGGAGTATAATAATGCGCCAAAAAAAAAAAAAAGAGGATTGAGATCTTCTGTTTAATTTTGATGTCTCAAATAGTATATAACCCATTATATTTTGATACATCATTAAAAGAAGTTAGATTTTAAGATATAAAAAATCAATTATAAAGTATTTTAAACTTTTGAAGATAATGTGATTTGATATTATTAATTAGATATCATTTGAAGAGGTTTGATACCATTCAGTGCCAAATTTGGAGTCACCATCACAAAAAAGCTATCCTGACGGATTGGGAGAGGAGACCATGAAAAGTGACAAACCCCAATTTGTCATCGTCAACTGCACTAAGCACATAACAATTATTTAAAAAAAAATTTAAAAATGTAGCACTGTAATTACCCCCCCCCCCTTTTTTTTTTTAAATTCCATAACATGACAAGAAGAGAATCATATGATTCAATAAACCACCACCAACACCCTCTATGAAGCTTTTGGAAGTCTGTGAACATTGGATAATCTTCTCAAACCACCCATGTTCAAACCCATGAAGTTGGCGGAGAAAAACATTACTCCCGAAAAGAGGTCACTCTGAATAATGACTTCAGCAAATAAAACACCGCCGGCCTAGAAAATTTATAAAAAACCGGCACCAGAGAGAAAGAGAAGGGTGGTCGATGAAGGGTTGAAGAGAAAGCAGGGGGAAATCGAAGTTAAAGAATCAAAGAATGCGAAAAGAGTCGTAGAAAAGAAGAATATCTTGGAAGTTGAAGAGGTAAAAATGTTGCAGTTTTGTTTATATGTTTAAAAGTTTACGATTTTAATATACATTCGGTAAGAATATGCATTATTCTTGAGGACGTTTGCATTTTTTATTGATTATGTAAAAAAAAAAAAGTTTGCTTATATATATTTTTGATGAGATTCTACATTTTTAATTGATTTGTTGAAAAAATTTTACAAAAAAAAAAAAAAAAAAGTAAAGTTTGTATTTTTATTTGATTTTGTGACATAAACTAAAAGTTTGTTGATTTTGTATTTGGATATTGAGAAGAAAATTGAGTGTATTAGTTTATATAAATATTTGGTTATCAAATGTATTTAGGTTTTTGTTGATATTTGGTTAATTGTAGGTGATATCGAAAAATACGATTATCTGGTTATTTATTTGATATCATTTTGTAATTTTACCCATAGGTCATTTTCATGATGACTTTCTGGTCATTTTAAAAATTACTTAGATTTATATTAGTTCAGCTGGTCATTTTTATGATGACTTGCTGGTTATCAATTTATTTCAAGTTTTTATTATTTTCTAGCTAGTCATTTTTATGATTATTTCTTGGTCATAAATATAATTACTCTTTTATAATACCATTAACATTACCACAGGTTCAGTATATTCAACGCGTACCAGATACTGAAATTATCCAGACTAAAATAAATACTTTTATTAACATTGCAGAAACATGTAAAACTTGAAAGAGTGGTTGTCACCCCAACAGTACGAGGGCATGATCCGTTAGCCACATTAAGAAATTTCTAAATTTAAAGATGCTTCGTTGGGTTGGGCAGGTCTTCCACAATATTATAATACGTTTGACAGATCATTCAGGAATGGGTGATGATTTATGATTTGAGGTTGGTGAAGACCTAGGCAGATTTTCAATCAATGAGTTCTACTTGATAACCAACATGAAATGTGTAGGGTCTACCCATCTTGCGCCGGCGGTTGATAACCGACTAATGAGAAGATATTTTTCGACATTACGAGGTGTGTCGAGAGAACCTCTGGAGTTGTAGCTGTCGAATGTAAAATTTGACAACGACGATGACACTGTCAAGCTTGGCTTACTATAGCTGATATTTGGCATTCCTCTTACAAATGCAAATTCCGTGAAGATAGACCACAAATATTTTGCCCTAGCCGATAACTTGGAGGAGTTCAATTCGTGGGGCGTGCTCTCATGAAAGGTAAAGAAGTTTGATAAAGTGTATTACAGTATCACGGGCTTTCCTTATGGCTCACTTGTTTGGGCATATGAGAGCATCCCAACAATAGCAGGCAAAAACACCACCAATTACGTTGAGGCCATTCCGCATATGCTGTTATGGACCTTCGCGGATAATGTGAAGTATGATGATGTATGTCGGCTTTAACCATTATTGACAAGAAACAGGTAATTTCTATACTTTAAATATATTATTATTATTGATAGTGTCATTTACAAGTATTGGTCATTTACATAATGACCGAATGGTAATTTTTGTAATGACCATACTTTTGTTAACGTCAATACCAATGTTGGTCATTTACATAAGAATCATATCCTTGTTAGTGCCAATACCAGTGGTGGTCATTTACATATTAACCATGTGGTAAATTTCAGTAATGACCATACCTTTGTTAGTGTCAATACTAGTAGTGGTCATTTACATAATGACCGGGTGGTAATTTCTGTAATGACAATACCTTTGTTAGCGTCAATACCAGTGTTGGGCATTTATGTAATTAACATATCCTGTACGAATTTTTATGAAAATCCAATGTGTGCAGCCGAAATGTTTTGTGATGATGCCAATTGACGAAGAGTTGAAAGGCCTAAGTGTTGCTCAATTATATTTAAAGAACCTTACGGTTATGCCTCAGCCACCTTATGAGACATATGTCCCGCAACCAAGCACCGAGACAAACTCCGAGTGGCGAGAGTTACAAAAAGAGATCCGAGGACAGGTTGATTCAATGAACAAAAAATTAGAGGATCTGAAAAGGGGACAGAAGAAGTCCAGAAAGCTCTTGCGTAGGGTTCTCAAATTGTTGTACAACCTAAATGATAATGTTGAGGGGAACCCAACCAGTGCGTACCATGTCACAGCAGGCACAAGAGGTATGTTCAGACAGATGACTCAGATGCCCTGAAGACTGATTCTGATGACCTCTGATTCGGCCCCCAAGATGATGTATTCATCAACTCTATTATCGGTGTCGTTGTTGATAAGGGTGTGAAAGCAGCCATGGAGTTCTTAAATTCTGATAAAGTGATTGTTTGTAGTTGCCGGCGATATCTACGATAACCCCATATTAATTAATTGATATATTAATGACCAACTAGTCATTTATATAATGACTATTTGGTCCTTTATGTAATGACAGCTGTTGTGTTCTCCTTTTGCAGGAAGAGGGAGATGAAGAGAAAGAAATTGTTGAAGTTGAGTATGACAAGGGAGAAAAAGATGAGGTAATCCTGAAAATATGTGTTGAGTATACTTTATATATAATGGTCAACTGGTACTTCTTTTTTTTTTTTTTTTTTTTTTTGACCTGTTTTGAAATTACACAAGAAAAATATAAAAGCCCCAAGAAGGAGAGGAGGCAGAAGCCAAGGAAAATGAGGAGGAAAATTTTGAGAGTGGCAAGGGAAAGGAGGAGGAGAGAAAGCATGACACGGTGAAGGAAAAAGAGGATGAAGAAGCCAAGGGAGAAGAGGAGGAGAGAAAGAATGAAGAAGCAGCCAATGAACAAGGGGAAAGCATAAGTGATGTGGTTGTTACGAATTTCTATAACAAACAAACATAGTTATATTGATTATTACCTACAAGTGAAACTTCAGCTTAACTTGTTTGATATTTTTCATTTATAGATCTCTAAACAGAAGAGGTTCAGACTTTCAAGGCTTGGACAATGTCGGTCCGAACCTATGGTTGAGATCGGTTTACCATCCTATGCTTTGACTAAGCCAATTATGCCTTCCCACCAGCTCTCTCAGATGAACCTTCTAGAGAAAATCTAGAGGAGTTTAGGGAGTTGATAAAGAAAGGATTATTGAAGAGACCTCTTCAAAGGTAATTTGATTCTAATCAATAAATGTCCTTTTGCTTTGAAAATGATAGTTAATATTGTCCTTACCAATTAAATTATTTTTATTTTTAGGAAACAGTTTCCCCGATACATTGCAAAGTATGAAATATTAGACAAACCCCATGATCTTGGATTCATGGTAGTTAAGAAAAAAAAAAAGTTGGTTTCACGAGTTAACAACCTCTCTTGTGTGGCTCTGTGATGAAGTAAGTAGTAAATTTTTTTAAGAATCCATGCACTAAATTTTTGTTAACTTTATGTGAAGAATGTACTTTTTGTGCTGACTCATATTGTTTTCCCATTTGCCTCTGGTTTGTTTATTTAGCACATTGACATTGCATTCTACTATTTGAGGAAGAAGATCATGTAGTTCCTTGAACTGGTACAACAAAAGGTCACAACGGTAGACACATTTTTTTGTGCCAAAATTGGTGCATTGTGGCGTGTCTACAAGAAATCACCAGATAAGTTTGATTGGGGATCGTGTGATTCTTTTATGAATATCATACTTGGCATCTGTATCCAATGTAGTTTGTCATGGTTTGAGGTGAACACTTTACTAATACTAATACACTTGGAAGATTTGAAACATTGAGTATTAGTAAAGCTCGACCTTCTGAATTGGACCATTGAGGTATATGACTCTCTTCATCATGAAGATCCTCACAATTACAAGGTCCAAGAAGCATTGGAATGTATGTCAAAGTTTATTCTAATGCTGGCTGATATGATCAGTTTGTTCGAATTCAAACCAAGGGACCCTCTAAGAACTTACTCAATACCTGTCACCATCATGCAAGATATCCACCGACAAGAAAATGAGTGAGTTAATATATTGATAATGTCTTCATATGACCTTCTTAATTGTGATAATTATGTGATTTGTGATTTATTATCATTCGTGAGACAGGGGTGACTGTGAAATCTTTACTATTAAATGTGCTGAATACTTGATAGGAGAAAGGGAAGTCCGTTATTGGGTTATTCAGGGACGCATGCAAAAGGTTTAGGAGTAGCTAACATGTTATCTGTGGTGTCATGCAAAGAGAAAGATTGAAGATAATTATAAAAGTGATAGGGAGGTAGATATGATAGACTTATAAATAACATTTTTTTTTATAATTCTTTTTATATGTCCATGTTGTAAAAAGCCCCATTATTTTATTCATTGTATAACAAATTTAAAGTTGTATATGTCTGTTTTTGCAACATGTAATTGTTAATATGACAATTTGACCGTAGGCATAGAGGTCACAACGAAATTAACCAGGTAGTCATTATGAAAATGCCATTTCCTGTAAAAGTCCCAAATATTAGGCAAATCCTTTCTTTTTTTTTTTTTTTTGGTTTGTTTTTGTTTTTCCTTTTAAACACATCATATGCTAACTCATTTGTGTGTTTTAGAATACTTGTTATTCCATCACTTTGTAAATATCTTTTTGTAAAATCGTAGGCACAAAGATCAAAATGATATTGATCAGGAGGTCATTATGAAAATGGAATTTCCTATAAAAGTCCCAACTGTTAAGCAAATCCTTTTCTTTTATTTTTTTTCCTTTTACACGCAACGTATGCTAACTCCTATGTGTGTTTTAGAATGCTTATTGTTCCATGATTTTGTAAATATTTTGTGTAAAACCGTAGGCACAAAGGTCACAATGACGACGTGGTCATTATGAAAATGACATTTCCTATAAAACTCCCAAATGTTAGGCAAATTCTTTCTTTTTTTGTTTGTTTTTGTTTTTCCTATTAAACACACTGTATGCTAACTCATATGTGTGTTTTAGAATACTTGTTGTTCCATCACTTTGTAAATATTTTGTCTAAAACCATAGGTATAGAGGTCACAACGAAATTGCCCAGATGGTCAGTATGAAAATGACATTTCCTGTAAAAATCCCAACTGTTAGGCAAATTCATGTTTTTGGGAAAGTCACAATTGCTACTGACAACTAATTTCATAAACCCACAAACGTAGTACTTAAAATCAATGATATAAAGTTTAAAGGTCAATTATGCGTAACTTCGGATACAAAATATAATAATAATAAAATTATCATGAAACGATGTTGTGAGTTGTCAAAGATATCTGGGATCTTGTTGTTGACCTATGCATAACGGTACTGGGTTAGTACAAGTTTATCCGTTGTGAACATAACCATGACATCTGCCGCATCGAATAGTTCCGATTCCTTAACTTGGGACAAATTCCTACTAACTTTTGGCCTTCCGAGACCATGCTTTGTCTTGGGAGGATTGATAATTTGGGATCTGACTTTTTCAGAAACATTCCAGCCCTTTGCGCTGCCAATCGGATGGACTACATGTGCATAGACTGTATAGAGATAATCTTTCGTGCAGTAATGAGAGCAATAATTGTACGGATCAACTCATCGGTGGTTATAGATGGTCATAGTATGAGGGCAAGGAATTTGATCGACCTGAAAACGTCTACAGGTACATGTTCTTTCTCTCATATCCACAATCCATGTCTGGGCAGCATTGTCAGTAACGGCATACTCAAACTGATCAGTTAGCCGAGACTGTAAATAAAAGGAAGTTGAAGACATTAGTTTCTTTGAAGTCATTATCAACATTAGTGCAATGTCATTTATAAAATTACTAATCATTATCAAATTTAATGTATACCATAAGTCATGTTGTAGTCGTTATCATGTACCATTATTGTTAGTCCCAATGAAAATTGTGTGCGAAGAAGTTTCTCTACCTTGAGGGCTAGTTTTGATGCAATTTTCAGGGTCTCTTCACGTCTCTCGACAACCCATCTTTGTAGTAGTTCCCTTAACCATTCTACTAAGAATCCCACTGGCATTAACCTGGCTTTCTGATCCACACTGTTCAATGACTCTACAATATTGGTTGTTATGATTGCATACCTCCGTCCATTGAAGTATGCTTGTGACCATTTTTTAGGATTTGCTTGCAAAAGGTATCGGTGCATGTCGGGGTTATGATTCCCGATGGATTCCATATGATGTTGGTGCTTACTAACAAGATACACCATGGATGCACCGTCAAAATAAGTCTTCATAGGGCCTTTGAAATCTTTATACCTAGTCTTTAAGTTTGTAGTCAAGTGTTGAACGCATATCCCGAAATCAGCATCTGAATAGACAATGCTGGCTACATATTCGATACCTTTATGCCTATTAGTCACAATAGAAAGAGACTTTCGTGTGCCTATTGAATCCCGTAGCTTCTAGAAAAACCATTGCCACGATTCATTGGTCCCCAACGGAACGATACCAAAAGCGAGTGGAAATATGGAGCCATTTGCGTCGTGACCACAAGCTGCAATCAGTATTCCTCCAAACTTAGCCTTTAATGCTGATCCATCAACCACAATTACTGAACGATAATGAGGCCAACCCTGCTTCGATGCAGCTAAGAATATGTAGAAGTATTTTAAACTATTTTCTAAGTTGGTCTCAATGTGATTGTCGGAGTTAGGATTTTTTTTCTTTCAACCATTTCGCCCCAGGCGGGCAGAACTGTAAAGGGCCAAAAGAGGTCATTATTAAAAAATAATTACCATGTGGTAAATATATAAGCTAACATAGTGACGGTGAGAATTTAACTCTGTATGACTCTGTATTATCACCCCTCAAGTTGGTTAATGCACCTTTATTCCCTTGCCGTGCTCTCAGATAATTGAAAGACACTCCAAATTCGTCCTGCATGTCCTGCATTATTTCTCGAGGTCTATATGAGGTATGAGTCGGATCCAAGTATTTTGCCTTCACACACTCCGAAATCATCCAACTCTTGGCTTGACGATCGTGCTCTTGAACGATTTCAATAAAGCAAGTTTGGACATCACCGTACCTCTTCACAATAAACAATTCACTACCTTTCATCCTAGTCACACGCAATTGCCATGGACATATCTCATTATCTATATATATCACGTGCAATAGAGTAGAGTTTGACCTCTTCATCTTGAATTGGTAGTGTTTACTCATGACATCGGGGTGAAGATGGTATTGCAGTAACTTTTTGTTATCAAAAATATAATTTATGCGCATTGTGATAGGTGTAAAATCAGCAACAACTACTGAGCCAGAAAAACTATCACTACTAGGTACATGAATAGATTGAGTTTTAGTAGTATTGACAATAGAATGGGCTCTAATACTTGTTACGATACTCTTCTCATTTGAGGCACGAGCAGCATCCGCAACATTCAATTCTCCGACATTACAATCACCATGGTCTATGCCTAAGTCATTGTTCAATAATTCATGTTGCTCTCCAATTCCATTTTCTATGTGCAAATCCAAACCTATTATAGGAGAAGGGATATGAAAAGGGCTAGGAGAAGGGATGATAAGATTGTTAACAGCAACAGGTTTCATGGCTTTATCACATTGTCCCTCATCCCTAGAAGGTTGCATGTCTATGGGCTTACTTTCCCCTACCTCAGGTGGTATTGCTTTGGCCACAGACTCATCCAATTCATTGATGCTAATTGGGAATTTGCTAAGCATATGAACATCCTTCTTTTTTAGTTGTATGTAGAAATTAATGAGCATCACAATGTATCCTCACAGGAGGCTTCCATCAATGGTGTATCTCATGACTATAGTCTTGTTTAGACTCCTAATTCCAATAATACTCCTCACTAACTTAATAAGACCAACATAAGTTGCGGTAAGGGGCACCAATATTCCCTTCATTTCACCATTAATATATCTCAGTGTACCGTCCTAATGACCATTATACTTAATGAAAACACCAACCGCAGCCATTTTTGAATGAAACAGCAAGAAGTTAGTCAATATTATATTTACATTATAGAGAAATGGGAAATAATGATAGATATAAAGAGAGAACTTATATATTATGGGTGGTCATAATGAGAATGACCGGGTGGTCATTATGAAAATGACCACCTGTGTTCAACTCTCAAATATTAGGCGAAATAAAAGTTAGACAAATCCATGTATTTTCACCATTTTACACAACGTATGACAACTCCAATTTTTGTTTTGAAACCCATGTTATTTCATCATTTCAATATATTTTCTATTGACACAGAGATCACAATGAAATTGAACTTGTGGTTTTATGAAAATGATTAGTTTTTTTCAACTCTAAAATGTTAGGCGAAACAAGAGTTAGGAAAATACATTTTTTCCCCCATTATATACATTATATACAATGTATGACAACTCTCATATGTGTTTTAGAACCCATGTTGTTATGTCAATGTCAAAATAAATGTATGACATCATCAGCACTAAGAAAGTCATAATGAAATTGACCTGTTGGTCATTATGAAAATAATCATTTGTATCCAACTCTCAAATGTTATGACAACTTCCATTTGTCATTTTAAACCCCCATTGTTACCCTTATTAGTCATTATGATAATGACCATTTGGGTTAGACTATCATATGATATGCAAATTTTTTTTTTGTTATGGTCAAAATCATAACTTCCATTTAGTAAAAATATTATTCATCGATTTAGTTATCATAATGATGACCAAAAGCTTATTATGTTGTTTATCGTTAGTAGTGTTGAAAATTTTTCGAAACGAGAAAAATTACAATAAGAGATCAAAAAACGCGGGAAATCTATCTTACTCCCCACAGGTGCTATAGGAAACCAAGATCTTACCCTCAAAAGTTTCTCAAAAGTTTCGCATAGTCATTTTTTAGATTATAATTCAAAAACGCAAACCCATTTAAAACATATAAAAACAAATAAAACCAAAAAACAAGCAGTTTTACCTCAGATTTGCACTTGATATAAGTTAGAACGAGGCTAATGGGAAGTGAGAAGAGTTTTAAATAGACTAGGAGCTGATCTAGCAGCTTCGGTTCAACTATGGTGAGGATAGAAAAGGTGAGTTGAATAAAGTGAACAAAGATGGGGAGAGATTTGTTGGAGTTAGAGTGAGCTCAAATCTTCAACAATGATGAAGAGAAAGTGAGTGAGGCTAGGGTGAGGGGAAAACAAGGGAAGAAGAAAAAAAAAAAGATTTAGAACTAGGACTTATATATTGTGGGTGAGGGGTGGGGGGGCGGGAAAGTGGGAAAAACTTCGATTTAGGGTTGGTTGAGGGCATTGTTGACTTTTTACAGCCACCTCAATTGATGTTGATGACGTAACAGTGCTAATAATAAAGGGAAAAAAAATTAGTGATATTTTTAATAATATTTTTCCCACAAGTGCTACTTTTGAAATTAACCGTAATTTTAGATTACTGTTTGACATACATCATGTGATCTAGCCAATTTTATGTTATAGATGTTAAATGAACTTTGGTGGAATTTAGCTCGGGGGAGAGATTTTAGACGTCCAAGTCACATATAAATCTCATAACAGCATAAAACTTAATGTTGTGAGATAAATTCACAATTTAACTAATCCCTCTTTCAAGCCTAATGTGTCATCCAAATAGAGAAGGGTCCAAATCCATTATCATGTATAAAACATGTCTATGGTACCATACTATAGACATTCGGAGACAGTGTTTTGAAAGTTGACGATAGTATGAGTTTTAGAAATGTGTGTTTAGTGAGAATGGACTGTTTGGAGTAACAAAGTGTAAAAGTTGAAATGTGTTCAGAAAAAAATTAGCAGTATGGATCATATTTCGTTCCTCTCGAAATTCTATGAAATTAGGAAAAAAAAAACCATCTTAATTCGACTTAAATTGATAAAATTATGAACCTTTAAAGTTTGAATTTTTTTTTTTGAAAATATTTTAAAAAGTGAATAGTAAAATTGGAGGAAAATCATAAAAAAAAAAATTTTTTTGCAAACATTGTTTCCAAATGTACGCCAAATGGACCTTTAGGGCTATCAAATTCAGACTTAACTTTTTCATTTTAATTTTCATTTTTTTCTGAAAATTTAATAAAAATTATTTTGAATATAAAACTATAATTAGCCCGCCTCCTAACAGCTTTAGTTTTTGGGATGAATTGATAAACTAATAAATTATAATTAGTTTTTAAAAAATCAACAAACTTTAATCTAAAAATTTTATTTCAAATCGGTGTTCGAAATGTAAGCTAAATGGACTTTAAGTGGAACTCATTCCCAAAGACTAACTCAAAAAGAGATAGTGAGTAATTTACATATAAACATCATAATAACTGATTAACTTAATAATGTGATATAAATTCATAATCTGCATTAACTATGTTCTAAATTTGGTTGCTTATATATATATATATATATATTTTTTTTCAAAAATCTTTCTTTTCTAATAAAAATATAAAAGTGTCTGGTACAAGCGGCAACGGTTATTAAATATATTACTGTGCTGCAAAAGCAAGCAGTTGGACTTGAAAAGGCTTTTCACCTCCACCATTGAAATGCCAAGTCAAATGTTATCTTATGCGAGTTTTTGGTTTCATTCACGCTGCAATGCCAATAATATATTCATCCGGCGAGAGGTCTCCGGATATTCATAGAATATGAATAATGGATAAAGATCCTATTATAATTTCTTATCTCTCGACAATGAGTGTGTCACCTAATCTAATCAAATAGTTAAGAATGACTATGTTATACGGGTATGCATGATCCATAACACTCTAAATTATGTATTGTTTTTAAGACCCATAAAGATAGTAACCTAAAAATCGTATTTTTG
This sequence comes from Ficus microcarpa, assembly GCA_025413485.1. Lineage (NCBI taxonomy): Eukaryota > Viridiplantae > Streptophyta > Magnoliopsida > Rosales > Moraceae > Ficus > Ficus microcarpa. Next base: position 2,459,167 of record CM046378.1, read on the forward strand.
ATCACATACTTAATAGGATAATCCATGACGATTAAACCGTTTCATTACCTAATCTTTATTAGTTATGTTTTTTTTTTCCCAAAGTGTAATAGCTGTTAATGACGAGTTAATAATAGTCAAACTCGAATCAGAATTATTAACCATGGAAGTGAGCAGAAAAGGAAAGAGAGAATTAAGCAAAAATTGACCCAAATCGGGTAATTAAAGATTCCATGATGAAATAGGTGGGCCCCAGTTGCTGACATGTTCTGCGAAACTAACCAAATAAGTCGCGGTCAGTAGACGATGACATATGCAACAACAGATGTTACAAAATGTTTTATTTTTATTTTTATTTGTAAGAAAGGACAGAAGTTACAAAAATTGGTGCTTTCTAATCGTAATAATGATAGTGTTTCCACGTCATTAGTTCTGAGTAGTAGTCCCCACTCCCCACTCCACTCTATGCCACTTGCAAATGCTAAGCGCGAGGATGGCACATTAGTCGGGTGGATCCACGGTCGGGTGGGGACTTCCCTCTTCTGTGATTTTTTTTTAATTATTATTTTTAAAAATTTAAAATTTTCTTATTTTAACCCAATTAACCAATATAAATTCTCTTAAAAATTTTTGTCGATACTTCATAATGAGCTTCATCAAAATTCTATCTTGAGCTTTTGAAGTCCGCAAGTCCCAAGCATGCTTCACCGTCGCCGAGAAGACGTTATACAAATGAAGAAGTTTTCTCCTTATCCTCCCCCTCCCTTCAAGATTATTCTTGAAGAAACTCCTCGAACCAACAAGCTTTACAATTTATCCGACGGCGGAAACCCACCATTTCACTATGAACGGGTTGCGTGAGAACATGTAGACTCATTTTCAAGGCCAGATGGAAAGGGCCTATGGCTGTGTACAACCGACCAGAGCAGATCAAACCTATTAAGAATCCTTCCCCAGGAATCGATTAAACGACCACCACCTCTGGTGTACTGCTCCTCCCCTTCGGGGACCACAAGCTGATCACTTTCGGGGCCCGCGACATTGCTACGAGCAACATTTCCTGGACCACTACTGTACTTTGCCTATGCTCGTGGCCCCTTACTATCCGCGCTATGTCACCCTGCACTGGCTAACAACAGTACCGTGGCATAGCACACCGCACCCGCCGCTGAATGCCGCCTAGCACCTAACACACTACTTGTCACTAGACTTGTCCTTGTTTCAGCCATAGCGCTCGGTGCCGGCCTACGCCGCTTGATCAGACTGACACGGTGTCTGCCGCCTGTACCAGTACTAGCTTGCCTTTGTGTCCCCCTTCACCAGACCATAGGGACAAATGGTGCCAGCCTATTAGACGTACGGTGCCTGTGCACCTAAAGCATGTCTACCTATCGAGGACAGTCGGAGTTCAACCCAATAGGGTCACCCGAACACTCGAGTCTGCGGAGAATGCCTATAAACAAAGAGTCAGCCCACCTATTCAGGTATGGATAACTTTTCTTTGCTAAAACTCTGCCTTTCTACTTGCTCACCAGTGCCATTACTGACTTAAGCATCAGAGTGTCTGTGACAGACACTCTACCGGTGTTCCCATTACTTCAAGCTGCTTTCTTTTTGTAGGCAACCAGACGTAGAGTAATTGTGTAAGGCCCACCACGTCAGGCAATCACATCGGGTGTTGAGTTGAAAATTTTTGGCATTAACAATTTTATCATTTTAAATATAAGCTCAAACTGAAATAATAGGCTAATTCCACCGTTGAGCATAAATTTATATACATACATAAATGCATTTTTCCTTTCTTGTTTATTGAATTCAAACGGAAGAAACTAGTTAAGTCTCTGAAGATAAATATTCATTTAAATTTTGGATGACAATTTTATTTGTCGATCCAATCATTCATGAGCTTTTGATAAACCGACCTCCTTTTAACCACGGGTGGGGGTTTATATGTCCTTCGCAACAACTTGATCAACTAAAACAAGTTGCACCTTTCACATAGGAAACTATTTTCTAAAATCGCATTCATAACGCTAGCATTAGGGGCAATTATGGAAATTGATGCAATTGGTCCCTTTAGATATAAAAAAGATGGTCAGAGTAAAGACAAAGAGGCGAAAAGTGAGGGCAAGTGAATGCGACAAGGTTAAAGGGAATATAAACGAAGGACGAGGAAACTCGTGAAGGTTTTTGATACCTCATGGAGCGTTGGAATGGTCATTTGTGTTTAAGATCCAAATCTAATTTTGTGGTCATAGTGGTTGGTCCATTTTTTATTTGTACCAGTTTCTGCAATTTTCAATTTCCAAATTGCAATGGTCCATATGCTGTAGGACACCCAAGGTCATACAATTAGTTTATAGAACAAATGATGTAAGTTTAGATTTTTTTTATTATTATTTTTAAGTTTAGAATGGAGTGACCTGAATTCTACACTTTTAATAAAGTCAATGTGGAATTATTACTATACTATGAGCCTGTTTGGTATAGTTTTCTAAAAGTTGTGTTTGGCTTTTGGGATCTAAAAATTGTTTCTTAAAATGTTTGATTAATCTATCAAAAGAGCTTATAGTCCAATAAAATATTTTTGTCAAAGTCAAAAAGTTTGACTTTTGACTTTAAAAAACTTTTTTTTGAATAAATTTTAAAATTTATATTAGAGTTTGGGTTAGATATTATAAATTTCATTCATTTTTTTTTGTTACTTATTAGAAAACTTTAAATTTATCGTTACTTTAAAATCTCTTTTAAAAATATGATTTTTAAACATTTAAAAAAATTATAGCTTCACTTTCACTAATTAAAATGGAAAGTAAAAGCTCTATCAAACGGGCATGTACTGCAACAAAATGATTTTGCTTTGGATCCTCTTTAAGCATTTAGGTGTGCATCTCAATTATGTGTTGCGTTCCAATTTCCTATTTCCAATTTCCCATGCGGGTGGAATTGGAGCTAATATTAGTGACAATATTCTTATCACCAAAATCTTAATTATATGTGGTTATGCTTTTTTCTTTCTTTGTAATTTTAGGTTAATAGATAGAACTTGGAGTTATGTACTGGCCATGAAAATATTATGTTTTATAGGATCCACTAATCCGTTATGAGCCACAAACTCATTGGAAAATCAAGGCTGCAATGAGGTAATTGGCAGACAAACCTTTAATAGTTTGTTTGTATTTCTATTACGTACAGTGTTTGCAGTCAAGAATCAAACTCCATGGATTTAAAAGAGGGGAATTTGCCATGACTTTAATGCTTTCGGACCATACAAAAGAAAAATATGGTGGGTATATTGACGACTAAATTGCACAGGTCTTTTTTTCATAGTATACACCTTAAATTTACTAACTCGTTATAAAATACTCCTCATTGAGAAATAATGTTAATTTTATAAAGAAATTGACGGGTGACTTATACATAAATCATTAATTTAGAGTACAAAAAGTCTTTTATTATTATTATTATTATTATTAAATCAATCCTTACCAAATTTAAATTTAAAACAAAGTAAATATAAAGTTTTGTTTTTGATAATACTTAATTAAAGATTGAGACCTACAAAAAATAAATGAGAAAATTACCCAAATAGTCACCCTTTTTTTTTTCATCAATTGGCTAACATGACACGAATTCATCTTTGTTGTCAACACTACACAAATTTTAGTTTTGTTTTTGTGTTATATTAGTCTAGTAAGAAGTTTACGTGTCATGTTAGTACAATAACATTTAAATTTATATATTCAGGTACTTTTCCCTAAAAATTTTGATCAAAATAAATGAAAATGATCATTTATATCATTAATCGATTAAGTCATGTATAAATAACATGTCAATTTTGTCAAAAAATTGACTTTGTTCTTAACAGGGGATAGTTTTGTATTCCTAAGTTCGGGGTGTAAGTTACCAAAATTTAAAATTTAAGAGGATAAATTACAATCATATGATAAGTTAAAAAAGACACGAAGCAAGAAAAGACACAATAATAATAATGAGTTAATGAAGGAAAATTTTCTCTCTAAATATTTGCATCCGGATTAATGATTTCACGAGGGGATTTTAGCTCTCTGTGGGGGAAAAAGAAAATAAAAAAAGGTCACTAGCAGTGGAGTTTTATGGTAAAAAGGAAAAGGAATACAAGATTAGCCCCCCAAAAAAATAAAAATAAATATGAAAACGAAAACGAAAAAAAAAAAAAAAAAAACTTGGATGGAACACTATGCCAGTTAAAATAAGTGGGTTAAAAAATAAACTATCCGTAAGGTTTAATTACGAACAATCTTATATTTTGTTTATTGATATTTTATCTATGATCCTTGAGAATAGTCTGAAAATTCAAAATTGCTTGTAAGACCTACTTTTCTTTTCTTGTCTTTTTTTTTTTCCCCCACTTTTATTACCACAAAATTTTTGTGTTTCTTTATAGCTCAAATTTAGGAATTTCTTATTCGTTTTGACATTTTCCCCAACTATTTTGTATTGTACCAAAAAAAAAAAAAAGTATCCTATTATTTGGATCACTACTAAAAATAGGGGATTACACGACGGTTTTTGACCGTCGTGCAAAGTTTACACGACGGTTACGTAACCGTCGTGTAATCCACCGTCGTCGAAGATACCACGACGGTTATATGAACCGTCGTGGTATCTCAATTTTACACGACGGTCAACACCCGTCGTGTAATCTCGTATTTAAGTATTTTTCCTTGTGTAAAGCGGACTTTACACGACGGACATATGAAGACCGTGGTGAAAATCGGACTTTACACGACGGACATATGAAGACCGTGGTGTAAAGCGGACTTTACACGACGGACATATGAAGACCGTGGTGAAAAGCGGACTTTACACGACGGACATATGAAGACCGTGGTGTAAAGCGGACTTTACACGACGGACATATGAAGACCGTGGTGAAAAGCGGACTTTACACGACGGACATATGAAGACCGTGGTGAAAAGCGGACTTTACACGACGGACATATGAAGACCGTGGTGTAAAGCGGACTTTACACGACGGACATATGAAGACCGTGGTGAAAAGCGGACTTTACACGACGGACATATGAAGACCGTGGTGTAAAGCGGACTTTACACGACGGACATATGAAGACCGTGGTGAAAAGCGGACTTTACACGACGGACATATGAAGACCGTGGTGTAAAGCGGACTTTACACGACGGACATATGAAGACCGTGGTGTAAAGCGGACTTTACACGACGGACATATGAAGACCGTGGTGTAAAGCGGACTTTACACGACGGACATATCGAAGACCGTGGTGTAAAGTCCACTTTACACGACGGACATATAAAAGACCGTGGTGTAAAGAAGACTTTACACGACGGACATCTAAAAGACCGTGGTGTAAAGTCCACTTTACACGACGGACATCTAAAATACCGTGGTGTAAAGTCCACTTTACACGACGGACATATAGATGACCGTGGTGTAAAGTTTCGGAGTGTCTATCGTGAAATGGCAAAAATACCTGGACAATTCAAAATATTAATTAACAACACTGATCGTATATAAAAACATACCAATTATTATATATTACAAAGATGGAATGTCATAATCAACGAATTCCATTACATGACGAGACCATTCACCCCTAATCAAATCCAAATCATCAGAAGTGAAAAATTCTTTACTTTCAAGTGCGTTAATTCCATTAAACACTATTTCCCTCATAAAACCTAAAACGAAATAACCACATTCGACACTTCCCTCTTGCAGAGGACAAGACCGGTTCGAGATTTTCGTTTTATAATCTCGTCTCTTTTTAATTCCTTGGCCGACAGAAATCTTCCAATCCGTTAGGGCCCTAGCAAAGTAGTAAAGTTCAAACTAATTAAAATGCATATATTTAAGATTAACATAAAAATTAACATACTAAACTTGACTTACATGTAAATGAGTTCAGTAAAGTCGTCTCGTTTCTTCTCTCGAATAGGATCAAAATAAAGGACGAGGTCCTCCCACGGGTCAATGACTCCCAAAACCCAATGTCTGCCTCTGTTATGAGGCACAAGAAAAAGCCGTCCTTTTGGTGCGTCCTTTAAAAAGGTTAGAAGATTATCGGCTCGCTCTCTCATGCCAGCATCTTCAGTATCTACACGCACTGGTGAGATTAAGGTTGGAGACACGAAAACAAACTTCTCTGCTTGCCCGTTCTTCCTACATAGTTCCTCCAAATAACTGCATAAGTGTGACAAATTTATTATTATACCTACTAACAAAATGGGAGAGAATTTCCAGAAATAATAAATTTAGAGATAGAATGTCGTACCTCATGTAGACTAATATACAATTCGCACTGATTTCTTGTAAATTAATGAACTCATAAATATCGTCGAAGCCTAAATATATAGGCATCTGAAAACCCATGATTGTACTCGGTATTGGGACCTCTATCTGATGACCTTGACGCATGGAATTATGTGCATAATAAGCCAAAGGCTTCATCGCTTTGTTCATTTTAATAAAGTCGAACAAAGTTTGTTGTTGTTGCACATCCTGTTGTACCTCAGTTCGAGAGTCGATCGGTCTCTTTCCATCTTGTTTTTGGCGTTTTTTCCTCACAACTGCTGGGTCAGGAACGTGACTAGGCCCTCGACTTGCCTTGTTCATACTTGTGTCGATCTCGACCAATGTTATAGGCCAAGCAACAAACCCATTAACAGCATCCTCTACAGTGGTTGCCTCGTCCGTTGGTATAGGTAATGCTGCTTTTTTTAATTTTGGCACGATGATTGACACCCGCACATTCCCTTCCCCCAATGGAATCCCATGCACTGTATCAGTTGGAAGGCTCCCTAGCCATGCTCTTCCAAACGCAACAAGCAACTGCCCACCCTGAACTTCATCGAAGATATATAGCTTACACTCCTGACTATCGACCGGCACGGTTACCGGATCAGTCACTCCATGTTGTTTTTCTTGGGCAGAGCAACTAGCCTTAAAGCTGTTGTGTTGGTCCACGGTTGGCACATTACTGTTGGGATCAACCGCCGGCTGCGCATTTTTGCTCGCACATAGACCACGAACCAACGCCTTTAGTTCTTCAATTTCACGTCTCATTGATAGTACTTCATTATCTTTGCTCGAACTGAAACCCTTGTTGAAGTACTGAGAAGGCTTTACGAACTTTGATTGGCCACGGATACGTCCCCTGTGTTCGGGTCTAGATAATGCGTTCGACAATATATCACTAGTGCCAACTGATTCAAAAGTGCCTTGGCTCTCCTGTGTGTTGTACTCCATCTGCAAGATAATTGCATCATAACTCATTTCAGCTTAAGGGTATGTTGTAAGTATAGTAGTGCACATCAAGTCATTGTTAGTTGGTAAACTTACGATCAACTCGCTTATATTTTTCATTTCTGGATCTTTCAACGCTCCATCTACGCCTGTCTGTTGCTCTAGCCACAAAACATCTCTTTTTTCCCATTCCCCAGTCATCTTATGCTGAAATATAACATCGTTACTATACATGAGAATATACTGTTATAATCGGCATAAGATTTAGAAGAAACAAAACATATTGCCATACCTTTTCCTGGTCGAGCTTTCTATATCCGTCTCGGCCTCCTCTTGATGCGTATTCCTGGTTCGCTCTTATTTCGCTGCCACGATCCGAAAGTTGTTGGAATTGTTCGGATGTTCTATACTGAACGAATTTCGCCCAATCCTCTTCTTCTATACTCGGGTAGTTGTCAATAACTTTTTGAGGCCGTTTCCACACACTCTCCTCGGATACATGTTCCTCCACAAACGTCTTGTAAAGATCATATCGAAAATTCCTTGCAGCTTCACCGCATGATTTTAAACAAGCCCTACGAAAGCCTTCATCCACGGTGAAAGAAGTAACAGTTTCTTTCCAAATTATCTCTTTGTATCTGTCTAAATCACGGGATCTCCAATCTTGTATCCATATTGGAACGTGCTCTCGAGCGAGCACACCAATCCAGCTCATCAATTCATCCCCATGCCTCCCTTCCGGTTGTCCTTTCTCGTCAAATGTGACTTCAATTCGTTCACCTCTCTTCCTTGCTACATGAACACGTTTCATTAAAGTTGCCCTTCGCTTTCCATCGCCCGTTGGATCAAACGGGTTTCTCCTTCGTGCTCGTGCCTTTCTTGACTTGTCCATTGTATTTTTTTCCAAAAAATCACCTATTTATTGCAACACGGAAAAAAATATTCGAACCCGTCACGTAAGTTATAATGAAATCAATATCTCTTTCACTACAAAGCACACATTTCATGAAATATGTAAAATAACGAAAAATTTACACAAACTTATAAATAGAAAAAATGCTAACAAATTTCTCTCAATTAAAAAAAAAAATTTGTGAAAGTTTGACTAAAAATTTTAGTTTCAGTCAAAGAAAAAATTTTGTTATATTTTTTTGGTAATTAATAAAAAAAAAAAATTTCGGGCGCCACTGGCCCCCACGGGCGCCATCGAGGGGCGCCAGTGGGCGCCAGCCCACGGCGCCACTGGCGCCCCCACGGGCGCCAGCGAGGGGCGCCAGTGGGCGCCAGCCCACGGCGCCACTGGCGCCCCCACGGGCGCCAGCGAGGGGCGCCAGTGGGCGCCATGCCACGGCACCACTGGCGCCCCCACGGGCGCCAGCCCACGGCGCCACTGGCGCCCCCACGGGCGCCAGCGAGGGGCGCCAGTGGGCGCCAGCCCACGGCGCCACTGGCGCCCCCACTCGGCCAAGGGCGCCCACTCGGCCAAGGGCGAGGGGCGCCCACTCGGCCAAGGGCGTGAGGCCGCGCCAATGACGCCCCACCTAGGGGTGCCTTGGTGCCGAACCACGGCCCCAGACGCCCCCACGGGCGTCGACCACAAATACGTACGATTTCGTAAAAAAAAATTCATTTCGGCATTTGATCGAACATGTTGTGGGCGGAGAAAATCCGGACTCATGTAGATGGGTATATTCGGTCATCAATCCCGTTGACAAACATAAAATTGAAAAATGTAAGCTTGTTCTCATCAATCCCATTCGAAACATAAAATCTAATTCCAAATCCCATTCAAAACATCAATCTCATTCCAAAACATAAAACCATTAAGGGTGGAGAGATATGACCTTTGATTCTTTGAAAAAGCCAAATGTGAGATATGAACTTCCAATTTTTGTAGAATCTCCAACAAGCGGGCGACGGCGTGGGCGACGGCGGGGGCGACGGCGTGGGCGGCGGCGGCTTTACCGGACTTGGAGAGGGTGACCAAAGTTTGGAAAAATTTTGAGAGGTTGGAGAATATGAGATGGGCGGGTAAAGTGTGAGAAATAATGGAGAGTTTTTGTGTAAATAATGTTTTTCGGCGCGGAGTTCGAACAAAAAATTTGAAATTTTAAACCAAAATTTTGAAATTTCGGGACCTTACACGACGGTCTTTAAAAAGACCGTCGTGTAAGAAAAGATTACACGACGGTCAAAATGACCGTCGTGTAATCTCATTACACGACGGTCAAATGACCGTCGTTTAAGATTACACGACGGTCATTTGACCGTCGTGTAATACAAGATTACACGACGGCCAAATGACCGTCGTGTAATCTTGTATTACACGACGGTCAAATGACCGTCGTGTAATATCGTCTTACACGACGGTCATTTGGCCGTCGTTTTTTTTTTTTTTTTTTTTTTTTTTTTTTTTTTTTACAGTTAAAATCTCTTATAAATGTCGAAATTTTACAGAAAGTTTAAAATATTTCACGAAATTAATCCGCCAATGTTTTGAGTTGACTCATGTTGAAATTGTAAACAGATTTTTGTCAGTTATTTCTAATTATCATTGACCCATCGTATATAATATTGAGCCCTGTTCAATATTTAATACATAACGCCAGCATCTTAATTGATTAAAATAAATAGTAATTAATGTTGAACAGAAACTAAGTAATGACAAAATGTTCAAGTTTTCTTCTTTTTTCGCTTTGCTTGCTCAACACGTGTCCATTCTATATCTGGTCGAAGCAAGTGAGAAACATCATCATCGAAATCGTCAATCACTTCAACCGGTGGCAATCCCTGTGTGAATGCTGGAATGCCGGAGCAATCTTCCTCATCATCTTCGTGACCATCACGGAACATTTTTGCCTTCATCGGCACAACTAAGGACAACTCTTCATTGCTAGGATCCGATGTATAAAATACCTGGTTTGCCTGTGATGCCATAATGAATGGATCATTTTTGTAACCCAATCGTCGAAAGTCCACGACTGTGATTCCGTCTCTGTCAATCCTTACAAAATTATTATCTGCCCACTTGCACTTAAAGAGTGCTACATGAAAACCACAGTATTCAAGTTCCCAAATATCTTCAATGAAACCGAAGTAGTTCATGGCTGCATAGACTGGATTCTTGTCCTTTGCAGATGAAATATGCATGGACTTAGCACAAATACTAACACCACTATTCTGAACAGGATGCTTCTCATCTCTTTCGCGAGTGTAAAAGGTATAACCGTTGACGAAATATGATGTATACCGAGTAACAACCGTCGACGGGCCTCTTGCGAGGTTCATTAAGGTCTGCGAAAAGCCGTCCTTCTCAAAGACATGTCTTCGAATCCACGTACGAAACGTCCGGTTGTGTTCATCTTGTAATAACTTTTCATTTCTGCCCCATCTTGGATTTTTATCTCTTAATTCCTGCAGGTGAACCTCAATAAATGGCTCCACTTCAACCCTATTAAGTAAGGTATAGAGACAAGCTTTCTCCCATTCCCCTCGATTTACCGACGATGGAATGCCGACCGATAGTCCTTTCGATTCAATGTTTTTAATCTTTGGCAACCCAATCGCTTCCGCGGTGGACAAATACTCGGAGCAAAATTCGACCGATTCTTCCGCTATGTAGCTTTCTACAATACATCCTTCCGCCCTGTTTCGGTTCTTGACGTAACCCTTCAAAACCTTCATGTACCTTTCAAAAGGATACATCCATCTGAAGTATACCGGTCCACATAACTTCACTTCCCGGACTAAGTGCACCGTTAGATGGATCATTATGTCAAAAAATGAGGGAGGAAAGTACTTCTCAAGCAAACACAATGTCTTGACTAACTCTGATTGTAGCAAATCTAGTGTCAATGGATCAATAACCTTCGAGCAAATCGAATTGAAAAATGAGCATAACTTGGTAATTGCGAATCTCACATCCCTCGTTAACACTCCTCGCAAGGCAAGAGGTAATAACTGTTGCATCAATATATGACAATCATGTGTTTTCATTCCAACTAACCTCAAATCCTTCATCGACACCAACCTTGTGAAGTTGGAAGAATACCCGCTCGGCACTTTTACAGCAGCGAGCCACGCACAAAGCTTTCTTTTTTCTTGTCTTGATAATGTGTATTTCGCCGGAGGTAAGTAAGTGGCATTCCCTCTTTTCGTAGGGATCAAGTTAAGTCTAATCTTCAAATCCTGGAGATCCAACCGTGCCTTTTCACCATCTTTGCTCTTATTAGGAATGTCAAGCAACGTGCCCACTATTGATTCGCAAACATTTTTCTCAATATGCATCACATCCAAGCAATGACGAACGTAAAGCGACCTCCAATATGGAAGTTCGTAGAAGATTGACCGTTTTTTCCAAGGTCCATCAACCACCGGATCCTTGTAACTCCGTTTTCTTTTCCCGAGCACCACTTTCAAATCCTTAACCATATCGAAAACGTCTTCGCCCGTCAAAACCCGGGGAGGGATTCTTTCATCCGTATTACCATCGAAAGCCTTTTTTTGTTTGCGGTATCGATGATTTTTTGGTAAGAATCTCCTATGACCGAGGAAAACGGTTTTCTTACCATTCTTCAAGCGGATGGAAGATGTTTCTTTCATACAAACGGGACAACCGATCGAACACTTGACTGAATACCCAGATAGGTTTCCATAAGCGGGAAAGTCATTAATTGTCCACATCAACATTGCACGGAGTGTGAATGTCTCTTGACGGTAAGCATCTCTAACTTCGAGGCCCTTTTCCCATAAGATCTTTAGATCATCGATCAGCGGCGCCAAGTACACATCAATGTCATTCCCTGGTTGTTGAGGACCCGATATCAATAAAGTCAACATCAAGAACTTCCGCTTCATGCTCAACTTCGGTGGGAGATTATAATTGACAAGGATCACGGGCCATGTACTATGCCTACTACTCATATTACCGTGTGGGTTCATTCCGTCAGCTGACAAACCAAGCCGTAGATTCCGCGGTTCCGCACTAAAATCAGGATGATCGGCATCGAAGGTCTTCCATTGTGGTGCATCGGCTGGATGTCTAAGCATGCCATCTTCAACACGTTTATCATGGTGCCAAGTCAAATTCTTCGCATGCTTGGCATTACGGAATAAACGGCGCAAACGCGGCGCTGGAGGCATGTACCATAACACCTTTGCCGGCACTCCTTTGCGATTATCCATTGGCTTCTTGCCCTTCTTCCATCTTGACTCCTTACAAACCGGCATTCATGAAAATCCTCATACTCATTTCGGTAAAGGGCGCAATCATTTGGACAAGCATGAATTTTTTCATATTCCATTCCTAAAGTGCTCAACGTCTTCTTAGCTTCATACATACTAGTCGGTATTTTATTATCAACCGGTAGAACCTCTCTTAGAAATTCTAAAAGTGCTGTGAAACTAGAATTTGTCCAGCCTCCCGAAGCCTTTATGTTCCATAGTTTGACTAATGCAGACAATTTCGTATATTTACTACACCCGTCGTACAAGGGCAACTCGGCATCATTCATCATTGCATCAAATAACTCCGGCCGATGCACAAATTGTTCTTCCAAATCATTAACCATATCAAACAAATTATCTCCTACTTCCTCATCAACAAGAGGTTCTTTTCCTTTCTTCTTGGTAGTTGGAATATTCAAACACTCCTCACCATGTAAATACCATGTTTGGTACGAACAAATAATCCCACGGGCTAGCAAATGTCTTCTAACTTCATCAACGGAATGAGATCTATGATTTCCACAATCCACACAAGGACATCGAATCTTCTCATTCTTCATGTTAGTTTTGGCAAAAGACAAAAATTCTTCAACACCATCTCGATATTTTCTAGTCAATCTATTTGCCCACATCCATTTTCGATCCATTTCCAAGAACCCGACCTAATTAAATCGAAATTGAAGATCATACAATTTAATTCAACAATAAAGATGTCTCCACTGATATATATAACATACAACACTCAAAATGTAGAAAATAAAAGGAAAAAATAAGAATTTACCATTAATTTAGATATATATCGACAATAATTTATAAAAATAAATTTAATTAATTAATAAGTCAAAAGCGGAAGTAATACTTACAAATAATTACAAGCTAGATGTGGTAGTTCTGGACCGAGATAGTTGAGGAGATCTGGTTTCGAACACCTGCAGTTCGGTAATTTTTCGACGCAGCGGGTTCTGTAATTTTTTTCGAGGCGGCGGAATAGTTCTGTCCACATTGAAAAGAAGAGCCAGGGTTTTTAAAACAGGAAGATTACACGACGGTCAAAACAAACCGTCGTGTAATATAGAAGATTACACGACGGTCAAATAGATGACCGTCGTGTAATTTTCCCAAACGGAGATTACACGACGGTCCTCTGGACCGTCGTGTAATCTTCCATTACACGACGGTCCAGGGACCGTCGTGTAACCTCCTTACACGACGGTCCATGAGGACCGTCGTGTAAGGCCCAAGAAGCTTGGGCCTTACACGACGGTCATGTTGACCGTCGTGTAAGCTTAAGCTTACACGACGGTCCTGTGACCATCGTGTAAGTATATCTTACACGACGGTCTTAACGGACCGTCGTTTAAGGCCCAAGTTTGGGCCTTACACGACGGTCCAAAGACCGTCGTGTAAGATAAACTTACACGACGGTCACAGGACCGTCGTGTAAGGCCCAAGTTACTTGGGTCTTACACGACGGTCCTCTGACCGTCGTGTAAGCTTAAGCTTACACGACGGTCTTCACGGACCGTCGTTTAAGGCCCAAGTTTGGGCCTTACACGACGGTCCACAGACCGTCGTGTAAGATAAACTTACACGACGGTCTCTGGACCGTCGTGTAAGATACAATTATCTTGGGCTTAAACGACGGTCCATAGGACCGTCGTGTAATCTTCATCTTACACGACGGTATCTGAAGACCGTCGTGTAATGTCCATGTTTCTTACGTTTACACGACGGTCCAAAATAAACCGTCGTGTAATCGGATGATTTTCTGCCCACTTACACGACGGTCCATTGTGACCGTCGTGTAAGTCCACTTTACACGACGGGTTTTGGAAACCGTCGTGTAATCTCCGTCGTGTAATCTACTGTTTGTAGTAGTGGATAGTCAAATTTGTATCATAATTCGTTAAAAATACATCCTTATTTGATTATGATATGACGAATCAAAACTGTATAGATCATCAACTTGATTGGTAGCCATGTTATTTTAGAAAAACTAAAAACTTATTTTGAATCAACCCCAAAATCCTTTGTAACAAATCAAAACAACAAACAAATATGCTTTCTACTTGTTCCAAATAATTCAGCAAGGTTTTAGCATATACATCTAGAAGGCAAAATTGAAAAGTTTTTCGTAATTCTGTGTAAGGAAAGCAAACATTAAACTCATTGATTTTCTCATAATTACCCAAAAAAAAAAAAAAAGTAAAATCAGAGGTAAATAAATCTCAGATTTCATTCAACAATCACTTAAAGATTTGAAACAGGAAATAAGAAGAGAAACTACACATAACTAGGCCATGACTAATTAGTGCGGAAAACATCTGAGCAAAAAAACAGGTGCTGAAAATACAGAAGAAAACCAAAAAATCTACTCATATTAAAATGCTATTTACACAAAAAAAAAAAAAAAAAAAAATAGCAAGTCATAAGAATAAATCACAAGTTTTTTCTCAAAAGTGTAATGGTGTCTAATTCATTATTGAATTAGCCACTGTTGATCAAAACAGAGTCATTGTTGGACTTGAGTCCAAATTGGGCTTGGTGGAATCCCCGCATCTGGTAGCCTTTTTGAAGTGGGCTTTTGTGAATAGTGTTGCTTTGCCAAATAGGAAAGTACCTGCACAAATTTGAAGATTGTCGTACAACATAACCAAAAAAAAAAAAGAAAAATAATATTAGATTAATATAACATATAATTAAATTAAAATAAATTAAAGTTTGTGTTATATTGGTGAAGATGAGAGAATTTGTGTCCTGGTGATCAATAAATGAAAAGAAGATGGTTATTTGGGTAATTTTCTCGTTTTTTTTTTTTTTTTTTTTTGGGTGCGTGTTGGTGTTGTGGACAAATGCTTCTCAAAGCCCAAAATCAATTCTATAACCAATAACAACAGCAAAATGTAACGCCTGCTTAACTTAACCACAGTGGTGACCGTGACCTATAATTAAGTTATGGTCCCACGGTTTAAATGTGCGGGACTGCAATATAAACCATTGATGTAGGATGGAATTCTTTTATGCAACGTCACAGATCCAACGGCAAGTATTCATTAAGATTCAGGGGCAGCAAAGGGCATTTGTTGAAGGTGAAAATCGTCAATCTCGGAGGAACTAAGTTCCGAGTGTGAAATCTAATTAATTAGTAGGAATCAAATAACAATAAATGCATTAAAAGAAATAAATAAGAAAGAGTACAGCTGAAACCAGAAATCTAATTAAGTGTGACGTACTATAATGAACGAAACTAAAATACACACTCAAATCGTCGTCATGATTGCTCAAAAGACGATTTGATAGAGTAAAGGTAAGTATTTGAATGGTTGCCCTTCTTCTCAGCTTCCTTCCCTCTTATTTATGAAACTCGCTGAAGGTATCCGTCCCACGTGCCTTGAAATCACGTCCCATCTTTTTTCGGACAAGTCTTCCAATCGCCTCTGATTACTTTAAGACCGTAGGCCTCACATCCCTCCAATCACAAGAACGTGCTCGCGCGAGAGTGATTATTTGGGCCAGTCTCCAACCCTAAGACGACCAGGGACAGGTCCTACTTTGCGTGCGACCAGGACGAGGCCTTACTCTAGTGACTGGGGTCAGATGTTGACGTGGGGACGTCGAGATTAGGGTGTCGAGCTGAGGATGTCAAGATGAGGGTTTGTCAAGCTAAGGTTGTTGACGTGAGGACGAGGAGCTGGGGATGTCGACTTGAGGACATGACGCGCTGAAGACGTCAAGCTATTGTCCTTCTTTTTTTTTTTCAATGCTTCTTGAATAGCTCCAGTTAAGAGAGTCCTAGCTCGATCTTTCATGGTATGTGTCAAATGACGTAGAGAGTTTGACTTGTGGTTTGGAGTTGGTTGGCGTTGCGTTCTTGAGTCGAGAACGACTGAAGATTTTACAATTTGTTCCCACATACACACCATCGCTGCAAAGAAAATAATTCAGAAGATTCGATGGTACAAGTTTAATAATTTATTTTTCGAAAGCTTTGTCAAAATTTTATAGTCGAATTGTTTTGTTAACCGCATGTTGAGCTTGGATTCTCATTCCGACGTTGTTGGATATGACCACAAGGGGATTTGAGCACCACATACGAGTCGTCAAACTCCAATATGCGAAAGAGCCGGCAGATCGCAAAAGGCAGCAAGGAATGGTGAGATCTCCGGCGGAGGCACACGACGTTGATGGGCCTGAGCTAAACGACTTCTCCATGTCAATTACTTCTTCTTCGACTGCTTCTATTGTTTTCTTCATACACAATTATTTTCTTTCAAAACCACCCTCGACATATTTCGATCCGTGGTAACAATATGTGATGCGGGCACAATAGTCTCTTTATTTTTTGCTTCTCTATATATACATACATACGTACATACACATATATATATATAGGTTAAATGTCTACCTAAGTTTATACTCATCTATAATACTTGGCATTTTGTATAAATTTTTGACAAACTATCTAAAATTATTCCGTTGTTTTCCTGAAATTCACGCACTCTCTCTTCTGCATCAGCATTTGTCTAACACGATCAACGATAGAGACTACGAATTTTCTTCGGTTTCTTGTTGGTTTGGTGTCTAAAACCGATGGTTCTCTTTCTGGAAAATTGCCAATAAAGTAAAATACTACCAGACATGTGTTTGGTTAGTTTGCTCTTGCTCCAACCAAACAATTTCAATTTTTCTTTTTCTTTTTCTTTTTCTTTTTTTTATAAAAATAAACTCAGTTTCATTATTTATGTCTCCAACTCTAGTTTAAAAATTCAAATTTTATAAGTTTATAATTTTGTTATTTTAAGTCGAAATAAGATGATTTAATTAAAAAAAATTACATAAAATTCATGTTGATATTTTCTTTTTCAAAATACATTTCAAGTTTTTACACTTCTTAACTCCAAACAATTTATTTTAACCAAACACATAATTTTAAAAGTTAACTAATTTCCAATCAAAATAATTCAAAACTCTAAATCAAGCAGACCAACCAAACAACCTTTAAAAAGAGACATAATTGCCTTTAAAAAGAGATTTTAAAAAGAGACATAATTGCCTTTAAAAAGAGACATAATTGTGGAAATTTACTATGGTCGACAAACACACCAAATCTCAACTTTTATTGCAAATGTACACCACCTAAATATGTTGAGATGAACAATTTCTCACTATAAAATACAAAGTAGTACCATAAAATAAAATTATTAACTTGAAAAAAAAACTTAACGACGCTGTAAACAAAACATTTCCATACAATTTATTTGGAATATATATATATATATATATATCATTACTTGTCCATATTAGAGGGCAACACTTTGAACTTCAAACTTGACTCGCCCAACTTTTCGTCAATAACTTTGGACAACCTCTCCACCATTTGAGGGCTCAAACAGTTGACCCAATCTCCAACCTCGCCCTTTCTAAACAACTTTTCATTCTCAAAACTCATAATAGATTTCCCTTTCTTGTTGACCTCCAACTCCTTGAGATTCTCGAAACTACAGAGCTTCTTTATCTTCTCAACAACTCCGCTTCTCTCCTCCTCCAAAGAAAAGGGACAGTTCAAGAACTTGGCCAATCTTTTCAAGTGGAATAAAGGGTCGTCTTTGAGTTCTTCATACATCAAAAACAACACCTTTTCAGGCCTCTCTAAACTCTCCTTCCAATACCCCAACATGTGTTCCCAAAAGGGTCCGTACCCAATAATCCCTTGGCAGAACATTTCAAAGGCCTCCTCTACGGAAAGACTTGTCAGAGGGCCGAGGAAATGCCATGTCGAGACGAAACAGTCAAAAGGGTTTCTGCAGATATAAACAATCCGACAATTCGAAGTTTTGATCGAATCGGCTAAAGAAGGGTAGGGAATGTGAGTGCCAAAGAGGCGACGCTGATCGAAGCTGAAGAAGTTGGAGAAGCGAGGAGTTTGGTTGTTGGTGTAGAGTTTGTACTCGAAGAAAGGCACGAGGTCATGAGGGTTGGAGGTGAGCAAAGGGTGTGAGTCGGAGATGACCGAGAAGCGGTCGCGGTTTGTGACCGCGAAAGCGAGGGCTTTGAGCCAGGTGGTGCCTGATTTTGGGATGGACGCCAATACGACATCGGAGGAGAAAGATTGGAAGTGCATTTGGAAAGTGGCAATGGCTTGAATCTCAGCTATTTGGCACCAAAAGCCTTGGTATTCGTAGAGATGAGATGTTCTCCACCCTCTTTCTTTTGGAAGAGAGAGAATCATTTGCTTCCACTCCTCACTAACTGGTTCTTCTTCCTCTGATTTTGCTTCGGTGTAATTGTTAAAACCCATATTGAAAATAAATAAATAAAGGACATTTAGAGTGAGTTGTGAGGATCTGCATGTGGATATATACATATACATATACATATATATATATATATATATTGAATCTAAACAGGTTTAGAACGTGATAAATTATTTCTATGGTGAATATCAACTGTATAGATAGCTATCTGCCGATCTAATTAAAAACGCAAAGCAGACAAGGTATGGTCTAAAGAAAGTGAAAAATATATATTACACACTTTACGCACGTGATAATCTTTGGTAAAATTAGGACCACCTCTTGGACAGATGAGGGACCATTCTATTACCAAAAATGTATATTGTCCTCTTAATGACTTTAATGACTTTAATGACTGAGTGCGACACAAGATTTCTCCTTTTTCATTACTTTTTTTCGTTGTTTTATCTACTCTAATGAATAAATGATTCACGTGGTAAAACAGCGCTAGTAGTGCTGGTGCGAGTAGAGAGACTGTGAATGCCTGATATATTTTAGTAAACGATTTCAAGTTGATGTATTGAGCACATGGAAAAAGAGCTAAATATCCGCCTAGCTATTACATTTGTTTTCTGTTCATGAGGTCGTATTTCATATCTAATCTCTCATCGTATACATGTCAACTTGGATCCCTAAAATATTAAGACAGGAGTTAGACGACTCCTCGACGGGTCAAATTGACTCACCAGATAACCAATATTCTTACATATTGACATCACAAGTCGATATAGGACCGCGGGCAAAGAGGTTTGTGGTGCAATTCAGGATTTATTTCATAAAATTTTCTATTTGTTGGTTCGTTTGATATGCAAGAAATCAAGCAGTATTTAGAAGTAAATCGGTTTCTAAATTCTTTACTAAGGCTTCTATCTGGTAATCGGTGAGGGAGGTGATTCGGCTTAATATTAGTCGTATAAGTTTAATCGATAAGAAGATCTCTTGATGCTTCTTAATTTCCATATCCAAGGCATAGGCCTCGTATTTCTCGGTGCAGTGTGGAAGTTATTTGGTTGCCGACATCGCCAAATTGGATTAAGGTCAATACTAATGGGGGTTGTTCAGTTTGTGTTGTTTGTGGGGGTATTTTTAGAATTGTCGAGGGTTTGGGAAAGGTTGCCTCACTTCCCCTTTAGACATTCATCGGATCAAGTATGTATTAATAATATTGTCATTTCTCATGTCTTTAGAAAAGGTAGTGTTGTTTGCTGATAAGCTTGTCACTCGTGGAGTCGATGTTATCGTCTTTTCATGACGGTCTATGGCTCCAGATTTCATTCAGTCGTTGATGATCAAAGACATATCTCCTCTTTTGTATCACCAGTTTCTAGCGCTTCGATGATGCTGGCTTTGGCGATCATCACGGTTTTGGAGATTCTTTTTCCCCCCTTCTTTGGATTTTCAAATCAAGCACTGACACTCTTTTTTGTCTTGTTAGGATTTTTCCTTCCAGGCGTACTAGAAAGGTTTTTAATAAGGTCTAATTTTAGGGATTGATTTTCTAAGGTGTGGTCTCTACTGCTCCTTGTGATGTCAGTTTCTACTTTGTCTTGAGGTTGTGTCCTTTATTTCGTTGATTCCTTTTGGTTGATTTGCCCATTCGGGTTGTTTTCTCTTTTCAGAGTCTTTGTATTTGTGTTTATTTTATTTTATGATGTTGAAGTGTTGAGCTTAGAATAAGAGGGACCCACTAGAGGGAACGTGGCAACCTAATCGGTATGCTATATATATGTGTGTGTGGGTGTGAGTGTAATTTTATGTTAATTACTCTATCTCGTCATTATATATATATATATATATATGTAACGAATATACAGCAAAAATTCAACCAAAAAAATGTTTAATGACTCATGTCTCATTTTAGTTATGATATTATTCATTTTGGAACTCGTTCTTTCACGATTTTACTCTCAGGCTCATCCTAAAAAACTTTATACCATTATATATATATTTATTCCCAAATGATATGAGATTGTATAGCTTATCATTTTTTTTATAATAATTGAAGACAGTCACAAAATGAATTACAGCTAATCAGTTCTTAGGTGATTTGATTTGCCACTGTATGGATGTGGTCCATGGAGTAAGTTAGAGGATTCCTTAGAATAACATTTCTGTAAGTACTAGTCTAAGGTATGTACTATGTATATGTCAGACATATTTAAGAAAATTTATCTAAGTAGGGAAAAATTAAAATAACAAATGCAAAAATAAAAATAAATAAATAAAGGAGGCATGTAAGAAAGACAAAAAAAAAAAAAAAAGACTAAACTAAAAAAAATTTATCAACACGAAAAAAAAGACTAAAATGAAAAAAAATTACTCCAAAATAAAAAAATCAAAAGATCAAAAAATAAATACAAAAGTTTTTAGTTCAAAATGAACTGTTTTGAACGAAGGAACCTCAACGGTGTCTATAATATAGTTATAGATTAGTCATGAAATGTCTGGGTCATGTCAACAACCTTTAACAATTTCATGATTCATGAAAGGGGGTATATAGAGAAAAAGGAAAAGTTATATAAATATTATATCTTCAATTTTAAGCTTATTCAGAGAGAGACTATTAATACATCTTGAATCTCATAAAAATTATTTCAGGATATTTTGACTATTTCATATTTTATAACAATATCAAGCTATCAATTTTGATCACATAATAACGAAATAATATGAAAGAAAAGATTAAAAAAAATGAAACAAGAATAAAAAAGATATAAAACGCAAAAAAAGACAGAGAGAGAGAGATTAATGAGAATGGTCTTTTTTCTCTTCCCCTTTTTCTCTTAAATTTCGCATATATTAGAATTTCTCTTTATATGGAACTTCCATCCCCGCCACTACCACCGCCATAGTTGGCAAAGGTGATCGATCGACGGTTCGGTGATTTCAGCTGGGATGGGATTGGAGAGTCTAATTGGAAGTTTCTCGATTAGATCTAACCCAGCAAGCCTGTGGTGGTTTGGGATCTGTTGAGACCTTAGTGATTCGATGGTTTGTGTGATGATCTCTTACTTCCAATCGAGTTAATTGATTTCCTCTGAATTGTGTTGTGCGGAAGAGTGGTTGTTCCACATGGGATGAGAATTTTAACAGCCGATGTTATTTTATAGCCATGTTCTATTTTTGTGTGTAAGTTTTAATTTTGTAATAAAGGAGATAGTTTCCTCATCTATGTTTTGTTTTTGTGTGTGTTCTGCCATTAGTATTATGCCTATGCGAAGGTTATTGCAGTCTCTGTGCTGTAGGTGGCTGTTTCAAGATCAATTAGTATATTCCATCGATTGTAGCTGTATTTTTAAAAAGAGTTTTATATATGCTCGATTAT
Organism: Ficus microcarpa; assembly: GCA_025413485.1. Taxonomy (NCBI): domain Eukaryota; kingdom Viridiplantae; phylum Streptophyta; class Magnoliopsida; order Rosales; family Moraceae; genus Ficus; species Ficus microcarpa. The sequence goes on from CM046378.1 coordinate 2,481,255, forward strand.
AGGATTATCAAGGAATTCAATGAATTTTCCCGTCACCAGGTCCCAGCTTATGTCTTCCTCACTAAGTTTTATCAAATTTTACTAATAAAATTAGTCTTACTCAAGGGTTGGGTTTCTTGTATCACACTTGTCTTCCTCACTGAACTTTATTAGATTTTACTATTAGAATTGATCTTAGTCAAGGGTTGGGTTTTTGTATCACAAGGTTGTTTCATCTTTGATATTGGTGTTTGTATCCAATCTTAATTTGAATGATAATTTCTCTTTCAAAAAAATAATAATAATAAGGTCGATCTACCAAAAAGAAAAATAAAAAAAAAATTCTTCGATTGCGTTTAAAGTAAACGAATTTTTCTTTTAATTTCTTTTCCCGTTTCTTTCAGGTGTTTTTGCATTGTTCAAGTCAAATTACAATTGACCTTTTAATAGTATGAATTTGATACATATTTAAATGCTCTGATAATATTACGAGGTTCAAAATAATGGTTATTCTTTGTAAATAAAATTAAAATACAGAATATGGTTATATTTATTTCGTTAAAATGTGCCCTATTCTAAACACTAAAATTCGGGGCAAGTGTTTGTTTGTTTTTTTTTTTTTTTTTTTTTTTTTTTTTTTTTTTTTTTTTGTGTGACTGTTTTTGGCGTTTTGCTTGTGTTCCCCCACAGATATCTTCTGTTATAATTCTCTAAGTATTAAGTTATTTATCCCGCTTTTTCTTATTAAATTTTTTTCGCCCCTTCTTTTATTGTCCTTTACATCCTACATGTTTCTTTCATTTTTTGTCAACGAAAATTTCTTTCCTTTCTTAATCTTTTTATTTTTCCTAAACATAAGTGAGTGGGGAGAGGAATCTTTATCACATTATTTCTAGTAAGAGTCATAGTTGCATCATTTTTTTAATACGAAAGAAAAAGCTTTACTAAAAAAGAAAAATGCGGAAAAGATCTTACAAGTCTACATCGTAAAAGGCCTTAAAATAAAAAAGAAAAAACAATGCGAAAAAAAAAAAAAAAAAAAGGGAAGATACAACCTAAGGGAAAATATGATCATGTACTGAATTTAAAATTTTTTCCTCATGATAAGTTCTAGGTTGACAAGATGAATTTTACTGTGCAAGCTGCTTTTTGTTCAAAAAATTTTTTTTTTAAATAACTACTGACAATTTGATTAAAGAAAACTGTAAAAGACTATCCTACTAGAAGGATTGTTGAAGTAAAATATAGTCAATGGGAAAGCACGTTCTTCTTCTGCATGAAAAAATAAATATATAAAAATATATCTATTTTGAGAGATGCTTTTTATGTTTTTCTTCGTGTGTCCCTACTAAACATTGTTCTTTTAAAAAAAAAGTTCCAACTAAAATAAGAGATTGGTGTCCTAATATCGTATATTACATATCTAATTTCTCATTGTATGCGTGTTAACTTGAATCCCTAAAATATTAAGAAATGAGCTAGATGACTCCGTGCACGACATTTCAAATTGACTCACTAGAGAACTAGTCTCACAAATCAACATCACGAGTTGATACACAACCTTGAGCAAAGAGGTTTGAGGTGCAATTCAGGATTTATTGCATTAAGTTTTCTACTCGTCGCTTCGTTTGGTATGCAAAAAATCAAACATTATTTAAAAGTAAATCAGCTTTTAAATTCTTCACTAAGGCTTCCATTTGGTCTTCGGTGAGGGTGGGATGATTCGGCTTAACATTAGTCATATGTTTAATCGACAGGAAGATCTCTTGATGCTTCATAATTTCCCTATCCAAGGCAAACGCCTCGTAGTTTCTCGCTGCATGGTTGAAGTTATTTGGTAGCCGCCATCGCCAAATTGGATTAAGGTCAATCTAAGCATTGTTAATGATAAGAAAGAGTTATTAGAGGATGCCAATCTAAGCAGTATATTATAGTTTCTTTTTTATGCTGTTACTCTCTCGAGTCATTTTTAAAGATTAAAACAAAATGTGATAAATATGCAGCTAATCAATCCCTAGGTGATTCTATTTGGTGTGGATGTGGTCCATGGAGTTGGTGAGAGAAAACTTTATCACAACATTTTCTGTAACTAAAAGTCATGAATGTGTCGAGTTAGTTGAATTTATAAATGTCAATAAATTCAACTTGACGTATTTCAACCGCTCCTTGGGATGTAACTTAGCTCAAAAACGATTATTTAAATAATCATATTTGGTTTTTATTGCTTATATAAAGTACTTTGAAACTTAAGTAAACATCTAGAAGATGATAGATCTAATCATCAAACCGTCTAATATGCTGTCTAATAAACTGCCTGAATTTTGGACATTTATAGTTTGGAATTTTCATAAACTGTCAAGAACCAAAACCGCCTAATAACCACCTAATGGGGCTTTTTTGTGATGGCCATGCTGACATGGAGGGTAGGTGTTAGTGGCCTCTTTCAGTTGGTCCAACAGGCATCTAGTTAGCGTCAAGGGAATGTGCCACTGGAGGTACCATGAGCTTCGTAGGAGGTCGAACACTTAAACAACCAGTAGGCGTGCTCGTAGTGCTCTCTCTTGCAAGCCACAATGTTGGCCCGGGATAGGACGAGCTAAACCAAGATGACCCAAGGAAGACGGTTCCGAGGATGACACCCATTGTGATTCCAACCCCATGTGGATGAAGACTTCTCAATAAAGGGGATCTTGAGATGACCATATGGTATGGGAGAGCAATATAAATAGTTTGCGAAGAGATGTTTTTTGTGAATGAAAGGTTTGTTTGATGCTTATTATACAGGTTTGGACCTGTGGTCTTGTTGATATGAATCTCGCCAATAAAGTGAAGAAACCCAACACCAAACGTGGATTCAAACCCCAAGACCTTCAAGACACAAGCTTGTTGAGCCTTAACCCATTACCTAGCAAGATAAGAACCAAGAACTAGGAATGTTAACAAATGAAACACCAAAACTCTCAAGAACGACTCAAGAATCTAGATGATAAGTTTGATTATTGAACCCCACAAGAATAACTTGATAAGTTCAAAAGTCTTCTCAAGAACGCAATAAGCACTCTCACTTTTTTTTTTTTCTGAATTCAAAAACTAATTTTCATTCCCTTTAAAGCATGCCTATTATAGGCTACTAATTACAGGTTTTCTTTCCAAATCGGTCTCCAATTATTTGGATTTTACCAAAAGAAACAAATCAGAAAACTAACTCTATTTTAGACCTAAATCACGCCTACAACTAGAAAAAGAAAGTCAGGTATTATAAATGGCTTTATTATTAGTCATTCACACTTAAAAAATCATGCCTACCATTAGAAAAATAAGGAAAGTTAAACAAATAGACATTCAAGCTGTACAATCAAACCTATACATATATAAGGAAATTCATGCCAAATTACTTGCTGAAATTAAGCTTTATTTACACTGGATTCTTTTAGAACTTTAATGATGGTGATGCGCCTTTGATGATTATGTGGACCATACTCAATGGGCCCCAATGAATTTGCTTGAGTCCAAACTTCTTGAATCAACCCATTCAATGCTTATTTAAATTGCTCGGCTCTAAGTCTAGTAATTGGTCTAATTGGCAAGCTCAATGGATCATGTGACCTTGAGTCCCTCTGTAATACCTAACTTTTTCTATGTTATTATTTCCTTTTTAAAGGAATTAAATGCATGCCGTATCGACATTTATTAAAAAAGTTAGCTTCAGGACTTTATTATGTGTTACGAGTTCTTATAGCTTTATAAGACTCGAGTATGCTTATTTTGAATGATAAATGGTCTTTTCGGATGAAAAGAGATGAAATTTACATCATTCTAGGAAAGTCAAAGGGTTGACCAAAAAAGTCAACTTTGACCCGGAAAAGTCAAAGTTTGACCAAAATGGTCAAAACCCTCACTGTACAATTTTGTGAGATGCAGTATAGGAAAAATACTGCGAAAACTCATTTTTCGGATAAGATAACGTAAATAAGAACTAAAACCACTATAGAAAAATCAAGCACGCAAAATTAGGGTACAAGGCAAAAGGATTCGAGAAAATAAAGAAAAAATTTTTCAGCCCGATTTTTCACAGATAAAATTTTTATGACAGTATAAAATATTAATACTGTGTATTAGTACAACACAGTATTAGATTTATCTATGTTAAGTTTAAATTATACTGTTTATTGGAAAAAGGAGACAAACAAGCATTTTTATTTATGACATCATAATTATTTTTAATTATGACATCACCAACTTTTTGGAGAGCAAATCCATACAAGACATGTGTCTTATGCTAGCTTTTTCTTGCTTGTTTCCCACTCAATGACAGCCAGCCAAGGGGGGGTTTTTGTGAAAAAAATTCAAAACTTTTGGGGTCAAAATGTGAGAAATTTTAAGTCCCACATTGCCTATAAATAGGGCTGCCCTCCACCCCATTTAAATCAGAAAAAGCAGCCATATTATGCCCAATTTTCTGCATGAAAACCGAGAGCAAAAGTGAGAAGGAAATCAGAAAATTTTCTTGAGCTAGCATAGGGGTGTGTTCGGTTTTGTGTGAGGAAGCAAGAGGGAAGTGAGGAAAAAAATTTCCAGCCACTGTGTGGGGCTGTAGCCGTGGGCTGTGAGCAGGGGAAAGAGAGAAAAAAAAAAAGTTCAAAGATTGAAGGAAAACTCTAAGGGAGAGTTCGGGTTTCATTCGAGCAAGCTAGGGGTAAGTTTTCGGAACCATTTCTCTTCCTAGAAGCCCACGGGTTTGCATAGAAAACCAAGAGAAAAATTTTCAGATTTTTGGTGCAATTTAGGTGCTGTAGCTGTGCCTTAGAGGGAGACAAAGTTGAGCCCAAAAACAGCCAAGTTTGGTGTCCATTTGGTGAGCCAAAACCGGTTGTGGGAGTGTAGAGACAAGGGTGAGAATTGGTTCAAGTCCTAGAGCCAAACCCTATCCATTTCAAGGTAAATTTTTCAAAAAGCTTTAATCCTTTTCCAATCAAGTTTTTAAGTTAAAATTTAAATGTATTTGTTCAAGTTAATGTTTGTAAGAGCATAAGCTCACTAATTTAGTTTTCATGCCCTTAGCATTAATTTGGTGCTTGATTAGGTTGCTAGAAGTGGTTTGGTTCCTTTATGCTCATTAATATGCTTATGTTGGTTTGGTATGCTAGAATTGCTTGCTAGAGATTTTACATGAGGTTATATGTCCCTTAGGGTATGAATGAGCATGTGAATGAATGATTTGAATTTATTTTGGAATGTATGGAATGAATGGTGACATGCTAGATCATGCAACCATAGGATAGGGTTCGGATTGTAAGGGCTGCATGGACGTGTTAGGGCTGTATGTTGGGACATACAAGACGTTAGAAACGCTGCATGATTTGTCATTAAGCTCCCGATGTGATCGGTTGAAGTAGAAACCGAAAATTAGGACGTAAACCAATTCTAGTAAGTAAGGCTGCCAGTTCGGGTTCCAAACTGGTCAGTCTCAGGAAACTGGTAATTGCAGGCCTTTAGAGGTCGAATGGGCAAAAATGTAAAACACGAAAGTTGTAGAACAGGGTCTTTCCTAGGGGGCAGCGCAGACCGTTTCTCAAAATGAGGTTCCAAAGGCCTCTGTTTTTACGAAAAACCAATGATGGTCCATCAGGACGCAGTTTTTATGATCAACGGGATTCAAATAAAAACTGGTACTGAACTAAGCCGAATCAGAATTTTTGTAAAACATGAAAGTTTTAGATCTCTTCGAGAGCTAGAACTTTTGTGAAGATAACTTTTTCTAATTCCAAAAGGATTTTTAATTATGATATGTTTTCTAAAAACTGTGCAGGGAGCAAGACATTCGTGCACAGAATTTTATAGAACCGGTTAGGAAAAATAGTTTTTCCTGTCTTAAACATTGTTTTGAACATAGAAACTGTTCCAAAGGCAGTTTCTAACCTTCAAACATTTTATAAACCCTATTCTAAGAATCATGGATTTTTAAGTGGAATTATAGCAGTTTTTAGACTCATACGCCAAAAGCCTTTTCAAAGATAAAGAAAAGAGATTAAAATGTTCAAGTTCAAGGTTTGCAAGGTAAATAGTTAAGATGAATGGTGATCGGGAATTTATACCCGAATTACAGGGCTTAGCCTCAAAGCCCGAAGTTGACCCGAAGGGAGGGTTGACTTTAGTAACTTAGAGGTTGACTTCGGTTAACCTAATTCGGATTAGGATAATGATAAGTTTAAGGTTAGGTGTTAGCCTAACCTTTTTACGCTCTCACATATGATAGATATGAAAGGTTATCCAACGTAACCACACATAAAATGTTTTAAGATAGGGGGGGACATATAACCAAAGCATTGCATGAATGTTGGTGGATAACCAACATTATTATGTTCACAGGCTAGAGTATTAACTAGTCCTTCGATTAAGTAGGATATAACCTGCAGCTGAGCCCCGAGGTGGAACAGCATATCACCAGACATAGACAAGGTAAGTACAACACCGCCTACAGCATAGGCTATTAGTTGTATACTTGCCTAGATATTATTGTTGTGCTATGTGATATGATGTGATGCTATGTTATATGTATGTAATAAGTCTATGCTATGAAATGTGTTAAGTAAGCAATGTATGCTTACGGGATATATGATATGCATATGAATAATGATAAAATCACATCGAACGGTTTATTCATGAAATGGGATCATGTATGACACGATTAAGAATGATAAGACGAGAAGTAGGTAAAGGCGATACGTCACCTGTGTCGTGCCACCCGCACCAGGTCGGGTTGGACTGTGGGTTGAGTTGGATTTGGTTTGGCCGCCCCAACCAATTCATAGTCGCGCGCCAGGTACGAACACACATGTTAAGGGCCCCTAAGTAGAATAATAGATGCAGAAATAAGTGAGCATAATATGAACATAATTGGTTCATGCATGCTATATGTCTTGAAGTATATACAATAAAATGATGTTATGTTATGATATAAGTTTATGAGTCGCGATATAGGAGTTGTACTTGCTGAGCAAAAGCTCATTGTGTTAAGTTTGAGCTGTAGGTAAACGACCTGCTGGCAATTGATGATGCAAGGTGGAATCGCGTGGCCGGGCACTGTGAATAGTGGGAAACGGAAACCGCTACGCGTTTAGACAATTTTATGAATTATGTAATGTTTAATTATGGCTACTGAGTGGTATGCACAAGTAATGCTACTGATCATATTTTATGTTCCGTATTTGTATATACGCCCTATAAAAAAAAAATTTCCGCTGTGTTTCATGTATTAATTAAGTAAGTTGAATAAGCTATGTATGATTGCATGTATGTATGTACGGTAACGGCCTGTGCTAAGCGGGTCATTACACCCTCCAAGCCCACGTGTGAGTTCCCCCTCTTATATGCGTGGTTGTGATTGTGCAGCTTTGTTTTCATCGCTTGTTATAAGTAGTTATTGAAATCTGAAATGTATAGTGCCTAGGGTGGCTCTGTACTTCAGGTGTTCCGCCGTTGCTGGAATAATCTAGTTAGAGAGGATCCTCCCTATTGGTTGTGAATAGTAAATAAAATGTGAGACATATGGTCTCTAAGAGTATTTAAGAGGCTAACGGTAGTATGTTCTATAGTGGGAATGAATGGTATTGAAGTGATTGTATACTTTGGAACGCCTATTTCGGAGGTTCTCTGCCATTGGAGTTGTCGCTTTACGGCTGAGGAATGGTGAGAGACACACTACTCTTGTGATGATGGTTGTGATGGTTTTATGCTTCAAGTGCACCTCCATTAATGGAGTCAACTGAGGTAGAGAAGATATCTTCTCTTAGCCGGAAATGGTGACTGAAAAGTAAAGGGGATGGTTGTTAAAAGTGTTGAGGGAATGTGGGATCTGATGATGTGGTCAGGGATGGTTGGTGAGGTAGAAAATATTATATGTTCAATAATGAATTCTTACTTCAGAAGCGCCTCCGTCGGGGGAGTAATCTGATCTAAAAAATGTATCCTCTCTTGGCCTGTTGTGGAGATGAAAGAGGAGTTTTTGTAGTGTTTTGGGCTAAAGGTGTCTATTTGGGGTGAGAAGAATGTGGTATTTATAGGTGGAGGATTTAATAGCAACAAAATTTTTTCTAGTTTAGTTTGGAGGGTTTCCTCTTGGAGGTTCTAGTTAGGGATTTCTCCGGCTATAGTTTCCTTCTCTTTCCTGAAATGGTGCTTCATAAGGTGAGAGAACTCTTCTATTGAGTATTTGAATGTGTTTAGGGAGATTTGCATTGGTAAAGAGTGCCTAGAGAGGTAGCTAGCAAGTCAAACATTTCAGGAGTGCTATTTCAGGTGTTTTCTAGTCACACCAAACGCTTTTGACAGGGAAAGGTCTCGCCTCAATAATGTATTGTTGATTCTCATATTAACAAACTTTAAAGTCTTAATATCTGTAGAGGAAAATGAGTTATTTAATGGGCTTATATTGGGCTTCTACTAGATGTACTAGACTTATCTAGACTTACAGGATTAGGTTAAAGCTTTTGGGGAATCTTTAAAGTTCTTTACAACCCATATTATTCTAATTTCTCATAAATTCAAAGCCTTTCAAGTTGGACAACAGTCTAATTGGACGGAATAAATGGGCCCATTTATGTTCCTTGGCCTTTCAAATCATAGCCCACTCAAAGATTCCCGAAGTGTGGCTCAAGTACCTGTCCTGCTTTTGGCCATTGCAAGATGTGGATTAGGCCTGACCCTTGTCAAATTTTGGGCATCAACACCACCCAATCCAGCCACTGTACACCCTTACTTCCGATATTGTTCTCAAAAAAAAAAAAAAAAAAAAAGTTCCAACTGATAAAATAAGAGCTGGTGTCCTAATTTTTTTAAGTAACTATTTTTATTTTTGTGAATAAACATATATATATATATATAAATATAGTACTATTGTTTTGAGGCCGGCAAGAGGTAGAGGTAACATTGTATTTTGTAATTTATTTCTCTATTCAATCTTGATTTCATGATTATTATTATTTTTTTTAAATTCAAGGATGATGGATCCAAATTCTACATCAGTAAAATCAAATACGATATTGTTGTTAGTCTATGTCAGTAACCAAAATAATATGATTATTTTAATTAAATAGAAGTTTTAGATATATCCACTATGATTAAATCCAAATCCATCATAAGTATTGGTTACTTTAACCCTAAACCATTATATCAAATGCGAAAAGCACCTTCATTTAACAATCATCTTAATAATATGAGAATATATATGACTGTGTATTGTTGGTACATAATTTTGGAAAAAAACAATTTAGACATTGTCACAAAATGCCACCCAAATTTCAATTTGTAACATTCTTTTTCCCCTTTTCAAAATTTCAAAAGTCACAAATTTGCCCCCTTAGTTAAATTTTTAATAGAGAAATGCATATAACACTAGTCAACAGTTGGGTACATATAATTAGGTTAAAAGAATAAATATTTAGGGTTGTTTGTCATTTTTACTCACATCTCTAATAACCCCATAATTTCACATTTCATACCCCCAACTCATATTGTCAACAAGTGTCATATGCGTTTTTCTAAAAAAGAAAAATTTAACCGATAGGGAAAATTGGCAAATGTTTTCAAAATTCAAGGGAAAAAAATGTTACAAATTGAAATTTAGGAGGTTGAGACAAGACTTAAAATTTAGGGAGAAAAGTAAAATTTTTCCAAATTTTTTTTTCCTCTTTTTCCAAATTTTTTTTTCCTCCTTATCATAATATTCAGAAATATTCTACAATTAAATATCTTACTCTTTTAAAGGAAAAATCATAAATATTGTTATTATATATTGTAATGTACTTTTAGGTGCTAATGAGACTCCGGGAGGCAATTTGGTACAGCGGAATTAGATTTGGACGGACAAAAAAAAAAAAAAAGATAAATCTTATAAACTTCTCAAAATATTATTGATTCAATATGATAGAAAAAGCCAAATATAATGTAGAGTTAGGACCCTTTATAGTTTATATAGGGATTGAGAAGAGTAGAAAACAAAGAATTTGGGTAATGAGTAGATAGGAAATTTAGGAAATTGGAAACTACAGGGAAATGGGAAATGAGGGAATTAAATGAGTTAGCAAATTGAGAAATAAATCAGATACATAATAAAGGAAATTAAACTTATGGAAACTTTGAATTCTGACTGGCTTTGATCCTCGAGTTGGTTGGTTAAAGAGAAAACTCATCAGGATCAGGAAAGTTACTCAAAAATGTCTGCCACATTGAAGGTAGTGTAAATTTATACCCATACTCTGAGGAAGATCAATCACATCAGCATTGTGGTATTAAATCGCTTCGAAATGTGAAATGGTCCAATCTTTTTATTTAGCTCGTTGTAAATACCTGTTGGGAAGCGTCATTTCCTTGAATGAATCATCAATAACATTCTCAAAAAAGAGAAACTGTAGCATATCTTTCATACTACATGTGCTTTGCTCTGCAACCAACAGGATCGGCTCAACGAATTCCGGGGCCTTAAGCAAACTTTTAAAAAGGGGCCTCTTCAAATAAAATATACATATATAATGAAAGAAAAATCTATTATATCATTCAAAATTATAAAACAGTCCACTGTATATAGAAAAAAGATAATATGAGAGAATATATGCTGAAGAAGAAAAAAGAGATCGTTGCAGACTTTTTTTTTTTTTTTTAGTACATATCGTTTTTTCTTTACGAAGGAACAGATAGATGAAGTTCATTTTTCTTAATTGTGATCTTTCAGTTTTCTGTGTTCTTTTATTATTATTATTTTTGTGTAAAAAGATAACATTGTACCTGTTGTAGTTCCCAAAGAAAAAAAAAAAAAAAAAACCCCACTGCAAATCTGCAATTTTAAAGCATTAAGAGAAAAACGGTGTTCAAGGGGGAAAAAAATCCTCAAGGATAATAGATAGGGGGCCTTCAAAAAAGAAAGAAAGAAAAATTAACTCTCATAAAATGGCATTGAGGGGAGAAAAAAAAAATAAAACAAGAAAATCTCATGAGAATATGTTAGGCTTCCTAAAAATGAGGCCTTTCAATAAAGAAAAAATATCCGGTAGTTTGGAAGGAAAAAAAATCTCATAAAATAAAACATATATAATTGTGAATTATTTAATTTTTAAAATATCATAAAATTAGTACAACCTATTTTTTAGGAAAAATATGGGGGCCTCTCAAAAAAGGAGGCCTTAAGCAATTGGTTAACCTCCCCTGAGGTTAAGCCGGCTCTGGTGACCAAAATTAGAAGGAGTTGGAAGAATATGAATCCCAGCTTTTTTGTTCTGAGTACTTAAGAATCGTCATACTTTATTGTGTCATATATGACCTTTGTCTGTCTCATGAAACGGAGGTCTAATATATGTTACTTTAGCTCTTTTTTTTCCCCCTCCCTATGATCAAATTTGATTCTATCTAAAGCGAGAAGACTGGGAGAGCAATTAAATCGAAATTAAGTGATATGAGGGTGAAGAAAAGACTGTTTAGCAACACATCTGTGATTCATGATTCACTACTGCAAGTTATATATCTTGCATCATTGAGATGACAATAAAATTATGAACTACAATACTAAAATGTGGTTTTAGTACACCTCGGAGAGATCACTCGGAGGGATAGAAAGTGCGAAAAACAGATATAACCAAATGAGTCTGGGATATAGACGATAAATTTGAAGGGTTTGGTATACATTGCTCGCAAACTTTTCTTTGCAACTGGCTTGGTGGCCGTACGACTCACTAACAAGTATGAATGGATCGACTAGTAGTAGGATGATAATGAGATAAATTTTGGTTGATGCACACTATGTGTTAGCGGGAGATGTGGGCTTTTTGAATCGCAAATCGGGGTGCATAACTAAATATTCAACATGAAGGAATTTTAATCGGAATAAAATCTAGAAAGTAAAAGTATCATTGGGATACTATGAATAATATACCAAGGCCAACTAATGAGAGATATTCTTGACGCATGGAGTAAACCAGAGAAATTTTTTCGCTACCACTAGTTAGTAATCAGAGATATAATTCCTCATACATCGTGTAAAGAGAATTATGTTTAAATACATCCTCATTTTTCCAGTGAAGAGACTATGCCTCCGTTTGATAAGTTAGTTGGAGAATAACATTTTTAAGTTAAAAGTTGGTTGACTTTTTAAAAACTAATTATAATTTTTATTAATTTTTTAAAAAAAGACAAAAACTGAGATGAAAAAATACAGCTTAATTCGAGTTAAACTTAAACTTCAAACAAAACGTACAAATATATATATGCATAGCCAATCACATAAAGGGTGATGTTAGCTTACACGAAAACCTAGGAAGACTCTCCCTCCTCTCCTCTCTCTCTCTCTCAGGCACGAATTTTACTGTGAGCAATCAAAGACACGAGACAATGATTGCATTGATGAAAAATCCTGGATTGAGCGTGATGATTATATTCGTGGTTACAAAATCAATATCGTGAGACAATTTTTAACAAATCCTAAAATGGTATAAATCATTAATTGAATTTAAAATCGGCAAACAACGCTTATGCATGTTTACAAAATATTTTTTAGGGTAAATTTCATTAATAGCACCTCTGGAGAAAATAATATTAAAATCAGCACCACTTTTTTTTCCTTTCAGTTCTAGCACTGCCACGTCAGATATGTGGGCCCCAGTAGCATTTAATGTGTGCAAATTTCCCCGTTTACCCTCATCTCCCTCGCAGGTTCCAAAAAAATTTCCAAACCAGCATCTACAGTGTTTTAGAGAGAGAAAATGAAACCTCGAAAGAGAAAGGGTCGCCGCCGGCCGGAACCTCTCGGAAACCGCCCGAAACCACCACGAAATCCCTCCATAAACCGCTCCGACGCCTGTGAACGTCGGAAAATCTTCAAAATCCGTTAACTGTCGGAATACACGAAACTGACCTGCGAAAAACAGCACTGTTATGACCGGACGGTCACAACGATTACGACCGTTAAGTTATTCACGATACCTCGTGACAAGAGGAACGGTCATAACCGTTCTGACCGAGTAGTCATAACATTTATGACCTCAGCACTATACCCTGAGTACACAAGAGCAACGGTCACAACCGTTATTACCGAGTGGTCATAACGGTTATGACCGTGGCTCTACTATATGTGGGTCGTCAAGAGCATAGGTCATAACCGTTCTGACCGAGTGGTCATAACGGTTATGACCTCAGCAATACTATACCTTGGTCGTCAGGAGCAGCGGTCATAACCGTTCTGACCGAGTGGTCATAACGGTTATGACCGAAGCTATATACCTCTGTAGAAGAGTGACGGTCATAACCGTTTTGACCGTCCGGTCATAACTGTTATGACATGGTCCCTATACCGCCACGTCAGCTTGTGGGGCCCACCAGCTTTTAGGGAATGCCAAAGGTCAGGGTTACCCTCGTCTCCCACCATCCGAAGAGTCACTGTCCCTTACGCTTTCCTATATCAAACCCTCCAACATGGTTTTAGAGAGAGAAATCTAAACATATGGAGAGAAAGCCCGAATCTAGAGAGAGAGGGAGTTGCAACCAGCAGGTCCCGCTCGGAATCAGGCCGAAACCATCACGAAGATCATGCTTGATAAACTGCCTGCATGTGTGTTAACGCCGGAAATCTTAAAAAAAAAAAAAAAGAAAAAACTCCCCTTGTCGAAGGCGACGAAAATGCGAGAGAAAAACACAAATCCTGCAAGGAGGTGTGTCCGAGTATCGGCTTCGGCATCTAAAAGCCTATCGGCCAAGGAAAAGTTGATTTTTATGTTTTTATGTTTATAAAGTTAACGTTTTTAAGAGCTAGGAAAAAAAAGTTTTCATTTTTATATGTGTTTTTTTTTAGAATCCACCCTTCTAAATGATCTGTAGGAAAATACTTGCAAAATACATAGAGTTAGTCATTTTTTTATAGATTTTCAGATGGTCATGAATTCGGCCTTGATGGTCATAATGAAAATGACTCATTTGGAAAATTCCATTTTCAGTTGGTCAGTTTTATAATGGGCAACAGGTCATAACGATTATGACTGGGTCTCTCAACTATGTAGAGAGAGCGGTCATAACAGTTATGACCATCCGGTCCTGACAGTAATGACCGTTACTGTATATCAGGATAGGGAGAGAGGTCATAACTGTTATGACCACCATGTCATAACAGTTATGACCGTTACTCCGATAGAGGTCAATAACAGGAAGAGAGGTAATAACTGTTATGACCACCATGTCATAACAGTTATGACCGTTAGTATAGTGATAGGGTGCATAACCGTTATGACCACAACAGCGGTTATGAAATTTGATCTAGATAACGATAGGGAGCTTTAAACGGAATCTGTCTCTCCCACCGTCGCTTATGAGTTAATCCATTCTACCGTCGAATCATTCACAGCAGCCTCTGACAGCCGTTCTCTGGCAAAGGTAACTTCAACATCACAGCTTTACCCTCATTTCTCTTGTTTTGTCAACTGTCCTAGCCGAGCAAATTTCTTATTCTTAATTGAAATGGTTTGGGTTCTATTAAAAGTTTATATGTCCAGATAGTTGTTGAGCCCTTCGCAACTAGAAAAGAATATCAATACTGGGTTCGTCAGATGCACATGCAGTATGACGAAGAGGTTGTCGTGGGCGAAGAGCAACCAGTTATTGATGGCAGCCGTGTGAATACCAAAGCTAATGGAATGTTGACATTTTAATAGCCGAACATTCCATTATCTTTGGTATTCACACGGCTGCCATCAATAACTGGTTGCTCCTCGCCCACGACAACCTCTTCGTCATACTGCATATGCATCTGAAGAACCCAGTCTTGATATTCTTTTTCTAGTTGCGAAGGGCTCAACAACTCTCCGGACATAGAAACTTTTAATAGAACGCAAACCATTTCAATTAAGAATCTGAACTTTGCTCGGCTAGGACAGTTGACAAAACAAGAGAAATGAGGGTAAAGCTGTGATGTTGAAGTTACCTTTGCCAGAGAACGGCTGTCAGAGGCTGCTGTGAATCTCGACAGTAGAATGGATTAACTCATATAGTGACGGTGAGAGAAAGAGTTTCTGCTTAAAGCTCCCAGTCGTTAACTAGAGTAACGGTCATAACTGTTACGACCTGATGGTCATAACTGTTATGACCTATCTCCCTAAACGAACTGTCAGAATTGTTATGACCTGGTGGTCATAACAGTCTTGACATCTCTCCCAGTCGGTAACTAGAGTAACGGTCATTATCGTTATGACCATCCGGTCATAACAGTTTTGACCTATCTCCCATGACCTGGTGGTCATCGATGTTTTGACCGTATGGTCATAACAGTTATGACCTGGCGTGACTATAGTATCGGTCACAATTGTTATGACTACCCGGTCATAACATTTATGACCGTTCTCCCTTCATAACAGTAATTATCTCTTTCCCTTTGTCAAACTCGTCGATGAATGAACACTTCTTCCTTTGAAAGGTTTATTATATAATATGAAAGCATTGGCATAACACGTCAGCAAATTATCAGATTATATAAATAAACATGAAAAATTGATGCATCTTAAAATATTGTATCGATAAAGGGTTGTTCAAGGATGAAATTAATAAATAATCAAATAAGCATAAAAAACCCAAACGTGTAATGCCGTAAAATATGACTTAATTGCTATAACTTGTCATTAAATACTCAATTTATTAAAAAAAGTTAATTTCTGTCCAACACCTAATATACCTTAATTGGTATAACATTACATAATATTAAAATTATAGAACTAAATAAAATAAAAATTTATGACCATTTTTTATGCCTTGATTGCTATAACCGGTCATTAAATTATTATTATCAGGTCATAATGAAATTAAAAATTGATCATGCTTAATATATGACCTTATTGGGTTCCTCAATTATCAATCTATAAAATGAAATTCAATTTATTCGACTTAAAATATGACCGACCTAAATAATACAACTGTTATGCCCGAGAGGTCATAACAGTCATGAACTCTGTCCCAATAGTTAACTACATAACTGTTATGACATGGTGGTCATAACAGTTATGACCTCTATACCTCCCCATCGTTTCCTAGGGTAACGGTCATTACCGTTATGACCGGATGGTCATAACAGTTGTGACCTTTTTCCGTATAGCAAGGGTCATTACCGTATGACCGGATGGTCATAACAGTTATGACCTTTCTCCCTCCCCATCGTGAAGTATCTGTCATTACTTTTATGACCATCAGGTCATAACACTCATGACCTCTGTCCCAATAACATCAAGTCATCGCTGTTATGACCGGGTGGTCATAACAGTTATGCCCGTTCTCTTTTCCTAGTTACTAACTTATCGGTGTTACCCAGCGGTCATAACTGTTATGCCCGAGAGGTCATAACAGTCATGACCGATTGTCCCAACAGTGACCCGGTCTTCTCTGTTTCGACTATACGGTCATAACTGTTATGACCTTTGTCTCTTTCAAACTAGAGTATCGGTCATAACTTTTATGACCATCCGGTCATAACAGTCATGACATATTTTTTGTGGCAAACTTGTCGATTTAATGAGCAGTCTTTTCCATAAAATAGTGTATCTAAATGATAATTACTAAAAATTTGGTGGCCCAGGTCATTAAATCGTCAATACTGTTATGAACCAAAAATAATAAAATTTGGTATGCTTTACACTTATGACGACGTGTCACCTGAAATTAGCAAATGCAATATATTATTAAAAAATTTTATGTTCACAGATTACATGTATAAAGACATATATGCCCTCATCCAACCCTAAACTGATAATTTCCCAGATTCCCGCCCCACTCAGACCCCCTCCCGCCGACCTCAACATAGAAGCCACAGTATGATTAGATATGAAATTTTAAACTTCTGCTTTCCCCGTATTTCCCTCGTTCCTATAACTTAAGGCTCACGAACCCACGATGCACCATTACCCACTGATCTACACTTACTCTAACTCAAACGAATCCAACACATTCTTCTTTCACTCTGTTTAACCAACCCGAAACGGCACATGTGCAGGGCATTCAACTAAATCTTCCCACTCCCAATCACGTGGCGCAGAGGTATGGCTGCTTCTCTATTTCATTTATTGCCGAAGAACATGCTCTAAATGTGTGTGGGTTTTGAAATTAATCAAATTCAAAGAATTGAATATCTGACAAACTATTTGGGGTTTTATGAATCTCTGTATGACCTGTGTGTCTTCTGGTCGTGTATAAGGGAAAACTGGTCATTTTCACAATGACCATCCAGCAAAGACAGAGATGACCGGTACTTTGTGCCGTCAATTGCATAATGACCGTCTGGTCATAACTGTTTTGGCCGGTTTAAGTAGAGTTCGGTCATTGCCGTAATGACCGTGTGGTAAATATCAATGTGACCAGTATGTTAATGAGCTACATATATATATATAGATACATATATATCACAACTAACCTAATATGACTAAATTCTTGCAGTTGAAAATCCAGGAATGCAGGACGTTTGTGTTTTCATCAACTATAATGGTCAATGGGACGGCACATCGAGATACGTTGGTGGCGATATGAAGGGAATATTGCTGCCCGATACCGCAACATATGTTGATCTTATTCAGATGGTCAGAGGTGTTATTGGAATTAGTCGCCTGGAGAAGACGATAGTCATGAGATACATTGTTGAACCTGGGCTGCCTCCCGTGAGGATACAATCTGATGCTGACGTTAAATTCTACATACAATTGAAGAAGAAGGATGTTCACGTGCTTAGCAAATTTCCAATTTCCATCGATGTATTTGAAGAGTCTGCGGCCGAAGGCATGCCACCGGATGTAGGGGAAAGCAACCACCTTGGCGACCATCCTTCTAGGGTGGGTGGACAGAGCGATGAAGCCATCCAACCTGTAAATGACAGTAATCTCATAACCACTCCTCCTCACATCACTTCTCCCATAGTGCGTGTGAATCTGCACAATGACCATGGAATTGAACATGAACATCATGTATTCAACCCTGACGACGAGGTCGGCCGTGATGATTGTAAAGGCAGGCTATCAAATGATAACGATGCTGCTCGTAATTCAAACGAGAAGAGTGCCACACCCAGCATTGGAGCCCATTCTTTTGCCGATCATATTATATCTCAGTCTAAGGATGTACCTAGCAGTGATAGTTTTTCCGGCCCAGTAGTTGTGGCAGATTTAACCCCTGTCACGATGAGCGTAAATGTTATTTTTGAGAACAAAAAGTTACTGCAATACCATCTTCATCACGATGCAATGACTAAACACTATCAATTCAAGGTGAAGAGGTCGAACTCTACTCTGTTACACGTGATGTGTATAGATCATGAAGGTTGTCCTTGGCAATTGCGTGCGACTAGGATGAGAGGTAGTGAATTTTTTGTTGTGAAGAGGTTCGATTCCGTCCATACCTGTTCACTTGAAATCGTTCAAGGTGCACATCGTCAAGCGAAGAGCTGGATGATCGGCGAGTGTGTTAAGCGAAAATTCTTGGACCCTACAACTACCTCATATAGACCTCGCGAAATACAGCGAGACATGCAGTCCGAATTTGGAGTTCATTTCAACTATCTTAGAGCATGGCGATCGAAGGAAGCTGCACTAACAAGCCTGAGGGGAGATGATGCAGAGTCATACAAAGGTAATACCCATGACGATCATTATAACTTATATAACGAACATCATGATATTGATTTTGTCATCATTACAGGTCTGCCCGCATGGGCTGAAATCGTTAAGAGCAAAAATCCTGGCTCCGACATTGACATTGAGACAGACTCAGAACAGTGTTTCCAATACCTTTTCATGTGCTTAGCTGCTTCAAAGCACGGTTGGCCTTATTGTCGTCCAGTAATTGTGGTTGATGGATCTGCACTGAAGGCCAGGTTCGGAGGAATGCTGCTTGCTGCATGCGGTCACGACGCAAATGGCTCCATATTTCCACTTGCATTTGGTATCGTTCCATCGGAGAGCAATGAATCATGGCAATGGTTCTTCGAGAAGCTAAGGGATTCAATCGGCAGTCGAGATTCCCTTGCTATTGTGGCTGATAGGCATAAGGGTATCGAGAATGCAACAAACCTCGTCTTTCCAGATGCTGCCTTCGGGATATGCGTCCAACACCTGGCTGCAAACCTGAAGACTAGGTACAAAGACTTCAAAGGCCCTCTGAAGGCCTATTTTGATGGCGCAGCCAGGTCATATCTGGTAACTGAGCACAATCGGCATATGGAATCCATCCGTATTCGTAACGCCGACATGCACCGATACCTTATGCAGGCCGATCCTACAAAGCGGTCGCGAGCGTACTTCAGTGGACGGAGGTATGCAATCATGACAACCAACATCGCGGAGTCATTAAACAGTGTGGATCGGAAAGCCAGGCTCATGCCAGTTGGATTCTTGGTGGAATGGCTGAGGCAACTACTGCAAAGATGGTTTGTCCAAAGACGTGAAGAGGCACTCAACATAAAATCGAAATTGGCCCCAAATGCAGAGCACTTGATTCGAACCAACTTCGCGCACGGTCTAAAAGTAACGGTATGTGATAAATGCCACATAATGACGAGCTGGGTCAAAATTTTTGCATCCAAAACTGTGTAAGAACGAAAAAACTAACATCTTTATGTTCCTTGTCTTACAGCCGCGTCCAGCCGATCAGTTTGAGTACGCTGTCACCAGCAACGCAGGCCAAATATTTATTGTTGATATGAGCGAACGGACCTGTACCTGCAGACGATTCCAGGTTGATCAAATTCCTTGCGCTCATGCAATGGCCGTGTGTAACTACCGACGGATTGATCCATACAGTTATTGCTCTGATTACTATACTAAAGACTTTCTATATGCAAGTTATGCACATGTAGTCCATCCGATTGGAAGCGCAGAGGGCTGGGATGTTTCTGAAGACGTCAGATCGCAAGTTGTGAATCCTCCCAAGGCAAAGCGTCGGCCCGGAAGGCCACGGGTTCGTAGGATATTGTCCCAGGGAGAAGATCCTGATCCCATTCGGTGTGGTAGATGTAATAGTTATGGCCACAACCGACAAACCTGTACTAACCCAGTACCCTTACGAAAACAACAAACAAAAACGACCCGGATTTCGGGTACAAAATCCAGTTCGTAGATGTAACGAAATGCCCAGCAATTTTACTTTTAGGTTTTACACCAGATGTTTTCACCTTGACTATCAATAATCACGATAAAGAAGCATGTATGTTATCAGCGTAGTTTCATTATTTGTGTTTTCTGCCCAGCGTATCTTGTAACAATAAGCATGCAACTTTGAAACCTTGTTGGATTTTGGCGTATCGGTCATAACCGTTATGACCGGGAGGTAATAATAGGTATGACCAGGTTCTGTATCGTATCGAAGAGCCTGGGTCATAACCGTTATGACCTGGAGGTCATAATAGGTATGACCAGGTTCTGTATCGTATAGAGCCTGGGTCATAACCGTTATGACCGGGAGGTCATAATAGGTATGACCAGGTTCTGTATCGTATAGAAGAGCCTGGGTCATAACAGTTGTGACCTAGTAGTCATAATGGTTATGACCAGGTTCTGTATCGTATCGAAGAGCCTGGGTCATAACAGTTGTGACCTAGTAGTCATAATGGTTATGACCAGGTTATGTATCGTATAGAAGAGCCTGGGTCATAACCGTTATGACCTGGAGGTCATAATAGGTATGACCAGGTTCTGTATCGTATAGAAGAGCCTGGGTCATAACAGTTGTGACCTAGTAGTCATAATGGTTATGACCAGGCTCTGTATCGTATCGAAGAGCCTGGGTCATAACAGTTGTGACCTAGTAGTCATAATGGTTATGACCAGGTTCTGTATCGTATCGAAGAGCCTGGGTCATAACAGTTGTGACCTAGTAGTCATAATGGTTATGACCAGGTTATGTATCGTATAGAAGAGCCTGGGTCATAACCGTTATGACCTGGAGGTCATAATAGGTATGACCAGGTTCTGTATCGTATAGAAGAGCCTGGGTCATAACAGTTGTGACCTAGTAGTCATAATGGTTATGACCAGGCTCTGTATCGTATCGAAGAGCCTGGGTCATAACAGTTGTGACCTAGTAGTCATAATGGTTATGACCAGGTTCTGTATCGTATCGAAGAGCCTGGGTCATAACAGTTGTGACCTAGTAGTCATAATTGGTATGACCAGGTTCTGTATCGTATAGAAGAGCCTGGGTCATAACCGTTATGACCTGGAGGTCATAATAGGTATGACCAGGTTCTGTATCGTATAGAAGAGCCTGGGTCATAACAGTTGTGACCTAGTGGTCATAATAGGTATGACCAGGTTCTGTATCGTATAGAAGAGCCTGGGTCATAACAGTTGTGACCTAGTCATCATAATGGTTATGACCAGGTTCTGTATCGTATAGAAGAGCCTGGGTCATAACAGTTGTGACCTAGTAGTCATAATGGTTATGACCAGGCTCTGTATCGGATAGAAAAGCCTGGGTCGTAAAAATTATGACCGCGTGGGCATAATGGTCTTGACCGTGTGGTCATAATATTTTTTTACGAATACCAACAGTCGAGACTTACACTGTTCAATTTGGTTAAGAGGTCATAAAATTTATGACCGTGCGGTCATAAATGGTATTACCGTTTATCACATTATATCGTTGCGGTCATAAAAGTTATGACCGTATGGTCAGCATTAAAATTACCGCATCGGTGAATAGCAACAGTCGTTTATGTTGGGCCCCGCACATTTAATGACGCCGAAATCAAGATTTTCCATCAACTTCACCCGCCCAAAGGTAACCTTCCCCTCGAAATACCTAAAAATTACCCCTGTTTGAAACCAGCTTCTACAGTGTTTTAGATAGAGAAGCTCTGGTTCTAGAGAGAGAAAGAATTCTATTTCCTTCGTTCCAACCAAACAACCGCTCAGATAACCGTCCTTAACCGCCATCAAAGACCTTTATAGGCTGCACTATACTCTTTCAACTTCTATTAACATACAAGACTTGTCTATGACGAAGCAAATGGCTGAGGAAAACATCGAGAAATCCGGCATCCGAGGGCAAGCATCAGAAAACCAGGCCCCAGAGATTGAGACAGGGGGGGTTGCTGAAGGGTTGAAGAGAAAGCATAGAGACATCGACATTCTAGACCCAAACGTCTCACAGGAGTTGACATGCGACGTAGAACAGAATACAACCGAACCTGATGGGGTAAAAAAAGTTGATTTATGTTTTTATGTTTATAAAGTCAAAGATAGTTTTTTCCTCATTAGGGAGGTGCGATTTTTATTGCCGGCAAGGACAAAAGTTTTAATTTTTAAGTGTCGGCTTAATGATATCCCACTATTTTATTCGAGATGATGAAAAGAATATGTTTCAGAAACGTAGAAAGTGTTTTGTAAATAGTTTCCGCGATAGCGATAGTTTGACTGCTCATGTACATATATATATATATATATTACTGAGTTTTAAGATAGATCGGTTATGCATGTTGGTTATTTAAGATCGTCATAATCATGGGTTCTATGATATAAATTAGGTATGACTCGGTGGTCATAATAAAAATGACTTGGGGTCCTTATTTTGGTTGGTCAATTTCATTATGCCTTGGCGGTCCAAATGAAATTGACATGGGCTCCTTAACCGAATAGGGTCATTTTCATGGGTTCTTTGCTGTTAAGTGTGTTTCATTATGAATTGGTGGTCTTTGTAAATTATTGAGTTTAATGTGCATAATGCTTTAAATTTGCATTGTTTATAATGTAATGAAGGGAAAAATTATGTTAATTTAGGTTAATATAATTGCAATACCCTGGTACCATATATGCAGGTTCAGTACAATCGACGAGTACCCGATGGTCAAATTACCCGGGCGAAGATAAATACCTTCGTTAACATTAGGGAGACATTAAGAAATTTGACAGACTGGTTGTCTCCCCGACAGTATGAGTTGGTCATGCAGCAGCCATGCATTCAGCACTTCCTGCAGTTAGACAGACTTGGATGGGCTGGCCAGCTGTTCCACAACATTGTCATGCGCCTGACGGATCACAGTGACGATGGTGATGCTCTGTGGTTTCAGGTTGGTGAACAATTGGGTAGGTTTTCCATCACCGAATTTGGCCTAATAACTGGGATGAAATGTGTTGGGTCTACTCATATCCCACAGATGGCCGAACCTAGATTAATTACAAGGTATTTCCGGACGGTGAGAGGTGTGACAAGGGAAAATTTGGAGCTGCAGATGTCGAATGCGAACTTTGATGACGACGAAGACGCAATCAAGCTCAGTCTACTATACGTCATGTTCTGCATTCCACTGTCAAATGCGAGCACCGTCAAGATTGACCCGAAGTTTTTTGCACTGGCCGACAAACCGGAGGCCTTCAATGAGTTCCCTTGGGGCGTGCTGTCATGGGAGGCAACCCGGTCTGCAATCTGTGCCGCGGTTGACAACAGAACGTCTTCCAAGAGAAAACAAGCAAAAAAATCCCAGCTAGCGCATTACAGTATTGCGGGCTTTCCCCATGCCTTACTGGTTTGGGCATATGAGAGCATCCCAACCATAGCCTCCAGATTCGCAACCAACTACGACGACGCCATGCCGCGTATGCTGTCGTGGGTGACCGTCGATAACGTCAAGTTTGATGACGTTATGTGGATAATGACCGCGATTGGAGATACTCAGGTGATTTTTAAAGAATTTCTAAACCGTGTCAAACCAAAATGTTTGGTCCTCATTTATAGGTTCGTCACTAGAGTGTTTGGTCAATACAGTTAGGACATGGTCGTAACAGTAATGACAGTTTGGTCATAACTGTTATGACCAACCCTTTACACCGTATTGGCCATTAAAGAAAATCCAGGATGGTCATTACCGTAATGACCGTATACAGTTATCTGACAAAAAGTTGTTGTTATATGTGCAGCCGAAATGTGTTGGGATGATGCCCACAGAAGAAGAGTTGAAGGAGCCAAGGCTTGCGCGCCTATTTTTGAAGAACCCAATGCCTGTGCCTCAATTACTTCTCAAGCCACCTGTTCCCCAATCGTGCTCCGCACCAAACTCCGAGTGGCAGGAGTTTAAAGAAGAGATCCGAGGACAGGTGGCCTCGATTAACAAGAGTCTGCTGGCTCTTAAAAAGGACCAGCAGAAGTCCAACAAACTGCTGCGACGGGTTTACACGATGTTGAAAGACAACATGAGGCAGCAGGGACAAGGAAAGGCGGAGACCGGAACTCCAGTCACCAGCAGGCAGACGTTGGATGTTCCAAAGCATGAGTCAGATGACATCGACACCGGCTTGCTAGGTGAGGTGTTAATAAAGGGGGCCGACCTCGTGGACGCTGCTGACGTAGGTGAGCAGGCAGCCATGGAGTTCCTAACGGCCGAAAAGGTTATTGCATCCCATCAACCTGTTGAGGAGGAGTGTAACAAGGTACGACTGAAAATATAAATTTGAGTGTACCATATATTTATCGGTCATGATAATTTTTGTATATAACTGAGGCAAGGTAGTTTTTTATGATGTGACATGTTGTTAATCCACACAGGAAAAGTTGGAAGCAACTTTTCAAGGAGAAGGGATGGTACAATCTGTCCCACTTGATGACATCAAGGAGGAGAGCATGCCTCACCCGCATAAGGGAAAGAAAGAAGGCAAAGATGCTAAGATGGTCATCAGTGGACAGGATGTTGTGCACCCTGCAAGCCAGGCCAAGGAGGACAGCACGGCTGAAGTGGTTGTTACGAATATCCATACCCTAAAAATAATGGTCATTAGAGTAACCGATTATTAACTCGTTTGATATGTCATTGATAGGTCCCTAAGAAGAAGAGGGCCAGACTCTCAAGGCTTGGCCAACGGCCGGGGGGAGCTAAGTCCGATGTTGGCTCCCCGGCGCATGAACCGAGAAAGATTTTTTGTGCCCTCCCACCGAGCCTAGAAGATGTACCTCCGGCTGACATGCTAGAGTCGTTCAGGGAGTGGATGAGTAAAGGGGCGTTGAAGAAGACTCAACCAGGGTAATTTGCTTATAACTGATAAATGTCCGTTCGAATTGAGGTATATGTAAGTTTGTAATATAGCCATATTATATTAATAATGATATCACCACAGTAAATATTTGTCTTTCAGTCCACGGCCTCCCAGATTCAATGCCAAGCATGACCCATTGGAGAAACCCCATGACCTCGGAGTCGTGACGGTGGACAAGAAAACTTGGTATTATGAACTGGCAACCCAACCTATTTGGCTATGGGATGAAGTAAGTGGTGTTATTATCTGAACTTTGTAATCAATGTCGTGATTTTGTATGTCAATTACAACGGTCAAGAAGGTACATTGTTTGACGACCATAATGGTTATTTACCGTGAATTGCTTTTCTTTTGTGTATTCAGCACATTGATGTAGCGTTTTACTACCTGAGGAAGAAGATCAAGCAGTGTCCCAAGTTGCAAGAACGAAAGGTCACAACGGTAGACACGTATTTCAGTACAAAGGTTGCTGCAATGTGGCCTGTCTACCGGCGTTCACCAGATACGTTTGATTGGGGGACCTGTGAAACTTTAGTGAAGATCATGCTTGGCATCTCTGGCCAGTGTGGGACTACGTGGTTTCATCTGAACACTTTGCTAATACCGTTAAACTTGGGTACACTGCAGCATTGGATATTACTAAAGCTCGAATTGACCGATTGGACAATTGAGGTGTATGACTCTATGCACCATGAAGACCCTCACAATCAGAAGGTCCGAGAGGGAGTCGAGTGTTTATCAGAGTTCATTCCACTGCTGGCTGCTCAAGTCAGTTTGTTCGATAGTAAACCGCGTGATCCTCCCGGAACGTACGCAATACCGGTCACCATCAGGAAAGATATCCCTACACAGGGCAATGGGTAGGTACTAGTGTTTTTAAGTTTTGCTTATTTAATATTTAATGTTGCCTTGGTGGCTGAGATGCTTATGTTCATTATGTCGTTTTCCTTGTGCATCAGGGGTGACTGTGGCGTGTTTACAATTAAAAATGCTGAATGCTTGATAGAAGGGAGGGATGTCAGCTATTGGGTACTTCATGAAAGGATGCAACTCTTTCGGGAGTGCCTAGCATGTTACTTCTGGGCTCATGCGAAGCGGAAGCTTGCCGGAGATTATAAAAGTGATGATGAGCCGGATGTGGACTGAAAGCATCGAGCCACACCAATTTTTTATCATTGTATTGTATTTCCATTTAACAGACTCTAAATAGGCACATTTTTTATTCATTGTATAGAAAGTAATCTACATGTATTTTTTTTGGTATTTGTTGTAAACTGTGACCAATTTTTTATCATTGTATTTCCATTTAACAGACTCTAAATAGGCACATTTTTTATTCATTGTATAGAAAGTAATTTGGTTGTATTTTTTTTTTGTATTTGTTATAAACTGTGAAAGTTGACAAAATAATCATAGGGATCGAGGTCATAACTGTTATGACCAGGTGGTCATAACAGTTATGACCAGGTCTCTAAAATGCCCATTACATTCATTTAAGATGCATAAAATTTTTAATTTTAATTTATAACTTGATAATTTCATGACCTGTTATCCCAATCAAATAATATTTTTTAATAACAATATTGATAAAGGGAGTCGCGGTCATAATTGTTATGACCGGGCGGTCATAACACATAAGACTGTTACTCTTGTTCACGATATAGAGCTAGGTCATAACCGTTATGACCACCCCGGTCATAACAATTATGACCGGTATAGCAAGGGTTATGTCCTGACGGTAATAACGGTAAACACCGTTACTCATTTGTACGGTATAGGGTTGTGGTCATTATTGATATGACCTCTTGGTCATAACTGTTATGACCGGTATAGGGTGAGGACCTTACCGTTATGACCAACAGGTCATAACGGTTACGACCGTTATAGTTGTGTAGTTAGAGGGGCGAAGTCATAACAGTTATTACCGGAAGGTCAAAACGGTTCTGACCGTTACTCTTCTACACGAGGTATAGTGTTGAGGTCATAACTGTTATGACCACTCGGTCATAACTGTTATGACCGATGCTCCTGACGACCCAGGTATAGTGTTTTAGAGAGGTCATCACCGTTATGACCACTCGGTAAGAACTGTTATGACCGTTGGTCTTGTGTACTCAGTGTATAGAGCTTAGGTCATAACCGTTATGACCACTCGGTCAGAACGTTTATGACCTATGCTCTTGACGACCCACATATAGTAGAGCCACGGTCATAACCGTTATGACCACTCGGTCAGAACGGTTATGACCTATGCTCTTGACGACCCACATATAGTAGAGCCACGGTCATAACCGTTATGACCACTCGGTAATAACGGTTGTGACCGTTGCTCTTGTGTACTCAGGGTATAGTGCTGAGGTCATAAATGTTATGACTGCTCGGTCAGAACGGTTATGACCGTTCCTCTTGTCACGAGGTATCGTGAATAACTTAACGGTCGTAATCGTTGTGACCGTCCGGTCATAACAGTGCTGTTTTTCGCAGGTCAGTTTCGTGTATTCCGACAGTTAACGGATTTTGAAGATTTTCCGACGTTCACAGGCGTCGGAGCGGTTTATGGAGGGATTTCGTGGTGGTTTCGGGCGGTTTCCGAGAGGTTCCGGCCGGCGGCGACCCTTTCTCTTTCTAGGTTTCATTTTCTCTCTCTAAAACACTGTAGATGCTGGTTTGGAAATTTTTTTGGAACCTGCGAGGGAGATGAGGGTAAACGGGGAAATTTGCACACATTAAATGCTACTGGGGCCCACATATCTGACGTGGCAGTGCTAGAACTGAAAGGAAAAAAAAGTGGTGCTGATTTTAATATTATTTTCTCCAGAGGTGCTATTAATGAAATTTACCCTATTTTTTATTCCTTTATGTATGCTGTCGTCCCTCATCGGTAACGTATTATAAGCTGGCAATGAAAACTGGATTGATAAGGAATGAGAAATCAAGGGAAAGTGATCTGGTTTTCTTAGAAACTCCTAATATGTATTCTTATCATACAATATTTGTAACGGTTTTGTTACGATACAAATGAGGAACGAAGTTGTTTCGCTCGTTACAATTTTATCAAGATTGTTGCATAAAATCAACTAGAAAAATTAAACTAGTTTATACACATATATCTCAAAGCTAATTTAACAACCTTCACATTACAATATGAAGTTGAGAATGACAGTAGCTCAATTCCAAATTAATTGGATAGATTGATGACCAACAAGAAAGTATCAAGAACACCAACTTTAATCTTAAATTTTAAATACTAACTCACGCGTTAATGAATTATTATTTTTTTTTGTAAATACAATCAATTGATATATATATATATTAATGATTTAATCATTTACTAATAGAATAATGATAACTCACTCAGTTGATATTAAAATGTTAAGATTATAGTTGGTGTTTTTAACGCTACTCAAGGTCAAAATGTTAGACTTGTCAAGCTACTATATTTGACCCTGAAATCATGCTTCAACAACAAACAGCTCCTTTCTCTTTTGGTCTTTTTGTTTAATTAGATCCTGACAAAGAAGATGCAGAGTTCAGTCCCATTGTTACCTTCCGGACTCATCATATGGTATGTCTCCGAGTCCCTGGACCCTACAACTCTTTCAAAATACGCTCTCAAGTACGCCAGCTCTCCGTCCACCGCTGCATCCGCCGCCGATGCCATCGAATCGCTCGGCAGCACACCGGCCCCCATCGATACAGCATGAAGAAGCTGCATTACGCAGAGGTCGTCGTCGGTCGGCTCCCGCCTGACCGCATACCCGGACTTCCTTCCATTGCAGTAGAGCGTCCAAATCGGCTCCTCCATGATCTTGGTCTTCTCCGATGGGTTCTTTTCGCACTCGAGGGCTATTCTGACGAGCCCCGTCCCCATGTCCTGTAGTAACTTTCCTGTGGGGATGGCCAGCTCCAGGATGAGGATAGGTAGACACCTAGGGTTTTCTTGAATGGCGAGGTTTACGCGGGCTTTCCGGTACCCGAACAAGGTCCCGGTCATTCGGGTGCCGCTACCGTGGACGTGTCCGTCCCCGGGACGGCTCCCCTGGAGAGAAGCCGGCATCTTGCAGGCCGCCGGAGTGATAATGGGGAGCGACCGGAAGACGGAGCGGAAGCGGCGTAAGAGCTTGGCGGGTTTGGAGGGGCCTCGCCGGTGGGACGGCTGGAGGGAGATTGGAGGCCTGTTTGGTGAGGGAGGGACAGCCACCGGCGGTGGAGGTTGTTGAACCGCCATGCGAGAGGGTGTTGAAGATGAAGGGCTTATTAATTAGCCACTAATACTTGTTGTAGTTTTTAGTGAGGCCACATATATATTGTATGATTTATAATTAAGTCGTCAGTTGTGGATTGCACGTTTTGGCGGGTGTCGGTTTTGATTTGTTCAGACGTTGAAAAAATGGATATGGGAATGTTTTATGGAAATTATTTTGTTTTTGTTTAGTGGTTGGTACTGACTTGTTATAATTTAGTGGACTTCACAAAAATAGGGAATTAACAAATGGAAGTTGTCGATATGATATAGCTTTGGTTTAAGTTTCTAATTATTTCACCATACTTTTTGGAATTACGACTAAAAATATCTTGTCCTCATTAAAAAATACTACAGATGTTAACTCTAATCCTAATTTATGAATATCAACTTATGTGTCATCCAAGTTGTCGTTTTTTTATTAGTAAATATTTAAAATATTAATATATCATTTATGAGTTAGTACTTAAAAAATTAGGATTGTAGTTGATATTTCTAGTACTATCTATCTTATTATATTAGGTTTTCGATCAGCAAACAAGTATTTAGCACGGATGCATTCTAAACTTGTATAACCTTTGGCAACTTAACACTATAATTTTTAATTTTAAGAATTTACCTACTGAAACTAGCTAAATTGTTTCAATGCACCACATTTAGTTAGTTTCACATTAAACTGAAATTTTTGATTTTTTAAAGATTTGTATTAGAGTTTATATTTTTGAAAACTTTTGATTGGATATGGGGTTTTCCATCTACACATGAGGTGAAGTGCGCTTTTCGTGACTAATTTAATGGAAAATTAAGTTTTACAAGGAGCATTGTAATAATTAGGGGGTGTTTGGTGTGTTAGTTTGAGTTGAAATATTTTAGTTGTAATAGTAAATTTTTTTGAATTTTTAGAAAAGACAAAAAACTTTTTGAGAAAAAGACAAAAACTTTTTAGGAAAATATAAAAAATAAATTGTTTTAAATATAACAAATTTAAAGGATATCTCGCTACCAAAATGTCCTTATCAAACTATTTGTTATTTACTTAAAAATTTCATGGACAAACAAAAGAAAAATAAATGCAGGTATGGCAAAAATAAAGCACTATGCTAATAATTATTGCTAACTAATCTTTCTATTGGAAACAAATAAGAATTCATTCAATTAGTTGCAATTAGTAAGATTCACATTAAAATTCATACATCTTTCTTTCTGAGTTTGTTTTAATTTCAAACTAACAAAAATAAGAAAATAGTTTTAATTCCTAGACAAGGTATAGGTTAACTAATGTTGGTAACATAAAATTATTTAAAAAACAAAAAATAAAAAAAACGAAAAAATAAAGAATAAAAAGAAAAAAGAAAAAACATAGGAATATGTATGAAACAGTACCATGAATCTTTGTTATGGCCGGACAGCTTTCATCTACACAGTTCAACGTGGGGACGTGATATTTCCAAAAGTCAGCTCCCGATAACTCCATCTCCACTCACATGTTTATTTTATACAATCCAAATTTTTTTATAAGAAAAAAAAATACACGTATATAACCTATGTGTAATGTGTTAATTGACAGGGACAACAACTATAATCATAACTTTTTAAAGATCAATTCATATGTCATTTTTTCATTGATAGAAACAATCAATTGATATAACAATATTTTAACCACTTACCAATAAAATAATAATAACTCACATGTTACTTAGGGACATAGTATTCAAAAATTTGGATTAAAGTTGATATTCGTAACATTTTTAATATATACATATATATCATACTACAAGATAAGATCATCACTGATGTGTAATTATATTTCGACCAGTCAACAGAAAAATAGACACACACTTTTTCTTTTCTCTCTTTAATGTTTTAAAATGTTAAAATTCAACAAAATACCATGTAGTAAAAGCTTTAATTCTTTACTAACCCTCTGTTTTGTTCACTGATTGGAGATAAAATTTTAATTTAAAATTAATTGACTTTTCAAAAACTAGTTATAATTTTTACGAATTTTTTAGAAAAAAAAAAAAAACAAAACAAAAAAACAAAAACAAAAACTGATATGGAAATTTTGAGTTAGAAATTGTGCATCAAACACACCCTAGACACCCTTTTCCCGAGCAAAAGCAAAATCAATTATGTAAGGAAATTTCATCCATTGGATTTTTAAGGTATACACCAGTGGAAAAGGAGGATTCATCGACAGTTTTTAATTTTAATTGTAACTTTTTGAGTACCAATTCATGTCTCAATATGTCATCTATTAATCTATAGATGGAATAAATTGAGGGGGTAATATTTTAAGTATTAACCAATAAAAGATCGATAACTTATGTATCATGTACGTTGTTACTTAAAAGTTGGAATTAAAGTCAAAATATTTTTTTGTTGTCCAATTGCTTGTGAGTCGGTGCTTTGCATTTCTAGTTGCAAACTGGCGGGCAATAGCTCGATTAGATTGGAAACTAAATATCTTCAAAAGAATAAAAGGGATGGCATCTAGCCGCAGTGATGAAGTGAGGATTTTTCCTTAGGGAGGTTAATAATTATAATGAATAATTAGATATTATAATTATAGTCAAGTTCTTACTTTTAGAGGATTAATATGAAATGTTATTCAAAATTATGGGCTATTTAAAAAAAAAAAAAAAAAAAGTTAAGGGAAGCTTAAATCCCATCTAATCCTTCATTGGCTCCGTCCGCGCATCTAGACACGTGATGCATGACTTCTAACATGTAATATGAGAATAGAAGAAATCTAATATCTAGAATTTTTACTACTCTAAGCTCCAATTGTGAGCAACTTAAAAATTACACAAGGTTGAAAAAAAAATAAAATAAAATAAAATAAAATAAAATAAGAAATGGAGCTCAATTCTAAGAGCATAGTGTTAAAAACGTTACTAATTAATCGTAAAATAAAACAATTACGAAGTCGATGTACAATCATTTCATTTCGTGATACAGGAAAACAAAAATCTCCTTGAGTTTTGAAATTAATAAATGCATAATTAAATAACAAATGAAAGAAGATCAGCATAGATTTTTGTTTTTGTTTTTTTCCTTATATACTTTTGATGCAAAATTTAAAACCGTAGAAAAATGTCAAAGTTGACATTGGAATTTAGGTAACTAATTTATTAAAAAAAAAAATTTTGATTCAAAATTTTTTATTGCTATTATTGTTATTATAATTATTATCGATCATCATTATAATTATGAAGAAAGAGCTGTGAATAATATCATAAATTTTAGAATTTTAGAATAATGTTTAGGAAAAAATATTATTCATAATAAGCTTTCCTCTTATCATATTAATTTTTCATTGAAATTTTATTAACATTTTTTTTCAATTTTATAAACATTTTTTTTTAATTTTATAAAATCAGATCGCTGTAATCCTTTGAGTACATGGACCCCTTTTTTTTCTTTTCTTTGGGACTTCAAATGTCATTGTGCTCTTTAAAATAAAAATCCAAAAACAATTTTTTTAGTACATAAACTTCTAAAATTAAAAAAGAAAACAAAATTCATTAAAAAGCCATAAAGGCGATATCGAGATATTATAAGAAAATGACATTTGGGTATGTAATTAAAGTCTCATTGTGGAAAGGGTAAATTTTCTGGAATGATATTTGGATGATGTTGAAAACAATCTTTTTTTTTTTAATTTATAAATAGTTTTCTAATAAATCTAATGGAACCTCAATGTCTATAACATATTTAATAGGGTATATAAAATGAGATTTGTTTCTTTTTTCATTACGAACATACTGAAAAAATAATCGTCTTAATGGGAGATTAAACAAAAAAAGTTATGACATTTAAAATTAACTTAAGTAGACCATAGAAAAACATTTGAATATGGAACTGTTACTGTATGATACATGTCCAAAAAAGTGTGGAGTGATAAATGGGGGTGTCATTTTTAAATTGGGACAAAATTTCCATTGCCGAATCAAAATAAAATGAGAATAGAGCTAACTTGTATAGCAAAACGCATTTTTGAGTCTGAGAGTGAATTGAAATGGAACAGATGAACGAAACAAGTAAGCACATCGTGTTTGGCACACAAATAATTAACTAGTAAATTTTGTAACTAATTTCGAATTCAAAAAAAAAAAAAAGAGTAGTATTTGTACATAAATAATTAAAATAAACGGCGAGTTTTAAAAATATTTAGAGTAAATAAAAACAAATAAAAAATTCACTTGGTAAATGATTAACTTACTTGTTGTAAATATGTTACTTACCTTGTAAATTTACAGTTTACCTAGTAAAATCTTTTATTCACTTCAAATATTTTAAAACTTGTTATATACTTCAATTATTTTTGTCAAAATACTATTTACTATAATTTCTCGAAGGGTTAATTTCATTAAGAGCACCTGTGGGATAAATTTTATTAAAAACAGCACAACTTTTTTTCCCTTCAGTTCTAGCACTGCCACATCATGATTCCCTTTTTAGGTGGATATATAAAGACATATATGCCCTCAGCAAAACCCTAAACTGATGTTTTTCCCACTTTCCTGCCCCCTTCACCCCCTCCCCCCTGACAATATATAAGTCATAGTAGTTCTAAATTTGAACTTTTTTTTTCCTCGTTTTTCTCTCACTGAAGCCTCACGAACCCTCTCTGCACCATTACCCACTCATCTAAACTCACTCTAAGTCCAACAAATTTCACCCCATCTTCATTTACTCTATTAAACTGACCCTCTCTATCCTCGTCACAGTTGAGCTGAAACTGCCAGATCTGCTCGTACTCCATTTGAGTAGAGATCTTCCCACTTCCAATCAGCAAATCTGAGATAATCCTGCTTGTTATTTGGTTTTATTTATTACTATGTGCTTTAAATGGGTGTGGGTTTTGAGATATAAGCCAACTCTCGATTTGAATAAAAATGATCATATTCATAATGACCATCTGATCATTATCATTGTAACCAGTTTTGAGATATAAGTTACGTTTCGATTTGAACTAAAAATGATCAATTTCACAATGACCATTTAGTCATAATCATAGTGACCAGTATTAAGATATAAGTCAACTCTCGATTTGAATAAAACTGGTCATTTTCATAATGACCATCTGGTCATTATCATTATGACTAGTTTTGAAATATAAGTCAACTCTTGATTTGAATTAAAAATGGTCATTTGCATAATGACCATTCAATCATAATCATTTTGACCAGTATTGAGATATAAGTCAACTCTCGATTTGAATAAAACTATTCATTTTCATAATGATCATCCGGTCATTATCATTGTGACCAGTTTTGAGATATACGTCAACTCTCGACTTGAACCAAAAACTGGTCATTTTAATAATGACCATCCGGTCATTATCATTGTGACAAGTTTTGAGATATAAGTTAACTCTCGACTTGAACCAAAAACTGGTCATTTTAATAATGACCTTCCCGTCATTATCATTGTGACCAATTTTGAGATATAAGTCACCTCTTGATTATTACCAAAAAGGTCATTTTCATAATGACCATCCGATCATTATCATTGTGATCAGTTTTAAGATATAAGTCACTACTCGATTTGAACTAAAAATGATCATTTTCATAATGATCATTCGGTCATAATCATTGTAATCGTTTTGAGATATAAGTCACATCTCGATTTGAATACAAAACTGGTCATTTTCATAATAACCATCCAGTCATTGTCATTGTGATCAATTTTGAGATATAAGTAAACTCTCGATTTAAATAAAACTGGTCATTTTCATAATGACCATCCGATCATTATCATTGTGACTAGTTTTGAGATATAAGTCACCTCTCGATTTGAACTAAAAATGGTCATTTTCATAATGACCATCCGGTCATAATCATTGTGACCAGTATTGAGATATAAGTCAACTCTCGATTTGAATAAACTGGTCATTTTCATAATGACCATCCGATCATTATCATTGTGACCAATTTTGAGATATAAGTCAAATCGATCACCTCTCGATTTGAATAAAACTGGTCATTTTCATAATGACCATCCGGTCATTATCATTGTGACCAGTTTTGAGATATAAGTCACCTCTCGATTTGAACTAAAAATAGTCATTTTCATAATGACCATTCGGTCATAATCATTGTGACTAGTATTGAGATATAAGTCAACTCTCAATTTGAATAAAACTGGTCATTTTCATAATGACCATTCGATCATTATCATTGTGACCAATTTTGAGATATAAGTCACCTCTCGATTTGAACAAAAAACTGGTTATTTTCATAATGACTATCCTGTCATTCTCATTGTGACCAGTTTTGAGATATAAGTCACCTATCGATTTGAATAAAAAAAACTGGTCATTTTCATAATGACCATCCGATCATTATCATTGTGACCAATTTTGAGATATAAGTCACCTCTCAATTTGAACAAATAACTGATCATTTTCGTAATGACCATCTGGTCATTATCATTGTGACCAGTTTTGAGATATAAGTCATCTCTCGATTATTACCAAAATGGTCATTTTCATAATGACCATCCAGTCATTCTCATTGTAACCAGCTTTGAGATATAAGTCACCTCTTGATTTGAACAAAAAACTGGTCATTCTCATAATGAACATCCGGTAATTCTCATTTTAACCAATTTTGAGATATAAATCACCTCTCGATTTGAATAAAACTGGTCATTTTCATAATGACCATCCGGTCATTCTCATTGTGACCAGTTCTGATATATAAGTTACCTCTCTATATATATCATCATTTTCCCTTTCTTTGTAACGTAAATATAATACTGACTAACTTGTTGCTGTTTCATTCAGGAATGGATGAGATTTGTGTTTTCGTCAAGTATAATGGTCAATGGGACGGCATATTGAGATATGTTGGTGGCGAAATGAAGGGAATATTGGTGCCCATTACCACAACATATGTTGATCTCATTGAGTTGGTCATAAGTGTTATTAGGATTAGGGGCCTGGACAAGACTATAGTCATGAGATATGGTGTTGAACTTGGAATGCCTCTTGTGAGGATACAATGTGATGCTGATATTAAATTCTACATATAATTAAAGAAGAAGGATGTTCATGTGCTTAGCAAATTTCCAATTAGCATCGATGTATTGGATGAGTCTGCAGCGAAAGCCATGCCACCGGAGGAAGGGGAAAGCAACCACATAGACGTTCAACCTTTTAGGGAAGGTGGACAGAGTGATGAAGCCATGCAACCTATGAATGACAGTGATCTGATCATCCTTCCTCCTTGTCCTCCTCATATCCCTTCTCCCACAGTAGGTCTGGTTGCTCACACTGAATATAGAATTGAAAAGCAACATCAATTATTGAACAATGACTTATGCACGGCCCATGATGATTGTAATGCTGGGGAATTGAATATTACGGATGCTGCTCGTCATTCAAATGAGAAGAGTATCGCAGCAAGCATTGGAGCCCGTTCTATTGTCAATAATACTATATCTCAGTCTGTTAATGTACCAAGTAGTGACAGTTTATCCGGCTCAATAGTTGTTGCTGATTTTACACCTATCACATTGCGCAGAAATTGTATTTTTGAGGAAAAAAAAAGGTTACTTCAATACCATCTTCATCAATATGCCATGAGTAAACACTACCAATTTAAGTTGGAGATGTTGAACTCTACTTTACTACACATGATATGTATAGATAATGAGGAATGTCCATGGCAATTGCATACCACTAGGATGAGAGGTATTGAATTGTTTGTTGTGAAGAGGTATGACAACAACCATACTTGTTCAATTGAAATCGTTCAAGGGTATCATCGTCAAGCCAAGAGTTGGATGATTGGGGAGTGTTTTAGGACAAAATACTTAGATCCGACTAATAATTCATATAGACCTTGAGAAATAATGCAAGACATGCAAGCCGAATTTGGAATGTCTTTCAATTATCTTAGAGCATGGCGAGGGAAGGGAGTTGCACTAACCAGCCTCATGAGCGATGATACAGAGTCATACAAAGGTAATTTCCCTTATCCGGTTATATGTTCATAACTGGCATTATAACTTATATATTTACGACATGGTAATAATTATTTAATAATTACAGTTCTGCCTGCGTGGGCTGAAATGGTTAAGAGAAAAAATCCTGCATCCAACATTCACATTGAGACAAACTCAGAAAATTATTTAAAATACTTTTATATGTGCTTAGTTGCTTCGAAACATGGTTGGCCTTATTGTCGTCCAGTAATTGTGGTTGATGGATCAGCACTGAAGGCCAAATTTGGAGGGATGCTGCTTGCAGCATGCGGTCACGACACAAATGGCTCCATATTTCCACTTGCATTTGGTATTGTTTTGTCGTAAAGCAATGAATCATGGAAATGGTTTTTCGAGAAGCTAAGGGATTCAATCGGCATGCGAGAGTCTCTTGCTATTGTGGCTGATAGGCATAAGGGTATCGAATATGCAGCCAACCACGTGTATCTAGATGCTGCCTTCGAGATATGCATCCAAAACTTGGCTGCAAACTTGAAGACTAGGTACAAAGATTTCAAAGGCTCTTTGAAGACCTATTTTGACGGTGCATCGAGGTCATATCTTTTAAGTGAGCACGAGCTTCATATGGAATCCATCCGTATTCGCAACCCCGACATGCACCGATACCTTGTGCAGGCTGATCCTACAAAGTAGTCGCGAGCATACTTCAACGGACGAAGGTATGCAATCATGACAATCAACATTGTAGAGTCATTGAACAGTGTGGATTGGAAAGCCAGGTTAATGCTAGTTGGATTTTTGGCGAAATGGTTGAGGGAACTATTACAAAGATGGTTTGCCGAGAGACGTGAAGATGCCCTGAAAATAACTTCGAAACTGGCCCCAAAGGCAGAGAAACTAATTCGCACAAACTTCTCATTGGGACTAATCGTAATGGTATGTGAAAATGACCACAACATAACGTACGGCATACGCAATCTTTTGTCTTAAACTAATATTTTAAACTTCCTTTTGTTCCAACCGCGGCCAGCTGACCAGTTTGAGTACGCCATCACCAACAGTGGTGTCCAAATATGGATTGCTGATAAGAGCAAAAGGACCTGTACCTGTAGACGATTTCAGGTCGATTAAATTCATTACCCTCATGCAATGGCCGTCTGTAACCACCGACGAATTGATCCATACAATTATTGCTCTAATCACTACATGAAAAATTATCTCTATGCATGCTATACACATGTAGTCCATCCGATAGGCAACAAAGAGGGCTGGAATGTTTCTGAAGAAGTCAAATCGTAAATTGTCAATCCTCCCAATACAAAGCGTGGGCCCGGAAGATCACGAGTACGTAGGATTTTGTCCCGAGGTGAAGAACATGAGACTATTCGGTGTGGTAGATGTAATGGTTATGGACACAACTGACAAACCTGTACTAACTCAGTCCCCTTACACATATGTCCAACAACAAGGTCCCAGATATCGTTCATAACTCCCAGTTCATAAATTTTATGATTTTTTCAGTCATTTAACTTTTATATTGTATAACAATTTTAGCACAATTAACATTAAACATTTATGTACTTTATTATAAGTACGTGTAATGTGCGTTTATGGAATTAGGTATCAACCATAATGTTAATGCTCTATAAGTATGAAATTTCCTGATTTTTAAGCGGTTTAGAATAACGGTCATTCCTATTATGACCAGGTGGTCATAACAGTTATGACCCCTGTCCCTATTGTGAAACAAAGCGAATTTATGATTTCTTTGTCTGGATCATAGTGTAATTTAAATACAACTTTATAGTATATCACGTCATTAAATAATTGGAGTTAAAAAAAATTTAAATAAATTATCTTACATTTTTGGACGGTTTAGAGTAACGGTCATAACTGTTATGATCACTTAGTCATAATAGTTATGACCTCTGTCAGTTTTGTGAATATGAGCGAATTTATGATTCCACCTTCTGGATCATAGTGTATTTTAAATACAACTTTATGATATAACACGTCATTAAATAATTGGAGTTAAAGAAAATTTAAAAAAAATTAACTTACACTTTTGGGCGGTTTAGAGTAGTGGTTATAGCTGTTATAACCAATTGGTCATAACAATTATGACCTCTGTCAGTTTTGTGAATATGTGCGAATTTATGATTCTCTTTTTTGGATCATAGTGTATTTTAAATACAACTTTATGATATAACACGTCATTAAATAATTGGAGTTAAAAAAGAGGAAAAAAAAACTTACACTTTTGGGCGGTTTAGAGTAACAGTCATTCCTGTTATGACCAGGTGGTCATAACAGTTATGACTTCTATCCCTATTGTGAAACAAAGTGAGTAACGGTCATTATTGTTATGACATCTGTCCCTATTGTGAAATAAAGCGAGTAACAGTCATTCTTGTTATGACCACCTGGTCATTATAGTAATGACCTCTATCCCTATTGTGAAACAAAGCCAGTAACGGTCATTCCTATTATGACCACCTGGTCATTACAGTAATGACCTCTGTTAGTTTTGTGAAAAAAAAAAAAACGAATTTATAATTCCTTTGTTTGGATGATAGTGTATTTTAAATACAACTTTATGATATAACACGTCATTAAATAATTGGAGTTAAAAAAAATTTTAAAAATTACATAACACTAAATTTTTGGGCATTTTAGTGTAGAAGTAATTCCTGTTATTACTGTCTAATCATAACAATTATGACCTCTGTCAATGCGGTTAATTTATCATGTTTATTACTGATTACAACAATATATCATATACAAAAAAAAACATATGGTATACTATGAATAAAAAATTGGGGCTATTTACAGTCTGGTAATGGGAAAATAAAGAATTTTTGTTTGTCAAAATGTTAAAAGTTCATATCCACATCATCATCACTTTTATAAGTTTCTTTAATCTTGCGCTTCGCATGGCACCACAAGTAATATGTTAGCCACTCCCGAAAGATTTGCATGCGTCCATCAATTACCCAATAACGGACATCCCTCCCTTCTATCAAGTATTCAGCATATTTTATTGTAAACATTCCACAGTTACCTCTGTTGCACGAATGAGAAAGTATGAAAACCACATAAGCATCACAGTCAAGATTTGTCGTAGGAAAACATTTTCAATACTTGTACTAACCCATTGGCGTGTTGAAGGATATCTTTCATGATCGTGACCGGAAGTAGGTAAGATCTTGGAGGTTCTCTTAGTTTGAAATCAAACAAACTGAGTCTATCAGCCAGCAATGGAATAAGATTTGATGAACATTCTACTCCTTCTCGGACCTTTGCATTGTGAGGGCCTTCATGCTGAAGAGAGTCATACACCTCAATGGTCTAGTTTGTCAGATTGAGCTTTACTAATGCCCAATGTTTCAGCTCAGCCAAGTGTATTGGTATTAGCAAAGTGTTTACTTCAAACCATGACGACCCACTCTGGACACACACGCCAAGCATTATCTTGAGTATAGATTCACACCACCCCCAACCGAACGTTTCTGGTGATTTTTGGTAGACATGCCACAATGCACCAATTTTTGTACTAAAAAACGTGTCTACTGTTGTCACCTTTCGTTGTTCCAATTCGGGGAACTGCCTGATCTTCTTCCTCAAGTAGTAAACGGCAACGTTAATATGCTACATAAACAAAACAAAAGCAAATGTATTGTAAAAATTACAGGTCATCAAGTAATGTACCTTCTTCATGTTAAGATTTACAAAAATTATCGAACATGGATGACAAAAAAATTATGAACAGTACTTACTTCATCCCATAGCCAAACAGGGGAGATTGTTAATTCATAAAACCAACTTTTTTATTTACCGCCATGAATCTGAGGTTATAGGGTTTGTCCAATGTGTCATACTTGGCATTGTATCAGGGAGGCCGTTTACTAAACATAAAAATATTTTAATTGGCGATGACATTATTAATACATTATATTTTTCAAATCGAAAGGACAATTATTCGTTATAAACAAATTATCCTGGAGGAGTCCTCTTCAATAATCCTTTCTTGATCCACTCCCTGAACTCCTCTAGCTTCTCTTTTGGAGGTTCATCTACGAGACTCAGTGGGAGGGCATAAATAAGCTTACTTGAAACATGCGACGGGGAGTCGACCTCAGTCATAGGCCTGGATGGCCGTTGGCCAAGCCTTGATAATCTGGCCCTCTTCTTTTTAGAGATCTATAAATGACATATGTGAAATGAGTTAAAATTAAAGATGACTCTTATGAATATGTGTGTCAGTTACAGATATAGGTAACAACCACATCACCGATGCTGTCCTCGTTGGCTGCCCCTTCAAGCTTTATAACATCCTGTTCTCGAATGCTTTCTTTATCATCTTTCTCCTTCTCCGGGTCAGGCATGCTCTCCTCCTTTATTTCAACAAATAGATCAGGTTTTACCTTCACTTCTCCATCCTTATCTTCTAAATGTTCTTTATCCTTTTCCTGTCTAGTTTCACAACATGTCATAATAAATACAACTTTATATATGTGGATCACCTTATCGGCAATAAGGAACTCCATGGCTGCTTGCAGACCTATATCTGCAACGGCACCGATGACAGGGTCGATTAACACATCATCTTGCAGGTCGGTGCCGATGTCAACTGGATGAGTCTTCAAGGCATCCAACTCATCCATTTGAACATTAATCTTCTGTTGGCTGCTGACATGGTCTGTCGTGTGTCCCTTTCCTGTCCCTTCTGAATCATGTTGTCGGACAACAATTTGATAACCCTTCGCAGGAGTTTGGCGGACTTCTTCTGTCCCTTTTCAAGATCCTCTAACTTTTTTTTCATTGAGTCTACCTGTCCTCGGATCTCTTTTTGAAACTGCCACCACTCGGAGTTTGTAGCTGAGCTCGATCGGGATACATAAGTCTTGGGAGGTAATTGAGGCATAACCTTTGGGTTCTTTAAATATAGCTACGCAATCCATGGGTCCTTCAACTCTTCTTCGGTTGGGATGATCACAAAACACTTAGGCTGCACACATTTGATATTAATAACAACAATGAGTAAGGGATACGGTCAATATGTTAATGGTAAATTAAAAAATTCACCACCCACGCACTATTACGATGACCAACAATGGTATTCAGACTTGCAAATAAATAGTCAATACAGGAATGACCATCAGGTAATTATAAAGATGACCAATGACCAATGACCAATACCACTGTAGAAGGGGTATGGTCGTTACAGGAATGACCACCCAATCATAACAGTTATGACCATCAGGTCATTACTGTTCTGATCACCCTGTCATTATGTAATTGACCGACACTGGTATTGTACGTAAAGAAAGGTATGATCAATAGGGTAAGTTAATAAAGCATGATCATTTTCATAATGACCATCCAGTCATTATGTTGATGATCAACAATTGTAATTGACACTACTTACATAAATGTATAAAAAGTGTATAAATTACCTGATTTTCGCCAACCGTGATAAAAGAAGACATAACATCATCAAACTTAACATTGTCCGTGGTGATCCACGATAGCATACGCGGAATGGCCTGATCGTACTTGGTGGTGAATTTGGATGCTATCGATGGGAGGGTCGCATATGCCCAAACGAGCTAGGCATGCAGAAAGCCCGCAATACTGTAATGAATTTTGTCAGACTTTTTTAGCGGTTTTCTCTTCGAAGACGTCCTGTTTTCAATTTTATTACAGATTGCAGCCCGGGTTGCCTCCCATGAGAGCACGCCCCAAGGAAAATCATTGAAATCCTCCAAGTTATCGGCCAGGGCAAAAAACTTCAAGTCTATCTTAACGGAGTTTGCATTTTTGATAAAGGAATGCAAAATATCATGTATAGTAGACCAAGCTTGACAGCATCGTCGTCGTTGTCAAAGTTTGCATTCGACATCTACAGCTCCAAATTTTCTCTCGACATACCTCTCAACGTCGAAAAATATCTTGTAATTAATCGGCTTTCGACCACCGGTGGGAGATGAATAGACCCTACACATTTCATGCCGGTTATTAGGCAGAACTCGTTGATGGAAAATCTGCCGAGGTCTTCACCAAGCTCAAACCATAAAGCATCACCTATTCTTGAGTGATCTGTCAGTCGCATTACAATATTGTGGAAGACCTGCCCAACCCAACCAAGAGTATTTAAATTTAGAAACTTTTGAATGCATAGCTGATGGATGACGGCCTCGTACTGTCAAGGAGACAACCACTTTCTCAATTTATTACATGTCTCCGTAATGTTAATGAAAATATTTATTTTTACCCAGGTAATTTCACTATCCGGTACGCGTCGAACATACTGAACCTGTAATAAAATCACAGAAATATAAAAATTAATAAATTGATGACCACTAAATCAACATAAAAATGACCAACAAGTCATAATGAAAATGATCATCCGGAAATAACATAAAATTGAGTAATTATTAATCTGACCAACAAGTCATAATAAAATGAAAATGACCATCCGAAAATAACATAAAACTGAGTAATTATTATTATGACCAACTAGTCATAATGAAAATGACCATCTGAAAATAACATAAAACTGAGAATAATTATTATGACCAACGAGTCATAATGAAAATGACCATCCGAAAATAACTTAAAACTGAGTAATTATTATTATGACCAGAGAGTTATTACAAAAATGATCATTACAAAAATTACATAATGATCACAAAATAAATAACCAACCACCAATATCACCTACAATTAAATAAACATCAATGAAAACCCAAATTTTTAGATAAACCAAAACACTAAATTTTATAAACGGATGGTTTATGTTACAAAATCAGATAAAAATTCTAACTTTATGTATTTTAAGCAAATTTTTTTCAACAAATCAATTAGAAAGGTGGAATCTCATCAAAAACACATATAAAAATGAAAAATTTTTGTTACATAATCAATAAAAACTGAACATTCTTATTGAAAAATATTAAAAATGTAAACTTTATAAACATAAAACAGAAATCAACTTTTTTACCTCTTCAGTTTCTGATATCTTCTCTTCTAGGCACTTATCAACTTTTTTGAATCCTTTACTTCGATTTCCCCCTGCTTTTTCTTCAACCCTTCATCGAACACCATTCTCTCCATTTCTGGTGCCGGTTTTTTAGAATTTTTCTCAGCCGATGGGCTTTTATATGCCGAAGCCGATACTCGGACAGATCT
The DNA here is from genome assembly GCA_025413485.1 of Ficus microcarpa. Lineage (NCBI taxonomy): Eukaryota > Viridiplantae > Streptophyta > Magnoliopsida > Rosales > Moraceae > Ficus > Ficus microcarpa. Next base: position 2,525,646 of record CM046378.1, read on the forward strand.
CCTTTCGGGAGTTGTTTTTTCTCAGACATTTTCATGTGCTTCAACATGTGTAGTTTTTTAATATTCTCCGATGTTAATAGACTTGCAAGTAGTTTATAAAAGACTTTCGTGGTGGTTTAGGACGGTTTCCGAGCGGTTATGGAACGGTACCTACTGGTTGCAACTCTTTCTCTTTCTAGAATCGGAGTTTCTCTCTCTAAAACACTGTAGAAGCTGGTTTGAATTTTTTTTTTTTAGGGCATGCGAGGGAGAGTAACTTTTGGGCGGGTAGGAGATGAGGGTAAACCTGACTTTTGGCATACATTAAATTCGGTTAGCCCCACATAAATGACGTGGCAGTACTAGAAATGAAGGGAAAAAAAGTGATACTGTTTTTAATAAAATTTATCCTACAAGTGCTATTAATGAAATTAACCCTTTCTCAAAATCCATCTCATTTCAAATATAAATCCACTTTTTTATTTTTAAAAATCAATACCACACTCATTTCTCTTTCACTCAGATAATCATTCATTTGTTATTGTCGTTTCTAAATGAAAATTATTATTTTAGGACGACGTGCCAAATGCTCACCTAGTATTATCTAAATATTGAGGTACATACTCACTAGTTCAATTGTGCACAGGATAATAAGATATAGCTTCGTTTGATCCTTTATTCCGGACTCAAATATTCTATTTCAGTTTTTGTCTTTTTCTGAAAAATCAATAAAAATTTTAACTAATTTTTAAAAAGTTAATGAACTCTAAGGGCCTGTTTGGTGAGTCAGTTTGGACTCAATTTTTTGAGTTCAAACTGAACTCTAACCGTTTAGCACAAAAGTTCAGTCCCAACCCATAGTTAGACCGTTGCACAGTAAACCGAACTCGGTTTACTGTGCACCCAACCCTCCATTCCTCTTGTGCTGTCTCACAGTGATTGATCACTGTGCAAATTCCCGGCGGCGTAATCCGACGTCGTATTGATGGCGCTCCAGAGCGTCCCGTCCACAATCTGATCGAACACCGGTGGTGAGTCCCGGCCGTTGAATCTGCCATAGAAGTAGGTCGTCCGAACCATGTACTTGACCCCACGATACACTCGCGCGACGTAGCAGAACTTGTGGCCAGGATCGTTCGGTAACGATTGGACGGTCGAGAGGTAGGGAGCAACCATCGAAACAGAGATGGTCACGGGGGTGCCGCCGAAGATGAACCCTTCGTCGAAGAGCCATCGACGGCCCTCGATCACTGTGTCGTTGGTCGTGCCGCAGTCGATCAAAATCCCTGTCAAAAAATAAGAAAAAAAATAATTAATTCAATAGAAATAATCAATTAATTAACCGAATAGAACAGAAATTTGATTATATTAATTTACCTCTAGGTTGGGAGAGAGAGGGGGAGGAGAGAGAAGAGAGAATGAATGAAGAAGATGAAGAAGGAGGACATTGTTGGTGGTGGATAGGAATTGGCATGTGAGACCTGAAAGGATTAACAGAACAAAAACATAATGAGAGAAAGGTTTTAGAGAGAGAGAGAAACGAAGAGTGGATTTGGTCTGGTCTGGGTGGGTTTGAAATGGTGGTGTAGTCACAGAAATAGAGGAGAGAGAGTTGAAAGGGTCTAAGGTTGAGTCAAGCAAGAAAGGAACAGGAGATGGAGTTGGCAAAGAGGAAAGGTATCCAACAAAAAGTACCTTCTTCCTAAGCAGGAGTTGCAGAAGAAGAAACGGAAGAAGAGACGGAGCCATTAGAGGCTCCGGCGCTCTCAACGGCGACGGCGGAGAACGGGGACAAGGTTTCGAAGCCTAGAGGAGGAGGAGGACGAGGAGGTGGTGACGGCAGCCATGGCGACGGTGTGCTTGACAGTGATGGAGGTGGGGGCGGAGACAGGAGAGAATTGGGAAGGTTGTAGCGAGAGAAAGGGAGAGGAGAGAGAAGCGATGGAGATGATAGAGATCGTATTTAGGATAAAAAAATCTTAAAAATATTATAATAAATATAATTTTTGTGATAAATATTATATTTGAATGCACAATAAAATTTACGTGCACGGAGTATCTAAATTGTTTAAAACAGATCAACGGTTGAAAATTTAAGTAGCCGATTTGGGATACGCAAATAAGGATTGCTTCCTTAGCAACTACATAATTCTTATTGTATTTTATGTAAGAAATTTTACAAAAACTTTTGATGTGGCGTTATTAATTTAGCGTATTTTAATTTTTTCCATTTTTCTTCATTAAAACCTACAATAGAATGTTAAATAAAAAAAAAATTGTTTAACTTAATTTTTTAACATTCAAACAGGACCCTTGTCTTTTTTTAACTTTTCAACTCAAACTTTTTTACCAAACAATCAACTGAAATTAAATTTTTTATCTCAAACTTTTTACCAAACACTCAATTTTTAAACTCAACTTAACTTAACTCAAACTCAACTCAAAAATCTTAACTCAAACTCATTCACCAAACAATCCCTAACTTAAAATTTTCATTCCTAACCGGTGTACCAAAGAACCCATGATTTTCCTTATTTGGTTTTTTTTTTTTTTTCTAAGGAAAACTTTCATTAAACTCACTAATAAGACATAAAAAAAAAAAAAACAAACAAACAAATAAACAAACAAATATAAAAAACCCCGTATTAGATGAAACAAAATCCTTCAATAAGAACGCATATTTAAGGCCCAATAACGGGAATATTCCTCGACATACTGAAATTGAGTACATGTAAGGCTCTTTTCAACAAAACCCCAACAATTAATGGATTTTCCAATCAATTAAGGGTCAAGACTCGGTAGCACTAGGGTCACTACTAACTCTACAAAAAAGTAATTCTAGCGGAACTAAAACACCATCAAGACTCAGATCTAATAGATAAACAACTAACTTGGAAGGTAAAGAAACCACCTCCGCTATTATAAACAATAAACAATTAAAAAAAACACAAAAAGAAAAGACGATAAAAACATCATCATTATTAGACACAAACTTACAGACCAAAACAAAAAAAACAAAAAAAAAAAACATTCACATAAAAAAAGTTCTTGCAGATAAAATGAACCATATCATCGGAAGAAACTTGGTTGCTAAAACCGAGCTGCTGCAAGACCTTTTCGGTGTGTGACGACCATACACCACCACCAACTATCTCATTCCTGCCTTGCTGTTTCCCATAACACCCATCCTCTTGCCGTGAGCTCATCTCTACCAGAACCTTCACCATATGATTCTCACCTTCATCTCTAGAGCCGGGAAACTAGAGACAGACCAAAGGCCGCCACTTGAATCCGGCCCCAAAAGAGAAAAATGATTGAGAAACTCTAACCCTCATACATTAGAAAGAGAGAAGAGAGAGAGAGAGAGAGAGAGAGAAACCCAAATCCAACCCCAAGAAAGAAAAACGATTGAAAAACTATAATCCTCACACATTAGAATGAGAGAAGAGAGAGAGAGAGAGAGAAGGAAAGTCTAGAAAGAGAGAAGAGAGAGAGAGAAACCCAAATCCAGCCCCAAGAGAGGAAAACGATTGAAAAATTATAATCCTCACACGTTAGAAAAAGAGAAGAGAGAGAGAGAAGGACAGTTAAATAAGTTTTCATTATTATGTTTATCAAGAACACTTTAAATTCTTTAAGGCCATCTAAACAAAATAATTGTTTATTTTTATTTTATTCCATTTAATTATATAGCCACCATTGCTTAAATAAATATTTCTATTAAAATAAAAATAACGAACTAAGCACGTGCATTTGCACGTGGTATTGCCAGCTAAGCAAATATTGTTTAGGAATACTGGCTGCATGTTACACCGGTTGCCACCCACCTTTGCCCTTTGAATTCTTTATTTATTTATTTATTTATTTATTTTACATAATTTGAAATCTTTATATTGACCTTCACTGTCCTCCGTTAGTCCTCACTGTCACATATCTTTCATCATATTAAAAAAATTAATATTAAAAATAAATAAAATAAAATAAAAATAAAACAAACATGACAAGCTTGGACGATTGATAACCCGTTTGCAGTCAATTTTTTAAGGGGAGTTTGGTGGAGTAGTTTGAGTTGAGATTTTTAAGTTGGAATAGTAAATTTTTTTGAATTTTCAGAAAAGACAAAAAACTTTTTGGGAAAAAGATAAAAATTTTTTGGGAAAAA
>CM046378.1:2529886-2556073 GCA_025413485.1 Ficus microcarpa
GACAAAAAAAAGTTTGAGTTGAGTTAGTTGAGTTGGTAGAATTGGTATTTTAGACGATGAAGATGATTTGAATTTTGAAAAAATGCATTTGATAAAAAAGAACGGTTTGGAGTGATGTATAAAAATTTAAAATATGTTCAAAAAAAATTATAAACATGAATATTATTTCGTTTTTTTTTTTTTTTTGAAATTTTATACAATTTATAAAAAATTATTTTATTTTGATTTAAAATAATGAAGTCTTAAATTTTTTAAAGTTTGAATTTTTTGAAAATATTTAAAAAAATGAATAATAAAATTAAGAAAATGACCAAAAAAAAGTTGACAAGACACCCCCGAGATTTATTTCAGACTAGGACCGTTCTCCATTTTGAATTGGAGCGTGGACTACAATATCGTCAAAAAAAAAAAAAAGAGAAAAATAATATTTTTTAAAATAATAATAATAAATTATAGTATTAAATTTTAAATTTAATGATAAATAACATAATAAATTTATGATTATATAATATAAAAAAAATCTCTCTTCCTTTCTCTTCTCTCACTCGTCATCTTTCTTTTTCTCTAACATAAAACTATGCACATAAATTTATTATTAAAAAATAATTATCAACCCGTTATTTTCTAGAAAATGTAAGAAAGTCGACGGATTTACTAAAAAATCTTTTATAATTTATCATCTTTTAAAAAACATATGTTATAAATTTTAAAAATATTTATAAAACATAATATTTGTTACAATTTATCTAAATTAAATAAATAAAAACAAGAGAAATTTTTGAAATAAATACGCACCATTAAATATTAAATGGAAAAGTCACCTACATTTGAACTAAATTTTTACATTCAAATAATTTAGAAAAAAAAAATTTACATTAAAAAATATAATTCAATGAATGAGGGTTTAGATTATTTTTTTTTTTTTTTGAATGTTAACATTTGAATAGCGTAAGTTAAAAATAATAATAATAATAATAATAATAATAATAAGGAATGCGATATGGATTTTTAAAAAATGAAAATAGACTTGGAGTTGAGTAGAACTGTTTTGAATTAGAGAAAAAAATATAAATGCACTTAAACATTTCACCACCAACCAAACACGCATTGTATTGGAGTTAAATAATAATTATTAGAGATGGTGATACAAACACATGGACGTTGTTTAATTGATTTTTTTTTTTTTTTAATGAAAGTTTGAAAGAATGTTTGAAAAGGAACCTTTGTAACTTTTTTAATATAGTGTTGTGTTTGTGTGTTTGTAACTTTGCAACTTTCTTCTTCTTTTTCATGGTTTACTTCGTTTACGCATGAGATATAACGCAGAAATCGTTTTGGGGTTTCAAAATGAAAATGAAATTGTGTAATAAGTCTCAAAAAAGATGAGTTTTCTTTGAACTTTTTAGACTTGCTTTTGTGCAAATATTGTGGTTTCAAAGTACCACATGAGCTATTGTAATTTGTATTTGAATCTTTAATATATTTCTACTGAAACAAAATTAACGAAGACATTGAAGTTCACTTCCTCAAAAACACCAAAAGTATTTATCTACATAAATACATGTACATATATAAATATTTTAAGAGCCTATATATACAGGAAAGTTCCGATTCTGACTCTCTTTTACTGACCAAAGAAAATATATGGTCATCACACTAGTTATTCAGTTAAAAACAACCCAAACTTTTTGTATTCAGGATCAAAACTGAGCGACTGATACTTTAAAAAAGTTATTTAAAGCTTGCCCACTAGTAACTTAAGGCTAATATTATCTACACAAAAGAAAAAAAAAAAAAATGCTGTTGTTTGAACCCGCAAATCCATTAATCAGCCACGGAGTCAAACTCCAACACTAAAGACTCGTTCCCTGCAGCGTTTCTTGAGAAACTTTTCCACGAGTTTGCTGCCCGATACGGGTTCACATGACTGAGGGTCGGAACTAGAGCATCATCTAGCTGAATTTGGTTGTCGTTCGGATGGAAAATTTGCGGCTGGTACAACAGATTGTCTGAGGATTCTGTTGCTCCGCTAACTTCTTCCTTCGAGTTTGATGATGCCGCGGCCATTGAGATATGTGGCTCGTTCAAGTCCATCTTGTTGAACATGAGGTTTGCAATAGCTCTGTCAATTATGTTGGTTTCCAACTCCGGTGCTTTCTTTGACTCAGACCTGAATATGAAATTTACGTTCTGATCAAGAGGGCCTGTCTGCTGACACAGCCAGGACAAGGCGACAGCAGAACAATTAAGCAAAATCTAATTGTATCATGACAGTAACCGCCTAAAAGAACATTCCACTTTTAAACTGTGTTGAGGTTCACGCGACGTGATAATGCAAACCCACACAAGGCCAAAGGCATAACTTCAAAGATGCAAAATGAAAATAGACGTCCAAAGCGACCACATGGAAATGCAGTTTAACGAAAACACATTCAAGTCCTCACGCTTTTTCTACTTTTCTTTCCTTTTTCATGTTTCAATAATTTTGGTTTGCTTACATGAACAAGTCATGATAACCATGATAATATAGTATAGACCGGCAAGATTGAGTAAGAACTCTTTAATGTACCTCGCTGTTTCAGGATCAGGTGTCCATGAAAATGGAATTTCCACCCATAGGTCTCCATCTTGGTTCTGTGTCATCTGATGTTGTTTTGAGTTCTTTGCAAGGCGGTATAAGGCATCACGAAAGCAAATTCGAGTCTTTTCTGACATCTGGTCATATTCCATCAGAGAATCGGATAAGCAATATATTCCACTATTGAAAGAAATCTAGCAATTTAATATTTTTTTTTTTATATAAATGAGAAAACTGTTAGGAACACATTAGGTGGAACTCGGCCCTGCATAACCGGCTTGCAAGGGGAGGGGACCCTAGGTTCTATAAAGCATTAATTATGTTTAATATTATTCCATATGGGACTTTTGGAATCTAAGATCTCTTCACACTCCACAACCTCCATCCACAGTGGCCAATCTTCCCAACTAGGTGACTTTGCGGATCCCACCTTCAATCAAATAGCAGCCCTCCCCAATTTAACAATCATAGAATCGTTAGCCCATACTATGCCCGATCCAATACCTGGCATAGTGGTTTGTAACAATCCACCACGCTTGGGCCCAAGTCAACCGCAGTCCACATTATTGACGCTCACCGGGCGTTTATCCAACCCGCTTTGACAAAGGAAAAAGTCACCCTTGCAAAACCGGCTTGTAAGGGGAGGGGCTCCAAGTGCTTCTAAACCCACTAATTATCAAATAATTGTTCCATGTGGAACTTTCGGTATCTAGAAAGAAAAAAAAAAAAACGTGTGCTTCAATATACCTGATTCATCACAATATTAAGTTCCGCCAGCACGGATTCCTCAAGAGATGTCTCCTCATCTATGTGTGTAATCATACTGTTCTGCTTGGAAGGGCCTGAAACTCCCATTGATACTCCCTACAACAAAATTACTGGCAAGTTCAGATTCCCTGTATAAATAGTCATGAACTTCACATAAGACTTAATAAAAGCATTACCCATATAACCCTAAACAGAAAAAAAAGAGAGAGAGAGAGAGTAAATAAATAAACAAAATTAAAACTATCATGAGTGAGATTAGGAAAGGTTTTAACCCAAAACACAACCTCAAACATGCTCTAAGCCCTATCTCACATCTTATCAATGGAACAAAAATTGAAGGAGACAACTAATAAGACCTAAGTATGTAATCACACGCATAATTTTGCATGCATCTACAAAATTACAACTTCAAAAAAATTTCAAATTAAACATAGTTGAGGAAACTAATATATCCTAGTGTTCAATCATCTTAGCAAGAATATTGTAACAAAAAGCTCACACCATATAAAGACTATGTGACGCCACGTTCGGTAAAGTGTGAGCTTTACATACCAAACGGAAAAAGCTTCAAACATAAGATGCAACCAATGCCCCCAGTAATCTTTACATAGCTTAGGTACGTCTATTTGAGATAGAACAGCAATGGTTATAAAAATATGTACATATATGTATGTATATACTCTTAATTGATACCAAAAGAAGAAACAGACTTGTCCAAACTCATACTCGCCACAAACTGTACATTCTACTAACTAGGAAAGCCAAGAAACTAGGCATAGAAGATACAAACACCAGGTTAGGACTTAAATTAATTTGACTTAGTTGTTTCGTTTCTCTTGGGTATGTTCGGTGACTGTTATGCTAATTGAAAAATCCTTCATAAACAAACAAAAATAAATGAAAAATCTCACCTTAATTGTTGACAAATCTTTTTGCTGTGAACTGACAAACTCTGAAGCAGTGATATCTTCTTTTTCCAAAGCCAGTGATGGAGAAAAGGCGTGCGTTTGAAGATATCTTGAGCTACTCAGACTCTGTGCATCGCCTGAAGTATTTTCCAAATCCCGATTCATGTCCCTTGAGAAATAATTAGACTGCATCATACCACATTGAGATTTAGGAGAAAAGCAGAACGATTTGACTGAATTTTTAATCTCAGGAAGATCTTCAAGCAAAGAAGACCTGCATTGAAGAAAGCCAGAACTGGCGAAGTGAGAAAACAAGAAAAAACCAACACTAAAATGACAAAGCAACATTAAGCATGTAAAGCAGCATGGATATCTTGTGGATATTGAATGGCTCCGTTCTATGCTTTTCTGTTCTTCGCTCTTAAACTGGCAAAACTAAACCATCTTAAAAACAGGACCATGACGTAATGGTATGCCTTCTCAAAAGAAATACCAAAAAGATGTGGCATACAAGAATGGTCCGTACGCAATACTAAAACAACAGCGCTATTCAATTTCCACAACGTCTCCTATGTCGCTGCAACTATCATCATAACGCAATTAAGAAACCATGCAACTTCCTACAGGCATTAAATCAAGTATCTTAATCCCAGAAGTTACGCTGTACAAGAAAATGTCATCCATCTACCTGGATCCTCCGAGTTCGAGCTGATAATCAGGCTGGCTGTTTGAAAGTATGGTTCTCTGAACCGAGTCATCAGACGACCCTCCACATGCACTCGAGGTGCTGGACTGACATTTATCAAGAACAAAATCCTCCATCTCAACCTCATCATATAAACTTCTGAAGCAGTCGTCTGTGTAGAAATTTTGATGATAAGCACTCCCACATTTATTATGTGGTGGAAAGCTTTCGGTCGCACCTATTCCCCATTTTGACCAACTGTCGGGTGACGGAAGCCTATCTGACAACCCTCCATCCTTTGGAACAATAAGATCATCAATTCCACTCCCAGAATACCAGTCCATGACTCCTAAGCTGTACAAAATAACTACAATAATGTTAAGGTGCTGCGCTTAAAATTGACCGCAACACATAATAAAAAGATATTCATGTAGTCAATCAAGAAGTCAGCTCAGAGTCAGAAAAGGAGAATTCACAAAAACACAAACAGATTGGTGTTTGCGATCATGTAGAGCGTGTCACACGTCTACTTTCCCAACTAAGTGCCCATTTGGATCGTAGGTTTGAACTGAAGGATTTGGATTGAGAATGTAAATTAGATTGGTGTTTGCGAGTGAGAAAAATAAGTGCAGTATAGATTTCAAAAAAGTAATATCTAGATTTGGATTTGAGTTGAACTGAGAATTTTGGTTCGAAACACTCTATAAGTTTTCATTTTATTATACAAAAATAACTGACAATACCTACAATGATTAGACGCGCTCGGGTACGCTGAAACACACACACACTTAAAAGTATACTAATGGGATCTTCTCAAGATGCTGCTAATTGGGATTCTTTCAATCTTTAACAAAAAAAGAAGAAAAATAGAATAAAACTGCATCAAAGCAGTCTAATTTACCAGTTTTCTCTTCAGAATTCCTTGTTTCTGTAGTGATTAAACAAGGAATCCGTTATATCATCCAACTCAGACTTGGTCATACCAAGTTTATCATCCAAACAACAGGGCATGTACAGCTCACCAGATGCATAAATATATATATATATATATATATATGTAAATCAAAAGGGACACGTCAGAAACACATTGCAATCCAACAAGGTACTTTTCAAAATTTATTCATTCCATTCCAATTTCATTTCAATCCTCAGTCAACTAATCAAACCAAACAAAAGATCTTGAGATTCACCAATTTCCATTTTCTCAATTTCAACTTGTTAGCTTAAATTTCTCAAACCAAAACAAACAAAGAAAAAATACAGATTAAATAAAACCCTATTAAAAAAAAAAAAAACCAAAACAAAACAAAACGTACCTGGGATGAACAAATGTTGTTATATATGTGTGTATATATAATTGAGAGCTGCGAAGGGGTTTTCTGAAGATTGAGAGGCTCACAGCGATTCAGGTGCAAAAGGGAGAAAAAACAAAAGCTGCTTTTGGTTTTTGGCAGGCTGTTTAGTTGAACACATATACATATATTTTACTACTCTTTCATGTTTACTCCGTTTTGTCCTATAATATTCTTTTATTAGTCTAACAAACAAATGGGCAGGTTGCTGAAAAGAAAAAGATGACTTTCAAAATTTTCTCTTTCCTTTTCTCGGGAAAATTCGGGAATTTGTGGCTGAGAAGTGAGCGTCTGATTTAGTGGCTGAGACTCCCCCATCTAAAACTGCAATATCATTGGTCCACGTGGCGGTTGGGTCCCACCAGAAGAGGCAAATTGAGTTGATGAGACGAAAATCGGGTTGAGGTGCCGTGACAAAAGGAGTATCGTGTGACGTTAAATTATAAAAGTACCCCTACTTTTTTACGAACTCCTTTCTTAACAAGTGGATAAGCACATGGGTACTTTGGTATTTTAAATTTTCCGACACGTTGAGCGCTTTGGATGGCTCAAGTATCAAATGTCGAGAACTGATTTTTTGTTTTATGACACGTGGCATATGGCTCGTACCTGAGTGACACGTTTGGTTGACTGTAGTTTCGAAAGACTGTGCAACTTTTATATTATTTTATTTTTTTTTAAGTAAGTTGATCTTTAACTTTTAATATTATACAATTTTAATCTCTAAATTTTTTTTATAATTCAAATTTCTTTAAATTTTTAAAATATTATTATAATAATCTTTTTCATCAATTTTTAAATAAAATATGTTAATAATTTAATTAAAAAATGATGCTAATTATAAATTACGTCAAAAAAATAATGGAAATGATTATTGTAACAATGTTTTTAATAGTTTATAATTATTCCAGCTACGAAAAAAGAAAACATATAATCCCCCTAGACTATTAAGCTTTCATTTGACGTTTAACTTTAACTTTAACTAAACTGTACTTTTTTATTTCAGTTTTATCTTTTTCTAAAAAGTCAATAAAATTTATAACTAGTTTTTGGAAAATCAACCAACTTTAACTTAAAAATTTCATCTCTAACTGGTTAACCAAATTTATAACTAGTAATTTTTGTTAACTTTGAAACAAAATCTGTTAATAATTTGATCAAAAAGTAATGGTAACTAACGAATTTCGTCCAAAAATTAATATAAATAACTATTGTAGTAACATTTTAATAATTTAGAGATATTTCGACTATGAAAAATATATCATGGACTAAATTTGTATGAAGTTAAAAGTTCCAAAAATTAAGCTAGCAATTTTAATGTGTAATATGATAAGCTTTGAAATTTTTATTACTATTGATGTTTCGTATCATTAACTAAAATGAAATTAATATATATATATATATATAAATATATATCATTAGCTAAAATGTTAGAATGCTGGATATGTACAGTTGTCACTACTACAAAATGTAGATTCCACGACGGAAATTCCATGACCGTTTTTTAAAAAACCGTCGTGGAAGGGTCTTTTTTTAGAAATTTTTTTTTTAAGTTTTGGACTCTACCCCGACGATTTTCCCAAATAATCGTCGTGGTGGGTACTAAGGCGGGAATTTTGAAAATTTTTGAATTAAATTCAATTTTTTGAAGCGTGTATTAAAACCCAAAAAAATACCCTCTTTCCCACCCCATTACATTCCAAGCCTTTTTCATTTTTTCACTCTCTAATACACACTATAACTCCATACTCAAAGCCGCCCAATTGCCTCCCTCTATTTCTCTCTCTCCGCTCCCTCCTTACTTAAAATCTCCAAAAACTCGTTCTATCTCACCGCGTCTCCTCTCTCTCTCTCACCTCTCAAATTTTTCTCTTGGCTCCATTCTCCGACGGCCTCCTCCACCACTCACGCGGCCTCCTCCATTCTCCGACGGGTCCACCAAGGAACTCACACGGCTTTCCCTCTCTCTCTCACCGCACTCCGCCTGTACCCACTCTGCACTCCGCCCGTACCCACGCTCGACAAGTCGGTAAGTTGTAATGTATATTGCTTGGGTAATGCACGGATTGGAAATTTTTTTCCAAAATGTTGATTTTGTTGATTGTGGTTGTCCACCAAGGAACTCACGCGGCTTTCCCTCTCTCTCTCTCGCCGCACTTCGCTCATACCCACTCCGCACTCCCCCCGTACCCACACTCGACAAGCCGGTAAGTTGTAATGTATATTGCTTGGGTAATGCACGGATTTGGGAATTTTTTTTCCAAAATGTTGATTTTGTTGATTGTGGTTGTTGATAAAATGTTCCGTTTAAAATGTTGATTTTGTAGATTGTTGAGTTGGGAATGTTCTGTCCGAAATGGCCAAAATACGTCCTCTACATTTTCGGTGATTGTTCATTGTAGTTTTGTTTTAGATTGAATTAAATTAGTTGGGTAAGGCACGGATTTGAGAATTTTTTGGAAAAAAGTGTTGATTTTGTGATTTAAATGTTTTTGGGGAAATGAAACGAATCCGCAAATTTTTTTTTTTCGTTGTTACTTACCATGACGGTTTTTTGTAAAAACCGTCGTGGTAGGGGGTCTTACCACGACGGTTTCCTTGAGAAACCGTCTTGGTAGGCCAACTAACCACGACGGTTTTTTAAGGAAACCGTCGTGGAAGATTTACTTACCACGACGGTTTTTTGCATAAAACCATCGTAGTATGTTTTTAAATGTCCATATTTAGATCCTATTTTTACCAATTCTACGACAGTTAAAAAACTGTCGTGGAATCTAAAAAGATTCCACGACCCTGGATTACACGATTATTAGAAAACCGTCGTGGTATCCACATTTCAGATTCCACGACCCTAGATTACACGATTATTAGAAAACCGTCGTGGTATCCACATTCTGTAATAGTGTGTCAAATTTAAGGCTTTTGTCTAAAATATTATTAAGATAGTGAACTTGTGCATGTCTAGATTATAATTGTTATTCTAATTGTTAGCATAAAGGAAGCAATTTTAATGCCCGTTGCAAAACTACAGAGAAAATTCCTTCTCATTATTATTTATGAATGAGTGTGTTTAAATGGGACGATTGTATTTTGCGTAAAAAAGAAATGGAAAATCAAGCCTGGCTGGGGAAAAGAAAGAAGAAAGAATCCTAAACCCATGTGGTCCGTGGGTCTATGGCAGGGGGGAGGGGTTTGAGTTACGTGAAGGGGAGCGAGGGGTCCACCCAAGGTCGGCACATTAGGTGGCTCAAGGGTTGGGGGCACATGGCTTGTTACGTGGCTCAATGGCTCGTGCATGGAAGACTAGTGGCACAGCGTGTCTCACTAAGCACGGTGGCGACCCCGCTTTCGGGAGCGTTGCTATGCTTCAATGCCCATTGAATCCTGAAGCAGTAACGGCTACTAATGGCATTGATTAGCTTCACTTCTCCCATTATTTTGCTCCTCTTATGATCTTTTCTGTTTGAAAATTGGTTTTCACTGTCGAAAAGAAAAAAATTTTTAAATGAGAGAATTTTATTTTCTATGTTTGGAACTTAAAACAAATTTAAAATTAAAATTAAAAGTGGTGGGAAAAAATTATACGGACAAAAAAAAAATGGGGCGGGAAAAACTATAACTTGGAGCCCGAATTCTGTTTTCCTAAAAGATTGTATGATCATACAAGAACGGGAGTCACTCCATTCATGGATGGAGGAATGCGACTTACATGAATGTCATCGGTGTCTCTTCAGAAACCATATCCATTCTGTTTACGCTGAAAAAAGTTTTTTTTTTTTTTTTAATTAAACTGACGACGATTTACACTTGAATATGGTGGAGTAAATTCATTGGAAGCTTTGTCAAACACGTGACCATAAACAAGCAGCATGCGTGGCATCAAGTAATACGCTCAGCTAAAAAAAATAATAATAATAATTCTACAATGAAACCCTCCAACTTTGCCCCATCGAGAAAAATTTCTTAACCGTTAGATCAACTTTCAACTGCTTCGATGACATGTGTACACGAAAGTTATTAAGCATCGAACTACATCCAATCACAATTTAATTACCAAAAAAAACAAAAACCTTAGTCCAACTTTTTCTTTCTTCCAGTGCTCTGTGTTCGTCGGTGGCCGGCGCCGTGAGTGCAGGCCGTCGTGTGTGCTCGTCGGAGGTGGCAGAGCCCACTGTTTCGCACCACCGTGAGATTTGAAACCAGAGGAAAGCTTGAGGTATCGCCCTCGTCGTCGAGCCGGTGGCGACCGGGGGTTGCGAGAAGTGCTCACCATCGGATGGGACTATCTGGGGTTGCCAGATCCGGCAAAGATCTACCACGGTCGCGATTTCCTCATGGCCTCCGTCGTGGATCTGAAATCGCGAACTATCTCGAGCATTCCGTCGATAGCTTCCAGCGCGAGCACAAGCCACCCACCGCTCACATCGTCAGCCCCGCCACGGTCGCCCACCTCACAAACTCGGAGCTCAGTCGCCAGCGATCTCAGTCACTGATCGTCGGTAGCACTTGCCGAAGAGCCACCACCACAGTTACTATCTGGAAATCGCGATGTTAGCAAAGGCGGCGGAGGTTACGATTTGGCCAGTGTGCGACTCCGGCTGGACGGCTATGGGCTATGGAAGGGTGGGCGGCTGACCACTTTTGGCGTGTCTTTTTCTTGTGATCCTATGAAAATACTCTATTATTAGTTTGGTGAACCTTTTTAATCTTGACCATCCAAAATCAGACGGTCAAATGCGACAAAGTGAGGAGGTTTTATGGGGTGTTTGGTGGAATAGTTTGAGTTGAGATTTTTAAGTTTTAATAGTAAATTTTTTAAAATTTTCAGAAAAGACAAAAAATTTTTTGAGAAAAAGACAAAACTTTTTGAGAAAAAAAAAATTTTGAGATGAGATGAGATGAATCAATTTACCAAACACCCATTTAGTATAGAACTCAAAAAAAAAAATTTCAATAAAAAATAAAAAAAGTGGAGCATCAAAACGCATCCAGAGCTTTGTGATTTTGACTCCGAAAGTACGAAAGATGTCTGGTGCGTGGTCATTAGTAACTCACATCTTTAGTTTAAATTTAATGTATATTTAATCAAATATATTGTAACATATTATTAAATAAAAAGATTAATTATAAAATATTTTAAAATTTTAAAATAATATGATAGAAGATTATTTATTGGATATTGTTTAAGACACTGAAAATTGAGCTGAATATTTGAATCCGGTAATTAGCGAGGCAGACGATGGTTTTCTAGCCTAAGGGGATGTTTGGTATGTTAGTTTGAGTTGAAATATTTTAGTTGTAATAGTAAATTTTTTTGAATTTTCAAAAAAGACAAAAAACTTTTTGAGAAAAAGACAAAATCTTTTTAGGAAAAAGACAAAAAAGTTTGAAATGAGTTTGAGTTGGAATGTTTGCCAAACACCCCCTAAATCAATGTGGGTCCCACTTTTGTAAAAGATATATTGCAATGCTTCTCCGTTGTAGACGCGTAGCTTATTGTTAGTGTTGGAATTGGTGCTACACAGTTTTGAGCATCGTTATAAAATGAATAAATCCGTTTGATGAATGAGTTGAGTTTGAGATGAAATGAAATTTTTAAATTTGAGTTGAGTTGACTTTTTAAATAATAGTTATAAACTTTATTGATGATAAGTGATTTTTCACAAGTGCACGAGCCGGTTCAAGTAATAAACTAGTGAAAAAATATCGTTCCCAATGAGGACTAATTACTACTAAGTACCGAATTACTTTAATTCCAATTCTAATTGAACAATAAATTTACGAGATGCAATAAAATAAAATAAAATTAAATTAAACAAAAAGCATGAATTTAACAAGGAGAAAACCAATATTTTAGGATATCTAGATTTTCAGATTTCACCGAATTAATCATATTCAAAACACCAAATTTAATCAACTTCTGCTTATTCCTATGCTGATGACAAACTTCTGTAATATAATCACTAATCTTTCTCAAGTATTAGCAAACTATCACAACAAGTCAGTTTTCACCTCTCGATCTCAAACTTCAAACCTATCATGATTCATTAAGAATAAGAAATTCATAGTATCACATAAACCTCATAGATATCTCTATCCTACGACAATCTTATGGTATTTAATTAAGTTCTAATCCAACTATCACTTCTCAGTCTCAAATTGAATCACAAATCAATGGGAAAGGGCGTGTACACTTTCACAAGCATTAAGAATAGATTAAACACTCAGCATAGATATGAATAAACATTAAAATTAAATTAAACCATGATAAAATTGAACATTCATAATCCGGCTACATCGTAGCCCTAGAAAAAGAAATTTAGTTCATAATAAAACTAAACAACATCCTAAATAACGTTCTAAGCATGATGAGAAAAGAAAAAGAACTGATTTATGAATCGAAATTGCCGCGCTCTGTCTCCGGAATTGCTACTCTTCTTCTCCAATTCACCAATTGCTCTCCTCTTCTTCACTCTTCTCTTTTTCTCCGAAAATCCCCTTTTTTTGGAACCCTAAAAGGCTTCTATTTATAGCCATAAACCGAAAGATTTGATTTTTAAATTTCAAATTTGGAGAATCAAATCAGATCCCGCATAATATCGCATTGGCGCCTAGGACCTAAACTGGAATTCACGATTTGTGCCTAGACCCCAATTTTTCAGCGCCTAGGCCCTAAGTTACGACGGCGGAAATCTCTTTTAGCGCCTAGGCCCTACTGAAACAACGCCTAGGTGCTAAACTCTCGGGTTTTTGTACTGAAAATCTTATTTCATGTGCTTAGGCCCCATAAAATCGATGCATAAGTGCCCAATACTCCTCAAAACAAAATCTTCACACCAAAGCATGCCAAATACTCCATTTTAGCTCCAAACGCGCCGAAAAACAATGAATCCATCTTTTTACCTAAATCCTACAAAAAAGAATAAAACAAAGTAAAAGATCCTAGAAACAAATTGAAAACCAACAAAATAATAAGTTAAAAGTACCCAATTAAATAGTATAAAACTAACTTATCAAATACCCCCAAACTTGAGATTTTACTAGTCCTCGAGCAAAAGAAAAGAAAGAAACACAAGGAAAGACACAAACAAAGAATTGAGCATTAAATTTTAGTTTTTCATCATAATGGCCTCAAAGATTGTATAAAGTATATGATTCAAAGACAACTCCAACCATCACAATCATGTAGAATTTCAATTCAAATGATGACCTTACCATCCCAGAATTCCTTAAGTGTGTGTGTGCAAAGCTTTTAACACTTACTCATCTGTCTTCGGATTGGTTTATGTCAGTCAATAACTTTGAAGAAGATCTTAGGATAAAGAAAAATCGAACTCCATAAACCTATTTTTCAACTCACTCTCCACGAATGTCGACAAATACATTATCAAGGATCATTAGGACTTTTTAGGCTTATAATGTTAGGCTAGGGTAATGGTATGATATGGGTAAGAATTGAGGCTCAAATCACCCTAAACATGTAACCATTCTAGGATCTTTTTGTAGAGTTTTCGTAACACTCCCAATAACATCCCCAAACTTGATTTCAACTTCCTTTGTCAAAAAAAAATTTTTTTTCTTTTTTTTTTTTTCTTCGTTATATATATATATATATATATCATAAATATTGTTTTTTTTGTTTTTGTTTTTGTCTTCTCTTTTTTTTCGTTTTTATTTTTATTATATATATATATATATATATATTTTTTAAACTAACAAACAACTATAAGCTTTTCTAAACTCCACCCATCCTCCCAAACTTTAACATAGCTCAAGAGAATTCCTAGAATGATCAAAATGCTTAACATTAAGGGTCAAAAAGTTGGAAATTATTAAAAAGCTAGGCTTAAAGATGTTGGTAACAAAGAAAAGGTAAAAATTAGGCTTAAATGGGTGACTAGGGATATGCATATGTAAAAGAGTCAGCGTGAAAGGCTCAAACAATCTAAAGATGGCCTATCATGTCCTTGGCAAAGTGTAGTATGGGATTTCGCCTCAAGTTAATATCAAATAGGTTCTAGAGTTCGTTTTGAGATTAAGAAGTTACTCAACCAACATAAACTTCATCTAAATAACAAATAATATAAGTGATTACAGCTCGGGTGCTCAAAAGTGTCAAAGAATTTAAGGTATAGCAAAACCACACAAGAATCAAGCACGCACACAAAAACAACAGTTTTCATCTTATTCGAACCATGTCCAATTTCAATCAGTTTTATATCATCGGCCTCCTACGATTCAAACTAAAATTAATGCTCAAATAAATTTTTTTTTGAATAAAATACTATAACCTAAAACAAAATACCAGTTACCCCTAAACTTAAACGAAACATTGTGCCCAATGTGAAGAAAAATGAAGAGAAAAAGGAAAGAAAAGAAAGGAGAAAAAATACTCCCTCGACCAAAGGTCGTGAGTGCTCAATCTTCTTCTTCCTTGTCATTCTCCTCATTGATGTGGAATGAGCATAGGTTAAATCATCCATTGTAAACTTTCTTTCGTTATGCAAAAATTTCATGGTTGGATTAAGTCTTCTTCGGGCCTCCACCAATAGCTTGCTATTATCCTCCATCAAAATACAGTGCATACACATAGAAGGACTAATCCCTTTTATATCCTCTAAAGGCCACCCAATAGCCATCTTATATCTTCTCAACACTCTCAATAACTCTTCTTCTTTTTCAATAGAAAGCATAGAAGAAATAATTATCGGTAAAGTTGATGATTCTCCCAGAAAAGCATAGCATAAATGATCCGGTAAAGGCTTAAGCTCAAGAACTGGTGGCTTCTCAATTGATGGAAGTGGTTTTGATGGACATATTCCTAAATCTTCAAAGTATCTCCTGTTGTTAGGACCGAAAGAATCCAACCAATGCACAAATTTCACAACTTCTTCATCTTCCAAGAGAGATGGATGTGGATGAACCAAACTCAATTCCAAAGGTTCTTTTGGTTGGTCAAGGTGTT
This sequence comes from Ficus microcarpa, assembly GCA_025413485.1. NCBI lineage: Eukaryota > Viridiplantae > Streptophyta > Magnoliopsida > Rosales > Moraceae > Ficus > Ficus microcarpa. The sequence continues at coordinate 2,545,143 of CM046378.1, forward strand.
CAAAAACCAAGGCATCAAGAGCATCAATACGGAAACATGTGTCACTCATGCCTGGGTACTTAATAGCATTGAACACGCTAAAAGTTACCTCTTCTTCTTGTACCCACAGCCGCAATTCACCTTTTTGCACATCGATAAGTGCTTGACCAGTTGCCAAGAAAAGTCTTCTGAGTATAATAGGGATTTCTTTATCCTCCTCCATGTCTAACACAATGAAATCTGCAGGGAAGATAAATTTGTCCACCTTGACAAGGACGTCCTCGATAATTCCCCTCAGGTGTTTAACAGATCGATCAGCTAACTACAACAAGACCATAGTAGGTGTAGCTTCACCTAATTCAAGCTTCCTGAAAATAGACAAAGACATTAAATTAATACTAGCACCAAGATCACACAATGCTTTTTCAAAAATAGAGTTTCCAATAAAGCAAGGAATAGTGAAACTCCCTGGATCTTTAAGCTTTTGGGGCAATTTTCTCTAAATGAAGCGCTACACTTTTCTGTAAGTGCAATAGTTTCATAGTCCTCCAATTTCCTCTTGTTTAATAGGATGTCTTTCATGAACTTCACATAACTTGGCATCTGTTCAAGTGCATCTCTGAATGGGATGTTGATGTGAAGCTTCTTGAAAACATCCAAGAATTTGATAAATTGCTTATCAAGTTTGCTCTTTTTGAGACGCTGAGGAAAAGGTATATTGAGGCCTGGATCTTGAGGAGGCAATAGCCTAGCTTCAAGGATGGTTTCTGTTTGCTCTTGACCATCTTTATTAGCTTTTTCACCAGTTGAAGGAGTCTCCAATTCTTTTCCATTCTCAAGGTTATCGCCTTGCATTGTTCTTTTGGATTGACTTCAGTAGTGCTAGGCAAGTTACCTTGTTGGCGAACATTGAGCATGTTGGCTAATTGACCAACTTAAACTTCTAAATTTTGGATTTGTGCAGCTTGATTTTGGAAGTTGGTCTGGGTATCGGCCATGAACTTGTCAGTATGCTTGGTTAACTGGAGCATTGCTTGTTCTAATTTAGACTTCTTCTCCTGAGGTGGTACTCCCTGCTGAGACTGGCCCATATTTTGGTTATTTCTCCAAGAGAAGTTTGGATGATTACGCCATCCCTGATTGAATGTGTTAGATAAGGGGTTGTTCTGCTACCTATTGTAATTTCCCACATATTGTGCTTGTTTTGGCTGAGGTTGAGTAAAAGCTCCTATTTGACATTCTTCAGTGAGGTGGTTCCCTTGACAGTAGTCACACATAATTGGAGGAGTCTGAATAGAGTTGGCAGACAAATGGTTATTCTGAAGCTGTTTGGTAAGAGAAACAACTTGAGCAGTTAAAGCAGTCAAAGCATCAATCTCATAAACTCCAATTGCTTTCTTTGATGCAACCTTCTCACTTGGCCATTGAAAATTGTTGATGGCTATACCATCCAACAACTCATAAGCTTCTTCTTCTTCAGATTTCTTCATAAAAGATCCTCCTGCAGATGCATCAATTACAATTCTTGAAGTGTCATTTAACCCATTGTAAAAATTGTAGACTATCATCCACTTAGGCAATCCATGGTGAGGGCACTTCCTCAAAAGCTCCGTATATCTCTCCCAAGCTTCATACAAAGTTTCGCCATCCTGTTGAGCAAAATTGCTTATTTCTTTACGCAGTTTCGCTGTTTTTGCTGGTGGGAAAAATTTTGCTAGAAATTTATGCACTAAATCCTCCCAAGTAGTGATTGAGTCTACAGGCAAGGAAGTCAACCAATCTCTTGCTCGATCCTTCAGAGTAAATGGGAATAGTAGAACGTGGATGACTTCGTCAGTAACACTATTATACTTGAATGTATTGCATATTTCAAGAAAACTTGCAATATGAGCATTGGGATTCTCAGAAGGTAGTCCATTAAATTGAGTTGCTTGGATCATCTGCATTTACACCGCCTTGATCTCAAAATTATTTGCAGCCATAGTTGCTCTTCTTATGGCCGAATATAAACCAACTGCAGTAGGCAAAGCATAGTCCCGCAAGGTAGGTGGCAGGTTGTTCTCGTTTCTTACTCCACCAGTATCACCTATAGTTTCTTGCGAATGTCTAACGGTTTCTCTTCTTTCCCTTCTATTTCGTCGACAAGATCGCTCAATTTCAGGATCAAAAGAAAGTAAGTTATCGCTTCCAAACTTTCACATACACCTAAGGAATACTCCTGAAAAGTAGAAATAAAGACAATAATAAATAAAAAGAATTCAAAGTAAAATTAGAATTATTTGACTCGATATTAGTAGGACTAAATAGTCCCCGACAATGGCGCCAAAAACTTGATAGGTGATTTTTCGCAAGTGCACGAGCCGGTTCAAGTAATAAACTAGTGAAAAGATATCGTTCCCAATGAGGACTAATTACTACTAAGTACCGAATTATTTTAATTCAAATTCTAATTGAACAATAAATTTACGAGATGCAATAAAATAAAAGAAAATTAAATTAAACAAAAAGCACGAATTTAACAAGGAGAAATTCAATATTTTAGGATATCTAGGGTTTCAGATTTCACCGAATTAATCCTGTTCAAAACACCAAATTTAATCAACTTCTGCTTATTCCTATGCTGATGACAAACTTCTCTAATATAATCACTAATCTTTCTCAAGCATTAGCAAACTACCACAACAAGTCAGTTTTCACCTCTCGATCTCAAACTCCAAACCTATCATGATTCATTAAGAATAAGAAATTCATAATATCACACAAGCCTCATAGATATCTCTATCCTACGACAATCTTATTGTATTTAATCAAGGTTTAATCCAACTATCACTTCTCAGTCTCAAATTGAATCACAAATCAATGGGAAAGGGCGCGCACACTTTCACAAACATTAAGAATATATTAAACACTCAGTATAGATATGAATAAACATCAAAATTGAATTAAACCATGATAAAATTGAACATTCATAATCCGACTACATCGTAGCCCTAGAAAAAGAAATTTAGTTCATAATGAAACTAAACAACATCCTAAATAACTTTCTAAGCATGATGAGAAAAGGAAAAGAACTAATTTATGAATCGGAATTGCCGCGCTCTGTCTCCGGAATTGCTACTTTTCTTCTCGAATTCACCAATTGCTCTCATCTTCTTCACTCCTCTCTTTTTCTCCGAAAATCCCCCTTCTTTGGAACCATAAAAGGCTTCTATTTATAGCCATAAACCAAAAGATTTGATTTTTAAATTTCAAATTTAGAGAATCAAATCGGATCCCGCATAATATCGCATTGGCGCCTAGGCCCTAAACTGGAATTCGTGATTTGTGCCTAGGCCCCAATTTTTCAGTGCCTAGGCCCTAAGTTACGAAGGCGGAAATATCTTTTAGCGCCTAGACCCTACTGAAACAACACTTAGGCGTTAAACTCTCGGATTTTTGTATTGAAAATCTTATTTCATATTTTCATGCGCCTAGGCCCCATAAAATCGATGCGTAGGCGCCCAATACTCCTCAAAACAAAATCTTCACACCAAAGCATGCCAAATACTCCATTTTAGCTCCAAACGCGACGAAAAATAATGAATCCATCTTTTTACCTAAATCCTACAAAAAAGAATAAAACAAAGTAAAAGATTCTAGAAACAAATTGAAAACCAACAAAATAATAAGTTAAAAATACCCAATTAAGTAATATAAAACTAACTTATTAAATGACTTTTCAAAAAAAGATAAAAGTTAAGATGAAAAAATAAAGTTTAGTTTGAGTGAAGTTGATTCACCAAACAAGTCCAAAGAGTTAAAAGAAAAGGAAGAGAGAAAAAGAAAAATGAGAGAGAGCATCAAAACGCTGCGTTTCTAATGACAAAGAAGAAACAATGATTAATTATCTACTCTTTTATATATTTAGGATTAAGATTACAATACTCCTTACCGACCATCCTCCTTAAAAAATATTTATCTATTAATGTTACTTACCCACTACATAATTATAATTTTTTAATGAGCATGTATTTAGTGTACATTCTAAAATTAATCTTGATTAATCTAATTCTTTTTTGTTCTGAATATTACCCAATAGGTTGGCGTGTTGAATATGAAACAAACGTAGTTGAGAGAGCCAAATTAAAATAGAAGAATATATGTAAAGAAAAAGTATATCGATACCTCCAAGTAAATATAGTTGTCGAGGAGTTTGTTATGAAAGACATGGGTGCTGCAAAACGAATCCTTGGGATAAAGATTACTAGGAACAATAATGCCCTGAAACTAAAGCAGGAGGAATATGTGAAGAAGGTGCTCATATGATTCAACATAAATTACGTAAAACTAGTAAGGTCAATTGAAAATGAAAATTTTAAATTTGAATTAGTTAATTTTTGAAAAATTAATTATGATTTTTGTTAATTTTTTTTAAAAAAGATAAAAATTTAAATAAAAATTTTAAATTAGAGATGGAAAACAAACATAGGCTTAAATACTTCATTGCTCAATTCAGACTATCCAAAAAGCAACTGCCTTCCACAGATTATTAGCGGGCCTACGTGACGAAGGTGCCTAATGTTTCTTCTGTTGACAGTCTTTCGTGAGCCATGGCGCGTGAGTTGGAACGTACATGAGCAATTTGGGCCAACAACATTGGGAGGCAATGAAATGGGCTCTAATGTGTTTAAGAGGTATTGCAGATTCATCCTCAGGTTTTAGGAAGTCAGACTTGTGATTACTAGCTATGCAGATGTCGATGTTGACATTGTTAGGATATGGTATTTTTAGAACATATATACACTATATGCCCGTTTAACAGAGTTTTTGCTATTGCTTCTTGCCAGTAGAAGAAGAGAAGGAAAATATGTAACTTCTTAGTAAGTATTTCAAACCAAAGAGCTTTTGAAGTTAAAATGATTTTTAAACTATTTTAAAAAGTACTAAAAATGTTATATGATATTTATAATGTTTAAATCATTACAAGTTTTAAAGTCTATTCAAGAGGGTTTTTGTCAGAAAACACATTTTTTTACTTTGATAAAAAGCACTTCTGAAGACTAAAAACTCTTCTGACAGATCATACAAACACTTTTAAAAGCTATTTTTTGACTTGAGAAGTCAAAAGTAGCTTTTAGAAAGCTTTGCCAAACAGTCACTATATATGTATTCAAGTTTTATTCTTATGTTTATGATATTATTATGGAAACTAAAGCAATTTACAATTCAATTTTCTCTATATTGGTTCATTCAAGGTACTACGTCAGGCTACTCAAACTGGTTCTAGGCACCGGGCCTAGGTAATAGAACGAGTTAAGCGTACCACTACAGACTATGGCCCAACCACCCCGACCTCTATGCTATTAATAAAAAGAAAAAAGAGAGAAAATTAAGTGAAGACTCACATTTTGAGTACCCTCCTTATGATTTTATCTATTTTAATATTAAATTTGATAATTTTAATACTATAAAATAAAAAAATTGTCAATTTTTAATATTACAGCAAGTATAAATATAAAGAGGTGCAAATTTATGATACTCTTGTATATAATCCATAAAAAAAAAATTACTGAACTGCAGTAGTCGTGACATAAACCCATGTAGCCAGGAGATAAGAGGGACTTGCGGCAAATAGGGTAATTATGCAATTACAAGTTTTTATATGACCACTTTTAGAATATTTTTAACTTTTATTTTGTTTACGATCCACTATTATAATTTGGCTATAATCCAAAACGAAAACATGTAAAAGCGTTCAACTTCAAACAAAGGAAATAAATTATAACAACATAATAAAAAGACAAAAATTGTGCGACACGTTAAAGCACTACGCAAGTAATCACAACTTGATTCTCACTCTTTCACAGCGGTGGTGAGATAACAATAAAAAATATTTTATTTGGAGTCTTTGTTTCTATCAGATCAGATATTTGAATCATGTATCATCTAAATTTATTTGTTTGACAATCATTATTAATGAATTCTATGAGTCCCAGACCTATTAGTTGTTAAAGGTTAGGGACATGATCTTTTATCATTCTATCAGTAATCTTAACTGCTGCTTATCCTTAATGTGTTAAATCGGGGATATGAAGACACTACTAATCCTGTTTTTTAAAAATAAATAAATAAATAATTTGATTATCTCTCTCTCTCTCTCTCTTTTTTTTTTTTTTTTTTTTGGTGCTGAATCACAACTTGATTCTCTTGATGATTCTTGAACTTTAACTAGCTAGCTATGTTTCTCTATATTTACTCATCAAGAGTTCAAAGACGAGATACCTCTATTAATTGAATGCTATAATTTTCTATTTCCCTCTATATGTATATATATATAAGCCCTTTGCACAAAAACAAACGCGGTCTTGTTTGGGATTTGAGTTCAAACTCAAAATTTTCATCCTAATTTTTTTCTTTTTCTAAAAATTTTTTTTTACCTTTTCTGAAAAGTCAACAAAAATTATTATTGAAATTTAAAATTTCTAACTCAGACTCATTCACCAAACGAATTCTAATTCTCATGTCGTCATGTCCAAAGAGCCTCCAAGCCATTATGGAAGAAACCAGTTTGAGAGGCAAGGAAATTACCACCTTGCCCAAAGACGGATTGAACAATTTCATACAATCCCACATTTCCAAAAACGAGTCCCGACACACTAAAGAACCGTTTTATGTCCTTCATTTAGGCGCGGTCGCAAACCTCATGGACAAATGGGTCCAGTCCCTCCCAGAGGTTCGGCCTTTTTACGCCGTCAAATGCAATTCCGACCCGTCTTTGCTTCCCGCCATGGCTGCAATTGGTTTCAGGCTTCGGCTGCGGTAGTCGGGCTCAGATCGAATCAGTTCTAGCCCTCGAAGTTTCTCCCGACCGGATCATCTTCGCCAACACTTGTAAGATGGAGTTTCACATCAAGTATGCCGCCACTGTAGGCGTTAACCTAACGACATTTGATTCCGTGGCCGAAGTGGAAAAGATCCGAAAATTGCACCCCAAATGCAGCCTTCTCATGCGGATCAAGTCCCCGGAAGACGGTAGAGCACCGCGCCGCGCGTCGGATTCAAAGTTCGGCGCGCTTCCGGAGGAGATTGCCCCACTCCTCCATGCAGCTCAACTGTCCGTGGTTGGCGTATCATTCCATGTCGGAACCGCCGTTAAGAATTCTGAGGCGTATGCGGCGGCCTCTAGCATTCGAGACGGCCGCTCAGCTCGGCATGCCTCAAATGCGAGTCTTGAACATCGGCGGTGGCTTCTCGGCTGGTCAAGGCTTTGAAGAAGCGGCTGCAACGGTCAGAGCCGCTGTACAGGCAAGGACATATATAGGCGCTAATGCTCAAGGGTGGGTTTAACTCCCCCTCAACTTTTTCTTATTTATTTATTTTTATGTGTATTTGACCAAAAATTACAAATAATCCCTAAAAAACAGGGCCGTTTGGGTGAATATTTGGAAAACCTTTTCCAATTATTTTTTTTTTCATTTTCCTCTAATTTCATTATTCACTTACTTCTTTCTCAATTTCAAAATACTCAAGTTTAGAAAGTTAATAATTTTATTATTTCAAGTCAAAGTGAAATGATTTTTTTTTAATTACATTAACAAGCTGAATAAAATGAAATTCATATTGTTAATTTTTCTTAATATATTTTAAGTTTTTACACTTTTTCAATATAAACAGTTCATTTCTACCGAAAGCAAATCTTTAAAACCCATTTCAACTCCAACCTCTAAATTTCCGTGTGCAATTATTCATCCAAATATTAAAAACTTGAAATTATTAGCCCCTCTTACTAAAACTCATGAGTTCGTTATTGTGTACAGGCCTATTTCCCCAACGCCATGGCATTAGAGATCGCTGTTTTTGCAGAACCAGGGCAGATTTTTGCTGAATTAGCTTTCATGCTAGTCGCCAACGTTATCGCCTTTGAAACCTACCTTGCAATTGATGCTAGATCTTAATTTCTCCTCTCCCAAATAGATGTGCATATGTATGTATATTTACATATATAGATATGATTTTAACAGTTAGTTCTTTTTTTTTTTTTTTTTAATCATTCAGGTTATAAACAAAACAATAAAAAAAAAATACATTCTTTAATTAAATTTAATGATGTGACATTTTATATAACTTGTTATTGTAAATTAAATAACTTACTAACCTTTAAAATATAATTAAATATTTCTTTTTGTATTTTAAATATGAGTAATTAATATTTAAAATGCATATTAAGGAATCAAATGGAATCAAGAATTTTCCTTACTTGGAATGCATAGAATGGAATGGAATCATAAATTATTTTAAGAAAGAAAATAACATAAATTTTTTCTAGTAGCCATCTATGTGTTTCGGCCAACTCATACTGAAGCAAAGCAAAGCCAAGTGCACAAGTTCTATTATGAGTATTCAAGACTACGGGGGAGTTTGGTATTTGAACTCATTTTAAACTAAACTATATTTTTTTATCTTTTTCTGAAAAAGATTTTTGTCTTTTCTGAAAAAAAATTTTGTCTTTTCTGAAAAATCAACAAAAATTACTATTTAAATTTAAAAATCTTAAACTAAACTTATTCACCAAACAACCCCTAATAGAACTATCAAGGGTTTCACATACCTGTTAGCAAAAAATAAAAATTAAAAAAAATAAAAATTTGATCAAATCCAAAACAGAACAGGAACAACACAATCAAAAACAGATATAGAATAACACAAAAGGGACTCAAAAGCTAGCCACATCAGGCAAAAAAAAAAAATGATGATTTGGAGAATAAAAAATGGTGTAGACAGGATAAAGTACCTGTTGGCTTTACAGGGCGAATCAAAAGCCAAACAATCACCAAGTAACTCGCAGTCCACTTTGGAAGCTCCATCAGCCCAAAATAAATTTGTTAACCTTTGCTCATCGTCAGTGGCATACTTGTTGAAGAAACTTTGCTTCCAGATAAGCCATTGCAGTGGACGTATCACAATCATCCCAAACTCCATATTAATATAAATAAATATAACAGTCGGTATAAAAAGTAATAATGAAGAATAAAGACATAAAAAAAAACTAGAAAAAAAAAAAAAAAAAAAACAGCTTTAGAGAAATAGAAAAATTAGTTTGGGAATGAAAGAAATTAGGAATAAGATTCCAAAACTAAGAATGAAATTTGGGAATGAAAATGAAATTACGAATAAGATTCCAAAGCTAGGAATGAAATTCTCTAATTTATAATTTATTTAAAAAACATACTTGAAAAAGTAATGTCACCAAATTATCAATAAATTGTCCATTCAAATCATATTTAATGAGCTCGTTATCATTAATTGCCATTAATTTTTTTGATCAACTACTCAGTATGTTACAACTATCCGATCAACATCATGTGGCTAAGATAATGATAATCATGGATAAGTAAATATTAGAGTAATTATTAAAAACTCTTCCTTATATGCATATATTTATATATAAGCCACAATCGAATCATTTTATTTTATATCCTGTAATTACTAGTTGATTTACATATAATTATTTCTAGTTTAAATCTTGTAACATGGATTATTTAAACCATGAGTGTAAAAAATAAGTATTACTATTAAAAAATATTGTATTAAAAATAACGCATTTAGAAAATTATAAGTGCCTTTTGTAAGGATATCCTATCGGAGAACTCTTATATCTGTTGGGTGTGTATAAATTTGTATTCTGGGAGAGGGATGTACTCAAAGATCTCTCTGACAAGATTCTTCTTTTCTACTAATCTATATTTGTATTGTTTTGGTTTTTTTTTTTTTTTTTTTTTTTTGGGGAAAATTTTCCTTTAACCCAGATGTGTACAGTGCCTTTCCCCATTCAGATATAAACGTGTGATGTCCATTTTATTGATTTTTTTGTATTATAATATAATATGTGATTATTTTCTACTTTTGAGGCTTATTGAGGTTTAGATTTGGAAGATTTCAAATAATAAATTTAATTTTCTGTTAGAAAAATACTGTAAAAAAAAAAAACATTCTAAATAATGCTCGACAGTCAAACAAACTAATTAATGACTATTAAAATATGTCTGGATTGCGATTAAATGACTCCAGAATTACATACTTTCCAAAAAAAAAAAAAAAATTGAAGCGGTAACATCCAGCATAACTGTTATATTTCTAAAATAAATTCTAACTAAATAATAAGAGATAATGCCAATGACTTGTGACTTATAATTACTTACTTTGCTAGCCAGTTTTAACAATCCACAGTACACTAGAACAAAATCTAAATTGAAAGACTTTGAACAAAGTGATAATTGATTAGACGACACGTCTAAGATTCAAATGTTTAATATTGCTGTTTCTTAAGGACAATCAATGAAAACTATATATATGTTGGTTCTCTTAGACTTGGCTATCGTATGGAGATATAAAAAGAGAGGGAGAGAGAGAGAGAGAGTTGGTGACAAATAAATAAAAAGACCATCACAAGTGGTGGAGACAGCCTATTGTTTTAGTAAAGACACGCATTAAAAGATAAAACTTTTAATTTACATGTCATTCTGCTTGGACACATCGTAAATTAATAGATGATTTAATTAACTTTACATGTAACTGATCTAACTCTATGTCTTCTTCACTTTTAATTCATCATTATCGTCGATCATTCTACGCTACTTGAAATACTCAAGTGATTGTGATTATAAGTATAGTCTAACAGTAACATCACACTTGATTTCACTAAAAGACAAAATTCGAATCCTTCATTTCAAATTTAAAAAAAAAAAATTACAAGTGATCATAGATGCAATCAATGCATAAATATAGGGCTCGTTTGAGAGGACATCTAAAGACGATGTTTTGAAAGTTAAGTTCAAAATATGGATCTTGACCTATTCGTCTCATTGATACGAGCATTTTAACATAAAAATCATCTTATTTCAATTTAAAATGATAAAGTTATGGACTTTTAAATTTTGATTTTTTTTTTTAAGAAAAAGAAAAAAAATTTTGAT
>CM046378.1:2556173-2581173 GCA_025413485.1 Ficus microcarpa
GCAAAGTTGAAATTATAAAATTTAAATGATAAAATATCATCTGAACCACTGACTCTCCAACATAATTGTTTTACAAAAGAAACAGGGGGTTAAAAAGTGCAATGAAGAGGAAAAGAGCCGGGCTGTCATCCAACACGCTTTTCCCTTTTTCCTTTTCTTATTTTGTAAGTTGTAGCATTTCATTAATAAATATATATATATATATATATATATATGGGCTTACATACACTTTTGACATGATTGCAGGGCCACCCTTGTTTTTGTGGGAGGAGGGAAATAGACTGAGAACTTCTATGAATAAAAATAAGTAGTATAAAATTTTTTGAATAATAATAAATAACATATTCACAATAAATTATGTATTTATGATAAAATTATCCTAAAAAATCTTATAAATTATAATAATTACAATAAATGTCATATTCATGCTAAATAATGATTTATGAAGCATATTTACAATTAAATTATGTTAAAAATTCTCGTAAATTAATATTTACTTAATATATTATTTATCTTAACTACTTTTTTTTTTGAAAAATTATATTAAACACTTTTAAATTATACTATTTACTTTAAACATTTTTAAAAATACCTATTTATTGTAATTTCTCTATTTTTCTTTGACAAGTAACTATTTACTTTAACCATTTTTAAAAATACCTATTTATTGTAATTTCTCTATTTTTCTTTGACAAGCTAAGAGTACTTCAGCCTTTTGATTATTTATAAGATTACTCAATTACTTACTTCAACGCCTTCCAAACCACATATAATTCCTTTCCCAATAGTGCAAAAAGATCACGACCAAAACGTTTTTTTATATATAATTTATTTATTTTGATTTCAAACCATCAATTGTAAAACTCAAGCATGGCATGATAATTTGAGTGTGTTTGATAGGAGGGAAAAGCGGAAAGAAAGATTTTGATATTCATGATTGTTTGATAGTATGGAAAAGAGAGAAGAACAGATCAAGGGAGGAATTCCAAATCCTTCAAATTCTCCCATTTTTAATATTTTCTAAATTGAAGAGATTGTTGTAGGAATTGCATATTAAACATCATAAGTAAAATGACCTTTCCCTCTTTTTCGCATTTCCCCCCGTCACTCCTTCCTTATTTTCCATCATTTCCTACCAAACATACCATGGGCTATGTTTGGTAGGAGGGATGGAGAAAGTTAGAGAGATGGAGAACAAAAAGGATGGAGTTGATTGTATAAATCCTATATGTTATTTGGTAAGGGGGAAGGAGAGTTGAAAAAATTGATAATAATTATTTGCCTAATCACTAAATTGCCTATTTTTTTAAATTTGTTAATACTTTTTTTAATGTCAAAATAGTTTTTTAAATAAAGTAGGAAGGTGAGCTTACGTCATTTCATCAACCTTCCATTTATGGAAGGATGCAATGTGGTGGGTCTGAGGGAAAGAGTCTCCCTCCACCTCTCCTCTCCCTCCTCTCTTCCTTACTAACCAAGCAATAGATTGGTATCCTCCCTCCATCCATCCCTCTCCCTCCACCCCTCTCCCTCCCTCCATCTCTCCCTCCAACCAAACACACCCTTTGGGAAACTAGATTTGTTATATAGGTTTATTCCACGGACCATTGCTCCCTCCACCATTGCTCTTATGAGCAGAATTTTGAACAATACCCTATCCAACTACATACTAAAACCATAAACTATATTTAATTGAACAAAATGATTATAGGGATAGAGGTAGTGTACCCAAATAATTTTCACAGAGACGATATATTCCGACGTGCTATATAGAGATATCCTGATTCGGGTGAAGTCAAGATCTCTTTTTTTGGTTGTTTTTATTTTAGAATTATGTATTTTACATTTATTATATATGTATATGATGGCGACCACAGGACTAAAAAAATTTGATGGCAAATTTAACTATCCCGGAAAGAGAACTAAAAAGAAGGGACATTTTGGCCCTTTTCTCCACCTCGAAAAGAAAAGGTGGGAAACAAACTAAGTTGCACTTGGCATAAAACTACAGTGCCACTAATTTTTTTGCTGAATAGTGTCACTAATTAAGCTACGGCTTTTGTTTCTCCTTTTACTGACTAAAAACAAAAGCAAACTCTGCCAAGCAGGCCCAGAATCTACACCTGAAATCAAATATTTTAAGATATTCGACAATCGGGACTAATTCGTTGTGTGCGGGGGGCAATCTCTATAAAAAGCTCCTTTACCGGGATTCCACTTTATGAGTGAGAGGTTGAAGCAGAAAAGATTGGCCATAATCTACACCCCAAAAGAAATATTTAAAGATATTCGTGTATTGTCACTGTATGAGCAATTGCCGAAAGGGGAAGTAGATGATACCTACAAAAAGTTTTGGCAAAAGTTTGTTCCCATTCCACGTCCAGAGAATCCTTGTAGACTTTGACCACATCTTCTCAGGCTGTTGGATCCAAATCAACCTCCGTATCTGGCTCGCCATCTATCATTCCGGCCCCTACCTCGGCATCTGCTTCCAACTGACCAGTCTCTTGACCAGCATCTGTGTCCGAGCTTTGTTTCTGTTGATCATCTGGCATTGGACTGCCGCCTAGGGACGTATTTCCAGTTCCAGTAGTGGTTTCGGCATCCATTGGCATTGTGGAGGCCTCAAGATCGTGCCTGATCCCTTCATCTATCTCACTTGCAGGCGTTGCAATCTTTAAAAATAAGAAACCCCAGAAAATATTAAAAGAAAAAACAACAAAACAAAACAAAAGTTAAGCATCTGGGAGAATCCAATGTGGATTCTGTGTGCGGTTGACATAAACATACAGAAAGAAGCTGACGATATTGGATTCCTCAATATATCATAGAATCTATTCCCTTTTTTTTTCAGGTAACATTTGGCCTTCAGAAACCATTCTCTTTGTTGTAATGTTATGAAAATCTCATTTCAAACCCCTGTATGCTATCAGGTTAGTTACAGGTTTATAAAGAAAAGTCGTTAAATTTGAGTGCATTCCCTAAATCATGTTACTGAGTTTCTCAACTGTGCATCTCCGAGTAAAAACTAAAGAAAACACAGGAAATTTAGATCATGTCAAATTGTCAATAATACCTGGTTTTCTTCACCTTGCTGTGCGGCGTCCTTAGCTTCTTCCTTTTTAGCACGTTTAGACCTTTCATTTGGCTTAGCTTGATATTTGGCGCGCACTTCAGGTGGTAAAAGTTCCAAAGGCACAACTCCCTCAATGCCATGGTCCGTAAACTACAATGGAATCAATATGAATATTTTGTTAGGACTAGTGACAAACAAACTATACAATGACAATGTCTCAGTACTCGCTAGTCATGGTAGTCGTACTCTGGAAAATCCATCCAAGTCCTGTCTAGCAGAAAAGCGTAAACCTTTCCAGCAATAAACCTGCAAAAGAACATAAGAGAAACTCAAAATTTTCAAATTTCAAATATTTCCGTAATTTTTCCAGATGATATTAACCCCAAAATGTTTTCTTCATAAAATAATCACCTTGCCATGAGCAAAACAAGCCAATTGCAGGATTATTAACAATTAGAAAGCCCATGTGAACAAGAACGAAAACCTACCCTGTTATTTTTGTGGTGATATTCAGCTTCTATTCCAGCTGTTGGGTCCATCTGCAATTGAAAGAATCAAACTATGTTTAATAGTTAACAAGAAGATTAAACCAGATATGGATATAAATATAAATGAAAACAGCACATATTTGATAGAGAATATAAAAGACATAAATTTTTCATATGGCCATCAACAAGCAAATGAGACTGCTCACATCTTCAGCCAAGGGCTTCCAGTACTCAGTGATGGAAGGTGTTCGAACACGTTGAGGATCACTTAATGCATTCTGGACATGTCAGGAATAAAAAAAAATGTAAATAAATAAAGTGGAATTATTTTTTAAAGTAAAAGAAAAACTATGATTATTTATCACATCTCCTAGATACAACTTATGTTATATCAGTAAAATTCAGAATAAGAAAGCAAAGTTTGAGCTGATGATGAGGAAAATGCAATCTGACTATTGTGTGTCCATGTGCAATAAACATTTTTCGCATTTTACCCCTAGAACATTCATGTTCTGGCACATTTCTCATTGAACTTTTTAATTTTGACAATTAACCCCTTTTCCTTCACCAATTTAAACGGCATTATCAATTTGGTCCATATTGCAACGGTTTGAAAAGTGTCAAGGGGTTAATTTTTGGAATTAAAGTTCAAGGGGCAATTGAAGTACCAAAAGTTCAGGAGGATAAAGTGCCAATAGCCATTAATTTGTTTAAGTTCTATATTTCCCAAACTGCAGGACATATAATTTAGGTCACATTTTAGACTTTGAAATTCAAGTTTACAAATCCAAAGGAGCCCTTTTCTCAACTCTAATAAAAAAAATTCTAACAAACCAAAAGTAAGGACACCTTAATTAAAAGCAGCAAGGAGAAATCTGCTATTAAGAATATACTAGCGAGTAGCGACAAGAAATAGATATACTGCATTTTGCAACATAAAACCAGCACAAACAAACTTCATTTTTTCTGATATTTCTTGATTCACAAACTACGGTATGGTACCATCAAACATAATCTGCAAAAAGCTTGCAAACTGAAATTTAAATCTTTAATCATATCATAAGAGTAAGCTTGCAAAACATATCATATTAACTCAAGTTTTTCTACTCTTCCCACCGCGGCCCCCCCCCCCCCGGCCCGGGTCTTCCTTTTAAATAAAATTAGCAAGAGCAAGTAAAAATTACACACCGGATTCTGATCCGCCCATTTCCATAACTGAGAAAGTTCTTTATTACCCAGTCTCCACCTTGGCCTCCTGAAGCATAAGAACAAATAAAAAGAAGAAAAATCAAGAAACACATTTCTTAAAGAAGTTTAGATTGATATTAGAACACAATCAGAATTAAATGACAAGTGGAAGCAAATTTGAGAAAAACATATTAAGGAATAGAAAGGTTAACAAAGGTTCCAAAATTTAAACTTCTAACTCTAGCACGATTGCAGAAAGCCATGACAACCTATGTTTGCATGTAGTACAATACGAGTGGTATGGGCACAATCTTGTTCCTTTTTCAGTCTATTTTTTGCAATTATTTAGAGCAATGGACAAGATCTCTATCAATATATATATATATATATATAAAAATGAATTTTCAAGATTTAAAGTTTAAACCGAACAGTCCACTTATCAGATCCCTTGATAAAAGGAAAAAATGCTTGATTTCTGTTTGTATTGTCTTGAGTATTTTGCTTATAGCTTTCAAAAACAAAAATTTATTGTTCTTTGCAAGAAATCAAACATGTAAAAGGCACTACAGGATAGAGTGGAAGTCACAAATCTGCATACCGTTTTTTAGCTCCATCTTGAACCACTTTCTTCTCTACTGGTTGCTTTTCAAATGGTGGACACCCATCACGTTTCCACCATACCTGAGCACAAACCATTTGCCAAAAAAAAAAAAAGATTAATCACAACCATCATAATTTTAGTAAAAAGTAAACAGGATATTTGGGAGTAGAATGTTCTCACCCAATTCTTTTCACGTTCCAAGATATGCTCAACTTTATTTAGGAAATCTTTACCCTTAGGTGGAGTCATCTCAAGCAGCTTTTTAGCATGCTCCTCGTAAGATTTTATGTCATCTTTCTGAAAGACAGGCATCGTTGTTAAAGCAAAATGTTGTGTACACGTTTTAGATATCCTTACACATAAAATCATCAAAGAAAATAGACTTTTAATCAAGCAGAAACGCCATATAAACAAAATTGAGCAAAATTCCATGCCAAAAATTCTTCCATGCCCAATAAGAAAGAGCCAATGACCTGTTGCCCCACCACATTTTGTCCCAGAAGCAAAATTTATTGCCTTTTTCCCAACTTCCCATTCGATTTGACCAGTTAAAGGCAAGTAGTCCCATATCATAAGTTATCACCTACCATACATCTTCCCAAAAGCAAGTAGTATACGATTACATGAAGTAAAATTTAATTCATTCCCTTTATCAAACAAAAACACACAGTTCATGCTTACTCCAACATTCATAATAACAACACTTACCATACTCTCAGAAGGCAAATCCTTTTCATTCTTTCCTGGGGCCTAGAGGGAAAATAGACTTGGTCAGAGAATCTACCACAAGGGTAAAAACAAAATAAGGATACATTTACTAACTGAAATGTATATAATTTGAAATTACTACTACCTTCAAATAATCGAACAGTATGAGGCACTGCACAAGAATATGGCGTCGGAAACTTGGATCCTTTAACTGTTCCATCCCACCCCAAGGGGAAAACCGGAAAAGATTAACTCAATGGTCGACCGGAAAGTGAAAGCTCAATTTTCAGAACTGCTTACCTCCAAACTCATTAGTTTACTGCTTGTAAGATACTTTATACTGAAATTTGCTGCTTCCTCCTCCAAATTATTGGCGTCCCCTTCTTCATCACTTAATGGTTGGGATTCAAATGTATTCAGCACAACCTATATAACTCAAAATTGACCCGACAAAACAAGTGTTTGGTATATGTACCTAATCAGTATGGATAGAATGGCAGTAAAGAATAATGTAGTGCCAAGGTAATGGAAACGGAAGACACAAGAAGTTTGGTAATACCATTAAACTGGACACAAATTTCTGCCACTTCGGAGGAGTAAGAGCTAAGGAAGCAGGATTGCAAAAGTGTTCCTTTAGATCAAAACAGATATATTTCTATGTTAATCAACTGATATACGCAAGCAGCAACATCTTATACACACGTTCTAAGTTCTGCCAGAGATACTAAAAGAACTCCACATTGAGGAACCTCCGGCTAAACAATTTTAAAAGTAAAAATTTCTCCCAAGAAACAAAAATTACAAGTGCATATTTCAAGCACTTGCCACAAGTGCCACCATAAATCCATAACTCTAATGGTAAAGTGTAAAGCCTGATGAGCACAGTGCTAGAATCAACAAGAATTCCCGAAAGCATCCCTACAGTGATCCCAAGATTACCTCCTAATATTGTGTGATAGCAAATAAATATGTTCAAATAGTTTTCTACACTAGACAATGCGTAGCTAATTTAACTAGTTTCACAAAAAACATGGCAGACTTTTTACCCTTTGACATTGTTTTTATTTCTTATAAGTCATGCTGCTAAATAATAAAATGTACCTGTAAACTCCAAAAGGTCTTATAAAAGTTGAAATCAATGGAAATGCCTGAAAATTTGTAGAAAAGAACAAAAGATAATATATCAACATTTATTAAACAACCAATGCTTTTGAGTTATTATACAAAATAAAGTAAATTTTATCTTTTTTCCCTCCTAACGAAAAAGTAACCAAAGTTCAGAGGGCAAAACTAAAATTGTCGGAGGAAATATATCCCATCAGTGTTACCATCTGGGGGGTCTTTCTCATATTTTGTCACATTTGATGTGTTGAAAACTCCTTTTATATTCACAGCTGCAAGCAATAACCAGAAGCAAGGTAAAAAATAATAATAATAACTAAATAGAAAGAAAAGGGACGGTAGCAAATACACAACAAAAAAAAAAAAAAAAAAAAGAATTCTTGATTACAAGCAAATACCTGAGCGCTCAGATAACGGAAAGAAATGTGCTAGAAACATGAGAATTCGCCCACAAAAGACCACATCATTTGCCTGTAAACTCAAATTTTTCCAACATGTCATCAGAAAGCATGAGTTTCATATCAAATTTTGCAAATTGATTTAGTTATCACTTTGAAAATAGGTATAACACTGCACTACCACAAAAGCAGCTGCGAGAATTGAATGCCACTAAATATATTCAATGTTTAAAACACAATTCAAATAATAGCCTTCCTCTATAACAATACAGTAAAACCTCTGAACCTATCCTTATTTGGAATTTTTAACTGCTATATGAAATTGCCAAGTTTAAAACAAATGTCCGCATCAGCTACTTCTAATATTTTATAACATTTCACAATAAGATCAGCTATGTCGCAAACTTTGTTCAGACTTCAGAGCTTGCATAAACAACTTAATCATAATAATGTACAAGAAAATATAGATATAAATATCCTAGCATTCTTTTGCTGTGTACCTTCGATAGACGACGAAGAAGTTGATTGCACGTCCTCAACATAACAAGTTTCCCGCGAGCAAAAAGCTCAAGCTGTAGGCAATTTAGTCACGGTTTATACAAAACAAGTACGCAAGATATTTTCAGGGGAAAAGGTCCAAGAACAAATTTTGCAAAAATAAAAATATTCTATAAAAACAAATGAATAAGAACATCTTTTTTCTTCCTTGAGAGATGACCTGAAACTTTTGCTGATTGAAAAAATATAAAGAATGTACATAAATTTTACAAAATTAGAAAAGCACAAACCTTGCCTAATACATCTTGTTTACTCTCTATATAACCAAAAATGTCTTTGCAATTCCTCATTGTAGACATTTCAGTTAAGTCTTCCAAAAGCTGGAATATCATGCCCCCTTCAATGTGCTCTTTTTCGCAAAGATACAAAACGATATCTGTTTGGGAAGGGTTAAAAAAAACAGTTAGAAAAAGAGCGAAGCATGCTGCAAGGTGTCTGACCAGAATTGTGGCTTGTTTAAGCGCCACTACACTGTTATAAGGAAACAAAATTCTACTACTTCTTTATTCAGATGTCTCAGGATCTTTTTTCCTATTTCCCTTTTTTTTTTTCATAAAAAACAAAAAACATATTGAACATGAAAAGAAGGAAAGTTGAGAAGCAGGTTGGAGAAAAGTAAACCACTAAACTCCTCTTTGTGTGCCCAAAGAGCAACCCAAAATTTTATCATATCCCAAATAACTTATGACTCTCCATCACCTCCTCCAACTATTCTTCAATTTCTTTCCAACAAAACCCCCCCAAGAGAAAGCTAAAAAAGAAAAACCTTCCCAATTGTTTACTCCTAACACCAGTACTGTGCCGAAGAGAAATCCCACGAATATCCAACACTCCTAGGGATAACACATAAGTAAATGGGCAGTGCAAAAATATATGATCCACAGATTCTGCAAAGTTTATTAGGTAGTGCAACTAATTTATTACCTTTCTTTAACAGGATAAAGGAATTACATTAAAAGAAGAAAAACAGGAAAGAAGAAGGGAAAAAAATTGTACTCAATGCACGCATTCAAAAACTATTCTCATTCTGTAGCATGAAAAATTCAATAGAAATTGGCAATACAAATAACAAAATTGTAACAAATTAGAACATATACAGACCAAGAAGACGTGGAATATGAGCCTGGCTACTTCCTTCCTCATCAATTGATTGCCCATACTGCATCGTTGGCTCCCCTGATTGTACTGCAGAAGACTGTAAAACATGCAATTAAAATCAAGTCTTGTTGGTGGCCAAAATGTATCAAAGACAGGTTCAAAATTGACAAAGAAAATTATGAGAGCATAATTTCCTTTTTTTCTATGGTTTAAATAAGTCAAAATTTCTCAACACCAAACAGCAAAAAAACAAAAAAAACAAAAAACAAAAAACAAAAAACAAAAACAAAAACAAAACAGAAACATGAATCTTTTATGAGATTCAAAATGTCAAAATTAATGCCAAAAAAGAAAACACAATCCTGAAGAGGATCAGAGAACAACAAACTTCTAAGTTCCTTCTCTTGATTAACCCAAAGGGCTATACAGAAATTACCATATCCAAAATGATGATACTCTTCCCTTTTGTTATTTATCTCCAACCAAATGCCCCACAAAACCTTTCCTAAGTGTTTGCTTCTATTGCCGGACCCATTCCAAGGAAAACACCCGCACAACTCCTTATAACATCTAGGGATCGCCCGCTTAATACCCAACTCTCTCCACAACAAGCATCATAACCCATGGGTAAAAAGGCAATGCAAAAATAATTAATTCGACATTAAATCGAAGATATGCAAGAACAAACTGCTTAACCACACAAATCCCTGTCAACTTTAAATTTCCAAATACCATTCATAAACATATTAACCACTTGATTGTTATATTAAAAAAAAAAAAAAAAAAAACCCCCTCTTGGAAAACCAAAAAAATGAAAGTAAAACAACACACCCAGACACAAGGCGCACATATATCTGCCTTTACTCATATCATGTACATCAGAAAAACCACAAAACCATGTGTGTAGCATAAAAGAAATGACCTCAATTAAAAATCCATCACTCTTCTCAAGAAATATGAAGTAAGATGCAATGAAATTGTCTATTCATTCACATGTAATTCAAAATGCAGTTTCAGCATACTTCACAACGATGGTCAAATACTCTTAAATTCTCTTAACAAGAAGCAAAGAGAAAAATGTACCACAAGGTCCTGAAGCAAAGTCCGGATGATATTTTCTAATAGCTGATTCTCATCTTGGGCTAACTTTGTTTGTTTCTGTTACAGGAGGTAAAATAAAATAGCAAAGTAAAAAAACCTAAAAATCAGTGCCTTGAAAAAATAGGCATGCTGTCCACAACCAGATGAGAAACAAACAAACGAACAAACAAGAAAAAAGAAACAGTCGAGAGAGAAATCTTAAGGTCCTACTGCTACTATCAGCCCAACAGGTTGATTAGCAGTAGACAAAACATTAATTGCATTTCATTACTGATCATAATGCCTGAAGATGAATTGTCATCCACAAAGAACGTGGAAATTTCTTTTTATATATTATGTTATATAAATGCAAAAACAAGGTTGAGAAATGAGTTTAGATCCATAAAAGAACAACACCCCGATGACGGACTATGTTTATGCTAGACACACGAGGGAGACAAAATGTAGTTCAAAATGAGTGTAGCTCGGTATTTTCTATTCTTTCATTTAGTAGGACAAACAATACCAGGAGCTCCAATCTCAACAACAGAAGAAAACATGTAGTAGTAAAATTCCAAACCTAGCTCTGAGCATAAAAACTATACATGGTCACCGAGAAATATATACACACACAGACAGAGAGAGAGAGAGAGTATGTAGAAAAAGATAGCTTAGGAATTAAATTTTGCTTCCGGAATCGTAACAGAATAAATTATTTGGGTCTTTTTTTCTCAAGCTATACAAGTACCCCCAACTCATTATGGTTAGGAATCAATTAACCAGCTTCATCAGGCTTGATGCATTTATACGCAACCCAGACTTTATGCATATTCGAATGAGCTGCACAAAGAAGCAAACTAGGCGTACACTTCCTAAAAACAAATTTCTCTTGAAGCACCAAGGTACCAATTTAGTTTTGCTTTTCTACCTTCAAACTTCCAACAAAGATTAACACCAATCATTTAAAATTTATTTTTTTAAAATGCAAATTCACAGAAAATTTTGTACTACAACATCCCAGAAAATTTAAATTTTGAACTTCAATAACGAATTCGGGAAATAGCTACCTGGGGTTTTATAACTTGTTGAACTGTTTGCAGAGCGAAAGTCTCCGGTGGCCCGGATTGCAATATGGCCCTCCGGAAAACTTCCTGAGAAAGAATTTTCATTTTCATTATTTCATGACCAAAATAAAATACAAAAAATATATATATAATGAGAACTTACCATTTGAACCAAACCAATCTGCACTTAAACTTGGGAAATTAAAGGCCGCGTGATCGCTGTGGAATCAAAATTTTCAATAAACAAAAGCAATTTTCAAATAATTTACGTAATGAAATCGAAATAATTTGCAAGGTAAAGAATTTAAAACCGATTTTATTTAGGCAAAATCAAAAGCCATTTTTTTCGCCATTTTAAAAGCAATTTGCGTACTCAAAATGGTTTACCAACTAATAGACCAAGATTGTTGTGAGAAACGAAAGCCAGTGAGAGTACGGAAGACAAATAGCTGTAAGTAAATACAATAACCTGAGCCCAGTATGAGAACTCTTATTTACCAAAGTTTCCTGTGTTTTCTCGGCATCCAAACAAACGGCTGCGCGGTCCAGGGTGGCCGGGCGGGAGCGGCCGGCGCTGGCTAGAATGGGCTGAAGCGGGGATGACGGATTTTTAACTAGCTGCAATTGGGGTCAGTTTTAGCCTTTGTTTGCAGAGGGATTTTGGAGAGTAAAATAAAATTTTGGTTATTTGGTAGAGTAGAAATTATTTTTTCAATCATAAAAGTGGATGGAAAATTCTTAAACAGTTAATAAAATGTTAATTTTGACCTAATCTATAATTATTTCTTAATTTATATATAATTATAATTATAAAATATATTTGATTCGATATTTTCTTTTATATTTTCTTTCTTTTTTACTAAACAACATAATAGAAAATCTTTCTCTTTTCGATCACCTAAAAATTTTACTCTTTCCTTTTTATTTTCCATCTCTCTTACCAAACATAGAGAGTTTGTTTCAAATTCAGTGGTTTTGTTTCAATCCATTCCACCATTTCTTAAAGTGTAAATTGATGGGTTGGTCCCTAAATTCGTCCTACGACCTTAATTCATGATCTTTTTTTGTAGTTAAAATATCCCTAAACTATTAAACAACTTATAATAATCATTTCCGTTAATTTTTTTCCGGAATCTATTAGTTACCATATTTTTTTTTTATCAAATTACTAACGGGCTCTGTTAAAAAACTAACGAAAATAACTATTGTCGTAACATTGTAGTTTATGAGCATTTCAACTATGAAAAAAAGATTATGGATCAAGGTTATACAAACTTAAAAGTTTAAATAATAGGAACTGAACGAACAATTTATCCTTTTTAAAATTGGATATTGGAGAAAATTAGAGCTTATTTGGGACAATCGTTCAAAAACTTTAGAGAAATGTCACAAAATCATACCTTGGATTATTTTTGCCATACATACGGAAAAAAAAAAAAAAAAAACAAAAACAAAAAAAAAACAAAAAACTTCTGTAAGAAATATCATAACATGACATCATAAAATATTTATTTACTTTAATTTTAAAATAACAATTATAATTATTAATTAGTATCAATGACTCTACCAACACGCAGTTGGTAACTAACTGATAACCAGTTGGTTATTTTTACCCGCAGGTTACTGATTGGTAAATACCTCCACCGGCGAATTACCAGTTTTTTGCTAACTGGTTACTCGATTAATTACTTTCTCCGACTAGTTACTGACCGATAACCACCACCATCGGCAAGTTATCAGTTGGTTATCGATGATAAGCACATCCGCTTGTGGATTACCAATTGGCTAATCATAGAAAATTGAATTTTTTGGATTTTATCATCAGATTACTAGACCAAATTCATAAAATTTTATTAAAATTATAATAATCCCACGGACACTATAGGAATATACCACAACCAAAAAGAATGCAAAAGAGTTTTAAAAAAATTGCATAATCATGAAAAATGACCAGTGATCAAAATCTCCTGCGACAGAGATCTCGTCCATGAAGACACCGCATCGAAGTTCACACCTACCTCGCCGAAGTTTGCACCGATCTCATCGAAACTTGCTGACCTAGACCAATTCTCTTCGGAATCAAACTCGATCTAGTCAAAATCATGAATCCTTTAACCCCAATCACAACTTGCTTTGCAAAAATCAATATCCACGAGCGATCTCGACCAAACTTCGCCTAAATCGTTAGGCTTAACCCCAAGGTGATCTAATACATGAGCTTCATAACAAATTTGCCTCGTTACCAGCTCCGATCCGAGACCATCCGCTATAGAGAAAGGGGGGAAAGAGTGAGAAAAAAAATATAACTATTTTGTATTTAATTTATGACATCATCACTATGGTGTTTTTTAAAATAGTTTTTAAGTTATGGCAAATTGCATATTGTAAGTTAGAATTAAAATTTGTGCTCGATTGAAATATGAATGGGAAATAAACATAATCTAGAAAATAGTGTAAAAATTTAAATTTAGTTTAGAAAGAATATGCAATATGAGTCTTATTTCATTTCTTTTATCGTTATGACTATATGGGTACAAGAATGAACTCGTTTCTATTTAAAACAAAAAAATTAGAGACTTTCTAAGTTTGAATTTCATGAAAACTTAAGATAGAAATAGTGAGATCTAGATTTCGGAGTTTTGTAATTTTTTAGGCAAAATTTTGTCCCCAAATAATTGTTCCAAATGGTCCCTTAGATAAAAGGCAAAGCGCCCATTACATAAAAAATTAATACTGGATTAATATCATATAAAATTAAACTAAAATTAATTACAAACTGTGTCATATGGTAAATAGATTTTACTTTACTTAAAAAAAAAACTATAATTCTTAATTATTATTAGATTAAAAAAAAGTGTAAATAGCTTCATTGATCCAAAAATTTTTAATAAAGATGCCGTTTGGTCTCTGAAATATTTTTTTTTATTAAACAGTCCCTAAACTTCTAAAAAAAGGTGCAAATTGGGGCCAAACCCTAACCACCATCTAAAATTCATGGTTTCACACCATGTGAGCTGCAGATGAGCACAATAACAAGGGTATTTTGGTAAAAAAAAATATTAAATATAATTAAAAAAACAATTTTAGTTCTACTAAAAAACCATAAAAAATAAAAAAGAAAGAAGAAATGAAAAGAAAATTTTTAACAAGCAAATTAAAATACAAACCCAGATACGTTGATGATCAAAAAGAGAAAAAAAAAACCCCCAGATTTGATTGAAATCTTTATAACTGCGACGAGGAGTCGCATGCGGATCTCCCCTCTACAATGTTGTAGCTTGGTTCCTTTCCCCAACCCCCCGTCGCCACCCGTCGCCTGCAATTCCAGTGTGATTTCTCGCAGCCACCCAACCATGGGTCTTGCGAGGGACGCCAGGGTACAACATGGCCGAGGCTCACGTCATCTTCAGCTTCGAAGTCGTGGCCGCAGAGGGGGCGCCCAGAGGGAGAGATGTTGGAGAAGATTTGTTGATGTTGCTTGAGTCTGATTTGTTGAGAATCGATTTTTTTTTTTTAAAGAATGCTTTTAGCTGGATTTTTTGAGATGCTCTAGTGAATCGATCCTTGCTTACTCTAGCTAGGAGTGATTTACTCATCATGAAATTTAAGAGTGCTTTATGATCTCTTACTCATTTGTGTTGAATTGGGGTAGTGGATTTGGTTCTGTTGGAAGGAGCTTTTTTTGTAGCGATGCACCTTGAATTTGTCGTTCAATAGCAATTTCCACTCTTAACTTTTGTTTTTGACGATTCGCATCCTAAATCGAGAAATTTGTTGGAATCCACAACAAATTAAAAACGGTTTCAACTAAGATAATGGACCAGAGCATGTGAGGCACATTTGAGCAAACTAAAAGGGTAAAGGACGTCATTTTCTCTCCAGAAACTCACAGTTGTTACCTTTCAACTCGATTTTTTTTTTCCCTTCATCTTGCAAATTTCCCAAAAAAAAAAATTGGAGATTAAGGGTCCGTTTGGTTCGTTAGTTTGAGCTGAAATATTTTAGTTATAATAGTAAATTTTTTTAAATTTTCAGAAAAAACGAAAAATTTTTTAGGAAAAAGATAAAAACTTTTTAAGAAAAAGACAAAAAAAAATACAGTTTGAGTTGAAATGAAATGACGAAGCAAACAGGTCCTAAAAACCCAGTCTTGTACTACTATTGGATGCCAACTAGGAAGTTAACTTCGTGGAGGAATCAATCTGGGTAAATCGGAGCCAAAACCTGCAAGACTTGGACAAGGTGACATTGTCGTCTCAACCATTGGACAAGATGCAACAGAGTTCGCTGCTGGGTTCCACCAAGGAGAAGAAGAAAAAGAAGTATGTGGATATGGGCTGCATCATCGTCAGCTGGGAGATTTTCATATGGACCGTTAAAGCTCTCGTCGCCTCTGCCTTCCTCACCGGCCTCATAACCCCCATCGTCAAGACCATCCCTTGGCCCAATCATATTTCTTCACCAAAAATCTGCTAAGACAAACCAAAAAATTCATGCTTACCTAATTATTCCAACAACTGTTAATCGCCTACTTGGATTGATTCCTCCAAGAAGTCAACTTCCTAGCTAGCATCCAATAGTAGCACAAGTTTTTAATCTTCATTTTTTATGGGTAATTTGCAAAGATGAAAGGGAAAAAAGAGAGAGAGAAAGCAAATGAAACCTCCTTTGAATTCAAAGACAACGACAATAAGTTTTTTGAGAGAAAATGATGTCCTTTGCCCTTTTAGTTTGCTCATGTACACCTCACATGTTCTTGTCCATTACCTTAGTTGACATCGTTTTTAATTTGGTGTGGATTGTAACAAATTTCTTAATTTAAGGTGCAAATCGTCAAAAATAAAAGTTGGGAGTATAAATTGCTACCAAACAACAAATTTAGAATGTATCAGTACAAAACAATGAAGTGTTACTAGTTATGGTGATGAAAAGGAAGACAAGTTTCTTTTTTCTTTTTTTTTTTTTCTTTTCTTTTCTTTTGGGTGTTAGAATGCTTTAACGTTTTTAATTTCTTTTAGACATTCCTTTTAAAAAAATGGTTAATTTCAAAAGTAGCACTTGTGGGAAAAATACTATTAAAACTAGTATCACTTTTGTTTTCTTTCATTGTTAGCACTGCCACGTCATTTCCATTAATTAAAGTGGTGAAAAAAAATGGTTAATTTCAAAAGTAACACTTGTGGTTAATTGAAGTGCCATGTCATTACCATTGTTATCACTTTTTTTTTTTTTCTTTTGAGTGTTAGGATGCTTTAACTTTTTAAATTTCTTTTAGACATTCCTTTTAAAAAAATGATTAATTTCAAAAGTAGCATTTGTCGGAAAAATACTATTAAAACTAGTATCACTTTTGTTTCCTTTCATTGTTAGCACTGCCACGTCATTATCATTAATTGAAGTGACTGAAAAAAGTCAGAAATGCCCTCAACCAACCCTAAACCCTACATTTTTCCCACTTTCCTGCCTAGCCCCCCCCCAAACCTACAATATATAAGTTCTCTCTCTATATCTCAAAATTTTTCCCTCGTTTTCCTTGCATGCTCTCTCTTCACCATTGTTGAAGATCTGAGCTCAGCTATTTCACTCTAAGTCTAACAAATCTCTCCCCGTCCTTGTTCACTTTATTTATCTCACCTTCTCTATTCTCACCATAATTGAAGAAGGTTACAACTCATCTCCTAGTTTACTTGTAGCTTTTCTCACTCTGCATCAGTCTCGTTCTAACTTAGATTAAGTATATATATGAAGTAATGCTGTTTGTTCTTTGGTTTTATTTGTTTCTATATGCTTTAAATAAGTTTGTGTTTTGAATTATAATTTAAAAAATGACTATATTAAACTTTTAAGGGTAAAATCTTGCAATATCTGTTGTCTCATGCAGCACATGTGAGTGTAAGATAGATTTCTTGTGTTTTTTTGGTCTTTTACCGTAATATTTCCCGTTCTGAAAAATTTTTAACAGTACTAATGATAAATAATATAGTAACATTTTGGTCATAATTATGATAACCAAATCGGTCAATAATATTTTGACCAAACGGTAATTATGATATTGACTATATAATGAAAAAAATATATAGATTTGTATAATATTTGACAGTTTAATCTGAATGGTCATTTTCATAATGACCAACAGGTCAATTTCAATTTGACCTTCTCAGTGCTGATGGTGTGATACATATATCTTGATATTGACGTAATAATAAAGGTTTTAAAACACAAATTAAAATTGTCATATGTTGTCTATAATTGAAAAATAATTAGATTTACATAATATTTGACAGTTTAATATAAATGGTCATTTTCATAATGACCAATAGGTCAATTTCATTATGACTTTCTCAGTGCTAATAGAATGATATATATATATATATGTTGACATTGACTTAATAATGTACGTTTTAAAACACAAATAAAAATTGTCATACATTGTTTATAATGGAAAAATAATTATATTTGCATAACATTTGACAGTTTAGCACAAATGTCATTTTCATAATAACTAATAAGTCAATTTCACTACGACCTTCTCAATACTAATGGTGTGATATACATATGTTAACAACATAATTATCATATAGTCATTATTAGGATGACCTATTTAGTTAATAATATATTGACCTAAAAGTAATTATTATATTGACTAACATCTTATTATTTCGTTTAGGAATAATTGCGGCTTGTGTTTTTGTCAAGTATAATGGTTAGTGAGACCATGCATTATAACATGTTGGTGGTGAAATAAAAGGAATAATGATACCTTTATCGCAATTTAGATTGATCTTCTTGAGCTGGTGAGGAATGTTATTGGATTCAAGTGGATCACATATCTCATCCTCATGCCATAGTCACTTGTAACCTCCCAGCAACAGGGTCACAAAGATCTTCCACAACTCAGAACACCGTTATATGATGGTTTTTATCTATATTAGTATTATTTTGTATCTATTAAAACTTTGAGCCTACCATTTTATTTTTCATGTTTTTGTATTGCTATAACTTTTTATTAGTACTTAAGTACTATATTTTCTCGATTTGGTATTAAGATGTTATTATTGTTTGTGATTGATAATCTGTATTTGTATGATTATATCTAATTAGCGTTGTCGAATTGAAGTATCAGCGTTCCTATTTATAATCATGTTTACATGTAATTTAATAAATGACCTTGGGTCATTTACATAATAACCTGCTCAGTAGTTAGTTTCATTTATCGATATAAGAAAAAATTTTAAAACACTAAATTCGAGTCAGCTTAACTTATTTTTATTGTCAACATTATTGTTGCAA
The DNA here is from genome assembly GCA_025413485.1 of Ficus microcarpa. NCBI lineage: Eukaryota > Viridiplantae > Streptophyta > Magnoliopsida > Rosales > Moraceae > Ficus > Ficus microcarpa. Next base: position 2,574,845 of record CM046378.1, read on the forward strand.
AAAGTTTGACATTTAAATGAAATACAATTTAAGGGTTACTAATGAGGACATGTAATTATACACATGATCAGTGTGTCATTTTCATAATGACTAGCTCATTAATTTGTTCCAAAATTATTGATGTAAAAAAGAAGTTTTGAAATACACGATTAGGAGTTGGCCTAACTTATTTTTAACATCACTATTATTGTTGTAAAAAAATATGACATCTGACCTAAATCTTTAAGGATTAGTAATGAGCACCTGTAATTAGAAAAATGACCATGAGTTATTTCTATAATGACTATTCATGTACTTTATTTTCAGAATATAGAATGAACAAGAAATATAACTACTAAAGAACATAATGATCATATACTGCAATAATACATTTCTAACATTTCTAACATTTCCATTACTTCTTGCATTAATCGGCTGACAATCACTCCCTAAGATTTTTCATCATCTTTCCAATGCCTACAAATGTATTTACCATGGCACGAATTATCTCAGCATCAAGAACACGCCTCATAAATTGAATTATCATAAGAGATAGTAATTATATTTATAACCAGCAAATCATCGTTAATATTAATATACATATAACTACATAACAAAACCAAAACTCCCTCAATTTTTTAGTTTTCTCATAGGCAAAATCCAAAAACCAAATTGAAAAAAAAAAAAAAAAAACCACAATGAACAGTATTAATGATGACAACACATTTATAGTTTGAGAAATATATAGATTTACAAATAACCGCCATCCAAAACCAAAACATAACATCATGTTTGGAAATATACAAAATTAGCAATAAACTTTTAATTTATATCATAAATCAATTAAAAATGCAAACTTAAAATAAAAACTCAATTAAAAATGCAAACTACTTTCAAAAAATCAGTTACTTATCCCAAAATATGAAACTAATATACACCTGTATAGCTACCCTGAATGAAAATTTACTTATAACTCAAATTAAGAGCTGAACTAGTCAATTGTTGCCCTAAAAAAGTAGATAATTATGATAGTAGTAGTAGTGCGATTGTGTGTGTGTGTGTGTATTAATTTGATTGCAAAAGAGTCAATACAATAAACATTAGCCTGTTATACTAAAACTAAAATAATACTATAAATACAGTTAACTTTATTTTATGGAACAATTCGCTTTTTTTTTTCCCTCCAAAATTAATGAAGTTCATTTCTTTAATAAGAAAGTGGAAATCGATCAAAAAAGCAAGGTGCAAATAACACAGAGAAACGACATGATCTGAAAAAAAAAAAAAAAAAAAACTATCAATGAATGAAAAAGCTAAAAGAAAGTTATGAGAATAATTGATTCTGTATATATTGATATGAATAGGTTACAATGGGTGTCTTATATACACGGTCCAATGCCCTAAATTAGCAACCAGATCTTTACAAAAAAAGGAAACTAATTACAGCTAACAAATCAGCCTAGAATATTAGAAAATCAGAAAACTGGAAATCAGGAAACTTTCCTAATTTTCCTAATACAGCTGTGTAGCAGCTCGACACTCCCCCTCAAGCTGGTGAATGGATATCCTCCATTCCAAGCTTGCTAATGATATCTCGAAACACAGTGCTTGGCAGCCCCTTTGTGAGAATATCTGCTAATTGATCCTTTGTTGAAACAAATGGAGTACATATTAGACCGCTCCCAAGTTTCTCTTTGATAAAGTGTCTGTCGACTTCTATGTGCTTTGTTCAATCGTGTTGTACAGGATTGTGAGCAATACTGATGGCAGATTTGTTGTCGCAGTATAATCTCATTGGTCCTTCCCACTTAATCTTCAAATCATCGAGAATTATCTTCAACCACAGCAACTCGCATATTCCCATCGCCATTGACCTGAATTCTGACTCTGCACTTGATCTTGCCACTACATTTTGCTTCTTACTCCTCCACGTTACAAGATTTCCCCCTAAAAGAGTACAATAGCCTGAGGTTGACCTTCTGTCATCTAGTGATCCTGCATAATCTGCATCTGTGTAGGCTTCTAATGTCAAGCTTTCTCCTTTCTTGAACAAAATACCTCTACCAGGATTGCCCTTCAAGTAATGCAAGATTCGGTGAACGGCCTTGAGATGTGTTTCTTTGGGATTGTGCATAAACCTACTGACTACACTCACAGCAAATGCAATATCTGGTCTTGTATGCGCCAAGTAGATCAGCCTCCCAACAAGCCTCTGATAAGCACTCTTATCTACTATGGGATCATCAGGAACCTCAAATAATCCATGATTGAACTCGATAGGCGTATCAATCGGCTTACACCTTAACTTTCCTGTTTCTCTCAGCAAATCAAGCACATACTTTTGCTGAGAAATAAAGATTCCTTGTTCTGAATGAGCCACTTCAATACCTAGGAAGTATTTCAATCTTCCAAGTTCCTTGATGTCGAATTCTTTCAGAAGGCACTGTTTTAGATGGTGCATCTCACTCGCATCATTACCGGTCACTATCATGTCATCTACATACACCAGCAAGGCTGTCACTCTCCCTGAGTTCGAGTGTCTTATAAACAACGAATGGTCTCCTTGGCTTTGTTTGTATCCCAAGGTGACCATCACCTTAGTAAGTCTTCCAAACCAAGCTCTTGGTGACTGTTTGAGTCCGTAGAGTGCTTTCTTCAACTTGCATACCATTCCTTCTTTGGATTCAAACCCGGGAGGAACTTCCATGTAAATCTCTTCTTCTAGATCCCCATGGAGAAAGGCATTTTTAACATCGAACTGTTGTAAATTCCACCCAAGATTGGCAGCTAACGACAAAAGAACTCGCACTGTGTTCATCTTTGCAACAGGGGCAAACGTCTCAAGATAATCAATGCCATAAGTTTGAGTGTACCCTTTGGCGACTAACCTTGCCTTGTATCTTTCCACAGAACCATCAGACTTGTACTTTACCGTAAACACCCATCGACATCCAACCGGTTTGATTCCTCTTGGCAATTCGACCAGCTCCCATGTCTTGTTTTTTGCAAGTGCTTCCATCTCCATTCTCATAGCATCCTCCCACTTCTTGTCCCCTAATGCCTCATATAGATTTCTCGGATTGGGTATTGTATGGAGGTTGCTTAAGAAGGCTCTATGGCTTTGGGACAGTTTTTGGTAGGTCAGGAATAGATATAGTGGATGTTTAGTACAGGTTCTAGATCCTTTCCTAAGTGCAATTGGTAGGTCAACATCACTTGGTTTTTCATGTTTATCCATGGATTCATTAGGTTCAGCTGATGGTGTGACATTTTCGGTGGATGTGGGAATAATTTCGGGAATTTGAACATTAGCACGAATAAGAGATTGTACCTGTACCGATCGAGAGACTGGTATTTTCTTCCTGGAATAAACCTGTAGTGGTCGACTATTATCTTGTTTCCCCTTATCTTCTATCACCTCACACGACTTGAGTGGTTCGACAGACTCTATCTGAGTGGACTCAACCGAGACTGAGACGGGTTCAGGTTCAGCTGATGTTGGAACAGACTCTAATGGAGATTGAGACACGCTGGGACGAGACAGACTCAGACTCGGAAACTCAAGAAGGAACAGGTCTTTTGCTCTATCTTCACTAAGGTTCTCCCCCTGAAGATAGGAGGGTGGGAAAAATGACTCATTTTCGACGAACGTGACATCAGCCGAGACAAAGAATTTTTTGGAAGGCGGATGAAAGCACTTATACCCTTTTTGTGTGGAAGAATACCCAATGAAAATGCACCGAAGAGCACGCGGATCAAGTTTTCCCCTATGTTGAGAATGGATATGAACAAAAGCAACACTTCCAAAAATTCTAGGAATAAGATTGTTTGAAGCATTGAAATTGGGAAAAAAGTTTGTGAGAATTTCAATTGGACTTTTAAAGCCAAGGACCCGTGTTGGAAGTCTATTAATAAGGTGTACAGCGGTTAAAATAGCTTCCCCCCAATATTGCTTAGGAACATTTTTGTGAAATAATAACGCCCTTGTGGTATCCAGAAAATGACCGTTTTTACGTTCAGCCACTCCGTTTTGTTGTGGTGTATTGACACAAGAGGACTCATGAATGATCCCTTCTTTTTGAAAAAATGGGGTGAGGGTTTGGTTGAAATAATCTTTGGCATTATCAGACCGAAATCGCTTAATTCTCACATCAAACTGTGTCTTGATCATGTTGTAAAAATTAGGAAAAACAGTGCTCACATCCGATTTATTTTTCAAAAGGTAAACCCACGAGACACGTGTACAATCATCAATGAACGAAACAAACCATTTAGCACCAGAAATATTGGAAACAGTAGCGGGACCCCAAATATCACTATGAATAAGAGAAAAAGGATTAAGGGTTTTTGTATTGCTTTTCGGAAAAGAGGTACGTTTGTGTTTGGCAAGTTCACATTCAGTACAATGAAACGACTCAACCTGAGACCTTTTAAAGAAGGATGGAAACATAATTTTAAGAACGGTAAAAGACGGATGACCTAAACGGCGATGATAAAGCCAAATTTTATTTTTGTTCGACATAACTGACTCAGAAAGAAATGATGTAGAAAGGGGATCCTTAACTCTAGTTCTTCCACTTTGATTTTCCAGGTAGTAAAGACCGTCCCTCTCACTAGCACGTCCAATCGTCCTCTTCGTGTCCTGTTCCTGAAACACACAATGTGAAGGAAAAAACGTTACACTGCAATTGGAATCTTTGGTGAGTTTTTGAATGGAGATTAGATTTGCAAATAGTTTTGGAACATGAAGAACATTTTTGAGAGTGATAGAATCACTAATATAAATGTCCCCTTGACCGGCTACAGTGGTAATGGATCCATCAGCTATGGTTATTTTCTTATGGCTAGAACATGGAGTATATGAAGAAAAAAACTTGGAAGAACCAGTCATGTGATCGGTGGCACCTGAATCTATTACCCATATCTTTGGAGAAATTTTTTCTGAGACATTAGCAACACAAGAGGAAGAAGAGATACCTGAAAACGCCAATGAACATGTACCTGCCGAGGAGGGTTTTTCAAGGGTTGCCAAAAAATTCTTCAGTTTTTCAATCTCCTCATTGTTGAAATCTGAAGCCAAACCCTGTAGATTTCCCTCGTTGTTTGACTGACTGCTCGCAACGTGTGCTTGGCCTCTGTCATTTGCATTTCGGTTAGGTCTGCCATTGAGTTTCCAGCATTGTTCCCTGGTGTGGCGATGTTTTTTGCAATATGTGCAAAAAAGAGAATCTCTTGCGCTCCTTGATGCGGCGGTTGCTTGAACACCAGGTTGATATGGACTGGACTCCTTCAAACCTGTGCCTTTGGTCACCATGGCAGATCCTTCTCCTCCGTGGGTCTCAAGCATGACACTTCGGCGTCCTTCTTCTGCCCGTACAATTGAGATGGTCTCATTCAAAGATGGCAGGTCTTCTTTTCCCAAAATCTGCACTCTAACGGCATCAAACTCGATATTCAAACCTGCAAGAAATTCATATATGCGATCCTTGTCCAAAAAACGTCTCAGGATTGCAGCATCTGTGACACACCTCATTTGAATGCATTGATAATGATCCAACTCCTGCCACAAAACTTGCAAGGAACTCGAATATTCGGTGACAGTCCGAGTCCCTTGTTTGGTTGCTGAAATTTTCGTTTTAATTTCGAATATTTGGGCAGCATCATTTACCTTGGAGTATGTTTGTTGGATTGTATCCCAAATCTCCTTGGCAGTTCCGAGGAACATACACGTGTCGCTGATTTCTGGTAGCATCGAATTCCATAGCCATGACATCACCATCGAATCCTGTTCATCCCATGCTGCAAATCTGGGATCTTCTTGTGAAGGACCCGTACCCAGTAAGTGGCTCAATTTCCCTTTTCCCTTCAGGAAAGTACGCACCAGTTGTGACCACTTCAAGTAATTTTTTCCATTAAACCTATAGGCCGGTTGAATGTTCTGTAGGTCACCGGTTGAGGCAGCAGCAGCAGCAGCAATTTCAGTTGCAGGAGCATCTGAGGCAAGGCTGTGTTCTGTGGTCTCGGACATATTGGCTTGAAGGATGATTTCTGGTGGGTGTGAGGGAAAGGTCTGAGGCTGGAAAAAGAAACAACAGATCTGGTGGGATGATTTTGGAGGATGATTTGTGGTGGGAGAAGGAATTCGGCCAGAAGAGAAAAACTTCAGGAAAGAGCCAAAAGCTCTGATACCATATGAGAATAATTGATTCTGTATATATTGATATGAATAGGTTACAATGGGTGTCTTATATACACGGTCCAATGCCCTAAATTAGCAACCAGATCTTTACAAAAAAAGGAAACTAATTACAGCTAACAAATCAGCCTAGAATATTAGAAAATCAGAAAAC